>OZ017772.1:26570275-27770275 GCA_963969385.1 Philonicus albiceps | reverse complement strand
CTACAGTAGTACCTTTTAAGACGAAAAAGCATTAGTAACATAGTTTCACAGAGTAACCTTACATTTGCCTTACTTATGTAAGGCTTAATATAATATTAAGTTAGTTAAATTTTCTTTGAATAATCAGTGAGTTATAACAATAACATCCTAATTTATGGAAATTAAACGGCAATTGAATTTAAACAAAAAACTGTTTTAATGTTTTATGAAGATTTGTATTAGGCAAAATTATTTTTAATTAGGCATATCCAAAATGATTTGTCACTATATTCATGAGAGAAAAAATGCATATAAATATCTTTTTTAGAAAAACAGTAAAGAGCGTAGATAAAACACTTAAAACCTTCAGATAATTGTTGCATAAATATTCTAAGATCTTTCATAGAAAAATTATATCAGAAACAAATTCACCACCTTGATAATGGTAGTAATACATCTTAATTTTGCGATTGGTGGTGCCATGTAGGATGTTTTTTATATAATGTGGATAATTTAAAACTTGAAAACTTATATAGAATTATTTTGAAAAATCGAGAAATTATTTTGAAAGGGAGGAGTTTCATGGTGTCTATTCAAGTTTAATAATCTTTATACACCGTGGGCATCAATATTCATGGCCTTTTAAAATCACCATGAAAAATTATGTTATGCACGTTGCCACCTAAATTATAAAAAGGGAAACTTTTCATAACGTGCATGTGGTCGCGTCATCATTAAAATACTACCTCAGGCTAGTATGTGACGCCAATGCCTTATAGAGTAAGACCCTTCTTGTCTACCCTCCACATCAGACTCCTCCCGTAGTTGATTTAATAGAAGGGTATATTGTGACCTGTTTGCAAAATTTCCTTTCGCAAATGGAGAAATGCTTATCCCAGACAAGTTTATGACAACAAGAGAGGCATTATTTACACATGACGGAACCAAACACTTGACAGAAATATTAAAAAGCAAACACATTGCCGGAAGCATCCTAACAAGACGTGGCTATAATACTCGTATATATATAGAATAGAAATAATTTTGCCTAAGGTATTCTGCTGCTGAGATAACCTACACATTGAATTTCATAAGTAGAATGCACTCAAATTACGAATTTCATATTTAGATATGGAATATGACGTAGGTATGTATATAGGAAAGTACAGATACATAACAACGTCTTATTTTTATATTATATATGCATAGAATTATCAACTTGGGTTATAAAATTTTTTCAATTGAAAACTTTATTATAATTAAGACATTAAGTACACTAATATTTAACCTAGCACTACATATTAGGTAGAATTCACGATTTCATAATTTTTGTAATTTACAAATTAAGTAATATTGCTTTGTCATTCCATGATCGTGACCAACAAAATATAAATTAGCAGAATTCATTTAGTATTATTGAAATACAAATAGTCCGAAATATGTGAATATGAAGAAACCGTTCTTATTTTTTTGTATTTTCTCAGTTAAACATTAATTTTTCACTTCGACCATTGGTACCTTTTTTGTCAAAGTTGGCCATTTTATTTTAGTAACACGTTTTGATTTAAAGTTTGAGATTGGTGGATTTAATTATCTTGTGATAATACCGAGCACATTTAGCAAAAATAAGCTACTTTTAAATTTACTTTTGAAAAAACATATGTTCTTGTGTCCCACCCGTAACACAATAATATGTAGTAAGTTGAGTTTAACCATGACATAAGTATGTTGTTTCCCAAGGAAAAGCGTTAATATATACATATATATTATTTTTTATGCAATTGTTTACTCGCCTTACACGTCACAAATCTCTGTACCACCCAAATCAATATTTTAAGCTTCATACGAATATTTGTATTAGATTTTCACTCACCTCTTTTTAGAAAACAATTAGTGTCCTTATTCAAGCAGTGTTCTAAAATAAAATTATGCGTTATAAATGAATTCATTAAAAATAGGAGCCTAGTACTTGCATTTCAATATCGTTTATCCAATATAGTGGATGTGTGTACAATGAGTTGCAAGAAATGCTCATATATTTTAAAAATATCGTTGGTCGTTTATTATCATATTTTATTTGGAATTCTTAGTATAACAAGAAAAATCCTTTAAAAATTTCTAAATTTCCATAAAATTTAATCAATATTTACTAACAAAATTTTTAATCAATAAATTAAATTTATTAGATAATAATGACGTTCTTATTGCAATTAAAATAAAAAGTATTAATTCTTAACCTTCAACAATTTTCTTTAGGAAAATTAACAAAATAATAGGCACTAACAAATTATGTTTCTTATTTGAAAAACAAATATATGTACAAATGTAAAAAATATATGATTTTAAATAATAAATTAGAAGGAAAACAATGTGGCTTTTGACTTTTTTCAAACAAATTTTTTAATTCGACGTGCCTATTATTTGCCAGAGTATAATATTGCAGTGGTGGCGACACCAAATTATTTAAAATACCATATCATGTGCTTGTTTACATTCTCTTATTTCGCAATATTCTTTAATTTAAATTCGACCGTTTTGAACATCAAATTACTAAATTATAAATATTTATTTGGAAGCTCAGTACTTAATGATAAACTACGGTGAATATTGGCAAATAAATCCTTAAAATATTTAACAGGAACATTAAACTTCAATACTGTAGTACTGCTGGCCAAAAAAATGTCGCTCGAAATAAGAACATGCATTATAGAATTTAGGAAATGTTTTATTTAAAATGAACAAATTTTTTGTTGAGTTAAGTTAATATTTTGAAATTTAGCGATCGGCAGATTTTTTTGACAACAAAAGAAGCGTTGCACGACTTGTGTGGAATGTCGCCCCGTCTTGTTGAAACCAAAGGTCGTTTACACCTATGGTGGTTATTTCGGTTTTGGTTTGTGTAACGACTTGAATTCCATCACGAGTTTTTCATTTTGGCTTTTTCGGAAATCTTATCGGAATTTTAAAGTGTTCGTTGGCATGGCAGCAAAATCACTGTAATTGTATTAGAATTAAAACACTTTTTATATAGGATTTTTTTTTTTATGGGAGCGGGGAAATGCGTTTATGCACGATGTGCCGGACTCCCCAGCAAAAGCTGAGCCTACCGGCTAAAACCCCGCTCGCTTCCCCCAGGAACTCCACCCTGGAACCGTCTGTGAAACATTACTTCGGGGTGGAGTCCTATATTCCCTCCCATCAGGGCCACCCTACCCCAACAGGCGCACCCTGCTCGCGTCCTGTTCCTTCTGGCGAAGGATCCCTTTCACGAAAAGGGTAATTCTTCACCAGAAGTCCCTCTCCTGCAGCATGGCCACAACTATGTTATCAGGGGTTATGCTGCCAGTCACCCTTTGCACATCTTCCCTCTCCGCCTTCCAACGAGCACATTAAAAGAATGTGTGGAGGGCGACCTCACCATGCTGACGGTTCAGCCAGGTGTCCAGCCGGGGAATAACCCGGGCTGTCCACTGGCCCCGCGACTCCCTGTCCCACCTTTCCTGCCAGGACGCCAAGGCCCTTACGACCCACTGGGTCTCCCGCCCCAGAACAGGCTTCTCCTGGTGGACAACCTGTCGCTCCCTGGCCAAGAGGTCAATTGGAATGACCCCCGCGACCACCAACACCGCCGGTTCCGAGACCGTGCGGTACGAGCTCGCGATACGGAGGGCCGCACGTCGCTGCACCGAAAGCAAACGCCTGCGGTACTTCTCCCACCGCATCGCGCCGGCCCAGACTTCTGCACCGTAGAGCATGACGGCCTCAGCGGTGCGGAGCAATAGACGCCGTTTGCAGGGTCTGGGTCCACCAATGTTGGCCATGACCCTGCTTAGCACGGCCGTCACCGCAACCGCCTTGTCCGCCCTGCCCCTTATCTCGTTCCAGAAGGTGAGCCTACAATCGAGGCTCACCCCCAGATATTTGATCGCGGGCTTCGTCTGGACCGACATGTCTCCCACCCGAATCTCCCTCAGGAGGGAGATGCGCTTCTTCGTCAGAAGGACGATCTCGGTCTTGGCCAACGCCAACTCCACTCCGTGGTCACGTAACCAGGAACCGACCCGACGCATCTGGTTGATCCGCATTTTAGCCGCCGTGACATCTCTGGCGGTAATAACCGCCGTAATGTCGGCGGTATACCCAACCAGGAAAGATCCTTCCGGTATCTCCATACGCAGGATCCCGTCATATGTATAATTTCATATGTCGGAACTCAGGATGGAGCCCTGGGCCGCCCCCGCCTACAGGACCTCGTTTCCGGGCCATCCTCCGTCTCGTAGGTGAGGGTACGGTCCTTCAGGTAATCCCCCATCATCCGCAAGAGATACTGGAGAACCCTGAAGTCGCGTTCTAACGCATTAAGCGCGTCCCCCCACCTCACCAAGTTGAAGGCGTTGGGCACATCCAGAGTGACCAGTAGGCACACCGGGCGGGAATAATTGTTCCCGCTCTCGGTGGCCCAGGCCGTGTCAACCACCTTCTGGATAGCGTGTACAGTCGACCTCCTTTTCCGAAAACCATACTGTCTCTCGGAAAGGTCTCCAGCGGCCACAAAGGCTTCGGGAGCTTTTCCAGGAGTTTGCCTAAGGAAGGAAAGATTCCCGCTTTCAGGCAGGCATTGTACATATCCAGCAAGAGCCCTGGATGGCTCACCGTCAACGCCTTCAACACCTCTGCTGGGAGCCCATCGGGCCCTAGCGCCTTCCGATTTTGTAGACTCCGCGAGGCCCCCACGAGCTCCTCCATTGTAAAGGGAGGAGCCTCGAGTGCCCCGCCGGGCGCGCGGTTAGGCTCCAGCGGCTGGGTAGGAAAAAGGGCAATCACAATGGAACAGACTGTGCCCCCTTCGAGGGGGGCCCTCTCAGAGAGTGCCACCAATTTGCGGAGAACCCCAGCCGCTTCCAGCATCGGTGCTTACTCGCCCTGACAGCCTTGCGAAGGTCCTTCTTCGCCTATATAAGGATTTTAGGCATGCCCGTAGTTTAGTAATCGCTTTTGGAATGTAGTCTTTTTTTATTTAACAAATAAAAGTCAGTCGATGCAGTCTTTTCAAAGAGAAAGATTACTTTAAAAGTTTTAATTAAAATAATTATGAAAAATATAATTTAATGTATTAAATTTTAAAAGAAACTAATTTTAAATCCAAAAAGTTAGTGATCAAGAAGATTTTCTTACCCCTTCATTGGTGACCCCGACTGCGTTTCTGAAGCGACTGAACGCTACTCCCGGAGAGTTTCTTGTGGGAGGACTTCCATCTGACATTGATGAAGACGAAATAACAACGTCATTTCGCCGTTTCGAGCCACTCGTTGCAGATTACCCTCATAAAGCTGAATCAAAGTCTTACTTTCCACCAAAGGGATATTCCTTCTTTCCTTTCTAGGATTAGAGGAGCGTTCAGCAACTGATAGAGGCCTGCATCACTGACGAGGAGAAACTCTACTTGTGGTTCGTCGCCGACAATTTAAGCTAAACCCGTGCAACACCGGCTTGTCTGACCTCCTCGCAACCAGAATAGATCTACAGATCGAAATAATTTTAGAAATCGTGATAATCCTGATTGGTGTTTGTATCATGCTAAATTCAAAAGTAACACTTCGAAGTGTCGCATATCATCAATGACGATGGATGATAAAAGCGAATACAATAATCGTCTACATATTTCTTATAAATCGTCAACGGAAAAAAAAATTTTAACTTTGGATTTAGGTTTAAGAAGAGATTTTCCGTGGCACTTTGTAATTGCTGATTGGCTGAGAAACCAATTTTAGGTGCGTTTTTTTTATTCCATTATAAATTAATGGTTGAAATTTCTAAAAGAATTTCGATTGATCCATTAATTAATTTAGCCTCTAAAGGTAATCTTTTAAAAGGTCCATCAACTTCTTTATCCGTTTTACTTAAACCCTCGATTAATGAGAATGTTCAAAAATTACTTCGTGGATTTCCAAGCATCACTAAAGACTTTGGTTTCTCAAAACTGGTTAATCATAAGTCAAACGATAACTCATGAAATCAAGACTACTGGCCAACCTATATTCTCTCAAGTTCGGCGTTTATCTCCAGAAAAATTACTAATTGCAAAAAAGGAATTTGAATTTTAGTTGAACCAAGGTATTTGTAGACCCTCTAATAGCCCTTGGTCGTCACTATTCCATATGGTGCCTAAAGCTAACGGGGATTGAAGACCGTGTGTCGGTTATGGGCGTTTAAATTTAGTAACTATCCCTGATCGTTATCCAATCCCATTAATTCACGATTTCGCTTGTCATTTAGAAACTTGTAAAATATTTTCTACTTTAGGTTTGACTAAGGCTTATCACGAAATTCCTGTGGAACCTGAAGACATTCTGAAAACAGCTATTTGTACTCCTTTCTGTTTTTCGAATTTGCTCAAATGACATTTGGTCTTCGAAACGCTGCTCACACACTTCATTTATCCTTTCGGCCCTTCAAGATTTACAATTTACAATTACAATTTTGTTTTGCATATCTTGACCATCTGGAAATGCATTCTAAGGTAAAGGCAATACTAAAGTACTTCACCAAGCAATAAATTAGTCCGTGATCATAATTTATAATCATAATAAATTATTATTATTAATGTCAATTGCTCAAATGCAATAAAGCACTTAAAACAAAGAAAATACAATCACGAACACCGACAAAAAACTCGCTGCACCAAAGATATAATGATTGGGTTTTCTTTGTTAAGCCAGCCGTAGCGGGAAACCGAGATTTCCTGCGATCGAAAGTTCGAGCTGGAGGAGAGTTTGATCGAGCTTTTCCCCGCGAACAATCGCAGTCCTGGGACGTTCTTATTAAAAAGAAAAGAGACTTAGTCGGAAAATCGGGTCCCGACACAAAAATATACGTACATACACAATTGTTAAAAGAGTAAAAGAAAGTTTTCAATAGTAAAATAAAAAGCGCAAAACATAAACCCTTTAGTTTTTCTATTCGCCACCACGAACTACAAGTATCCCTCCCGAGTATTCCGCGGAAAAGCTGAACACCCTCAACAAAAATATTTAAATATATATCATCAAAATATATATACAAAAATATATATATATATAGGTAGGATCAGGGAAGCCTGGTTTTCATGGTTAGGAAAACTATGAGTTTGAAAATCCTTGATCCTGCGAACCTAGGGCTTTGCGAAGCCCCAAAGCTCGAGGGCAATCAACTTTAGTTTACCCTACTAGAGGGAGAGCAACTATAGCCGCGGCTGTTGCCGGTGAACAAGCGATCTCCCATAAAGTATTAACAGTGCCAAATAGCACCAACGAGGGACAAGCCCAGGACCCGACCGCACAAGTGAATATCCGGCGAGGAAGAACCTGAGTACCCCAAGACGTGGCGAATAATGCGCAACCATTGAGGACAGTATGCCAGCGACACAGCAACAGCAACCGAGGGAAAACAAAGTTCAGCAACCCAACAACAACCAGCGAAGGAAGATATCACCCCAATGGAGGGATCACTATTCATCACAACTAGGGACCCCCGCAACCAGCGGACAACAAACACCCAAAGGAATCCGCCTGCACAGTAGGAATATCCTGCCCAGACCCACTAGAGATCAAACCGTAACACTGAAACACCGTTTAAGTATATTAGTCGAAAAACGCAAATATCAGGAGGAGTCTCTGTTAAACAGTGCGACAAGCTCGAAAGAGAAAGAAGTCGGCAACTCGAGGAAGAAGAAATCCTAATTTATTTTGAAGGATAGTCACATCCGTTCGACAAACTAGAGGAAGAACCCAAGTTTTTAGAATTAAAAATTAAAAGTGACTTAAACTTAAGTGAAAACACTGTTAGTAATAAGGAGCCGACAGCGGCCGAAATAGTGCTAGATTAGCTGAGGGCGTCAATTGTAAGCTCGGACCAATCCCGGGAAATAATCGAATCGCCGTGATCAAATTCGAAAAATAATTCTCGTGTAGGTCGGACAAAAAATCGGAAAAAATGGCCTATCCCCTAAAAATAAAGTTGTGCTCAATCGGTTCCAAATTTCTCGTGTGTACCGGTCTCCGATTTGAGCAGTAGGTTCCAAAAGTTTTTGGGTAGCTGCCTGACAGAAGAACAAAATATAATAGCCACCCAAATATTTGGGCCACCCTTATATTTGTGAACCGCCTCGAAGGTGCTGCATATCAATTCTTCGCGTCAGACCCTCCGACCTCCTACAAGCATCATGAGCTGATTAACAAAATACTAACTTGTCGATAATATCCCATAGAAACTCTCTATGCCTACACGGCGAGATTAAAACAATTATTAGCTCAAAACACGAGGCAGCCGCGAAAATTTTCGGCACAACTGAGGTGAAAATAATCCAGTTAGTGGAACTAGAGACTAGTGTATTTCGAAGGGGAGTAACAAATCCCCTGTTTTCACAATATCTTCTCACAATAAGCGCAAAAACTGTAGATAAACTAATAGAAAAGGCACTAGACATGGAGCGGCTCCAGCAAGGTATACCGCACCTGCAGCAGCTGTGAACTGTGCAAAACATCGCAGCCGTGGCACAATGAGCGAAAATGGGCACAATGAGCGAAAATGTAACAAAATGCAAATGCTAAATAGTTTTCGTTCAAAGAATTTCACTTTAAGGCGCCCCAACCAAATCAGCGGAGTCCCGGCGCCGCCAGCTAATGTACAAACAAATCGTACAAATGGCCGCGCACAATATGAGTCACAGAACTCAAATCATCGCCGCGCATATCATGTTAGGCAAGCATGCGGATTTTGGGGCCGACGGAGCGCACATGTGAATGCTGCTTAAGCTGGGAGGAAAATGCCCAGGGAAATGATGCCCAGTCCAGCCAGCAATCCCCGGCCCTTAGAGTCGAACTAATAATGTAATTAGGTCCATTCAGCCGTTCGCACAATGCGTCCCCATTGTGAAGATTCCACTAGATATCGATCTTGAAAAAGATTCCCCACTAGTGATGAACACGGGCGCTGAAATAGCGTTAATAAAAAAGAAATCTCTCAAAAATCTGGAATAGGTCAACTGCAAACAGATATATTTAATACAATCGCCATTCGGGACAGGAAAAACTTTGGAAAGTTGCCAAGGGAATATTATCCACAAGTCCAGAACAAATAAAATAAAATTTCAAAGTATTCGACAGCATCTCCGACCTATCCCACGATGGCCTATTAGGGAACAACTCTGCGCCCAAAAAGCAATCAACAATAAAACTCAGGTAAAGGTACAGATGAAAATTGCGAGGTTCCAAAATAACCAGGAGCTAGCGAAAACATTACAGACCAGCGACATCGGATGGCGCACAATAATTCTAGACAAACCTTTGTGTGTATCCGCGCGATCACAGATGATGGCTAGAATTCCAGTAATTTTGCGTGAAGAAAAACTGATTTGAAAAACTCACAAGAGATAAGTGACGGAGTCTTCTTGGCAAACAGCATAATTCCCGCTAGTGAAAATGAAGCATTAATTGGCCTACTCAACGTAAACAATGTCCAAGCAAGTGTTTCATATATTGAGGGAAAATAATCTAAAATTACAACCGGAGAAGTGCCAGCTCCTTCGGGAGGAAGTGGTACACCTGAGGCATAAATGTACCCAAGAAGGAGTCCTTGCAGATCTAAGCAAGACGGAGTGTGAAATTACTATAGAAAATTAAGTCCCAATTTCTCAAAGATAGCACTAGGCCACTGACAAATTTGCTTCGAAAATATGTAAAATTTAAGTGGACCGAGATATGCCAAGAAGCATTTAATCTAATTAAAACTGCTCTAGTATCGATTATAATATCAAATATAAACCCGGGAAGCATAATACGAATGCAGATGCTTTAAGTCGCATTCCTCGGGAAGATAATGAATGAGACGAAAATCTTAAATCCTTAAAGGTAAAGGTATAAATTCATAAAAAATACTTTGAAACTACGAAAGAAGAGCCCAAAAAAGTAGCATTACACAAAGTAAATGCAGTTACAAGAGCTCAATCTAAACAAGTCTAGAA
This sequence comes from Philonicus albiceps, assembly GCA_963969385.1. Taxonomy (NCBI): domain Eukaryota; kingdom Metazoa; phylum Arthropoda; class Insecta; order Diptera; family Asilidae; genus Philonicus; species Philonicus albiceps. The sequence goes on along the minus strand of OZ017772.1, from coordinate 27,760,296 downwards.
ATAGGCAGAAATCGTACCAGATGAAACAAAAATGGAATGAGAACAAATAAGAGAAGCTCCAGTAAAAGGAAAATAAGAGGTGACGGTTCCAAACGATATACGATCAAACCCCGAAACAATTTCGAGCCCCGAGGAAATCAAGACAATTTTACATGAATATCACGATTCTCCCTTCGGAGGTCATAATAAAAATATGATCGAAACGTATAATAGTATCGTATAATAGTATTAAAAAAAATTCTGGTGTAAGAATATACTATGCGATATAAAAAATTATATCAAACTATGTCCAAAATGCCAGAAATTAAAGGCATCTCCACAAAATAAAATGCCAATTGTCATCACATATGTGGCAGAAAAGCCTTTTGACAAGGTTTATCTCGACATTGTAGGACCATTAGAGGTCCATGTCAGGAAATAAATTTATTTTGACATTCCAGGACAATCACTAAGCTAGTAGATTGGTACGCGATGCCTAATGCAGAAATGGGCCACCAGGATTCCCAAAATAATTGTAACAGACCAAGGAACAAATTTCCTTAGTGGTCTATGCAAGCAAGTTTGCAAATTGCTGAAAATTAAAAAAAACAAAACTCTGCATATCATCCGCAATCAAACGGAACATTGCTGAGAGCCCACCGCCCGCTAATAGAATATCTGCGGACAATAATTCATGATAATCCCAACGAATGGGACAAATATTTGAGAACTGCTGCATTCGTACATAATAATAGTATACATTAGGGAACTAAATTAACCCCAATGGATTGCCTTTATGGTTTCAGAGCAGATGTTCCGTCGAATTAAAAAAGAGAAACAGAACCCTTGTATAATCACGAAAACTATTATAATTTGATTAGAAACAAGCTCCAGAAAACTTACGCTACCGCGCGAAAGAACATTTTAACGAGCAATAATAAATCTAGAGAATATTACGATAGGAGCTTCAAACTCATTTCTTTCCACATAGGAGACAAAGTGCTCTTAAAGAGCGCGAATCGAAAATATAAGATCTCGGAAATCTGGGTGGCTCCCTATCTAGTCACATCAGTCCTTTCGCCGGTAAATACCGAAATTCAAATAGGCAAACGCCTTAAAATAATTCATAACCGCTTGAAAAAATATTTTGAATAACATAATAGTTAATAACAAATTAAATCTCCGGGATAAACGTCGTATACATTTTTTTTATGTTTAATATTATATACATATTTGAATTAAAAATAAATAACTTTTGTTAATTAATAATAAAATATAAACGCACATAAAAAAAACAAGCGCAGCTTCGCGAAATGGGACCACCGAGGTAAATTTATTATTAAAAAGGAGAAAACATTTTTTTGTATATTTGTAAATAATAATTTATTTGGTATAGCAAAGAGGATATAACATCTAAAATTAAAAAAAATTAATGAAATTGTTTGTAAAAATAATAATAATAATATTATTTTGTATTTAAGCAGTATTTAAAAAAATATATATGTATGATGTATATTTTAAAATAATCAACAATACTATAAGAAAAATTGTATACCATATATGTAAGACCCAAATTATTAAATCACATTAAGAAAAATTATGTAAAGGGTCTTCCAATAAGGACTTCTGAACTTTGACAGTTGATAGCGGCCATATTATTGAAGCTATATCTGTAAAATTGGCTGTCATTTATTCAGTCTGTTTTACCAAATCACCATGGACGGATATAGTGTTCAACTACACGTGCAAATGGTAAAATTGTTTTATCAAAATGGATGTCCTGTTCGGGAAACGTTCAGCGCGCTTCGCCTATTTTACGGTCGCCATAATCGTCAGCGGCCAACGCTATAGTTCAATGATTACCAACTTCTTTTGGCCTGAATTGGATGATATGGACACCAACAACATGTGGTTTCAACAGGACGGCGCTACGTGCCACATTGGACATACTGTACAAACGATTTGAGGGCATGGTCATCTCACGTGGAGGTGATGTGAACTGGTCACCGAGATCGTGCGATTTGACCCATTAGACTTTTTCTTGTGGGGTTTTCTTAAGTCGCAGGTCTGTGCGAATAAGCCAGACACCAGAGCGACCCTCAAAGCCAACATAACCCGTGTCATCGGTCTAAATCAGCCAGAGTCATGGAAAATTGGACATTTGGGATTCGCGCCACCCAGAAAAACCGCGACGGACATTTGAACGATGTAATATTCCGTACCTAATGGCATCGATAGGCCTTTCAAACAAATAAAAAATTTCGATGATATCTCACACACACTTTGTTTTATGTAAATTTAAAGATAGGAAGTCCTTGATGAAAGACCCTTTATATCTAAGGCCCAAATTATTATAAACTGTAACCGATAACAAACATTTTCCTACGTACGAATCTTGTTTTTACTTACCACACGCCCTGAGAACTATTCCTCTTCAAAGAATAATTCTCTTTTTCAAGGGGTCAAGGATCGTTGTGTACCAAAATATCGGCATCTACGCTGATATTCATAAATTCAGTAATTTATGTGGTCACAAACTAATTTTAAATAATGTCCAGGCAAACAAAAAAGACCAATAAATTAATAAACTGAAGTGTTTCAAACGAAGGTCAATAAATTAGAAAGGTGAAGTACCTCAGGAATGTATTATAAGAAAAAAGACAATTTTAAAGTACTTCACCAAACAATAAATTAGTGCGCGATCATAATTTACAAGCGACCCAAATTAAGGTCAAGTGCTCAAATGCAACAAAACACTTAAAACAAAGAAAATGCAATCACGCATCCCACGCACACCAACAAAAAACTGTTGCTGCACTATTTGGGTTTTCTTTGATAAGCCAACCGACACGGGAAACCGAGATTTCCTGCCATCGAGAATTCGAGCTGGAAGCGAGTTCGACCGAGTTTTTCCCCGCGAACAGTCGCAGTTCGAGAACGTTTTAATTTAACAAAAAATAAAAGACTTAGTCGAAGAATCGAGTCCCAACCCAAAAAGATACATATTACGATCGTTAAAAGGGTAGAAGAAAGTTTTCGGTACCGGGAGTGAAGTTTAGTGGATAAGTTAGCTTAGTGTGTTTTTGTAAGTGAAATCAAATAAAAGGGCAAAACGCAGATCCTTTTTCAATTCGCCCCCACGGATCACAAATATCCATTCCGAAAACTCCCCGGAAAAGCTGAACACCTTCAGCAAAAATATTTATATATTTATATGTACATATATCATATATATATATGTATATATACACCAGATTCCTGGTTGATAGGCTTAGTTCATTACGAATATTTTCACTAACAGCTGGCACTGCATCAAGAGTACGAACTGGATGATCATGTTGGTACAGTCTACGACCTGCTATTGAACCAGTTTCTTCAAAACGATCAATACTTTTGCTAATTGTACGTTCAGTCAATGCTCATGTCGGCCAAAACTGTAACGTAATTTACGAAATGTTATTTTGTCAACGACCATTTTCATAATACATTTGAACAATCAAAATATGCTGTTGTGTTATTAGCAACTCCATGATTATAAATGGCATATTTTTGACTTTTCATATGTCAAAGAATTTTTTAGAACAGATAACATTAAGTACTAGAAGTCGTCGACTAAAAAAAAGACCAACAGATGCCCCACCCTGTATATTCAATTTGTTTGCACACAACAAATCTCCCTTTCCTTCAATAAGAAAAAATTTCGTATGGATATCCGGACCGTTCAAAATACTAAGTAGCATCAAGCTTTCCTGATTAGAGCCACGTTAAGACCAAAGTAGTATATTTCGAACGCTGATAACTAAGTAATAACTATAACTATTATTTATCTTTGTGTTGTCAGCTAATGTATTCTTTAATTAGCACTAAACAATATATAATTCGTTAATAACAATAACATAAGTAATAGTTATGGTTTTATAATTATTTCTTGATAATAAGTTAATGTGGGAGGATCCTCAATAGAATTCCCTGACCTTGCTTACTCGGCAACAACTCTCTTGTTAGAACGGTTACAATTAAAACCAGTATTTGAGAAATCCAAAGATCAATAATCGAACTATGCGTACTCCCGCTAAATAAATTTATGCCAAAAGTAATATTCAGAACAAAAAATTTCCAAAATATAAAAAACCAAAAAATTAATCCAAAAAAGTACTTACATATAAGATAATATTAAAAAGGTATTAAAATTTACCATTTGTAGGTACACGCACTTCCCATTATTTAAGCTTCTAATATTTTCTTTGTTTTTATCCCCTTCGTCAAAACACAATCATCGCAAAAGTAAAAGTAAAATCTAAAAATCACAGCAATGCTGTCCATCAAAAGCTTTTAGCCAGTTCCTTGGTGATATTATATTGTAGTAATTTTGGAGGCTGTGTTATTTGGCAACATCGTTCTACTGAATTGAGGTACGTTGACTTCTGATTAGATTTCTCTACTAATGCTGGATTAATTTGGTGATACTGTACCCAACCACATTTTAACTTTTGGATGGTATCAATAACCCTTGTTGCAATGACAACGAATCCTGTTGAAATTAACGATTTTAAGGCAATCCAATATAATTGGGAAAAATAATTACCTGACCGCGGAGAGGACAGCATATTTACTATTATCAGCAGCAATAATACCGAGAGGGGCTCAAGAAATAACAGAACAGCTGGACCAGCCAATAGGTTTTGGAGCGTGGTGAGTCCTAGACCTAGCGACAGCACAAACAGCCAATTCATTCGAATAATAAAATTAAGTAAATAAAATCGCGATAATTACCATATAGTTGTGTTTTTGGTGATTTCCCAAACATAGTTTATGTATTTCCACTCGGTTAGTTTTTCTCTTGGTAATTAACATGCTTCGAATATTAATTCTTCCTAACTTTGTTAAGTTACGAGTATCCTTACAGAGATAGCGGTATGAATTCCTCATAATTTGTAGAGTAATACCACATGCCTTTCCTCATGTACTATGTATTACGTATGTGTTCTTTATTGGGTATGACCTAGATACCATAATTTCTGGCTGGTATCTGACCTAGACAGACAAAAAATTGTAAGCTGGGGGAATCTAAACTGTAAATTCCAGTTTTTCATGGCATGAACATAACTATTTTATTTTTATTTTTTGGTCTACTCAACGCAGCTACATCCAAATCACACTAAAAAACTACTATTCTAATGTCTTTTCCAAAGATGTCAACAATATTGACATCATTCACTGCAGGTACACTCAGTTCTGAAAATGGGAAATAATAACATAATAAAATTTTTAAAAGAATTTATTTCATGGCCATAATTACTTTATCTTAGTCAGCCATACTTGCGTATATCGTGACGCTCTGCTGCTAATACCTGATGGAAATTTTGCTATAAAAGATGATCAGTCATCAAGAACACCGATGGTAGTTGAAAAGTCAATCGATAACTACGGGTATTCTAAGCTGAAATACTTACAAAAAGGCCGAACTCACTTTTGAGGTATACGCCGATATAATTTGCATTTATGGTGTCGTCGACGGAAAAGAAAAAGAGGCTGTTCGGGAATACCAAATGAGATTCCCAAATCGACGGGTACTCCGAAGAAAGGTATTTTTGAGGACTTTGCAGAGGTCAAGAGCACCCGGAAATGTAAATTCAAATAGGTCGGATCTCCGATCAGCAGCATCGCATCGTCAGGCAAAAATTTAAAACGAGCACAAGATGATTAGGAGGGTCTTCATATGCAGTTTGGAAGGTTCTTCATTCATAAAGCTTACATCTATATCATCATATGCCAGTACAAGAACTTTTGGAAGGAGATTCCGAGAGAATATTGGAGTTTTGCAATTGGCTTCTGGAATGCGATATAGAGGATGGGCGTTCGTAGACCGAATTCTGTGGACGAATGAATCGCATTGCACTAAGGATGGTATTCATATGGATATAATTCTACGAACTTCATACCTAGCTAAATACTAACCCGCATAGGATAAGAACGATATCATTTAATATCATAAATTGAATGTTAATTTTTCGAATCATCAATCATTCAAGTAATAGGACCATTCGTTTTACCGCAAGTGCTGAAAGGCAAAATTGATGCCGACTTTTTGGAGAATACACTGCGAAAACTTCTTGAAAATATCCCACTAGATAATACAAGGTCAATATGTTACTAACATAATGTAGTACCAGTGTTACTAACATAATGTAGTACCAGCGCATACTGATTACATTGTGAAGGTAAAATTGAGTGAACGCGATTGGACAAGGTGGGCCCGATTCCTTGACCTGCTAAATCTTCAGACCTGAAACCATTGCGCTTTTGCTTTGGTGAACAATGAAAGATGAAGTTTATTTAAATCTTATTAACACCAGAGAGAAATTAATTAGCTGAATTAGTACTTCAGCGAAGAGAATGACGGAAAGGCTGGCTACAATACACCTTAAACAGGAAGTTAGAAGGAGGTTATTGGCATGCATCGCAAGTGCCGAAGGAAATTTTGAGCATGTTTTGTGAAATATTAGCATTAACTTAAACCTGTTTTTAATTAAGATAAAGCCAGAATAAGTTTTTCTCGAATATATTTCTATATTTGTTATCTATTGGAAATGGTGTACCTTGTTGGAAAGGTAATAAAATGAGCACTTCTATAAAAAGAATAAATAATAGTATAAGAGAAAAGAAGAGAAAATGTGAGGAAAGTTGAATTTTAGGAAATTAGGAAAATGAAAAATATATGTATTTTCTAATTTCGGAAGTAAGTGTACCTGCAGTGGGTGGTGGTGGGTCGAGACTGTTAACATATTTTGAGAGCACATTAGGATAGTAGGTTTTTGGTGTGATTTGGATGTAGCAGCGTTGATTATATCAAAAGAATTAAGAAGAATTAAAATAGTTATACGCTTACCATGGAAAATTAAAAATTAAACCACCCTGTAACTCCCAAATGGTTGAGATGGCCCTTCTATGACATACAATTTTTTATTTGTGCAAGTCAGATCTATAATGCCACTGATTTTGGCATACCTGTTACAAAGCATCCTGTGTATAAGATTTATGTGATAAGATTTATGTTTTTCGCGCTTTTTTATGTTTGTGGAAGTCTTTATTCTTTCGCAGCACTCAGCACAGGAAATGTATTTGTGCTACTGAGCGTATCTACGAGGTGAAGCAAAACGAATAATTTCATTTAAAATTTGATTTAGGTACAAATCACATACTTAATAATTAAAAATTAATATTTAAAATTTTCAGTGAATCTGAATTTTCATATTAACGGACTTATTTTGATAATACATATATTGGCGACTTAGCGACATAAGTATGCAAAGAACTCTAAGCATGAAAAATATTTCGCTCAGTGGAAGTGGTATCCGGACGGAGACAAATTGACAAACTTTTGAGGATGGCAAAACGACCCCAACAAGAATGTTAAAATGGAACTCGCAAGAAGTTAAGACAAAGAGGTAATGGGGTGTGAAATGTTTTACGGCCAGCAATTGGGAGTGCCAATTTAGGTTCAACAAGCGAAAGGAGTAATAGTTTACTGCACTCAGTCTGAAGAAACCTAAATTTATGATCTTTTTATCGCGTTTATTAATTTATCAATATTCAGGCAGATTGATATTGTATTATATTATAGGCGGAAACTATGTTTTAAGCACCAAAAAATAAATAAAAACTCTAACAAAATTAAAAGTTCGGCCCTTGTTGCAGTATAAAAAGGCGGTTATGTTTTACGAAAGTTTGTATGTATATGTGAATACAACTATTTATGTGTATGCATGCAATGTAAACTAAGAGAAATTATACATAACAGAAGCTGTTATAACATAACTATTGCATAATAATTTTCCAAGTGAAAATATATGTATATTTGCATGTATATTACTGGCCTAACTTAATTTCAGGATAAACTAGTTTCTTCTAGACTAGATTAGTTTGCACTTATTATATTGAATATATTTATTAATTTAAATCATAAATTTTTGTTGGTCAGCAATTTACTCAGTTATAATAAATCATCATCATCATCATGGTACAGACAAAATTACATTCTGATTTAATGAATATATTGTGCATATCCAATATAAAATAATAAATGGGTGATTTTTGCCGCTCAAATTGTTTTTTTTTATAAATCTATCATTCTATTCGAATTGTTTTAGGACGATTATGAACGCAAAGTACACTTGAAAGTAAAAACAAATATTTGAGCGGCAAAATATCTGTGGTTTTAGTTTGAATAATTTTAGCGAATTATTGCACAATTTAAATATTGTGTATACTTAAATTTTTTATTATAATAACTATTATCGCATAAGATGCGTAATAAGTTTAGTTTATAAATAAAAAAATAAGATTTCAAAACAACTGAAGAATTGTGCAAATTAAATGTGTTCACCCATTTTATTTTCATATTAAATTGTAATAATAATAAAAGAGGTCAATTTTCGACCGACTGGGGATTCTAGTCTTCTAGATACTATATATTATACTACCTATTTCAATTAATTTTGTATTCATTGAGTAAAGTTATAACTGTGTATTTGACTTTGATTTCTTAACGCTTTCAACCAAATGTAGGCCTTTTACATTTATAATATATCTCTTAAGTTCTGCTTTTAATGGCAAGCATTATATCTAAATAATTTTTATAAAAATTGATGATGCTGTTTCTTTTAAGAAATACCTCCCTCACCCTTTCATCCAAATCACACTATTTTCATACAGAACCAATTTTGTACAAGTCAAATTGGTACCAAAATGCAAAAAATATCAGGTTTTAATGATTTTTGCATAAGGGTGTGTAGTTAATTGCCCATTCGTTTGACCGTTTCGTTCCATTTGCGAACTGAGATTTTCCCATAGAGGATGCTTTAACGCAGTTGGATTCAAATAGATTAACAAAGTCCTCTCCCTTTCCCCTAACCCCGCAATTTTGAAATGTGATTTATATATGACCTATAGCACCAATAAATGCATTTTCAAAGTTTAATCAAAATCAAAATACATATATGGTTGCAGTTGCAGTTAAAGATCCTATGTAAAGTTTTTATTAGTGAAAGGTAACGAAAGCTAACAAGGATTTTTCTGAGAATACCGGTTAATGATTTTCCTACAGGATAATTCGCCGAAGAAGAGTAAGATCGAAAATCGAAGCTTGAAAGCGAGGTTAGAGCCGGCTAAGGAAAATTCTTCTTTTTGGTGGCAATCTTTTGCTTTCCCTTATTTTCCGGCAAAATTCGGTGTAAATATGAATTCTTTCCGGGCTAATCTTTCTCCCTTAGATAAGAAGGAGTATCGACCTGCTCTAGATTGCCGAGATTTCCCCGCTAAGGAAAACAGTGTTCCGCCGGACCGGTTCACTCTTGTTTCCCTAGCGGGAAATGGGATAGAGCGCAACGCTTATAGGGATGCGAGTTTGGTGATGTTGCCTGACATCACCATTTCGTCGGAGAATAAATTGCTAGGCTGCAGTCAGAAGTAGCAAACGTTAGTTGCGCAGTGAGTACACCTGTACCATCTGCGAAGCACATTTTGTCCGAAAAAGCGGCTGAGGACACCTGTCATAGTGCCTAAACGCAGCCACAGACAAAAAGGAAATCCAACAGCGTCCTTCTAAAAGGCCAATACCAAAAAGTCGTCTTCATTCTTAGCATGTTGGAAAGCCGGAAGCTAGATGAGGAAGGAAACAGCCATAAATTAACAACCCGTGATGTTGCAAGTCACGCAGATTAACGTTCAGCATTCTAGATGTGCCTTGGATAAACTGCTGCTTTTCCTAAACCTTTCACTTGTGTAAGAACCCTAGATCAGCAACTCTAAGAATAGAGGGTTTCGGGACAAACAATACATTTTCTACGACACAAAGAACCTGGATCAGGTAAGCCAAGAGCATGCATTTCATCTAAGCATGTTTAAACATTTCTATGTTCTAATTTCAGTACAGCCGATTTAACTGTGATCAAACTAGAGATTTCCTCCGTTTGCATCGCCCACGACAAACCAACTCCGGCGGATGAGCTACCGTAGACAGAAAATAATTCAAGGGGTGAGTCACTTTTTCATTTTATTATTAACTCCAACCTGATTATGTACAATGTGGATGAACTGAATAAGATTGTGAAATTTGAGTAAACCATAAGCACTACCTATAAGTTTTCTTGCCCAGTAAAGTTTAATAAAAGGATCTTACGTCCACGGTGAAACCAATACTTGTCTCATCTGAGGAAAATTACGAGGGAAGTTTTTAATATCTGCTACAGGCAGCCATATAAGGACTGCCTAAAAAGGCAAGCCAAGCTCAAAGCTTGAAAGGACTTCTATGAATCTATTGAGAGTTCGAAGACCTCAGAAGTTTCTACTTTCTAGGAAACAGAGCCAGCTGCAATGTAACTTTGAGCTTGCAGGATACGCAATATATACCTTTACGATCTGAGGAGAGGAGAGCACAACGTTAGCTATAAATAGCTTCTTCCCATATAAATGGCCTAGCCTTGATGGCATAATACCACAAACAATATACCAGATGTCCAGCGCTTATGTATTGCGTAGCACAATCAGTCTGGGACTGCATCAGACAAAACAGTCGAAGTTTCAAAAATAGTCTAGCAGCGGCCGATTGGTACATGAGTAGCTCTAAAGTTTATTTTCTTTATACTGCTAGTACTAGCAGTGGTATGTATACCACTTCACTTTGATACATGATGGGTTAAGGCTGAAGTTTACTAGAATATATTTTTCCGCGTAGCTTTGCTTCTGTTTAGTAGGAATTGAAATTGTTCTTATTTCCTCTCTTATGGAACACCTCAAATTTCATGACGGTGTTAGGTGAAGAAGGGGCGGTGGTGATAAGATATATTTTTTAGAAGTTTTAAGTTTTTACTGGCATATACATTTTTCTTATGTTTACGGAAATCCACGAAAATGTTTATATTCATAAAATTGTAAAATATTATATTAAAAAAGATTCCTTGAATCAACTATTTAATCAAACTTTCCGACATAACGACGACATATAACTCTACATGTTACAAATTAAAAATATTTTACCTTTACCGTTAAAAGTAAAATATGTTAAACATGTAACGATGTAAAACTATTCCTTGGCGTACGCAAATTAATACAATAACAATTTTTGTTATCCTGTAGAAAACATTTTTTGGATCAGAGGAATCAATTTTTCAATGTAATAGGAACCCTTTTTTAAAGGTATTTATAGTAAACACGAAGACGTACATTTTTCTAAAAATATTAGTGTATAGTAAAACTGCTTGAAATTAAAGCAGTGAATTAATTATCATGGAATTTTGTACATTTTGTAACAACAATATGGCATTTTACTGACAATTAACTTATTTGTTCTCTAATCCTTGTAATTTCAGTTACCAAAAAAATGTATTAATGGCTAGGATTTTGTTGTATAAAAATATTTACGAAAGAAATAATTAATAACATCACCAAACATACATTGAAACCAGCCTCAACTATTACAAAATCTATATAAAACAACATGGGTTATTTTATTTATTTATTAGTCACATTACGGTTACTGTGATTATGCTTATACATACATATGTCGTGTTTAGTCGTACAAGCACTCCGAAAAACGTTTGGTATTAATGTAAGACGGTTTTTATTACTATTTAAACTGTGCGTAACATCAGTCAATTTGCGAGATACCATATTTTTGTATGGCCATTTACAACTTTTTCGGAAAAGCACTAACACATAGAACTCTACAATCTGAATATGATGAGAATAGGATACATTATTCTCGTCAAACCATAACACATCATAAGATTTAGTATCTTCAATGCAGTTCTCTATAATTTTTGTTCTAATATTACTTACTTTAATTAAATAATTATGTATACGAGTATATTATACGATATATTTACTAATCTCGTAAAATTTATCGGATAGTGCAATTAGTCCAGAGGCTACAGAGCAAAAATCTTACTGCTTTAATGGGATCAAAATTTCAGATGTATGCATAAAGTTCTTATCTTTTGTCTTATTAATGCAATAATTTTGACAAGGACTTCTTTGACGTTTTATTACTTTTAAAAAGCAATATACTATATTCTAGTTCTGGCGGTAGATTAATCAGTTCACCATCAATAAATCTGAAAATATCATAGTCCGTAGCCGCTAAATCGGTTTAAAAGGCTGCATCATAATCAATATTCATGAATTCTTCTCTGTCATTTTCACAATTTGAAAAGTGAGAAGTGAATATTAGATTCATGGAAATGATTTTTTGCAAATATTGCACCAAATTTAAATAAATTTGGATTGCTTTTATTGAAATTCCTAGATTTTATAAGGGCAAATATGTATTCTATGCTTACTATTCCATCTGACATTAAAAAATCTGTATTCGTTAGAATGTTCCGAATAGATTTGAATAAATGGCAGACATCATAAATTACGAATATATTTTTTCCATTCATAGAAAAATATGGTTTTTCAACGGAAACATTTTCCGAATTACAGAATTTTTTATTTGTTGACCCTGATCGAATACAATGCAGTTAACGATTAAACCTACTTTATTGCAAAATTTTACTCGCTTCTCTATTTTATTTCTAATTATTTCAGCAGGTACCGATAATGGAGTAGAAACATAATGAGTTGCTTTTTTAAATTTTCTACATAAACTCCAAACGATAAAAATTTAAATCGATTTATATTCTGAGTTCTAATATCATTACCGTAATCAACAAAACCGTGTATTTCATCTTGCTTTGGGTTGCTACTAAGTCCTTTTGAATTGCCATTTCATGAAATACTTCAGAAACTTCTTTATCCCAAGGTTCTTAAGTTGATGACATCTTTTGTATTTCATTTAATATATAAGGATGAATATCTGGAGTTAGACTTTGATGTTAAACCAAAAATGCAATGATGATGTGCTTAGAAGCGAAATTCTAAGGTTTAACGTAAAAAGGTGTAGCTTCTAGATGATCTGAAAAAATACACTGGCAGATCCATTGTTCACGTTCAGTACAGACCCGTCAGCCATCAGGTACACCGGGGGCTCCATTTGTGCAGAGGGAAAATCATGTGTAACATATCAATGTACATGCCATAACTGTGCACATATTACGTAATTGTGTGCACTAATGGTAGTGCGACTACAGCTTTCCCATGGGGGCAACTGGAAACCGACTTCCAGTACTGCCATGTCTCTGCTGGAAGTACTGGCTAATTTTGGTCGGGCGGAGAGCATACTCTCTTAAATAAATTACCCTAATCCAAGGTGGAACAGCATACCCCGAAGGATGCGTGACCAAGACGGAGCTTGGTCCTGAGTATGCGGACTCCTGTCGCTCTCCAGTTTTAATCTAGACTTACCGCATAACGGATTCTGTGCGGGTTAACTTCTGAACCCGTACTTCTCGTGGGAACAATAAATGGAATTACCTAAATCTCCCAGAAAACCCGATGCAATCTATGTGGCAACAGCCGCTGCACAATCAGAGTCTTAGGCAGAGAGCTTGTCTACTAGTGATACTAAAGTCTTCTAGCTGTAGTGAAAGCATTGGGCATTCTGCAGCAGTACAACCAGAGCAGACGAGTATAAGTGCTACTCTGTCTGAACTACCATCAGAGGAAAAGTCCTCAGAGGAAGAATCCACCCGCACTGTGATACATGACGGTGATAGCCTGTGTTCGGACAGACCCGGACTCACGGCTATCGAGGCGAAGGTAGGGAACATTTGTCTCAACGAACTCATACAAAGTCCCATATTTCAAAAAAAACCGATTGGAATGCCTTCAGAGCAGCTGTGAGCTCGAAGGCTGATACGCCTGTAGCAAACATCGGTTCAATTAGTGAACTAAAGCAGCTGTGAGCTCGAAGGCTGATACGCCGGTAGCAAATATCGGTTCAATTAGTGAACTAGAGTTTGCTGCGGATTAGCTAAATAAAGATCTAACTACACTCCGCGACAAAATGATGACCCATCCATAAATTTTACCTGTTTGTTGAAAAGGAGCAAATACAGACACAAATTTTATTGCCTGTTGTAAAGACAACCTTTGCAAAATGCTAATATACATAACTGACTACTACTACGAATCTACTCATCGGCTCTCCACTAAGCTGGCCATCACTTCAAGCTCTCTGGACGATCTTCACGATGCTCTTTCACGTTCTGAGTCGCCTGCTTGCATCATGCCTGTGATTGAGGACATCCGGCTCGGCGTCAAACAATTAACTAGCAACCTCTCTTCCTGCTCTGCTGCTGTGTCTACGAACTCCAAGCTTCTCGCCTCTTTTTCTGCCTTCTTTGGATATCACTCCTCGCATCCTTCTTCCGCTTGTCGCAACGCACCAAATTTTACACCTCCACCTCTCAGCAACACTACAAGCACCGTCGTTTCCGCTGCTGCTTTATCTCCTGCCCCCTCGCCCTCGGACGCTCAACGTGTTGTTGTTCCTACGGCAAAGCATCACACTCCGTTAAAAGATGGCTGTCCTGCACGTTCCTTGGTGTCTCAAGGAAATGCTTCTCAGAATTCTTCAGCTAAATCCAATACTTCGTCTCTGCGCAACGATACGCTTCCAGTTCCTCCTTCAAAGGATGCTGTTCCTGACTCTTTCTCAATTCCATCTTTAAAGATGTTCGGTACTACATGGACTCTTGCTGAATGGAACCAAAGACTCTCTAAACTAACTAGAGGCTGCCTTCCTACTTCATCAGGTGAATCTTCTTTTTACATCATTGCAGGCGTCCCCCGTTACTCCAATGCCGCTTGGGTGAAGAGTTTCTTTAAACGAAAATTTTCCATTGTTTTGACCAGATGCTCAAAAACTTCATCGCCCGGAAAATTCGTGATAGGCATTCCCATCAAGTACGCCTGGTTCTTCGATAGTACCTCCAATCAAGCTCTTAGTTTCGGTAATATTCGAATTTCTAAATTTAAATCAAATTCTGTCAAATTTAACACTAATCTACTGTTTTCTCATACTAATAATATTCCTAAACCCAATCTTAATGTTAAACTGATATCCAACCCCAATCCTGCCCTTAGTTCTAATTCCAACCCCAACCCTACCTCTAATTCTAAGTCTAACCCTAGCAATAATGCTAAATCTAAGTCTAACCCCACTAATCATGCCATACCTAAGTCCAATTCTCATAAGTCCTCTTCCTCTGCTAACCCCTGCATTAACACTAAACCTAAGTCTATTTCTGTTCCTGCCGCTAATCCCAACTCCAACTGGCAGTACAAGGCCAGCCTCTTCCCTAACTTTAACTTCTCCACCCCTCCCAAATACCCTAATTTTGTCAAATCCCATACCTTGGTTCCTTCACAACCAGTCATTCCGCCCCCCTCCCCCCTTCCTCCCTCTGCGGCCTTTTCTTCCGTGTGCCCACCTCCCGCCAATCCCGACCCTCTCCCTTCCAACCATCCCACCAGACCTTCTTTCATTGACCCTCTCCTCCCCCCTATTGTCAAACTCACCATGCGATCTGCTGAATCCACCGAAGGTCGCTATCTGTTGTCCCGCTTTCGTGACCACAGAATCTATGACAACGTCCGCCTCCTCCTTGCCTACCTTCACAACAAGCCAGACTCCGTCTGCATTGACGGTAAAACTAAAACCAATGTGCTTGTTTCAATTCACCAGGAAGGCCTCCCCACTGACTTGTCCACCCTTCGTGAGCTATTCCTCAAGTTTCATGCCGAATTCGGTATCTCCCCTGATAAAGTCTCCTCTGATCTTACCACTTTCGCCTCCTACGTCAGTTCTCGGTGTATTTCCCACCTCCATAGAGCCCGGAACGATCACAAATCTTACTTTAGTTCCTAACCCGGCTGGCTCCGGCTTTTCTATACCTCCCTTACCCCCAGCCCTTTCTCCGTCTGCTCACACTCACCTTCCTAGCTGTATTTCCCTTTACTATCAAAACGTCAGAGGACTTCGCACCAAAACTGCCTCTGTCTTTCAGAACTCCCTCGTTTTTCCGTATGACATTTTTGCCTTAACCGAAACTAACCTAACTCCCAGTATTTATAGCAGTGAACTTTTTTCCGCGGATTTTTCAGTATTTCGTGCCGATGCCTGCGACGTCAACTCAATCCCCTCTAACCGCGGCGTACTTCTTGCTGTGCATACTCGCTTTGGTGCTACTCTCCACACTTCTTCTAATTCCTCCCTCCTCAATTTTGTCTGCGCCAAAATCTCGCTCACCGGCAAATTCTTGTACGTCCTTTGTATGTACATTCGCCCCTCCCAACCGCTCGAGGCCTTTCACCTTGCCACCGTTTCGATCGACTCTATCTTCAGCACCCTAGGGCCCAACGACGAAGTCATCGTTCTCGGCGATTTCAATCTTCCCCATCTGCAATGGCTTCGATCTGAAGATGACCTTCACTTTATCCCCTCCAACATCCTCTCCGACAAGGAAACCCTTTTTGTCGACCGCCTTTCCGACTCTGGTCTCTACCAAATTAGTGGCATTACCAACAATCTTGGTAGACAACTCGACCTGGTTTTCTCCTCCGACCCACCGAACTCGGTTGTCTCTCTGAGCCCTCATCTCCTATCTACTCTTGACCAATACCACCCTCCACTCTTTCTCACTTTTGGCCTTGAGTTCCCACCTCATCACACCACTTCTGAGACTTCTTACCATTTCAATTTCCGCCAAGGCGACTTTGACAAGTTGAACCACCTTCTCTCTCAATCGTCCCTCCTTTCCCTCACAGCCGAGTCCAAGCTTCCTGTTGCTGATGCCCTCGACGCCTTTTATAGCGAACTCTTCGCGTGCCTGACCCAATCTTTTCCTTATCAACCTCGGAGAGACCATGCCTCTTCCCCCCCATGGTATAATAAAGAAATTCGATCACTTCGGAATAAAAGGAACAAACTTTGGCAATCCTACCTCCTATCTCGTTCCGCCCCCGACCTCTCCAATTACCTCTCAGCGGCTTCCCTTTTTTCCGCATGCTGCGAATCTTCATATATCGACTACCTCAATCGCATGCAACCCTTATCTCCGATCCCAAACGCAATTGATAAAAATCAATTCATTAACATAAAAAAGAAGTCCAGCGGTTACCCTTCTACCCTTAAACTCAATGATACTTCGTCCTCCGACCCCAATACAATCGCTAACCTCTTTGCTCACCACTTCTGTCAGTCTTTTAGTGAGCACTCATCCGAGCCCAACTCTAGCTATTTCCACTTTTTGGAGTCGCGTCCTCGGACCTCCCTTGCCTTCATCAACATTGATCCTTCAATGGTTGCGGCCGCCATTGCCACCCTCCCTGCCGATCATAACCCTGGCTCTGACGGTATCCCTGCTATAATCCTTAAGGAGTGTGCCCAACACTTGGTCGGTCCCCTTTCCTCTATTTTTCAACTCTCTATCTCCCAAGGTGTTTTCCCTGCCTGCTGGAAGGTTAGTTTTATCATCCCCATCCATAAGAAGGGGTGTAAGAGCGTTATATCCAATTACCGCCCTATTGCTAAACTCTCCACTATTCCTAAACTCTTCGAAAGCATCGTTTATGACTGCTTATTCTTTCATTGCAAACCCATCTTTTCTCCATCCCAACACGGTTTTCTTAAAGGTAGATCGACAACCACTAACCTCACCGACTTCATCTCCAAAACTCTGTGTGCCCTGGAAAAAGGCGACGAGGTTGACGTCATCGTTACTGACTTTAGCAAGGCGTTTGACAAAATCTCACACAAACTAATTCTCTTTAAACTTCACTCCCTTGGTTTCAATCGGCTTTTTTCTTCCTGGATTAAGTCCTATCTTGAACACCGTCAATACAGTGTCCTTTTCTGCTCCTCCTCTTCCAACTCTTTCGTGGCCAACTCGGGGGTCCCTCAGGGTAGCCACTTAGGTCCGTTACTTTTCATTCTGGCCATCAATGACGTAGAATGTATCATCAAGCATTCCGACCTGTCCATCTATGCCGATGACATGAAAATCTCTAAACGGATATCCTCCACCTCGGACCCCCGCCTGCTCCAAGAAGATCTCGATAGTTTTGGCATTTGGTGCACAAATAACTCTCTTGAGCTCAACATCTCCAAATGCCAATCTATCACCTACTCCCGTAAGCGCCCCTCTTCCCCCCCCTAGAAACTATCGCCTGTCCGGTGAACCTATCCCCTCCGTTTCCTCTCTCCGTGATCTAGGTGTCATCTGTGATAGTGAACTTAACTTTCATGAACACATTGACAGTGTGATTGCCAGAGCAAACTCCGCGCTTGGCTTCGTTAAGCGGTGGTCTAAGGAGTTCCTTAATCCGTACGTCGCCAAATCCCTCTTTGTCACCTTCGTTAGGCCTCTCCTGGAATATGCTAGCCAAGTTTGGTCTCCTTACCAATCTACTTCCATCAACAGGATTGAGTCTGTACAACGTAGGTTCCTTCGTTTTGCTCTACGTGTGCTCCCCTGGTCTGACCCTCTTAACCTTCCACCCTATGTTAACCGCCTTCAGCTCATCAACTTGCAGCCTCTATGGAAGCGGCGGGACCTTGCCGATATCACTTTCATTCACCAACTGCTAATCGGCGAGATAGACTGTCCTTCTCTACTTGCGCGGATCCCTATCTACACCAATCCGCGTAACCTCCGCTCTGCCCCTCTCTTTCGCCCTCCCTACCATCGCACCAACTACGGTCTTTCTGAACCCCTCACTAGAATGCTTCGGAGAGCCAACTCCTGCCCTTCTTTCGACTTCCACCTGAGTAAAAATTCTCTCAGGAACCACCTTAACAGTCTCCCCTAATCTGCATTGTCCTCTAGTTTTAGTTTCCTAGTTTAGTGCTAGTCTAGTCTTAAGTTTATTTATTTAATTTAATTAATTTTTGTACATTGCTTTTATTAAGCGTAAATAAATATATGACTAACTAACGGTGTTTTGTAAAGAAATGGTGCGTCAAAATGGGTCATCATTCGAAAATATTACTTTTAAAATAAAATTAGCGACTCTTGTAACATGATATAAATGGAGCACTCGTTCTGAAATGAATTATTAGAGTGTTTTTGAAAGGCAGTACGTCATCATCAGTAATAATGGGCAGTGGAAAGCAATTAAACCAGACTGAAAGAAAAATAATTTTAAATTTAGAAAAAGAAAAGTAAAGTATTTCTCATATGGCGAGAATTTTGAAGAGAAGTTGTCGAGTGATTGCAAAAGTCCTGGTCGTCCTGGTGTTGTAACCTCTAGAGAGGAGTGAGCAATTCTGAGAGGCATCAAACAGTACGTTTACAGCCAGAGAAATTGTAACCAGAACTAATGTGTCAACAAGCGTAAGGAATGTCCAACGAATTTTGCAAAAAAATGAGAACATCCAACGAAGAAAACTCAAAGGAAAGCCGCCTTTAATGGGATAACATAAGGAGGAACGTTTAAAGTTTGCTCGTGGACATCTCAGGTGGAAGAAAAGATGGAGGAGAGTAATTTTTACCGACGAAAAGAGGTTTAATTTGAATGCACCAGATGAGTGGTCGTATTATTTCCACGGTTTACGGAAAACGGATTTGTTTCGGAAGGCACGATAAATGAGAGGAGGCGTAATAATAATTTGGGCAGAAATAGGCTACAAAGAAAAGACAAATTTGCGATCCTTTTCTGGAAAAATAAACAGCAATTTTTATATAGAGCTTAACGACAAAGAAATAAGGAGCCAAGAAAACTCGATAGCAGGACAAAACTTCATTTTGCAACAGGATAATGCTGCAGTTCATACCGCGAGAATAGTGAAAGACTATCTTCAAGAAAATTATATAGAGCTTCTGCAATGGCCATCAAGGTCTTCAGATCTTAATATTATCGAAAATGTTTGGGATCATCTTGCAAGAACTGTTTATCAAGGAAACAGGCAATTCTCAACCGTAAATGAATTGAAAAATGCTGTTCAGGAGGCTTGAAATTAATTTCCTAGAAAATATTTAAAATTGTTGTTTAAATCTCTTCCAAAACGAATGGAAGAGGTAATAGATGTGAGAGGGAGTTCCACTTATTATTATTATATATTAATAAAAGTCTTTTTGAAAAAAGATCAGTCCTTTTTAGTTACCATTCTCCGAACATAACTGCTACCTGTGTTATCATTTTGACGCACCATATTTTTAGAAATCGCCAGATAATTACTCAAAATCAATTTCAAAGAAAAAATAATTATGAATACTAGCATTTTTCAAAGATTGTCTTTACAACAAGCAATAAAATTTATGTGTGTACCTGCTCCTTTTCAAGAAACAGGTAAAATTTTTGTTTGGGTTATCATTTTGTCGCGGAGTGTACTTCCTATCACGATAGCAATGTGGCGATTCCAGTTCAAGTGGTACGGAAGGTTCCCTGGTGGAACGAGCAGCTATCCGATATGCGCAGGCATATCAGAAATTTATTCAATAGGGGAAAGCGCACCAAGCAATAGGTCTATAGGACTATAGGTCCGCTCTCACTGACTACAACAAAGAACTGCGACGTTCAAAACGCGCGCCCTGGACAAAGTGCTGCGAAGGCATAATATTCTTACCGGATGCAGTTCGCCTTGTAAACAGGGGTATAAACTCCCACACAGTTGCTTGGGAGGAAGCCATGCTAAAAGAGCGAAACATCTGGTCCACCTTGGGCAATACTTCCGTGTCCATCAGAGCAGTTAAGGGGTGCCCACAGGGCGGAGTCTTGTAGCCATTGCTATGGTCTTTAGTACTAGACGGCCTCCTTACCAAGCTATCTGAGCTTGGCTATAAGGCCGTTATCCACGCGAACGATCTAGCAATCATTGTCAGCACTTCGAATAGTCACTGACTGGTGTGCCAGTAAAGACCTTAATATCAATCCTGCTAAGGCTGTCCTTGTACCTTTTACTAAATGGTATCGCTTGGATCTCCATACAATGTACGGTCGTTGAGTACTCGGACGACGTCAAATACTTGGGTGTTACACTCGATAAATGACTGAACTTAAGTATCATCTGAATAACACCCTGAACAAAGTAACAAGAGCCTTGTAGGCTTGTAAGAAGCTCTTCGATAAGACCTGGGGTCTCAATCGAAATATGATGTTCTAGTTATACAACACTGTTGTTAAACCCATAGTTACTTACGCCAACATTGTTTGGTGGCCTAAAATACGGCAGCAGTCAGCAATTGCAAAATGTAACAAGCTACAGCGACTTGCATGCCTCTCCATAACTGGAGCTATGCGGACCTGTCCCACACTTGCCATAGGGGACATAGTCGAACTTGCCCCCGTGAACAATTCCATTTTGAAAACAGCTGCTCTTAGTGCTCTGAATGTGCAGGTTATATCAGATAAGCCCATGGCTGACAAATATCACATGAGCATCTTAAAGCACATTTCAGATATCAAGATCTGCTTCAAATCAGACTATATAAACAAGGACTTGTGCTTCGGTAGGAGATTCAATATCTCCACTCCTAAACAAGCGTACTGGATTGGCGAAGATCCCGATCTAGATCCGATAAGCCTTAATTGATACACGGATGGCTCGAAATCGGAGCATGGTACTGGAGGTTGTGTCTTTGGGCCCAACACTACGATCTCGATTGTAATGGGCAAGTGGCCCAACCTCTTCCAAGCCGAAGTCCATTCCATCACAACTTGTGAACTCGTTGAACCTCAACAAAGGTCTCAACGGCGCAAAAAAAATATACTCTCTGATAGACAGGGCGCTCTCTTCGTGGAGCTTTCCTTCTAGGCTTTGTCAAAGAGTGCTTTGTCTGTCTCCAACGCCTGGCTGCCTCAAGCAAAGTCACACTCGTTTGGGTACCGGGGCACTCAGTCGTTGAGGGAAATGTAGTCGCGTACGAAGTAGCAAGAGAAGGGTCGTCTATTAGGCACCAAGGCCCTGAACCCTACTACAGCATTAGCTGGTCTACAGCCAAAACTGTGGTGAATGAATGGGCAAAAACTAAGCAAGTTCTATATGGGAACAACGCTCCAGGTTTACGACAAACTAAGGAGCTTATTACAGCCTACTCCTTTACAAACACCACTGACCTCAGCAAAGCGGAACTAAAACTTCTGGTGGGTTATTTATCTGGCCATCACCGGGTCAGAATTCACCTTCATAAAATAGGTCTGTCAGTCGAGACGGAATGTCACCTATGTCTAGAGGACGAGGAAACAACAGTTCACATTCTGTGTGACTGTCCGGCTTTGACACAGATTAGAGGTGGGACCGTCGGCAAAGGGTTCTTAAGCTCAGCTGAAGTCCGCAATTCTTCTATGGGTGACCTTCTGGCTTTCCTTAGGGTAGCGGATCGTCTACTCCACTAAATGGGCTTTGGTACAAAAGATCGTTTGGTCGCAGTGCCCACCATAAGGGTAGCCCCCCACCCCTCACCATAACAACAATAACAATAGACCCTAGCATACCCATTTTGGTTTAGTATAAATACTACTACCAGTTTGGCAAATGTTTTGCTGTTCTCAGTAATGCCATTAATACTGTCAAAACATTCAAATACCTCATTATATGACACCTCATTATATGACAATTTCTTTATAATGCATTCATTTTCCGCTTTTCTCTTAAAGTTTTTCTCATCCCTTTAACTCGCAATTACAAGGCAATAAAATAATAAGATACCAGTCAAAGTTATCTAAGGAGCAGATTTTTTTACCTGTACTTTACCTATACATATTGTACTTTGTGGAACATGGACTATTCGATAAAAATAATAAACAGGTGCTTTATTAGATTAATTTCCGGGAAAATGTGAGGAAAAGCTGAATTTTAGGAAAATGTAAAACATTTTTAAATCTGTCATTCAACTAATTTTAGCAGATATATCAAACATCCTGTATATGCCATTGCAATAATACGACAGAAAATAAATCCGAGAAATTTTCGCTCCATATAATATGCATGCCAATTTAAAAGTACCAGTGTTTAGTAATTTTGTAAAATAATTCCGAACTCACATATTGGCTCACGTAAGGGAAAGGGAATGAGCCGCTGTCCCTAAAATCACAATGTTTAATAAATATTACCTAAGTACCTCCAAGTATAATATTTTTATAGTATTTTTAGGTACTCTATCGATATTTTTAGATAGCTTACATAAGTTGTTTATAAATTATCCAAATGTTTAGGTAATGGGAGAAGTTTTTACGTGACAACGTCTTTTTTGTGGTATAAGTTTGTTGAATTATTTAAATAGCAAGACGCGGTCATTGTTCTACATTAAATGAATTATGATTGACTAAGAAATGATTTGTACTATTTTTTTAATGTAACACAATCACAATCTATTATTATTATAACATAACCTGTAAACTCGGTTTATTTACTTATGTGATTTTCCCAGCAATTAATCAATCAATCATATTTTATGATGTTGAAATATCAGTGTAGAATTATTTATTTACCTTTATTGTTGTAATTGTTGTAAGAGACGAATCTAATCACTTCCTATTTTCACTACACAATCAGCTGGCGATATCTTAACCACACGTGTGAACTTGTATTGAGACGCTTTTACTCCGACGTCAAAAACACTCGAGTGGGAGAGAGACGCAAGCACGCACCGGTCCAGCGTGCCTCTTTCTCGAATGTTGCGCGCGTCGTGGCGTGATCAGGCTCGTTACAACGTTTTGGAGAATGCCTTTCAAGCGGGGGAGTTCGATTTCGTCACCCGAGGAAGTAAGACGTACCACAGAGTGTGATCGCATTAAAAAAAAAAAAAATCAGGAAGATAGTCACGTGTGGACGATTAAATTTCTTTTTCTACGAGCAGCTGCAAGCTGTACTCAGATCGTTTATTTACGAAAGGACCCAATATTTGAAGCAGTATTTGGCGCAGCAAGACATTCAGGACTGCTTGAAACACGAGGTCATATAACCTCAAATTTTCGACTTCTTGGTAAATTCGGGAGGCATCCGGAAAAGGCAAGCTGTTAGGCGGTGAGTACGTAGCGCCTGATGGACGTGCCCGGCTCAACCGCTGGAAAAAAGAAAAGTGATGATGGATGCGAAATAATTGGCGCACCTAAGCGAAAAACTGACGACAAGGTTATGAACGAAAAACCTAAGAAAAGCAGGGAACAAAGGAGGTTTGGCCTGATGGACGCTGGCAGACCGGGCCTTGAAGAGGAGGTTGACGAAATGGAACAGGACGTAACGGAGTTTTTACAAGGGATGTCCAACACAAGGGAGCAGATAGCGGGAGCGAGAGAAACAAGTTGCAGAAGAGTAACGGAACGGAGTAACGGGACCCAGGACCGGACGAACTCTAGCGAGGGCTGGACTATGGTGGAAAAAGGAAAGAAGGTGGCAAGACTGAGTGAGGAGGACGACAGAAAGGACGTGACGCAAAAAGCAGGAATCAACAATAGGAACAGGTTTAACACCCTAGACGAGGTAGTGTTAAGTTCAGGTAATTCTAAGAGTTTAAGTTTTATAGAAAATAAGAGTAATAATAAAATTGATAATACGAGCCCAAATAAGTCAGGTCAGATAGGGGTCAATAATTTGTCTAAATAGACAGCAAAGGTCGAAGGAGTTAGAAGGACAAAGATCCCCCCAATAATAATGAGAAACGCAAACCTAAAAAAGGTGGCCGAATTTTTGAATGGCCAAAAAATAAAAGCTATCTTTAAAAATCTCGGACCAGGGGTGTGTAAAGTTTAC
This sequence comes from Philonicus albiceps, assembly GCA_963969385.1. Classification (NCBI taxonomy): domain Eukaryota; kingdom Metazoa; phylum Arthropoda; class Insecta; order Diptera; family Asilidae; genus Philonicus; species Philonicus albiceps. Next base: position 27,735,683 of record OZ017772.1, on the reverse strand, counting down.
TTAAATAACTCCGATGACAAAAGGGTGCTTATGACGGCACTAGAAAATAATAAAGTTCAATGCTATACGTACTCAACTGTTGACGAGAAGCCAATAAGCATTTTGCTTAAAGGCTTGCACATCTCTTACTCAGTTGAAGATATAGAATCAGAATTTAACAGGCTTTTTGAAGGAATAAAGCCTACCAGGGTAGCCAGATTTTCCACAGATCAATCCAGGAAATCTGCATATGTATTAAATATATTTTTAGTCCAATTTGAACCGGGAGTAGACATAAAAGAGGTGCTGGGTACAAAATATTTTCTGCAACAACAAATAACATGGGAAAAGGTCAGAAGTAGGGGGATAATGCAGTGTTACAGATGCCAACAATTGGGGCATCTGGCAATGAATTGCATCAGGGACGTTAAATGCAGAAGATGTGCGGAGGGGCACCCCACAAGAGAATGCCCCTACAAGGGAAACCCGGAGGCAGTCATATCCTGCGGCAACTGTGGATAAAAGGGACATCCCGCTAACTACAGAGGTTGCCCCAGCTACGCTAAGTTGCTGGAAAAAGTTAGAGTCAAAAAGAATATGAAGAAACACAATCCTGATAGAAGTGCTAGTAACTTGATAACGAATGGAAATAGATTTGTTTCTGAGGGAATAAGCTACAGAGATATAATCAAGGGACCACAGGGTCAAAATTTTAATAGTGGGAAAAGTGATGGTCATCGCGATGAGCTTCCCGGGCCGACACAGGAACACAGAGAGGTTAGGAAAAGTAACATGAATAGCCTAAATGAACTCTCTAGTATGTCCGTTAAATTGTTTAATATACCATTGCAGGCCTTGGTGGAGAAAATCGGGAAATTTTTAATAGAAATTAAAAAAATCGATAATATCATTCAACAAAGACAAACAATGCTACTATTCGTCATAGATATGTGCAATGACAAATAAAAGGTTAAAAATTCTTGAACTAAACGTACAATCGCTGAGGAGTAATCACAGACGAGTTGAACTTTGTAGCATGTTGAATTTTATTAAACCCGATATCGCGATGATCTCTGAAACAAGGCTGCACGATAGACACATTGTGGGGTTCCCGGGCATGGTCACAATAAGGGATGATAATGGACAGGGCGCGGCGTTGATTGTTAAGGAGAACATCACCTTCACTAGGAGAGATGACTTAAATCTGGGAATACCAAATGTCCTAATAGTAATTAATGTAAAAGTTAACCACACCTTAAAGACACTCCTTGTCGGTAGCATATACATACCGTCAAACATTAGTTTAGCGGACTTCCACAACATATTGCTTGAACTTGAAAAAGTGGGACAAGAGTACGATTCTGTTCTGTTGGGGGGCGACTGGAACTCGAGACATATGCATTGGGGTGATGACACGGAAAATCCTAAAGGGAGGAAATTGTTTGACTGGATCTCACAGGGCACTACAAGAATAAGCCTGGGAGTGATCTCCCCGGGAACCCCAACTTTCCCTCAAGGGGCATCCGTGTTGGACTTCTTTATAACGACAGAGGCATATAGAGGTGCTCTATTTGAGAACACAGACTGCCGAACGATCGATTCATTCTCTGACCACTACGCGGTGGTACTTAATTTCGACTTAGGCGAAAATGTGATTTCACTTAGGGCTCCAAGAACTGTCGAGGATTACTCCGATGTAATATGGAAAAATTTTAGGAGAGACCTAAATAACGCCTTTCAGAGTCTACCCCCAATAGATAGAAATATATCCAACCAAGAAATAGACACATTCATAGCTGAATTCGAAAAAAAGTAATATCGGTTAAAGATAACCACATCAAAAAAGTCTCGCCTAGTAACAAAAAATATTCAAATATTCCTCAAGACATTAAAGCGCTAATGAGGACCAAACAGAACTGGTCGAGGGACTTAAAAAGAATTTTCCACAGAACTTTTAATAGGAACGATAGAGAATACAAAGCTCTCTCAACACAAATAAACAGACTCAAAAAGATAATACAGGATAGAATCCATCACCATTATAACAACGCCTTTCAAGATCGACTAAAGAAAATCAGACCAGGTCCCCAAGCATTTAAGGAAATCTTTAACATTATTGGAAAAAATAAGACCGCAATCCCGGAAAAAGTGACCATGAATGGGAACACTTACCATAAAACTAAAGATAAACTTGATGTTTTTGCGAAGTTCTACAGAGACCTCTATAAAGAAAAAAAGCCCTCACACGACATGGAACTATTGGACGAGACAAGGTTGGTCACGGAAGGATTCAAGGCACGTAACTCAGACATTAATGGGAACTTTAAAAGGTTAACGAACTTCACCTCCGAACACGGTGGGAATGCCCTCAGAAACAGTGATCGCACCTTTGTTAAAGTAAAGAGAATTTTGTCCATAATCAAACACAGAATAAACAGGAAAAAGTCATCTGGTCCGGATGGTATCTCTAATTATCTTCTGGGCAAACTGTCCGGCAGGGCTGTTATTTTTTTGACAATTATCATCAACCATTGCATTAATAATTGCTACTTCCCAAAAAGCTGGAAAACCGCAAAACTGATCCCCATACAGAAAAGTAAGACCTCTAACGAGGTGGGGAACTTCAGGCCCATCCAACTCCTCTCTAATGTAGGCAAAATCCTAGAGCGTATTATAGCGGATGAATTTGATGATTTTTGCCTTGAGGAGAGACTCATACCAGACTATCAGTTCGGTTTCAAAAAGGGGCACTCTACGGTACATGCGCTTCTCAAACTACATAATGACATCACAGATAGTTTGAAAAAGAAAAAGTCCACGGTAACACTGTCTCTAGACATCGAAAAGGCATTTGACAGTGTATGGATGAATGGACTAATCTACAAGATGTTGGCCTACGAAGTGCCCCACAACTTAATTAAGATGTTCGTAAGTTTCTTAGATGACAGAAGTTTGGGAGTTTGTTTGGGCAACGATCTCACCGATCCCCTTGAGGTTAAGTCAGGCGTCCCACAAGGCTCAATAACAGGACCTAAATTGTATAACTTCTTTCTGCTCGACTTTCCGCACACAAGAGCCACAAATGAGGGCACTTCTATGTCGGAATCTATCCTATTTGCAGACGATACACTTATTTATGCAAGTAACAAGGACCCTGAAGTAGCCCTAGATGAAGTTAAGGAACACTATAATGAGATAGACGACTATTACAAAACATGGGGAATAAAGATCAATGCCGATAAGTCCAACCTAATCTGTTTTAGGAATGCCTCGGGTAAAGCATACCACAACACCACTAAGAAGAGCAAAAACCTCAAATTACAGATAGGAAACAAAATAATTGAAGTTAAAAACAGCTTAAAATACTTGGGAATATATATGGATAACCTGTTTAAGGTTAAAACACATAGTTCAAAAGCACTTGAGAAAGCAAATAAAGCATTCAGAATGCTCAGCCCCTTACTAAGACACCCTAAATTAAATAGGAAAACTAAGTTACTAATATATAAGCAATTAATTAGACCAGTAATGTGCTATGGCTTCTTAGTATGGTTCGCAATAACCCCTACTGCGGCCCTCAGGTTCGAGATTTTTGAAAGAAAAATATTAAGACTATGTATAGAGAAACACTTCCAAAACAATACTAAAAAATACTCTAATAAATTTATTTACGAAGAAGCTTCTATAACTCCGTTAATTAAATACATGTTGGAAATTAATATAAAACTACTTGACAGACTATCTAACTTGGACAATTACTTGATAGACAAAATTGTTCATGAAAATGCTTTAGCAACTCTTAATGACTATTATCCTTCGCCGATTGCCTTACTTAATTGCAGGACAAATAATCTCCTATTATATGTTAATGACAAACAATTGATCCCCAAATTTTATAAACGCAGCTTCATAATGAGTCAAAATCGATAACACTGTTTCGAACCCAGTAGTACCGTAATTTTGTCCTTCTTTGTTACGAAATATCTAGAATATAAAAGGATAAGTAAATGATGAACAATAAAAACATAACTACAATTGAATTGTAATCGTTAAAATTAACCTAATAAGGGAAATAATTGTACACCTAATGAAATCAAATGTAAAACATAACCACAACAGAATTGTAATCGTTAAAAATAGCCTAATAAGGGAAATCAAATGTGACCAAAAATCAATTCAAAATTATTAAAACAAATCTAAAATAGAACCAATTTCTATCCGTTTAACGGTCTCGAATTTTTTTATATTCGTAACTAATTAATAACTACCCTCAGGAAAGAAACTTTTTGACAAGACTGTAGTAACTACATAAGTAATAGTCACCGAAGCTCACACCCTGTATCATTGTAATGGTTGTGACGTATCAAGAGTACTCGCCTTAGATTTAACTTAGTGTAGTGTAATATTGTATATTTTCTGACTCGAAGTCGCTGCATAGGAGATACATACACCGGTCGCAAGTGTATAAGGAATACACCCTCATAAGTCTTGTTATTTATAATACAAGCTCGCATGTAAGAAATTTTTAATAATACAGGAACCTTGAGCCACACATTTTAGCTCATAACATTAGTATATAAGTGCAATCGCTGTTGTATAATTCTTTGTACATGTATTAAAAGACGAATAAAGACAACAACAACAACCTTTCAAGCGGGCCGATTACGCTTGAGTGGGAGAGAGACGCACCGGTCCAGCGTGCCTCTCTCTCGACCGGCTGCGTTACTCCGTTTTCGTATATGTGTCCGAGCGGCACCGATTTATAAGACGTTGTCACGTCAAAAGAGTATCTTAATGTATTTTCATAAATTAAAAATTATTTTTAGGGTGAAAGGAACAAAATTTATAAAAATTCATCAAAATTTCAAAATATACATTATATCGTGTATGTCGTTGTTCGAAAAGGATAAGGAGGTACCACTACAAATGCTGTGTTAATTTAACAATACTTAAACGTATTACTACAACACTTGTAAGCATGTCAGAAATTACTTATTATTTCTTTACTGGAGACAGGATTTTATAAACTAAAATTGAACAGATATCATGTTATAAAATCTGTAATGAATGTTAAAAAATTAATTTTTGAGTTTTATGGATAAATACAAACTATTTAATTGAAATGAATAAAACTTAATGCACCTTTACCACTGCCTCAAACTTAAATAATACATTTATCACTTAAAATATATTGTTTTATTAATTTTGTATTAATGTATTGTTATTTTCCAGTATTCATTATAAATAACAATGTTTAGCAGTCAAACACGCGTAATATTTTGATACTAAGCACTTTTATTCAACACGCTTAGTATATGAAGCGTGTACATTTTAAGTGTGTAATATTTTAAAGTGTGTTAAAAAATATTATTTGTATAGATTTAACTCACTTGGTTTTTAAATGTCTATTACACAGGATTTTTTACACACGAAAAGCCATGTTATAGTTTTAACACGAATAAAAAAGATTAAACGTGGTGTAATATTACACTTAGAACTATCTTAAAAAATATTTTAACACGTTAAGACCAAATTACACGCTCATGAATGTCAAAATATTTGCAGTGAACAAAGGCCACAACGTCTTTTTCTAAATCATACTGGTCCATTATATTATACATCAAAAGATGATTGGTTCGCGTTTTTTGATACTTCAAAGCGTGCTTCGCTATTTCAAAGTAGCATTCCCCTTTTAATTCAAATAATTTTCTTTTCTAGCTGAAATATTTCATAATGAAGAAAATATCAAGTAAATATAATTTTGATTTTAACATTCGAGATATTTACAACGCTTAAACATTAAACAAATGAATATTCTATTAATGTGCTTCCACCTTCACCCTTTTTGTATCAAAAATTAATCTTGCTTAAGTACTTAACAGATTCTGAAGTATACCAGCTTTACGCGCACATAGCATCAAACTCATAAAAATTAGAAATAAGGATGTGCACTCAAGTCGTCCCAAAAAATGCATTTTCCCAGGGGTTTCTCGCATTGTGAGTAAATTCCATTTTTCTTAGGTTTCGTGTAGAGCCCTACGTACTCTAAACCTCTGTTTTCACACTTACTCGTATATGGTACACTTCTGAACTTATAAGCATTGCTTTAATGGAAGTACTATCTGCATCTTTTTTTCAAAAAAGGATTTCTGCGAACTACATTAGTTACATATAAAGATGATGTTTTAAAAGAGAAATGCTCTCTACAATTCTGAAGCTTTTCCTTACATTTTCATCTGTCGCACACAAAATTGTTTCGAGTTATTATAACTTTGTATAATAACTTTCAACCCCGATTATTCGAACTATTAATTGCTCATATTAACATATGCAATTAACAAAATGTGACTCTAATTATAATTACATTTCAAAATATTTCCTTTTTTGTTTATTAACAGAAAGTGTTTCATAGTGAATATATATGAATTGATAAGAAACTATTTTTTATATTATTTTCCTAATATTAATAAATATTATAAATTATACAAGTCAGAAAGTCAATAAAACTAAGTTGAAATTTAGTTAAAATTATGGCTTGACTTGAATATTCATGAGGCTTATACACTTTAGAACATTATTTTGCATAATAAGTGATTTAACTAGCTATTGTTTCTAACACTAAGAAAGCACGGGCTAGAGAGTTAAAATTTTATATGTAATAGATTCAAAAGTGAAATATTTTATTAAATATATTTTAGGAGGCATAAATTTCCCACCATTATGCGATTAATTATGTACATATGTATAAAACTAAAGTTTAGCCGTTTCGTCAAAAAATTAGAAAGGTGATGATGATATGATATCTTATATGTATAGTATATATTATAAATACGAATGTGAGCTTTCTTATTAATTTCTTTCAGATTCACATTTCAACGGTTCAACCGATCTATCAGTGTGAAATTTAGAGTCTACATAGCCTTTGTACGTGGTATAGCCAAGTAGAAAGACATATCATACTTTCTATCCCGATGCATACATATACGTATACAACCATTTAAAATCCTTATTTTCAGCATTATTATTATTATTATTATTAGAAAGAAAGGGGGAGGCGTCAGCCTCGAGCGCTCAGACCACGGTCCATTGCACTCGTCCCCTACCCTATCCGAACTTCTTAGTCATCTTGACGAACCTAAGAACATCGGACAGAGATTGAGAATTGAAGTCTTCCATTCTCATTACATCAGCACCAAACGTCGTCATGCGCGCGTGGGAGAAGGCCGGGCAGTTACATAGGAAGTGCTCCGTACTCTCCTCGTCCTCCCCGCACGAAGGACACGTCGAGTCGCCGATATTCCCTAGGGTGTTCAGATGCTTGCCGCATGTGTTATGTCCTGTGACCGTCCCTACAAGCTTTTTGCAATCTTTCCTGCCTAAACCAAGCAGAAGTTTTGCATTGTTCTTGTCTGGACGTCCAATGAACCATTTGGTGAATTTACAGGTTGATATACTGGACCATCTCTGACCATGTATTGAGTCCATGGCTCTAGTTATCCAGTCTTTCAGCTTTGTAAAGCTGATACCAACAATGGGCTCCGGTCCCAGGGGAGGAGAGCTTGCGCCCTCTTTCGCTAAAGCGTCAGAGGCCACGTTGCCGTCGATTCCCCGGTGTCCAGGGACCCATATAAGATGAACCTGGTTGTGCTTGGCAGCAGAATTAAGTCTTTTCTTACATTCCTGGACAATCTTTGATCTAGTGGTGGAATTAAGTAGGATGACAAGAGCAGCCTTACTGTCGCTGCAGATGCCAATCCTCTTATTATGCCACCTATGAGCAATTATCCAGTTAGCCACTTCGAGAATGGCGATTACTTCGGCTTGAAAAACCGTTGCAGTTGTTCCGAGTGATATACTGTATTTGATTTCTTCGTTCAAATACCATCCAGCACCCGTACCAGACGAGGTCTTTGATCCGTCTGTGTAGAAGATATCAGTTAATCGATCCAGTAATTTGTTGGGTTTATCCCATTCTTCCCTTACCGGGAGATTTATCTGAAATCTTCTTCGGAACATGGTAATTTGCGTCATATCATCCGTCGGCATGCTAAAAGCAGCGCAATGCTCTTCGAGTCTTCGAGATAAGACGTCATGTCCGATAGCATGTCCACCATGCCATAGTCTAGACTTTTTTAGTCGACATATAGCTTTCATTGCCTCTTCCTGGATACCGAGGTCCAAGGGCTGCAAATTAAGCATTGCGTTGAGGGCCGCACCAGGGGTCGAGCTGAAAGCTCCTGTTATCCCTATGCAGACTTCCATCTGTATTCTGTTAAGAATAGAACAGGTAGTTTTCTTCTCCGTTCTACTCCACCAGACCACTGACGCATACGTAATTATGGGTCTAATTATAACCGTGTACATCCAGTGCACAATAGCGGGTTTTAGACCCCATGTCTTCCCAAAAGCTCTCCTGCATTGCCAAAAGGCATTCAATGCTCGAGATGCTTTGTGTTCGACATGAGCCTTCCAAGTCAGTTTGCTATCTAGAATTACTCCTAGATATTTCACTTCTTTGGAGAGTTGAATGGTTACACCTCAAAGTTGGGAGCTTAAGGTCATCGAGTTTTCTTTTCCTGGTGAACAACACAAGTGTTGTTTTCAGGGGATTCACTGATAAACCATGTCTCCCACACCAGTTCTAGATCCTGTCCAGGGTTTTCTGCATCTTACTGCAGACGACCCTAAGTGAGTTACCATAAACGAGTGCACACACATCATCAGCGTAAGCCTGTATGTGTATACAGGCATCCCTCGAATAGCACGGTACTTGAATTGCACGAAATCACGAATAGCACGGTTAAAAATTGTGACAACCCTCGAATAACACGGTTAAAAATTGCGAGAACCCTCGAATAACACGGAGTTCGAATTACACGAAGTCGCGAAAATTACTGTTAAAAATTGAGTATAATTTTCCTACGACCGACTGTTTGTAGTATGACGCAATAATGCATTTGAATAACGCAATATTTAGTTAGTTCTCCTGTGCAGTCGTCTCGAATGGGTTAAAGCGAGCAGATCGAAATATTTAAGACGTTTTTTTAAATTTTGTGCATAAAGTAGTGAGTGCTTACTGGTCCATGTGACTGATTTTAAACTTTCCAAAGTACATACGAACTAAAGATTTTTTAGTTGAAGGTTTGTAAGGTTTCTATAGTTATATTGTGCAGTTATTGAAATTTTATCCTCGATTCTTAGGTTTGCAAAATGTCGTTGAAAAAAAAATTACCCTTGAAAAGAAACGTTATTGCACTTAAGGAAAAAATAGAAATTTTAGACAAGTTAAAAGAAGGAGTGAAAATATCGACTTTAGCAAAATCATTGAATTTACATGAAGCAACTATTCGGACGATTAAAAGAAATGAGGACAAAATAAGGAAGAATGTCTTAGCAGGTTGCTCTACAACATCAAAGCAAACGGATTGCGCACGGGATATTAACGTTGTCAAAATGGAAGAAGCTCTTGCAATTTAGATACAAGATTGCAATGATAAACAGATTCCTTTAGATGGACTTACTATCAGGCAGAAAGCTCTGAACATCTATAAATGTTTGCAGGAAATGGTCTCAAACTTCAAGGTGAAATTGCTTCAGCGGATGCAGAAGCTGCTGGTGTTTTTACTTTAGAACTACAAACAATTGTAGAAGATGGAGACTATTCAGCAGATCAGATTTTCAACGTAAATGAAACAGCCTTCTATTGGAAAAGGATGCCATCTCGAACCTATATTTCAAAAAACCAAAAATCTGTTCCTGGATTCAAAGTAGATAAACAGAGACTTACTCTTTTAATGTGCACTAACGCACCAGGGAATTTTATGTTAAAGCCTATGGTTATTAGCCGATCTTTGAATCCCCGACCATTAAAGAACATCGATAAGTCTAAGCTGTCTGTTCATTGGCGAGCAAATAAAAAAGCTTGGATGACAGCAAATATCTTTAAGGAGTGGTTTGAAAACTGCTTCATTCTGGAAGTAGAAAACTATATGATAGAAAAAATTTAAGTTTCAAAATTTTATTGCTATTAGATAATGCCATAAGTCATCCCAAGGACTTATATCATCCAAATGTCAAGGTTGTATTCCTTCCCTCCAATACAACATCACTTCTCCAGGCCTTAGACCAAGGCATTATCGCAACCTTCAAAGCCTATTTTATTCGAAAATCGTTTGAAACAATTCTGCAAAAATAGAGGCAGACGAAAATAAAACGCTTCTCCAGGCATGGAAAGAATTCTCTATTTTGGATTGCATAACAAAGATATCCTCTGCTATAAGCGAAATAAAACCTTCAACAATTAACGGTTCTTGGAAGCCAGTACTCCCTCATATTGTCCAAAAAGAAAATTCTGATTCATCCGAAGAAACTCTACACAATCAAATTCTTAATATTGCTCATAAGATAGGTGGAGAGGGATTTGAGAATCTGAATAGCCAAGATCTGGACGAACTGTTTCAAGAACATACTTTGACTGCAGCTGAACTAATAGAAATAATTAATGAGCCTGATGAAGACAAAAAATTTAAAAACTTGTTTAGGTCCATACTTGAAATTTTTAAAAACTACGGAAAATAAAAGAGTGCCATCCTTCAATATCAGCTATGAAAATGTTTTCAGTGATGAGGAGTTTCTACCACCTCGAAGAAAGATAATTCGTATTTTGGATCACGACACTGATCAAGAAATTTCCATTGATAAGGATCCTCTACCTATTCAAGGAAAAACAAATCAATCTTTGGAGAGTGACAGTGGTTGAACATACATATGTAATTTAAAAATTATTGCGTTTATAAAATTTCACCTTTTAAATTTTTAAGTTTCACTTTTCTAAATTGAATGAATTTTGTTATTTTTGTACAACTGAAATTTTATAACTAAAAATAAAAAAAAATTTGTTCTTATTTTCAATGTTTTCTTAATTAATCTTTGGAATCAAATGTACAAATTTGTATGGATCTCGGGTTGCACGGTTTTAAATAGCACGGAACGATATCTCCAAAATTGTATGATTTATTAGTATCAAATAACACGATTTCGAATAACACGGAACCAATTAACAGTGTTATTCGAGGGATGCCTGTATTTAGACTTTGCAATTCGTCTAAAAGTGAGTCTACTACGAAACACCACAGTAACGGCGAGAGAACTCCTCCTTGCGGACAGCCTCTCTCTACTTTCATTACCGTGTCGGTGTCGCATTCTGCGAAAAGTAGTCTCTGAGATAGCATCGAGTAGATCCATCTTACAAGCACGGTATCTACACCAAATGCGGTGCCAGCATTCTAGGTTCTAGGTTCTAGGTTCAAGTGGCTGCCAAAAAGAAGGCACACTTAGGCCAAGGTAGGCCCATTGTGATACCACATGGGACGAAGTCCCAATTACTATCCTTCGAACCATTTAGACTCTTTAATGAACTGCTCTAGGCTTCTGATCCTGACGGACCTCAGCTCCGACAGGTCATTAAAGAAAGTGGAGCCCAGGCTCCGATTCCTCGGCACCGCTAGTGCTGGGCATTGACACAGGAAGTGAAGGATGTCCTCTTCCTCTTCCTCATTGAGGCAACTTCTGCAGAAGTCATGCGTGGTCACCCCCATCCTAGTGGCATGTTTGCCGATGAGACAGTGGCCCGTAATGACCGCTACTACGTTGCTGATAGCGGTTCTCTTGAGCGAGACCAAGTTTCTGGACCTGTTGCGGTCGTAGATGGGCCAGATAGATCTGGTCGTTACGCAAGTGGGCTCTTTTCTCCACCTGCGATTTGCAATTTCCAAGAAGGACTCTTGTATGGTCCGCTTGCTTGATGCAAGCGGAGCACCCGGCTTAAGAGTTATATCCTCAGCGGGCAAGCCTGCGCCAAGCCTCGCTAGCTCATCCGCCCTGGTGTTGCCCGGGATGTCAAAGTGGCCAGGCACCCAGACCAGACTGACCTCCGTATTAGCAGCCATGCGGACGAGCTCCATGCGACAGTCCGCAACGACCTTGGATGTCGTGTGAACACTTACTACCGATCTGACCGCAGATTGACTATCGCTAAAGATACATATATTTGCCAGGGGCTTAGCTGTGGCCCTCAGCTGCGCGATTGCCTGTGATATGGCCATGACCTCAGCTTAGAATACGCTGCAATGGTCCGGCAGTCGAAAGGAGGTTTCTATACCCATTTGTTCAGAGTAAATACCTCCACCCACTTTGCCGTCCTTCCTAGAGCCGTCAGTGAAAACCTGAATCGACCCTGGCTGGAAAAATAGACCCTCCGTCCATTCTTGCTTAGAGGGGAAGGAGGCAGTAATTCTCATTCCGAATGATGGCTCGGTAACCATGTAGTCCACCGCCGGGGTACATGGCCCCAGAATCCTAGAATGCCCGTAATCCGTACGTGTCCAACAGTGAACCGCATTGAGCCTTATGGCCGAGGATGCTGCCGTTTGCTTGCCAAACAGGTCCAGCGGAATGAAGTTAAGGATAGTGTTTAAGGCCTTAGTAGGGGTGGATCTGAGGGCGCCTGTAATAAGTAAGGACGCAAACCTCTGCACCCTCTCCAGGCCTGTCCGGTTATAAGCCTTGTCAAGAGACGGCCACCAGACTAACACACCATACACAAGTATAGGCCTAATAACGGCCACGTATAGCCAGTGGATAATACGGGGCTCCAGCCCCCATTTTCTTCCAACAGCATTCCTGCAAAAGTACAGAGCCACGGTGGCCTTGCGCACTCTTTCCTTAATGTTGCCCTTCCAGTTCAACTTCCTGTCGATGATCAGGCCCAGGTACCTGACCTGATCCGAAAGTTTAAGGTTGACACCCTTCAGTGTTGGTGTTACAAAGGTGGGAGTCCGGTGTTTCCTGGTAAACAACACCAGCTCGGTCTTATCCGGATTGACCCCCAAGCCACATCTGTCACACCACCGTACAAGCTTCCCAGAGCACGTTGAAGCACCTCCGTCAAGGTGTTCACATGTTTGCCCGAGACAGCTATTGCAATGTCGTCGGCATAAGCAACCACTTTGCACCCGGAGCCATCCAGCTCCACGAGAAGGCCGTTGAGAACCAAGTTCCAGAGAACCGGCGACAGGACACCACCCTGTGGGGTGCCCCTAGCCGCAAATTTCCTCATGGAACTACTCCCAATAGTGGCATTTATGACTCTGCAACCGAGTAACAAGTCAATAAGCCCTATGACCGACCCGCAAATGCCCAGACCCCTTAGTGCGTTAGCGATTGCCTCTGGCTTGACATTATTGAAGGCCCCTTCTATGTCTAGGAAGGCTGCCAAGGTGAATTCCTTGTAGAGAAGAGACTTCTCCACCTGATCAACAAGAGCATGCAGGGCGGTCTCAGTGGATTTACCCTTGGTATAAGCATGCTGGGATTTAGATAGCCTACCCGGACTTATGCTATCCTTGATGTAGACATCCAACAGTCTTTCCAAAGTCTTAAGAAGGAAAGAAGAGAGAGTAATGGGAAAACGACCTTAGCCTCCAGCCAGGACTTAGGGATATGCGAAAGCTGCAGACAGGCCTCAAAAATGATAAGCAGCCAAGGGCTGATTAGCACAGAAGCCCTCTGGAGCTCCGCTGGTATAATGGCATCCAAGCCTGGTGACTTGTATGGCTTAAAACTCCTAATGGCCCAATCAAGCTTTTCGCGGCTAAGGACCTTCGTGACGAGGTCCCCAGCCTCCTGTGTGGCTGTGGATACCACCGTTTGGTTGTCTGAGCAGCCAGGAAAGTGAGTTTCCATCAGCAACTCCAGAGTTTCCATGCTCGTCGAGGTCCAGTCCCCATTTTGTTTCATCAGAAGACTGGGTGCACAAGGCGTCGTGGCGAGTATCTTCCTGAGGCGACTAGCCTCGGATACCTTTTCCACTCCACCACAAAAACTCTCCCACGAGGACCTTTTCGCCATCCTGAGAGATTTCTTGAAGTTCCTAAGGCTCACCTTATAAGCAGACCACTCATTGGTACTCTTGGCCTTGTTGAACTGCTTACGGCATTCCCTCCTGAGTGCCGTGATTTCAATTGTCCACCATGGGGGTTTGGGTCTGCCCCAGGGTTTGCGCGAGGGGCAAGCAATTTTGGGCGCCCTGTTGCAGGCTCCAGTCAGCACGTTCACCGCTACATCAATATCCTGTCGGCTATTGATGATTGGCGGTCCCTCAGTCGGTAATGCCTGCTGGAGGGCCAGATTATACCTATCCCAATTCGTCCTCCTTCTAGTAGTAAAGGGGCTGCGATTTGGTTTAAAAAAGTTAAGTCCGAACTCAATATATGAGTGATCGGACAACGAAGACTCCTTGGAGACCCTCCAGTCCTTAACAATGTGGGCGGAGTTCTCGGTACACAGGGTAACATCAAGAACCTCCCGTCTTACAGAGCTGGCAAAGGTGGGTTCATCACCTACGTTGCACACCTGAAGGTTAGAGCTAAGTATAAAGTGAAGAAGAGACTCACCTCTATCATTTATGTCCGAGCTACCCCAGACAGTGTGATGGGCGTTCGCATCTGCGCCGATTATCAGCGCTTGCTTGCGCTTAGCTGCCTCCGCGACGATATTCCTCAGGGTCTCGTGCGGAGGAGGCCCCTTATAATCGTGGGCCATATACGAAGATGCCAGCCAGATGCTGTTCGATTCAAGTTCCACCATAACCGACACCGTATCCCTGTCACTGAAATGGTTTAGCATGAAAGCATTATAGCTGGTATTCACTAAAATGCAAGTTCTAGGTTTACATACTCCCTTTGTGTAGAAGTTGCAGTAACCCTTCAGACTGAGTCCGCAAACCCGGTCACCAACGACCCATGGTTCTTGGACAAGAACAACGTCCTCTCCTTTTTGCGATAGGCGCAGAAGGAGTGCAGCGGACGCTGCCTTAGAGTGGTGTAGGTTAATCTGCACCACTCTTAGCTTGAATTCGCTTGGTAGGGGACGCCTCTATCACCGTTACCTCGGCGTCGTCGGCATCCGAAAGTAGGATGTCCTCTTCTAGGTCATCCTGAATGAACAGGCCTCCCAACAGTCCAGAGGTTGATAGCGTGCCGCTATTCTCATCCATGGATGCTGTCGGGGATGATGGGGGGAGTTTCTCAGCACCGGCCAAAGTCCTTGCTTCTACTACGGTGCTGATCTCTCCACTTTGCCCAGCGACATCATCAGGTCTTTCGACTCTCCTATCCTTCGAGTAGACTTACAGTACAATGGAGTCGAAACCATAAAAGATTTTGTCGCCCTTAGCTGCTAGAGGTGCCAGAGATTCCTCATTTAGGATGACAATGGCTTGCCTCGTTTTGCCCTTGACCTCTCCGACCTGTGCAATCCTCCAGTCCTGGGTTGGAAGGTTGCGATTGCACATTCGCATGATGGCCAGGATCTTCTCTGGTTCAGAGGGCTCCGCCGGGATCCATGTCCTGGCTCTCGGTCTGTTCGGGATCTCGTCCCTGGATACAGCCTCGAGTCTGGCACCTGGCCAGACTTCGCCCAGACAGGAAATCGCTGTCTTGTAGAGATCTGCCGATTGCTGATCTTCGCAAGCGATTAATTTCACCCGACCTCGATACCACCCAGCATCAGAGCAGCAGGGGGTAGGGCCGGGGTTTTTCTCCATGACGTCCATGAAGACGCCAAGTAGCACCATCCGGATCGCTGCAGTTTATGACAGCCAAGATCAGGCCGTCTTTCGCCACTTCACTAAATGGCTTAGTCGGCCTGACCATCTGGGAGGCTGTCTTAGGCCGCTTCGTGGAGGCCGGCTCTTGCTCGTCCTGCGAGCGTTGCCTTTTGCCCGCTGCCAGCACTCTGTTGGCCCACTCCAGAGAAGTCTTATCTCTCTCAGAGAGTTCCTTTTCCGAGATGTTCCTGATCCTGTCCAGGAACCGCCGCGCTCACCTTCTTTCTCTGAAGGACTGGAGAGAGGGATTGCCGCGCCGCTTCACAGACGAAGTGGGTTGCGACTCCCTCGATGGTACTGATGGCTTAGCCTGGGCCGAGTTACCAAGCACCGAAGAGGAGGAGGAGGGCTGGGGTGCCCGGGAAGGCGCCTTGACTTTGCTAGGTCCAGGTTTGCCCACGGACACGAGCGCTGTCGCTGCACACAGAGCATCTCCACAACCGAGCTTACCAGCCGCGGTCGTTTTGCGAGATGCGCCCCGAATGGGATTGGATTTCCGGGCTGACTTTGGGTTAGCCACGGAGGGTTTGGGACTGGGGTTACCGATCGCAACGCCCTTAGGTAATAATACTCGCTTCCCTTTGTGGGTCGGCGAAGGAGCAGGATTCTGCGCCTCAGAATTATCCGAGGCAGGTTTGCTAGAGCTCATAAAACAACTGGTTCTTACGACCACTTTCGTGACGAGGCACTACTAGTGGTCAAAGGTAGTCATTGGGGAAAAAGTGTACCTTGCATGGTAAGTCCATGGTTACGACCTGAGGCGGACAAGTATCAGGAAGGCTCCGTTCGAATACAGCCGGTATTACCCCCTGGCTGCAAACCAACCAATGGGCACGGATCACATGACACCCTGGGTTAGGGGGTTGGTGGTCCTGGCACGCACTCGCCAATCACGGTCAGCATGGCCGAGTTGGGTTAACGTACGACCGGTATCCACCGCGGTTTTTTCATAAGAGAGTTGCCATCTCTCCGCCCAACTACAATTAGCCAGCACACCCGGCAGAGACATGACCGTACCGAGTGCCTGTTTCCAGCCGCCCCCACGGGGAGGGTATAGTCGCACTGCCATCAGTGTACACAGATCCGGCACATGGACACAGTTACGGCACGTACACCAGGGTGTTACAAGTTGTTTCCCCTGTGCCCATGTGTGATCCCCCTGTGCACCTGACGGCTGACGGCTGGTGCCAGCATTATACATCGATGGGAAAGTGGCATTGTCGAAGGCCCCCTCAATGTCAACAAAAACCCCGAGGGCGTAGAGCCCCCCGTCCGAAGCACTTTCTATTTTAGAGACTAGATCGTGCAATGCGGACTCACAGGATCTACCACTCCTATAGGCATGCTGGTGCTCATTAAGGGGATGCCGTCTCAACGCCTCTCCTCTGATGTATTTTTCTACCAAACGTTCCAGGCATTTCAGCAGGAACAATGAAACTTTTCGCCAGAGCATAGTCTTCCTTGCCCGGTTTGGGAATGAAAGCGACTCTGACCTGACGCCATGCAGTTGGAATATATCCCCAGGTTAAACAAGCCCTAAATATCTTCTTTAGTGCTGAGACTAGGGAATGGCTTCCTGCTTTTAGCATAGCCGGGTATATACCATCCAGACCTGGGGTCTTATAGTTTTCGAAGGAGGACAAAGCGTATTCGATCCTTTCCTCCGTCACAACTTTGGATGCTATATATCTGTTCTGTCTAGAAATGGCTACCCTTTCTGGATACCTTTCTAAACTTTGATTCATTTGAATCTTGTGATAGCCTGGAAAGTGGGTTTGAACCAGGATCTCAAAGGCTTCCTGTTTGGAACCCGTGTATTCGCCGTCAGGTTTGCGGAGGGAATTCAGTTTGGCTGTGTTGTCCTTCTGAAAGACTTTATACAACCTAGCTGTTTCTCTCATTCCTACCAGTTCCTCACAGTACCTTCTATAAGATGAGACCTTGGAAGTTCTTATCTCGTACTTATATTCACGCTGTAGGGTTCGATAGGCCGTCCAGTCATCTTCTTTTTAAGTTTTTAGTGTCCTATTTAGAAGCTTCCTGGTATTTTTTCTGAGCCTTGAGAGGTTATTGTTCCACCAAGCGACGCTTTTGCCACATCGGCTCTGTCTAGCGGGACAAGCCCTCTCAAAAGAATCTATCAAGGTCCGACTCAATTTCTGAGTCTCATCGTCGATGTCCTTAATTGATCGAAGCTTCGGTACATGGATTTCTTTCTCCGAAAGAATTTGTTTGTACCTGTCCTAATCAGTTTTCCTTGGATTACGTCCAGCCAAGATGTATATGTCATCAATGGCTATCCTCTAATTTAGGTATCTGTGGTCCAAGAGAGATTCTTCATCTAGAACTCACCAGTTAGTAATGAAGTTAGACATCTTCCTGTTGGTAAGTGTCAGGTCAATTACCTCCTGTCGCCTACTCGCGACAAAGGTTGGACTGTTGTCCACATTGTTAACCATGAGATCGTGCGACAGAATGAAGTCTAATAATTTTTCCCCTCTAGGATTGCATTTACTGCTACCCCATATGGTATGCTGGGCATTGGCATCGCAACAATTACTTTACACAAGATGATATATCTATACATCTTATTATACACAATGTCTATTTCTTAACCAGTAATATTCTTGATAACAGTTATATTCTCTAATCTGAAAGAGCAGATAATTTTGCAAGTGGCTGTAGTTAAAAGTCAACCACCATAATCTTTTTATTTATTTATTCGCTTAATACAAGCTATAAAAAATACTTAAATATAGGGATTACAACTAATTACAACTAATTAAGGGAAAGGAAGCAGGGGCTGTAAGATGGGAAGTCACGTGAGACGGTTGAGCTCAAACCTCAGAGATGATTTACTCACGTGGAAGTCAAAAGAAGGGAGAGAATTGGCGGTCCGAAGCATTCGGGTGAGGGGTTCAGAGAAACCATAGTTGGTGCGGTGGAAATTTGGACGAAAGAGGGGGGCTGTTCTTAGGTTACGGGGGTTAGTGTAAAAGAAAACTCGTTGGAGAAGGGGAGGGCAGTCAATCACACCGGAGAGGAGCTGATGTATAAAGATGACATCAGCAATGACACGCCGTTTCCGCAAGGACTGTAGGTCAATCAGCATCAGGCGGTCTTCGTAAGGAGGGAGATGCTGGCGATCAGACCAGGGGAGCAGACGTAGCGCAAAGCGGAGAAATCTGCGCTGGACTGCTTCGATGCGATTGATGGTCGTGGATTGAGAGGGAGACCAAACTTGGCTGGCGTATTCAAGGAGAGGGCGGATGAACGTTATGTAAAGGGATTTGGCTACATAGGGGTTGGAAAACTCTTTGGACCAGCGCTTGACAAACCCAAGAGTGGAGCTGGCTTTAGAAACCACGCTGTCGATGTGGTCACGAAAATTTAGTTCGCTATCACAGACGACACCGAGATCGCGCAAGGAGGATACCCTAGGTATGGCTAGGCCGGACAGCAGATAGACTCTGGGAAAGGAAGGAGGACGTCTACGGGAGAAGGTGATACATTGGCATTTGGAGACGTTCAGCTCGAGGAAGTTTTTCTGGCACCAAGTGCAAAAGTTATCGAGGTCGAGTTGGAGAAGTTGGGTGTCCGAGGAGGAGGAGATAAGTTTGGAGATCTTCATATCGTCGGCGTAGATGGAAAGGTCGGAGTGTTTGATAATGTGCTCAACATCATTAATAGCCAGGATGAAAAGTAGGGGGCCTAAGTGACTACCTTGAGGGACTCCCGAGTTGGCCACAAAGGAGTTGGAGGACACAGAGCTGAAGAGGACCTTGTATTGCCGGTGAACGAGATAGGACTCAATCCAGGCAAGAAAGAGCTGGTTGAAGCCAAGAGAGTGAAGTTTGAAGAGGATTAGCTTATGCGAGATTTTATCGAACGCCTTACTAAAGTCTGTGGCAATGACGTCGACTTCATCACCATTTTCCAAAGCACATCGAGTAGTGGAGACAAAGTTAACGAGGTTAGTGGTAGTAGATCTGCCTCTGAGGAAGCCATGTTGGGATGAGGAGAATAAGGATTTGCAATGAAAGAACATACAATCGTAGATGATGCTTTCAAAGAGTTTGGGTATGCAGGAGAGTTTGGCAATAGGACGGTAGTTGGAAATATCACTTTTACACCCTTTCTTATGGATAGGGATGATAAAAGAGTCCTTCCACCTGGCAGGGAAAAAGCCTTGGGTAATAGAGAGTTGAAAAATGAAGGTGAGGGGAACGAGCAAGTGTTGGGCACACTCCTTTAGTACAATGGCAGGGATACCATCGGGGCCGGGATTGTGATCATCCGTAAGGGTGTTGATAGAGGTTGCCACCATTACGGGGTCAATATTGATGGAAGCCAGCGAGGTCTGGGGACTTGAGCTCAGGAAATGGAAATAGCTGGCGTCAGGCTCGGAGGAGTGGTCACTGATTCACTAAAGTGAAGTGCGAAAAGATTGGCAATATCGCGAGGGTCGGAGGAAGAAGAGTCATTGAGCTTGAGAGTCGAAGGGTAGCCATTGGATTTTCTTTTAACGTTGATAAATTGGAAGAAGCGTTTAGGGTCGGAGATAAGGGTTGATTGCATCCGACTCAGGTACTCTTGATAAGAGGAGTCGCTGCGAGAGGAGAAGAGGGAATACGCCGAGAGATAATCGGAGAAGTCTCGATCGGAGCGAGAAATTAGGTAAGCTTGCCAAAGCTTGTTTCTCCTATTCCGTAGGGAACGAAGTTCTTTATTGTACCAAGGGGGAGAGGAGGCTTGGCTCTTCCGAGGTTGAGAGGGAAAGGATTGGGCCATACAATCCAAAAGTACGCTGTAGAAGACGTCGAGCGCATCAGCAACAGAGAGCTGTGAATTAGCTGACAGCGAGGAAAGGGGTGATAAGCTAAGTAAGTGATTTAGCTTACCAAAGTCACCAGCACGGAAGTTGAGGTGGTAAGACGTCTCAGGAATGGGGTGGAGAAGGGAGGGTGTGAGAGAAAGGGATAAAAAGAGAGGAGGGTGATGCGGGTCTAAGGTAGAGAGAAGATGGGGACTGCGAATGACGACCGAGTTGACGGGGTCAGATGAAAAGATCAGGTCGAGCTGTCTGCCAAGATAATTGGTTATGCCACTGATTTGGCAGAGACCTGAGTCAGAGAGCCGGTCGGAAAAGAGAGTCTCTTTGTCAGAGAGGGCGTTGGAGGGGATAAAATGGAGCTCGTCATCAGACCTAAGCCACTGAAGGCGAGGAAGGTTGAAGTCGCCAAGGACAATGACTTCATCGTTAGGCCCTAAGGTATTAAAGAGAGAATCGATCGCGTCGGTGCAAACTTTGTACGCCTCAAGCGGTCGAGAGGGGCGAATGTAGACACAGAGGATATACAGAAGTTTGCGGGTCAGTGGAATTTTGATACCGACGAAATTACAGTCAGGGGAGTTAGAGGAAGTAAAGAGACTGGCATCTAAACGATTGTGTGCCGCAAGGAGGACGCCGCGATTAAGAGGGGTTAAGTCAGCATCACAGGCGTCGGCACGGAAGACAGTAAAATCTGCTGAAAAAAGTTCATTGCTGTAGATATTGGGGGTTAAATTAGTCTCAGTGAGGGCAAAAATGTCGAAGGGAAGGATAAGGGAGTTCTGGAAAACAGTACAAGTCTTGGTACGCAGACCACGCACATTTTGGTAATACAATGATAAAAGGTCGGAAGAGGGGAGAGTATGGGATAAAGGGGCAGAGGGGAGGGAAGAAGTGGTGGAGTTAGGAATTAAAATAATGTTTGTGGTCATTTCGCGCCTTTTGAAGGTAGGAGACTCTGCGAGAGCTGACGTAAGAAGCAAAGGAGGCAAGATCCGTGGAGACCTTATCGGGAGTGATGCCTAATTCAACGTGAAACTTGATAAAAAGCTCACGCAGGGTTGCAAGATCAGTGGGGAGGCCTTCTTGGTGTATTGCAACCAGCACGTTCGTTTTGGTTTTGCCGTCGATGCATACGGAGTCAGGCTTATCGTGGAGGTAGGCGAGAAGCAGACGAACGTTATCGTAGATCCTATGCTCTCGAAAGCGGGACAGAAGATAACGACCATCAGTAGACCCAGCGGAGCGCATTGTGAGTTTAACGATCGGAGGGAGAAGAGGATCGATAAACGACGGTTTGCCAGAGGTCAAAGCGGGTGGGCTTAGACAGGGAGGAGGAGGAACCATAACGGGAGATGAAAGGGGACGGGAGGGGGGGGGGAGAGTTAGAAGGGTACAGCGTGTGAGACTTGACGAAGTTGGGGTATTTGGGTGGGGTAGAAAAATTAAAGTTGGGAAACACGCCGGGTTTGAGTTGCCAATTGGAATTGGACTCCGAAATTGGGGTAGAGATTGAGTTGGGAGGATTTAGGATAGGATACGAAAGAGGCTTAGGCTTAGTATTGTTGCAGGGGTTAGCTGAGGAAGAAGACTTGTGCGAGTTGGACTTAGGTATAGCATTATTAGAGGGGTTAGACTTAGATTTAGCATTATAACTAGGGTTAGACTTAGATTTAATATTAGGGTTAGACTTAGATTGAACATTAGTATTAGGGTTAGACTTAGAATTAAAGGTAGGATTGGGGTTGGATTTCGGTTTATCGATAGGGTTGGGATTAGGATTACAATTAGAGTGAGTAATAGGTGGAATAGTGTTAAATTTGACAGAATTAGATTTAAATTTAGAAATACGAATATTACCGAGACTAAGAACTAGATTGGAAGAAGTATCGAAAATCCAGGCGTATTTGATAGGAATGCCTATCACAAATCTTCCGGGCGATGAAGTTTTGGTGCATCTGGTCAAAACAATGCTAAATTTGCGTTTAAAGAAACTTTTCACCCAAGTAGCATTGGAGTATCGGGGGGCGCCTGTAATTAGGTATAAAGAAGATTCGCTTGATGAAGTGGGAAGGCAGCCTCTAGCTAGCTTGGAGAGTCTCTGATTCCAGTCAGCAAGAGTCCATGTAGTGCCGAACATCCTTAGAGATGGAACTGAGGAGGAGTCAGGAACAGCATCCTTGTGGGGAAGAGAAGCGTCAGTTATGGTCGGCGAAACAAGAATAACAGCGTCGTGATCTTTTGAGGGAGGAGCTGGAATCACGTCACTGCGCATTTCTTCTGAACTATTGCGGTTAGCCGTAGGAATAGCAACACGTTGAGCATCAGAGGGCGAGGGAGCAGGAGGTGAAGCAGCAGCGGAAGCGGCGGTGATGGCAGAAATAGAGGCGAGAAGCTTAGAGTTAGAAGTAACGGCAGCAGAGCAGGAACAGAGATTATTAGTTATTTGTTTAATGCCGAGTCGGATGTCCTCTATTGCAGGCATGATGCACGCGGGCGATTCAGAACGTGAGAGTGCATCGTGAAGATCATCCAGAGAGCTTGTAGTGACGGACAGCTTGGTGGAGAGCCGGTGTGTAGATTCAAGCAAAACCTTCGTGCTAGATTCGACGGCAGTGGCGATTTTTGTGATGCAGTCAAGCTTTTCAGTGATCGTACCAAGATCATCTGACACCGCCTGAAAGCCGGCAAGGTTGGAGACGATAGACTGCAACTTGTCGGCTAGCAGAGATTGATCACTGGAGAAAGAATTAGAGATTGCGGCCAGCGATCTCAGGATGTGACAGGGCTTGATCTCAGAGCAATCGCTACATGTTGAAAGTGATGAAGTTGATTGAGAGCGGGCGCTACGCTTTAAGCATGAGACATGGAACGATTGATTGCAAATTCCATCGCACTCAGTAAGCACCCCAGTGAACGCACCATTGCATACTTTACAGGCGCTCATCGTAGAATAAGTAAACAGCACGATAACACAGCTTAAGTTGAGTGCAACACGGTGCAGCAGGTTGATAATTATAGCTGAGCGCGAAACTGGCACAGAAGAAAGAAACAGCGAACGCAAGCAGAGTGGCGACCCAGAAACGAGCAAAGCAAAACAGCCGTTGGGAAGACGGAAGGCGAAGATATGAAATTGATAAATAAGTGCACAGCACTGATCACAGAGAGCAAGTTTGATTAGAAGCACCAAATCACAATCACGAATAGGCAAATAGGTTGCAGATTGGACCAAAGTACGGGCCAGAGAAAACCAGGGGAGAACACAGAAACGAAGGTAAAAGCCGGAGCAAAAGCAAAACACGTCCGAACGCTACAGAATTTAAGTTCTTTCTGTGATCACCATCACCAGACCTAAATTATTAGATTCTGTGTATCTTACAATTTCCATAAGTTCTCGTGAAGGAGGTGGACTAATGGAGTCGTAGGGTAAATAGACTGAGACAATAACGGCCTCATGCCTGACCCCCGAAATCTTGTAAGATGCTTTCACCGCGACGATGTCTTGACTACAAAATTGTCTCAACATTGTGGCTTCAATTGTGTTCGATACAAACACACATGCCCGCGGTCGTTCCGCTCTTTCGAAGTGAAAGAGTTGTCCCCAATTGACCATACCGAGACCGCAGATACGCTTTCTGCATATCCATGGTTCCTGTATTAGTGTTATTTGGGGGAATGTCCGCAGTTTGCTTAACCTTCCACTGAGAATAGCAGTGGCCGATTTACTGTACTGCAGGTTGATTTGAGTGATATTCAAGTCAGTGAACATGATGATTTACTGCTCCGCATATCACTCGTCGTCCGCATTTATTTTCTGGCAACGTTAAATTTCACTCTCCCAAAACCTAAATGGGGACGAAGCCCGTAAACAGACTCCAGAACTTTTAGCGACTCCGTGTCTACGCCCAGAGCAAGAGTGGAACCCTCCGGATCATCAGGGTTCTTCCTCCCGCTGCTGAACGCACGAACGCGCCAGTATTTAGTCTCCAGTCCCGGGTTCTGGTTACGGAGACGGGCAAAGATTTCACCAGGTACCTTGCGAGGGCCTGGGATCCAAACTACTGCCCGAACCAGCTTAGGCATGTCGCTACCTTTTGTAGCAGAAAATTTTATGCCGTCACAAGCTGGAAATTGTTCCACATTTGACAGCAGCCACCTGAGGGAATGTTCATTCGTGCATTGAATTTTCAGGGTTCCGTCACGAAAGACCATCCCCTCAAACCTGGGTGACTCTTTGGTCTCTCCCAGAGCTTCCAAATGTGGGCCTCAATTACAACGACTACTTTGCCACCTCCTCCCCCCCCCCCCCAGCCGCCGTCCTAGAGCCCGACGGAGCCGCACCCTCTAACAACCCGGTACGAGGATCAGGTTTCCCTTTTACCTCGTCCGGTGAGCCTTGTATCAGGAGACCGGTCTTGACGACTTTCCGCCGTTAATGCTTGCTCATAGGCTGCGTGGGTGGTATTTTGGCTGCTCCAGCGCATCCCGCACCAGTCGAGGTGCTCGGAGTGGATGAATCCTCCTCCGACCTACCTCTCTTGGTGGCTGTTGTCACCGGAGTCGAGGAGGAAGGGACAGAGCCCTTGACAAAGTGGGCTTTCGCTTCCTTTGCCTTAGCTCTGTTCAGCTTACTCCTCAGCCGTCGCAGCTGTCGTTTGGACAACCCCTCTTTTTCCTGGATGTTAATTTGAGGGGGGGGGGTGATCTTTTCCGTAGTGCGATCAGGATTAACCGTAGTCACAGCAGGCTGCTTTCCGATCGTTTCCTTCTCCAAAAGAAGGCTCTCCATTGACTGTGTCAATGTGCCAATCGATGACAGTCCGTCTTGCGACCTTCTGTCATCGGAGTCCAGTAGAGAACTTCCTCCTCGGCCTGGACTCGCCACCTCGGCAGTACATGGAAGTGGGGCCTGCACATTCCTAGCCCCGGCCGCTTGTACAGTGGGAGGCTTCCCAGCCACAGGCTGGTTACCTCGTGCAGACGTTAATTCCGCTGGCTTACCTTCTATGAGTGCTTTTGGTGACCCTTCTTCGTCTGGCGCCTCAAGACTGACCTGTTCGACATGAGAGACCCTGCCGGCAGCACCCTGCTGCCGTCGACATAGCTCAGTCAATCATCGACGCGCGCAAGCTCCTCCACAACGGCAAGGTGAGGGTACCAGTCGGAGGAGTATTTTCAGCATAATTAAGGTTATTATATCAAATTCATTGGTATTAATTGAAAAAACAAAAATTTGGCAAGCGTTGTATATTCCCGGCGCTAAGCGCCCGAGGTAATTAATCGTATTATTTGACTTCTTTTGCATTTATAATATTAGTTGGTATACTTGAGAACTATCATATTTAAAAGTCAAATAATAGATAGTCCAAGTAACAACGGGAGCGGGTAAGATAGTACTCCATATGGTCTTCCACGACCCCTAACAGATTCTTCTACTACTCATGCGCATGTCTTAATTAGCAAACCTCATTTATTTGTGTAAAATCTATAAAAATGTAGTCAACTTATATACCTACTTCGATAGCATATATACAAAAATTATTAAGCTTCAAAAAGTTGTGGATTTCCCCTTCATAAAGCCTTGCTTAAATGATCCGAGGAAAGGTTTACAATGAAAATACAAACTATTACCTTTATTCTTAATATACCAAGTGTACCAGAAAATCATTACGGTTATTTATTGAAAAAATACATAATTTTTAAGAAAATGGAAAAAGTTATTTATTCAAAGTATTGACCATTCGATTCTGCAAACTTTATCCATCTTTCTTACAATTTATGAAAAAAAACCAAACCCAAGAAAACCGTTTGTCCTTTGAGCCAAACCATTAATCGAGCCATTTTTCGAGTTCTTCGAATTTTGCAAAGTGCTGCTCAGCCAAAGTGTGTCGCATTGATGCGAAAAGGTGATAATCGGACGGGCCAGGTCTGGAGAGTACAGCGGGTGCGATAAAACTTTCCATCGAAACGATTTCAATTATCGCTTTTGCTGTGTGTGACGTGCATTGCCATACAACAAAATTACTTTAACGTGTTCGAGTCCATTCTGGACGTTTTTCCATCGATGCAGGGTTTAAATTTATTACTTGTTGTTTGCAGCGATCAGTATTAACTGTTTTGCCAGGTTTCAGAAGTTCATAATACAACACACCACCCTGGTCCCACCAAACACAGGGCATTGTGTTATTTCTGAAGCGATTAGGCCTTGGAGTCGATGGGCCAGCTTGGCTAGACGATAACCACGATTTTTTACGTTTTGGATTTTCAAAATAAATTCATTTTTTATCACCTGTCAGAATCCGATACCAAAATGATTTTTCTTTCGTGCCGTTGAAGCAGTATTTTACAAATGGTTTTTCGAATTTCCATTTGCCTGTCATTCAGTTCATGTAGCACTCATCTTTCCAGTTTTTGGATCATTCCCATTACTCGTAAGCGGTCGCTAGTCGTTTCTTGTACCATATTTAACGTTTTTGCCCATTGGTTTTATATGATGATATGATGATCAAAACTTTCGAGTTTAACGAATTTAAGAGAAATTTATTTAAACCTAGATTCATAAAAAGGAAGCTTCGCGCTTTTGTTTCTGTTGCTCAAGTGTTGATGGTCCGTTAATATTTTAATTTTTTTGCTCCGTAAAGGTAATTTCTTAGCGTGTCTAAAGCCCAAACTATGGCTAGTCTCTCTTTCTCATTAGCTGCAAAGCCTTCTTCGGTCTTGTTAAGTGACCTGAATATATAGGTAATAGGCCTGTATTTTCCAATTTCCCCTTTCGAGAGAACTGCTCCGATCGCATGGTCCGACGCATTTGTTATTAAAACAAATGGTTTAGAGAAATCTGGGAAAATTAATATTTCTGGGGACGCTAAGAGTTCCTTCAAATCGTTAAATGCCTTGAGTTCCTTTTTACCCATGTGAATTTTTATTATCTTTGATTGATTTGCATTTATTTGACCGTTTTTCCCCCTTGTAAGGTTTGTCAAGTTTTGGCTATTGGCTAGACTTTTATGAAACGCCTGTAATAAGATTTTAGACCGATAAAGCTTTTCAGATCTTTTAGATTATTTTTGATAGCCTATACTTTCTTTTCATCTGGTTTAATTCCTTCCTTTGTAATCATGAAGCTCAAGAAATCCGTTTCGGATTTCAGAAATTCGGGTTTGTCAAGGTTTACCCTCAGATTGGCTTTTTCCAATTTTGAAAATATTTTTTCGATGTTCCTCTGTTTTCCCAAAGATGATTATATCGTCGATATAGACATAACAAATTCCAATGTATTCTTTGAGTATATCGTCGATAATTCTTTGAAAAACCGCCGAGGCGCAGATTATATTTGAAATGCTTTTTCGATTGGTTGTCTATTTGTGGTTAATTCGGGTCTAATAAAATTTTTATTTGCTCCATTGTCTATGAG
This sequence comes from Philonicus albiceps, assembly GCA_963969385.1. Classification (NCBI taxonomy): domain Eukaryota; kingdom Metazoa; phylum Arthropoda; class Insecta; order Diptera; family Asilidae; genus Philonicus; species Philonicus albiceps. Next base: position 27,707,792 of record OZ017772.1, on the reverse strand, counting down.
GAATTTAAGTACCTTTCTTTCCCGAGTTTTGTATTTTAAGTAAAGTATGCTAGAGAGGCTCGCCTCGTAAAATTTACTTCAGGCTCCTCTTCTTCGCACAATCCAGCGTACTCAACGCCTACTTCATTCTCTAGGGTCTGACTATATTCCTGTTCTGAATGCCCCTCTCCAGTTTCTAGCGTATTAATACTTTGTTGTTTGTACGGATGATTATCAGAGCCGTAATCCCTTTTGTAAGCATTATTATTATTAGTTGGGCGATTTATATAGTTGACTTGTTTGGTCTGCATAGAGGGATCGATGGGGACTGGAAGTTTCATCTGAGTCGGCCTCGCAGGTGGTTGTGATCTTTGCCTATGTTGGATGTAAAATGCCTCATTTCTTTGATTAAGGGGTAATGTTTTAGATGGTATTTTTGGTGTTGATTTTGGTGGTAGTTTTGATGGTGAGGCTTTTTACTATGAAGGAAAAATTGGTTTATGGGTGTAGTTGTTGCATTATTGAAGTAAGGCATGCGGATATTCACGTTGCGGAAATTAAGGTTTTGAATCTCTAGGCAGGAAGCGTATGCTTCAGGAAGTGTTTGTTGCTTTTGTATTATTAACATTCTAGAAAGTTCACCATTTACCCCTGTAATGAAAACATCGAGTTTTTATACAGGAATAAAGGTCTCGATCAGCACATTAGTTGTTTCCACAGAATGATCCTGCGTTTTTTATTTATTATTAACGAAAATTGGTGGTTCACGTTTGAGTAGAATTCATCCAGACGCATATCCCTTGAGTCAGAAGACTTAATTGATGTTCTAGCGTACGGATATCTCTATAGTCCGCGTAATGCAGTGAAAGGAATTTTTTTATAGCAGGCCAGCTATCGCCAAAATATTGTAGGAAATGAGGGCAGAGTCTACAGAGCCCCTTATTTATTTATTTATTTATTTATTTATTTATTAAACAGGTGTAAGTAAATTACAGATATTACTGTTACAAAATATCTCGAAAATTTACATCATGAAATTACATAGCATACTTTCATGAAACTTAGAATTAACATAACTTTTCGCAATATCTTCGCTAAAGGCAATAATGCCTGTGCGCGACCCTGTACATATAAGTCATCTTATAACTATTTTAACATACTTTCTGCATACACATACTCATATATATATATATAAAGGAAGAAAATCATTTATGCATGCATCCACTATCACAGAATTCAAACAATGGGGTGAAATAATAATTTCACTTCTTCCGCATTTAATCTAATGATCCATTTCCTAATTTCTTTAGATCTTTTAAGTTTATTAATTTGTTTTTCTTTTAAGTTTTCTGGGAGTAAATTAAATATTTTCACACTTATGAATCTGTTATTTCTTCTATCAATTTCTTTGTTTATCCTCGGTGTTTGTAAGAATTGTTGCCTAGCAGATTTTTGTTTAATTTTTAAGAATCTAGTTTAAAGCGACACGAAGTTAACAAAAAGTGATTTCTCAATATAATATTTTCTCAACTCAATTATTTCTTGTTCTCTGTACAATTGATCAGAGGGGAAGGAAGCGGACTTATTAAAAATTATTTTAAGTATTCTTTTTTGTATACTTTTAATCGGAGCTATTACCGTACACGTTACTCCTCCCCATGCAATTATACCGTAAGTTGCAATAGACCAGAAAAGACTATAGTATAAAGTCATTAATTGTTTACTTGAAAGCATACTTTTTAATTTATAAAATAGGTAAATAATGTACCTAGTTTTCTTTGAAATATTTGAAACATGTTCATTCCACCTCAAGTGGAATTTGTTTACAATTACATAGGTCATTCGCATTGCAAAAGAAGTCGTGAATCGTTATACTGGATGTTGCTGGTAAACTATTACTGTAACTACCAAAGGTGATATATACTGTATTATTAGTGTTCAAAGAAAGGTGGTTAAGGCAAAGCCATTTCATTGCTTTGTTTATTTCAATATTTGCGACTCGTATTGCGTCCTTCCAATTCTTTTCTCCAATAAGTAAAACTGTATCATCAGCAAAGGAATATAAATTTGCATTGAGATCCAAACCAAAAATACTATATAAATATAATATGAACAAAATTGGTCCCAATATAGTGCCTTGTGGGACTCCACATTTTAGATCTTGTTCACAGCTTAATTTATCATTTATTTTGACTACTTGCTTTCTGTCCGACAGGTAGCTTTTCATCAGGTTATGTGCTGTTCCCCTAAACCCCATGCAGTAAAGTTTTCTCAACAAAATATTATGATCAACTGTATCAAAAGCCTTGGCCAGGTCCAAAAATATAGCTATACAAGGGGTGGAAGGGCTAATCGCATCATGTATTTCGTCAAGGACTTTAGTTAACGCGTGATCTGTACTCTTGCCCGACTGGAATCCAAATTGATTCGGATCAATCAGTTCATGTTCTTCAACGAAGCTAATAATTCTCATTTTCAGAATTTTCTCAAATACTTTCGTGAAGTTAGATATTAATGATATCGGTCTATAGTTTGTCATTTTATCTTTATCTCCCGCCTTAAAGATGGGTATAATCTCCGCTTTTTTTAAGTAATTTGGAAAAGTGTCAACTTCGATACAAAAGTTAATTAGATACACGAGGGGTTTGGCAATTAAGTCAACTATCCATTTAAGCATGGAAGCTTGCAGTTTATTTATCCCGGATGCTTTGCTAGATTTCAACTCAAGTATGATTTTTATTATTTCAGTTTCAGTCGTAGGGTGAAGAAAGATCGAATGTAGATTTGAAAAATCATTTTTAGTGTCATACGTGGGAACGTTTACAAATTTTTTAGCCATTTCCGGGCCGATATTAGCAAAAAATTTATTAAATTCATCAGCGATTTTTCTTTCATCATGAATGTACGTGTTTTTTTCTTCTGAAAATAATTTTTCGATATTGTTTATACCCGTGCTTTTACTTTTTACTTGTGAGTTCACAAAATCCCACAATTTTCTACAGTCATTGCCTATGCCAACTAGAATATCATCGTAATATTTTATTTTAGCTACTCGTATCAAACTCTTTAGTTTATTTTTATACGAAATATATTTAGTTTTAAGTCCGAGGTCATTTCGATTCTTTTTGTGTTTTTGGTATAGTTTATCTTTTATCTTACATGACTTAACAAGTCCCTTCGTAATCCAGCTATTCCTTTGCTTATTATTCTTTGGTTTGGTTTTCACCTTAGAAGCTAAATTTACATAAAATTCAATTTTTTTAATAAACTTTACGAACGCGATCTCAACGTTTGGTTCGTTATAAACATCAAACCATGTTTCAGTTTTCAACAATTCCCGCAATTTTTCGAAGTTTATCTTAACTTTTCTTTTTTGTTGTGTTGTATTATTCTCCTCAGTTTGTTTGTAGCCAATATTCAAAATAGTCGCGTAGTGATCTGTTATACGAGATTCATATACCGCTGATTTAAGTTTGTAATGATCATTGTTCGTCTTAACAAATATATGGTCTATACAAGTAGCGCAAGCATTATCGAATCTAGTTGGAATATTTATAAGCGATTCATAACCAAGTTCATAGAAATTGTTAATATATTTGTTTACAAGTGTGTTATCAGTTAAAATATCTATATTAATATCTCCAATTATAATATGATTATTGAGGTTTTTATGTTGGCTTAAATGTTCATATAAGTCGTCTATAAAACTATCAATTGGTATACAATGTGACCTATAAAGTGACGTTATGTTAATGTGTTTAGTGTCAACGACTATTTCTGTGAATAAGGCTTTGATTCTACCTATATCAATTACTGAGTTTTGATGACATAATTTTTTTGATATATACAAACAAGTTCCATCACATTTGTTAATTTCACTATCGACGAAATAAAAATCAAAGTTTACAATGTTAAACAATTGGGGTAAAATGTTATCTGTTGTCGTATGCTTTGTAAAATAGCCCTGTATAGAGGTTTGTTTTGGACTATTTCGAAGTCCTTAAGAATATTTTCTACGTTATGAATCCACTAAACGTATTCAACCGGGTTTCCATAGAATATTTCCAATTCTTTTACGCAATCTGGCAATTTACATATTTCTTTCAACTCCGTTTGGAGGTCGAAGTGATTGTTCTTGAATTACTGTAAAAGCACGAACACATTCTAATTTTTAAAGCCTTTGTTTAACTTTTTTATATAATTCGATTTGAACGTTAACAGCACATGTTATTTGTTTCTCTTTTTCTTTAAAATTTCTTCTTTAGTATCCTCGATATAGTATATAGCCACTTTTTATTTAGTGGGGAGAGAAAGGGAAGTTCTATTGCAAGACTAAGTTACAAAATAATATCTCCAACTTTTCTTTTAATTAAAATAATAATAATAATAAAATAATAATTTTAATCGGCACTTTTGCTTTATTTTCAGCCACACTTCTTGTCTAACTTTAATTTGTTAAGATTCCTTTATTTTTTCCTTATAATTCTAGTAATATCTTTGTAAGTGAAAATTATTCTATTTAAATTAAAATTAAGGTTTTCATAGTGCTTGAGGATAAATCTGCACTAGTCGTGGATGCCGGGTTAATGGGTAAGATGACTAAGCAATTTCACAATATTCAATATTGGTTTGCTGCATCAGCAGGAAGTGGCGGCAGCGCGTGCACAGCAGGTCGTTGAACGCGTGAACTCCGGATACGGATCGTGTTAACTACAACGATTATATAATTAACCCTTTCAAAAGCTGAAGGAACTAATAAATCACCCTGTGTTGCGTTACCCCGATGACTGACTGACGCCTCCAACAATGCTATGGGTGCCGTTCTGCAACAGGAGGGGCGCGCCATATGTTTTGCGAGCAAAACTTTGAACGATCTCGAGGTTCAATATTCAGCAATAGAGAAAAAGCTTCTCGCTATCGCGTGGTCCACAAAATATTTTTTACCATATTTACATGTAACAAGGTTCACCGTTTGAACGGATCATCAGCCTCTATTATGGCTGAATTCCCTCAAAGAACCTAACGTTAGGTTGCAAAGATGAAGAATCAGGTTAAACGAGTATAATTTCAATATTAAATATCTAAAAGGTAAGGAAAATAATAATAATAAAGTCCTTAGTTACACCGACATAGACAAGAAAAAAATAACAATAATAATATCATTTCCTAAGGAGGGAGAATATTGAGGTGCATTTTACATCACCTCGTTCTCATACCGGAAATTCTGTAATCGAATGAGCTCACTGTTGCGCGAGTTATGTATTCACTCCGCACTGTTGTAAAAAAAAACCAATATTTCCCTTCATAATATTAAAATTTATCCAGTCTTTTTAATTAACAATTTTTATGAACAACCTTTCGTTCCCGAGTTAACAATTGAATTGCATTTTTATAACATTATTAGTTTCTACTTATCGATTACGTTTCTGCTGAAGCTATATTTAGACACAGATAAGTTAACAGGTAATTGTTACAAAGGTAATAAATATAATTTAATCTTAAGTTGAATAAACAAAACTGTGTTGTGAAATTTATGAATTTGGAATATTGAAATTGATGTCTAAGCAAAATTAGTGTATAGGTTGTTGCTGGTAACTTCTCCCCCCTTAGTGAAGGGACGGCCAAAGGAATAAAGTCCTTGGTGGGCCTTCTGAGGATGATTTTGCTAGATTTCCTACTTACAATTTGGTTTTGGGGCTCCTGCTCTTGTAATGGTGAAGAGCATAGATTATGATGGTGGTGATGATGATGATGGAGATCATTGTTGTTGTCCCGATGTTAATATGGTTCCATCTTGAGGTTTTGATTTTTAGCATCTCAATTGCTTCCTTGTTTTCTATATGGTAGGAGTTGAGCGTTTGCAGGTTCAGGTCTTCGGTTGCCGTTGTTGTGCTGATGTTGTTGAAAATTGCTGGAAGGATGTGAATTTCGTCTGCATGGATACTGGTTTTATCTGAATAGGTGATTCCGTTGATTTCGACTTCGCAATCGTTGAAATGTATACCTAGTTTTGCCATAAATTCTGTCACACAATTTCTAATGCGCGCTTTCTCAGAAATTAGCCTTGAATTGTACAGTTACGTTGCACTTTGTAACAAATGAACTGTACGGCGTAATATTCCGATCAGTTTGGTGACAGTCTTTGACTCGTAATCATGGAGTGGGGAGTAAAAGAAAATCGTATCGCTGTAATAGCACTCCATAAGTGTGGAAAAAATGCTTCTGAAATTTTGAATATGTTGAAACCGCTAAAAATAATAAAAAGATTCATTTATCGTGCCATAGAACGATTTAATGAAACCTTCGACATAGATGATAGAGCAAGGCACCTAATCAACCTTCGTGCGGTGCAGTCGCGTTTTTCTTTACCTCCCGCAGTTCATTGTTTATTTCTGTTGTGTAATCGTCTAGGTTGTTTCACCCATCGCAGCTGGCCGGTGTGACCTAATTTTTTTCTTCGGTGTGATCACTTGTGTTGTTGACCAATTTCTGCCGACTCCGACGATCTCATTTCCCGCGGTGTAATCACCTTGCTTGTTGTGCTGCCTCGACTACTTCCGGATTTCAACTGTGACATCACTTCGTTCGAGCTTTACGATGAGCGCCTGCAAAGTATGCAATGGGTCTCTCTCTGGCGATTTGATCGAGTGCGACGGGGTTTGCAGGCTATCTTTCCATGCTGCTTGCCTAAAGTGTGGCGCCCGATCATCTTCACCTGCTGGGCTCTCTACGTGCAACGAGTGCTCCGACATCAAGCCGTGTCACGTTCTTCGTGCTCTGGCAACTATTTCCGACGACCTCTTAAGCGAGTAATCTCTCCTTGCAGCTAAGGTGCAGTCCATGCTGGGTAATTGCTCGTGCTCTCAGACCGTCCCGGACGAGTATTGATAAAATTAATAGAAAAACTGAGTCACTTCTTGAGAAGTCCCATTTGATATTTACTAAAATATCTACCGCGGCGCGAACCCTGGACGACCTCTACTCAGCGTTTTCTGTAGCCGATCTCCCCGCGGCTGTTCTGCCTGCCGTCGATGATGTTCGCCGCTCGGTGAAACTAATTAGGAATGACCTATCTTCGCTCGCCCTCTCGCTCGTCGGCTGTAGGACCGACAAGCGTTTCCGCCATCAGCTGCCCCTCCCCTGCTCTGGACCGTGTGCCCACACTTTCTGCCACGCCTTCCCCGCCTACTCAGACTGCTGCTACACCGAATCCCAGCTCTGCTACCGTCGACATCACTAAGTCCGTGCCTCGCCCTCCTCCATCTAGTTGGCTAGAGCCAACTCTGCACTTGGCTTTGTTAAGCGCTGGTCTAAGGAGTTCCTTGATCCCTATGTTGCCAAATCCCTCTACGTCTCCTTCGTCAGGCCTCTCCTCGAGTACGCTTGCCAAGTTTGGTCTCCATACCAATCTACAAGCATCAACAGGATTGAAGCTGTTCAGCGTAGGTTCCTTCGGTTTGCTTTACGTGAGCTTCCCTGGTCTGACCGTCTGTATCTTCTCCCTTACGAAAACCGCTTGATGCTTATTGACTTGCAGCCCTTATGGAAGCGGCGCGACCTCGCTGATATTACATTCATCCATCAGCTGCTTTCTGGGGAGATTGATTGTCCTTCTCTGCTTCAGCGGATTTCTTTCTACACCAACCCCCGCTATGTCAGGTCGGCCCCTCTCTTTCGCCCTGCTTACCACCGCACCAACTACGGACTTGCCGAGCCTCTCACCCGTATGCTTCGAATGGCCAACTCCCTTCCCTCCTTCGACTTCCATCTCTCTAAATCGTCTCTCAGGAACGAATTCCACCACAGTTCCTCTTGAATTGTTGTTCTAGGCCCCTTTCCCTTTCCTTAGGTTAACTTAATCTAATTCTGCCTTCCCATTTTGCTGTTTCCCTAGCTTATAAGTTTAATTTAATTCTAGCTTTAATTGTTATTGTTACGTAGCTTGTATTAAGCGAATTAAATAAATAAATAAATAAGGACCGGTCGTCCACGTACCGTTAGAACAGTCAGTGCCATCAAAACTGTCCGAGAACGCATCCGTAGAAATCCACTGCACAAACAAAAAATTTTGTCGAGGGAGTTGGAAATCTCCACAAGATCGATGAGTAGACTCATTCGAGATGATCTTCATATGAAGGCTTATCGTCGGTCAACAGCCCACATGTTGACCTCACGGTTAAAGGAAATAAGATTGGAAAGATGCAAGAGTCTCTTGCTTTGGCACGCAACCAATGGTCATGAGAACATCCTCTTTACCGACGAAAAAATTTTGACTGTGGAGCAAGGTGTTGTGAAACCTTTATCGCAAACTCTCTTCGGTGGACAACATTGGGTCTTCCAGCAAGACCCTGCTCACAAAGCAAAAAGCACACAGGAGTGGCTTCGCAACAACATTCCTGATTTTATTGCACAAGAAGATTGGCCATCCGGGAGCACAGATTTAAATCCGCTGCATTATGCAGTATGGACAGAGTTAGAGAACAAGGCCTGTAGAACTCCCCACCGCAATTTAGACAGTCTGAAAAAATAGTTGGTGAAAGCAGCAAATGAAATGTCGTCGAATACCGTGCGTGCCGCTATAGACCAGTGGCCACAACGTTTAAAAGCTTGTATAAAAGCTAAATGAGGTCATTTAAGTCAGGTAAAGCTTTAATTAATTAATTAAGAATATCTTATTAAAATAAATTTCGTTGGAATAAACATATTATCTTTTATTGTTTAGATCTTATGCTTCTTTAAAGTTGTGACAGAATTTATGGCACGACTAGATATAAGATTTTTCCTTTTAGTTTTTGGTGATTAAAATTGCAAGTTGAGTTAACTTTTGTATCTGAAGCATTTATCAAGCGAATAAGGTTAGGTTAAAGGATTTCCATGTTCTTCGATTTTTCGTCGTTGACATCGCATTGTGCGGGTTTATTTTCCAGAAGGCGTCCAACGCATGATGATTGGGTATAGTGCTCTTGTTGGGTCGAGGTTTGGCAGATGTAAGTTCCTTCTAACTTGTTGCATTTTTCATCGAAATATTGAATACTTTGCGGGTTGTGGGAAATGTAAGGTTGAGATAATCTTTACAGGTTTGGAATGCTTTCTTAAATAGTACTCACGTTTGAGTGACGTTTCTATGGTAATTAAAGCTTTTTTTGGTTACAGGTTTTGAATGCTTTCTTAAATGCGTCGTCTATAGTGACTTTGCAGCCTTTTTTTAAACATGCTGCAGAGGGTTTGGTAATTTTGGGGAAATTTGTTATAAATTTTCGGTAGTACCTACCCGACCAGTCCTAAGAAGGCTTTTATTTTTTGCTGTTTTCCGGGGGAATTGGAAATTTCTGAATCGTTGAGATTTTATTACGATTAGGTTTTAATCCTTCTACTGTTATGATATGTCCGAGGAAGTCGATTTATTTTTTTCAAAAATTCGCATTTGTCTAATGGCAATTTTAAGAGGTTCTAACTTAAGTTTGTTGAACACCTTTTTCAAGTTCTCCATATGTTCTTGGAGCAACGATAAGGAAACGATTATGTCGTCCAGGTATACCAGGCATATTTTCCCTTGAATATATTTAAGCACATTATCTATCACTCGTTGGAATGTGGATGGTGCGTTTTTGAGGCCAAAAAGCATTCGTAGGAACTCGTAATGCCCGTCTTCTATCGCAAATGCTGTTGTTGGGTATATCGCGAGAATCCCTCTCGATTTGATGAAAGCCGCTCGCCGAGTTTATCTAATATCTCGTTGATATTAGGGATTGAATAACGATCGTTGATCGGTTTTTCGTTAAGTTTGCGATAGTAATGACAAGCCGCCACTTTTGTTTGTCGGAAGCATCCCGTTTGTTGGGAACTATCTACACTGGAGAGCTCCAAGGGGAATAGCTATGTCTGATTATGTTTTGGTTGAGCATGTCGTTAATTTGTTTGTTTATCTCTTCTTTAAAATGGAAGTTTTTTAGCTACATGAGAACTTTCGACGGTTGTTGTCCATGGTTTGACAGTTGAGAATGTAATACTGTGTTGACATTTCTGTTCAGTAAGGTTTAACAATTCATGATGAATCATTTAACGCCAGAACCACGCTTCCAAATTGTGGATATTTACTTTGAAAAAAATAAATCTGTTGCGAAGTTCATAGAGCACTTCGTCCATTTTACGGTCAACATAATCGGCCTAGTGAGCAAGCAATTCGTGCAGTTATTGATCGTTTTCGCACTAATTTTACTCTTCTCGATTCAAAACCATCAACAAGACAAAGAAATGTGCGCACCGAAGAGAATATTGCTGCTGTAGCGCGAAGTGTTGAAGAAGATGCCGAAATGTCGATTCGTCGCCGTTCTCAACTTGTTGGCCTTTCTCCTTCCTTCGACTACGTGAAAAATTTTACGTAAGGATATTAGCTTACGTGCCTATAAAATACAGCTCGTGCAAGAATTAAAGCCAAATGACCATCGTTTACGTCGCATTTTTGCTGATTGGGCTAATTTGAAACTGACCGAAGATGAGCATTTTTATCGAAGAATTGTGTTTAGTGATGAAGCTCATTTCTGGTTAAATGGCTTCGTGAATAAGCAAAATTGCCATATATGGAGCGAAAACAATCCTCATACTATTCACGAATCACCATTAAATTCATTAAAATTGACTGTTTGGTGCAGTTTGCACGTTGGCGGCATTATCGGTCCTTATTTCTTTCAAAATAAGGAAGCAGCTGCCGTTACGGTGAATGGCGAGCGCTATCGAGCCATGTCGACTGATTTTTTGTTTCCAAAAACTAATCAGGTAAACATCGACGACATTTGGTTCCAACAAGACGATGCAACTTGCCATATAGCGCGCTTAACCATCAATTTATTGCAAAATCAATTTGGTGATAACTTCATTTGTTTAATTTCGTTCATGAAGCTTAAGCTTTGGCCCTGTTTAAAAATAGGTCCTCATTGTTCTTGCAAAACTTAATAATTGCTTTTGTTTCTTCGGAGTTTAAATGAGAGACGCGTATTAAGTTTGTGATATATTTAGTTGTTATTGGAGTTTCGTCTTTATTTTCGTATTATATGTTTTTAAATTATGGAGTTCAGTGAACTCAGAAGGGGAAACCATCAATCTTTAGCGGTTGTTCAAGAAAAACGACTTGATCCATGTTTGACTCATTAGTGACTAAAACTAAGCTGTACCAATTTTCAGCATTGTAAAGGTCTTCAGGCATATGGAGACCCGGTTCAATTTGAATATCCCGTATAATGATATCTTTACTTTCTAGGTCTACAAGTATACTTATCACTAGGGGAAATTAAGTTTAAGGTAAGTAAGGTTTAAAATTCAAGGGGATTATTGAGTGTTCTGTTATCCGAGTTTTATTTCAAGGTCAACGTTTGCTCTTAATGATGTGAGTGCATCTAAGCCTAAGCCTAAGCCTAATAATAGCCCATCAAAGTATGCATGGAATTTGAATATTAAGAATGTGGCTTGACCTGATTGTTTGAATTCCTTGAAAAAGGATAACTTGTTTATCAACTGAATGTTTGCGGAGTACGGTATTGATGGTGATGGGTTTTATTTGTTGGACGTCGTGTGGATGTACAAATTCAGGGTTAATGAAGGAAGATGATGTTCCTCTATCAACTAGGGATCTGCTTTATTGGGGTATTTTATTTATAATATTAGCTTGATTTAAGTTTGGGAAATTTTGAAAATTTGACGTGCTTTGTAGGTTCTGTGGATTAAAACGGTTAAAATTATATAGGGGGATTTAAGATATGAAATGTTCTGTTCCTTGATACAGAACGCAAAAGCAATTGGCAGTTAGTCTTGGCGCATTGCACGAATAGTTGCACGCACTTAGGCACATTTCCGCGTATAAGTCTTTCCTTGTGTTAATAACATTTTCATATTTTTCGTGGATTTGAATGTAGTTTAACACTGTAACTTGCACCTCAAGGATTTCATTATAAAATTTATCTACGGATTAATTCCCTTTTTCCCTTTTTGTAAATCTCTGATTAAACGTCTCATTTCGTTTATCTGAATAATGAAGAATCATATTAGCTTTAATTTGTTCCCAATTAAGTTCTGTGCCGTACATGTTTAGGATTCATGTTTCGATTTTGTTTCTTATAGCACGCAGCAGAATTTTCCTGTAAGGCGTGCCGTCTGTGGGTGCTACAAGACTCAAATTTTCTTCGACGTTGTTAATGAACTCATAGAGAAGTCTAGGATTCCCATCGAATTGCGGGAGATCCTTTACAGCATCTGGAACTCTCAGGCAATTAAAAATCTCCGAGTTGATTGTCGCGGGGTTATTATTAGGGTTAATTTCGTTAATTTTGGTATTTATGTCATTAACTGAATTTTCTTGGACGTTTACTGATTGATTAGGTAAATTTCACTTTCTTCTTGAATTATTTCATTGGACACAATAGACACAATAGACACAATAGACACATTTATCAAATTTCTAAAATCTCTTAACCAATAATAAGGAGTTTACCTTGGACTACTTTCTTTTCTATTATTATTCGGATTTAAGGGGAATAAGGGAAAATATTCATTTTTCCTTGACTTACAGATACAGAATTATGCAAGGAAGTAGGCTCATGTTTCGAATAGGCAGTTGAAATCCCTCGTAGCTCGCAAGTCGATGTTCCTTCGACGTTATTCCGATGTTCCTTCGGTCACTTTCACTTTGCTCACTCATGGTCACATAATTCGTAGCGATCGCCATTGTTTCGATATGCCCTCGAACTTGCGACTTTACTTTCGAAAAAAAAGTTTACTTTTCCGAAACCGTGATAGGATCTCTAAACCTATCAAGTGCCGACTGCGCCAGTTATGTGTTCATTCCGCACTGTTGTCAAAAAAACCAATATTTCCCTTCGTAATATTAAGATTTATTCAGTCTTCAGACTACGTCTGGCGGTGGCTTGTGTCACACCTGCAACAACAACAACAACAAAATAACAAAATGTCTTCAAAAATTATAGGCAATGTTTGTTTAACATACACAGGTTATTAGTTTTAATTATTTTTCCAGAAACATCATAAAAAGAGTAATGGAATTTATTTTATTGCCGTAAATAGCTTTTCTAAGCCAGACATATAATACTTAGGTGTATCTTGGCGCTCTGTTACTAATACCTTACGGAAATTTATAGTAAATAAAAGAGGGTCAGTCAGAAAGAACATAGATCATAGTTGAAAAACCAATCGATAACGATTGTTCTAAGCTGAAATAATTAAAAAAATGGCCGAATTCACTTTTCATTTATGCCGATATAATTTACATTTATGATGCAGTCGACGGAAATAAAAGAGAGGCTGCCCGTGAATACCAAAGGAGATTGCCAAATCGGCAATTCACAGACTTTCAAGAGGTTAAGAAAAACCGGAAGTGTAACTTCAAATAGGACGGATCAGCAATCAGGAACATTGCAAGATTCTACCGACGTTGAACAGCAAATAATTAGCAACGTCAGGCAAAACGAGCCCGATGTGAGTCGCAAAATAATTAGGAGTGCGTTCATATGCAATTTGGAAGGTCCTTCATCCAGAAAAATTACATCAACAAGTTGTCCACATAGGACAAGGCCGACATCATTTCAGCATAAATTCAGTGTCAATGTTTGGACGGGTATCATAGGTAATTTGCTAATGAGACAAGTGCTTAATAGACAAATTTATTCAGACTTTCTGGAGAATACACTGCCAGAACTATTTGAAGACATATCTCAGGATAATACATGGTCGCGATTTCGCACCAACATTGCAACATTGTGAAGCTAAAATTAAATGAAAAATTTCCTGAACACCGGATTGACTTACTTACTTCATTGAACTTTTTCTTATAGGGGACTATGACTATGACTATGCTAACCAGAAGGTAATTAATTAGCAGAATTGGGACTGTAGCGACGAAAATACGAGAGAGGCTGGCTACGTAAGCCCTTTATTACTAACTACTTTTAGCAAAATGTGCAAGGACGGTGTACTAACGGGCATAAGGTCGAAAAAAGATAAGGCAATACGTCACGAGTATTACATCTTGTATTTGATGATCTTTGATGTGGAATATGCAGAATATGCAGAATTTCAAGAGAAATACAAACAATTGGCCGAGATGATGTCAGCCAAATATTATGTACATGGCGGCATCAAATTAATAACGGATATATACAAAATAGTGTAAATATAGTAATAAACGCGATATGGATGCCTAGAATAATGCTTAGAATAATGCACGATATAATAATAATAATACCAGAAAGGTGAACTACTACGAATAGTGGGAATACTAGAACTCTCAACCAAATGCGGAAACGGCTCGGTTAGCGGATACAAGTACAGCACAAGCAAATTAAAGATATATGTACAATATAATATATAAGCCAAATCTGTCCTTACCGAAATTTATTAAAGCATACCAACATTTGTAGCTCGACCTGCTCGTTTATTATTGACACTGGAAGGGATATATCTATCTTTAGAATGCAAAAAATTAGGAATGATAAATTAGTGAATCCCAAATATTACTTCCTAATACAAGAAGTGACAAATAATGGAAAATGGTCAATCGGATCTACCTCCACGAAATTCCACTTCGGAGACATAATAGCAGTCAACATCAGTAGTAGACGAAGACTTTACTATAGAAACAGATGTAGTTTTAGGGCTAGATTTCCTGACAAAATGGAACTCGACTACGATTCCCGGAACCTTACATTGAACGCGATCAACAATTATTAGGTAGAAATACCAATATAAAGTGGCCCATTCTGAATCTGATTCTTCTCACCCGTGTGAAACAATTAGACAAATTATCATCGTCAAATTGGTGATAGAGTCGTAGAGAATCGGGAAATTCAATCGGGTATATTCAATGCGGGAAACAAACCTCGCAAGAATATCCACTCGTGAGAGTGTTACATGCTGCAGATAAAGCAATTACACTTCGTAATGTCGTGGTGTAACATCAGCAACAGAATAAAACAAATCCTATCTAAATTAAATCTTTGATCCGTACTGGAATATACTAGAATTGAATTCGAAAAACTATGTCAAGGTTTCGAAGACATATTTGTATTAGAGAACATAACTCTTGAATAACTCTTCTACGAACAACGATTAGAAGTAACCGATAATAGAGTGGTATACCAGAAAGAATTACAGGATACCAGAAGCACACAAATTAGAGGTAAAACAGCAGGTTGACAAAATTCTTAAACACAGAATATTAAAAAACTCAGTATCTCATTTTAACTCCCAAATACTACCAAAGAAATCTAACAATCAAAATAAGAAATGTCGTTTGGTGGTAGATTTTAGGAACCTTAAAAAGAAAGTATTAGCTAATAAATTCCCTCTGCTGCATACTTGTTTAGACTAGATAGAGCAAAATACTCTAATTTCTCTACTACAGACCTCATGTTTGGTTTTACCAAATACTTCTAGATACAGTTTATAGAGAGTTTACAGCTTTTTTATCTAATTAAGCTCATTACCAATTTACAAGATTATCTCTCGGACTTAATATTAGTCAAAATAATTTCCAAAGAGTAATGACTATTGAAATGGTTGCATTAATATCTGAAATAGCTTTCTAGTAGAGGGTGTTTCATATATCGTATCACAAAACAAATAATGGTATGAATAAAGCGATAACTACGAACTAACTACAAAATCACTTTTGGGGCCTGTCCCCTTAGAACTGCCTATATGGACTGAAATTCAGAAACGAAGATTTATAGTGATACCAGCACGAGCGCAGAGCATACAACCTATTAATGTCAAAATAAATGAAGAAGTGTAGTTATTAGTGAAAAATTAGAATCCGGATTACATGTAGCCAATTCGATAATACCCGCCAAAAGAGTGAAACATGTAAAATTGATAAATATTACAGAAAAAACATAAATATAAGTGAACCAAAATTAAAGTACCGTTAAGTAATTACATGGTTTTAAAAACGGTGAACCAAATTAAAAACAGTGAAGAATGATTTAACCAATTAAAATGTGAACTAAATGTTACTAATTTGGACGAAAAAGCCAAAGAGAACTTTTATGAGCTGTGCAGAAATTATACAGACATCTTTTATATAACAAACGACAAGCTTACAGTGAATAACTGCATGACAGCTCTTCCGTGTGCACAAATAATTATCGCCTCACCCAAACTCAGTTAGATGAGATAAACGAACAATTCGACTAACTATTAAAGGAGAACTTCGACCGTTTACTGCATTTTCGACGAACGAATATCCACCAATAGTTTCCAACGTACGCTATCAATAGCAATCGCAATCGGACTAGGTGCAGAAACATTCCTTTACGTAGATGATATAATCATACACAGACGTGTAGCACCATAATACAAACCTGATAAAAACATTCGACCGTCTGCGCGAGTGCAATCTAAAACTAAACCCTCAAAAATACAATTTCGTGCAAACAGAAGTAGTTTACCTAGGTCACCTAATAACGAGAGAAGGCATAAAGACAGATCCCAAAAAATATGACACCATCGTAAACTATCCCACCCCGACAAATGCCGATGAAGCACGGAGATTTACTGCCTTTTGTAACTATACAAAAGATTTATAGTAGACTTCGCTGAGATAGTAAGACCACTCAATCATCTCACAAAGAAAAATACACCTTTTATGTGGTCACAACAATGTAAAAATGCATCTCAGACAGTAAAAGAAAAGTTAATTAACCCATCAATACTACAGTACACAGATTTTCACACACCATTCATACTAACGACAGATGCATCTGATTATGTATTAGGAGCAATACTATTGCAAGGAGAAATAGAAAAAGATCTACAAATCCCTTATGCTAGTAGATCTTTAAACAAACATGCATTGAACAAGCCGATAATCATCAACGAATTACTAGGAATCCACTGAGCAATCACGCATTTCAGACCTTATCTATATGGTCGCAAATTTATAGTAGCCACAGATCATCTTCCACTAGTTAGTTTATTTAGTCACAAAAATCCGTCATCTAAAATGACAAGAATAAGGATGAAACTCTGAGAATATGATTTTGAAATTGTGTATAAGAAAGGATCATTGAACATAAATGCAAACGCGCTTTCAAGAATAAAAATAAACTTGCAAATATTAAAAGAAATGGTACCAAAGGAAATAATAATTATAAAGAATCGAAACGATAAAAAATCACGTGATAGAAATAAAAGCAAGGAAGAATCGTCTGGCCAACTATTCATCTATCAGTGTGCTTCTATTTCAGAAATTAATAAGATTAAAATCTTAAGATTCGTGAATAATGAGGAGGATATCCTGCAAAGAAAAATATATTCATAACAAGAAAAGAAGTTGCAAACGAGTACAGCGATAAACCATATCTAAAACTAGATTTACTATTGGAAGGGCTGTCATTCACAATGTTTGACAACCGAATATAAAAGCTAGCTTTATCAGAGAAAAAGAATTATTTGAGCTGTTAACATCGAGAAATTCAAAGAAACATTTAATAAAGTTCAAAGCAGAATGATAAAAGAAAAATAAATATTTGAGAATACTACTATATACACCACCTGAGAGAATAAGCAACGAATAAAAGCAATTGGAGATAATTCGAGAATTCCACGACACACCGCACATTGGAGGACACACAGGGATTAAAAGGACAATCAACAAAATCAAACAACGATACTACTGGAAGAACATGAACAAAATGGTGAAAAGCTACATAAATAATTATGAACAATGTAAACTAAACAAAGTGATTAAATATGCAAAAGAACATCTAGTAATTACAGATATGCCTAGCACAAGCTTTGAGACCTTGTAAATCGACACCGAAGGGGAGAATAAAGAAGCCAAAACCATTGCTAAAATTCTGGTTGAAAAAATTATTCTGAAATATGGTTCTTTCACAAAAATTAAAACAGGCTTTGGAACAGAATTTGTTAACTTTTTGTTTGCAGAGATATGCAAAATTTTTAAATGAAACCACGTCTCATCAACACCTATTCATCATGTAACCATGGGTGCAGAAGAAAGAAACCATAGGGTTTTAAATGAATATCTGTTGGCGATACGCAAAGATAATAATTGGAATGAATGGCAACCTTACTTTTTTGTATAACATAATTCCACATTCTGATACTAACTTATCACCTATCGGAAAGATTGCAGCATTACCTGATGCAACTAAACAAAGCAGCACTCCCATTTATAATTTAGAAAACTACGGTAATGAAGTAAAATACAGATTACAGCAAATGCACGAGCTGGCAAAAGCTATGCTGGAATCAGCAAAGAACAAAAGAAAAACCGTCTATGACAAAACCACTTGACCTTTAAGAAGGAATGATGTGAAAAAGTGAATAAGAATCTTTGGGTATGACCGGTATTGGGATATTGAAGATAATATTTGTGTCATTAAAAAATGCTTAGAGACCTAAAAATTCATAAATATTTTCATCTGCTTGGATATTAACGAATTGTTTCTCGAAAAATGAATATAGTTCGGACAATTTTCTAATTTTATTTCTCAACTGGTCTTGAAAATCTTCCAAATATTGTTTGATTAAAATTTGTTGGCTATTTATGTGCTTGGTTACGTTATCAAATCTTTCAATCATTTTTGAGTTCGTCGATTTATCTTAATTTGTAAGGCTCTCTCGTTCGACATTATAGTTTCGATGTCATCGTTCAACCTTTCACCATCATTTGCATCCATGTTATCCGTAATTGATTTTATAACTGTGGTTGTGCGTCAATTAAACCGCTTGTATTTCTTAATTTAGGTGTTAAGGAATGCAATCTATTTTCTAATTCTTTTAGTTTAAATTTTGTTAATTCTTCTGAGTTAGTCAGTCCGTCCGTATTGTTTAGTGATTTCAGTCACTCTTTGATTTTGTCTATGTTTTGTCTGTAGTTGTCCAGTTTTACTATGTGTATCAAGTTGTTGTACGTTCCTATAGTCCTAGTATTACCGAGTTTCAATGGTAATAGTCCTTTGTTATTGGTCAGGTCCTGTACCTCTATCTTCTGGGTCCGAATTACGGTTAGCCTGAAATTTAAGTTTCTTATTGATTTCTTATTTGTGAATTTTTTGGTTGGTAGTTACAAGTGTTACTTTTCTATTCTTCTTAACTATATTCTTCTTACATCTAGGTGTTAATTTATTACGACGGCATTCTTTTCTTTAAATTATTGAACCTTCGTTATATTGATACGGGTCTTCTTTATTTTCTTTAAGTTTAGTAATATTTTTTAATGCATTTTCTTCTAATTTTGATTTAATGGCTGGTTAAGGGGTTCTTGGAATTCTTTAAATTTCTGTAGGTATTCTTGGGAATTATTTTGGAATAGGGTTTTATAAAATTTGTAGGTTCTTTCGTAAAATACTTCGAATGGGGTAAGATTTGTTGAGGAATGAAAAGCATTATTATATGTTAAAACTGTTTTATTCAGAGTATCTTCATGATCTTTAGTAGATCGTTTATTGTAAATTATTCGATAAATTTCTGTTTGTGTAGAATGGAGTCTTTCTTGAGTAGAGTTACTTGAAGATTGCTGGAACGACGTTATATGCCGATTAATATTATATTGTTTGCAAAAATCAGTAAATATTAAAGAGGATGATTCTGTAGCTTGATCACATACTATTTTTTTAAGAATTCCATGAATACATTACTGCAAGACTAATTCTAGCAGGTAGTGTGTATGCTGCGGAGAATTTTCAAAATTTGTCAATAATAGTTAAAATTTGGTGATTATTAATTGTGTAGATATCAATATGCACTAGGTCAAGTGCTTTACTTTACCCATGCTAATTGGGGGTCTTTTATTTGAACACTCTAAAATTGTTGTATGCTTGTGTTGTCATCTAAGAACACCAGACAATGATTGCCTTGGATATCCTTGAGAACATTGTCCATGACACGTTGAAACGTGAAGGGGGCATTTTTCAGCCCAAAAGACATTCTAATATATTCGTAGTACCTTCAACAGTGAAAGCCATTTGTTTGATATCTCTGGAATCCATCTCAATTTGGTGGAATCCACTCGCGGGGTCCAGTGTTGTGAAATATAAGCTCTTACTTAACTTATCTAGGATTTCTGTTATGTTTGGGAGAGGGTAACCATCGCATATGGTTTTCTCGTTTAATTTACGAGAGTCTATTACAAGACGCCATTTTTGTCGACCGCTAGCATCTCATATGGGGGAACACTCCAAGAGGAATAGCTTGGTCCGATAATTCCTTGTTCAAGCATATCGCTGACTTGACGTTTCACTTCGTCCTTATGAATGAGCGGATACCTATATGATTTCGTGTAAATAGGTAAGTCACCTGTTGTTATGATCCTGTGTTTAATTTTATTCGTAAAAGAAAAGTTCTGTTCCTCCCTGAAGAATACATCACCATCATATTCTCTACAGATCTTGAAGACAGATTTTTTCTCTTCGGGGTTAAGATGTTCCGTACGAAGTAGTTTGGTTAGTTCCCTTAATACTATCTCATCCTGGTTTGGACTTTGGATACTGAAAGTATTGGTTTCCGAATATTCGAAATTGGAGTATCTGTTCACTTTTAAAGGTTGTTCGATGACGAATGTTCTTCATCTGATTGATTTATTACTTCAACCAGACTGTACCAATTGTTTGCGTGATAGATCCCTTCGGATATTATTAAATGAGGTTTAATTACTGTTGTGTTAATGTATATATAGCCATTATGCATTCCTACCGTTGTTCGAATTATACTAGTTTTAGCATTTAGAAAAATATTAATTTTTTTTGTTTATATTAGATTGGGTTTATATTGTAAGGGTATTGTTGCATTACTTGTGATTAGAATTTTATTCGCAAGGTCTACCTTCGCTCTGAGTGCTGACAATGAATCGACAATGAAATAACTATGGAAGCTGAAACCTAGAAATTTAAAATTGCCAGGGTGATTAAATTCTTTAAAATTTTGAAAGGTAATTTCCTTATCTAGTATGTGCACGTTTAGAACTGTAGTAATAATTATTGGAGGAATTTTCTTCATTCTATCTGGAATGACAAATTCTGGATTAATAAATGACGACGATGCGCCAGTATCTATTAGAAATTTAAGAGGATGTCCGAAAAGTGAGGATATGTTTATATGTGGAAGTACTATACCCGATTTGTTTGTCGAGACAGGTAATATAAAATTTGTATCGTCTACCTCATTATTTTTCTGCAAATTAGGATATGGGGGATTATTGGGATAATTTACGTTTTCGTCTGTGATATACTCAGGGTAGGGATAATACTCATAATACTCATGGTTTATACGTTCGATGGGATTATAATTCTCGGACAAGTTTTGTAATTGGTCGTAAGTATTATTGTTGAAGGTGAACATTGCAGTTGATCTATGATTAGAATTATTAAATCCGGATTTATATTGGATGCTATTATTTTTTAAGTTACCAGAGGACGTGTCCATTGGTTCAGGTTTAGGCAAAGGTGTAGAATTTGGCCTTAGTTGACCGAAAGGTTGTTGGGAATCTTTCATCGCGTCTGGTACTCATAATAAGTTAAATATGTCTAAAGTAGTAAGGATGACAGGGCGAATGGTTTTATGTGCCGCATTCGCTGCTAAATATAATGCTTGATTTTGATTCATTTTGTTAAGAGAATCGGAACTATAACTTAAATTATGCTTAACCCAATTTAATATTTTGAAGCTACTGATTGTAAGATTTGAGCTCGTGCTCGCACTACTTTCTATATTTTCACTTGTATTTTCACTTTGAATTAAACTTGTACGTATATGCAATTCGATATTTGTATTTTCTAAATTTTCCGATAGTTCCGTCAAACACTAGAATTTTCACTTAATCTAATTGTACTCTAATCTACCTCTATGTTCTGGGGAATTCGCGATAAATTTAATTTACTTTTAATTCTCGATACCATCGGGTAAGGACGTGAAATTTTCTTTGTTGGAGGACATTAACAGGAATAAAAAAAAATAAGGAAATATTCAATTCTGGACTTACATACATGCTCTCGTTAGTTGTCTTGGTCCACTGCGTTCGTTTAAGCGAATTTTAGTATTATTATTTTATCTCCACTTAGACATGTTGTACCTTGCTTTGTATTTTGGACCAAATTTCATGTTTTGCGGCGTTGGAAATGGTACAGGCAATTTATGGGTGGCTTTGCTATGTCTAAGACACAGGCATACGAATGATACAAAACATTATACGTCAGATTTGTCCCCGTATTAATATTTTTTTTTTCCCAAAGTCAAATCACCACTTTGTGAAAAGCGTTTTGAGTCGACTGAATCTGTAAAAGAGAATTCGCTGAAGGAAAGGCTATACCTGCATGGGCCTACAAAAAGTGTATGGAGGATTGGGTAAAGCACTGGCATATAGTATGTGTATCGCTTCGGAAAAAGCTTACTTTGAAGGCGATAAAATAAATTTTGATTAAAAATTAAAGAATATATGTTTTATTGACAAAATCCGGATAGTTATTGAACAGAAGGTACGTTACAAGTGGGATGAAAGGTCGGATCTAGTTTGGTTTAAACAGAATAGGTTTCTTCGTGCGGTATGAAAATGGTCTGTTTCGACTTAGGGCGTGGGGATAGCACATAAAAATATAAAACATTAAAATAACTTTATTACCATTTTTGTGTTTGTATTTGCTGAATGTGCATTTGTCCGAACAATATCTAGTTTAGATATACTCAAAAACTGAGGGGTTTAGGAAAAAAGGTAATGTTGTTATATATTAGAGATAAATTTGTTATATAAATATAAGTATATGTAATATTTAAATTAACGACACTTGAATCAACAGACACATTGGGAAACTAAGTGCAAATTTGCACTTACTTTAATTTGCAAAATAAAAAAATAAAACTTGTGGCAAAAATATGAAGAATTATATTATATTTTTTAACAGGCTAAAAATTGGTTAAAAGTGCTAAGAATACCTAATCAAATACACAAGCAAGAATATCTCCACCTTATGCCCCTATTTCAAATATGTTATGATTTTGATTCAATATGGGAGTGATTATACAGAAGAAAGTAGACACCTGCGGCCTGTTTGGATTTTAAAAGCCTTTTGAGGTATTGACTTCAAATTTTTGACCAAATAGCTTTTGATCAAGGGAGCAAACTCTATCTTCGGGGAGGTTTGGTTCGTTGTATTAACTGATTGAGCACATATATGGGTTCGCATACAGTTATTCGAATAGGGCCATGAATGCACACAGCCATTCAATTTGAGTTAAGTGTTAAAGCCTTTCCTGTCACAATCAACATAGTTTGCAATGGAATTTCAATCAATGCAGCATGCGCTCCGTCGTAAAAACCAGACAGCCCTGCGTAGTCATCCACAGCACACCTTCAACTTTACATACCTCAGCACTCAAAGGGTTCATGGACACATTGAAATTTAGATCTTCTTTCTAGCTGCCGCCAAAAGCTCTTTTTCTTTTCCTTTCTTTTCTATCTTTTGTTGTTCTAAATACCTTTATTATTATATTATATTTGGAACCGTAACCGCGATATACTTAAATTTTCGGATATATAAAATGTGGGTTTTCCGTTTTTATAATCATTTACAATAACTTTTTAATGTCTTCACAGAGTTTTGCTTTATATTTAAGCTTTAACCTGAAACCTCATTTTAATAAGCCACATTATGCGAAATTACGGAAAATAAGGTGTAGAAACTAAAAATGAATTTTGAGTCACGAGCACAGTTCTGCAAATAAAATAATCATAGTGAGCGAACTATTTTGTTTCGTTTTGGTTTATGTTTTTCGTTTTTTGTTGTAAATGATGGTTTTTGTTTTATTCATTAGAAACTCCATATAATAATCTTAAAACTGAGTATAATGAATATTTTATTTTTCATTATACCAGTAAAGATAATTATTTTGTTGTTATTTTACAAGTACATTTGCATCAGAGTAGTACACATTTTTATTATCAATCAGTAGCAGTGGAACTCAAGAATATGACTTTATTACGTTTACCACATTATAACTTTTTTGGTTTTAAAATTATTTAATGATGACTAATTGCGTTAACAATCGTTTGAATTTGAATTAAAGAACACACATAAATTTGTGAAATGTAATCGCTTTTGAATATTAGGTATTAAAAGCTTAACCTTCTGTAATCAACCATTTGCAATGTGTAACCAGCTTTTTTATTCGAGTTCTAATTTACAATATTGTCAAAAGTTAATAGCTTCGAGATTGAATATATGTTATCTTGTTTATATATTTATCAACATTTGCTTTTAATAATCTCTTTTTGTTACGCCATTTTTAAGAATATGTAGGCAAACGGCGTTTTAAAGCTTTTCTCTTTAGTTATTCGTGGTGAATATGCGCATTTCTGTCATTCTCCTGAATACATACATTTTCTGTCAACGCAGTTTTAAATTAATACGAGTAATACCCAGTGGGAAAAAGAAGTATCCTATCATATTTAATCGGAGACTTCTCTGGTAGTTGAGAATGCATGACCCTCCGCATTCTCTCTTATATATTTTTAACGTAGACGGAACGATGTAAAACAACAGGTTTTATATTCCTTAGAAGCAATTCAGAAGGCATCGTATTTAGTCCAAAAGGAAGGAATGACAGTTTTTGCACTCTAAGAATAATTAGTTTTAAGAATACAAAATAACGTATTTTCAATGATTTTTTTTAAATTTGTTGTTAAATAATGGATTCTTGTAGGAAGCTGTCGCTTTACGCTTATTTTCTTAAATTTTCAAAAATGCATGTAGTCCAAAAAGCAAAAATAATGTAGAAATTTGTAAACTTTGGTTATCACATATAAAATGTAGGGTAACTTAAATTCGCTTCGCGGTAAAAACTTATAATTTTTGTGTTATTTCTGCAGATTCAAATTTTGATTTAATTCATTTTATTTGTGATGTAATTTCTCAGATCCAAATAAATCTATCCTTATTTACAAAGTCAGTCAGATCCAATTAGATTTTCTGCGAATATTTCATTTAGCAGTCATAAAATTCAATGGATATGAATGATTTCAACTAGATGTTAGAATGAAGTGACATACCTTACGAATACGAAAAACGGTTATTTCAGATGAAACAAAATTAAAAAAAAATGGTCCATCTTAAAGTAAAAAACATACATTACGTACTACCAAAATAAAGTAAAAGATGAGACAATATCCCGATTGTTTCTGCAAATTTCTAAATAATATTAAAAATTAGCGATGCAGCTAATTTATTTGAATGTATTCTTGTCTGGTCTAGAGGAATTCCTCTTATCCGTAGACTTGCCAGGCGCTAAGCGTATACAGAATAATTGAATTTACCTACCGTAATTTATCTGTACAATACCAACATGGTACTAAGCACAATTAATTCAACACGTAGAAGTACAAAATGGTACAAAAACTATTTCATACCCATGATAGATGTGTGTATATGGAACGCCTATTGCTTATAATGGGTGTTTTTTAGCTGCATGAGAAATTTCGACGGTTGTTGTCTATAGTTTGACAATTGAGAATATAATATTGAGCTGACATTTCTGTTCGGCAAGATTTGACAATTCATGATGAATCATTTAACGCCAGAACAACGCTTCCAAATTGTGGATATTTACTTTGAAAAAAATAAATCTGTTGCGAAGTTCATAGAGCACTTCGTCCATTTTACGGTCAACATAATCGGCCTAGTGAGCAAGCAATTCATGCAGTTATTGATCGTTTTCGCACTAATTTTACTCTTCGCGATTCAAAACCATCAACAAGACAAAAAAATGTGCGTACCGAAGAGAATATTGCTGCTGTAGCGCGAAGTCTTGAAGAAGACGCCGAAATGTCGATTCGTCGTCGTTCTCAACTTGTTGGCCTTTGTCCTTCGACTAGGTGGAAAATTTTACGTAAGGATCTTGGCTTACGTGCCTATAAAATACAGCTGGTGCAAGAATTAAAGCCAAATGACCATCGTTTATGTCGCATTTTTACTGACTGGGCTAATTTGAAACTGGCCGAAGATGAGCATTTTTATCGAAGAATTGTGTTTAGTGATGAAGCTCATTTCTAGTTAAATGGCTTTGTGAATAAGCAAAATTGCCGTATATGGAGCGAAAACAATCCTCATACTATTAACGAATCACCATTACATTCATTAAAATTGACTGTTTGGTGCGGTTTGCACGCTGGCGGCATCATCGGTCCTTATTTCTTTCGAAATGAGGAAGCAGCTGCCGTTACGATGAATGGCGAGCTTTATCGAGCCGTGCTGACTGATTTTTTGTTTCCAAAAATTAATCAGCTAAACATCGACGACATTTGGTTCCAACAAGACGATGCAACTGGCCATTGCAACTTGTGCGCTTAACCATCAATTTGTTGCAAAATAAATTTGGTGACAACTTCATTTCCAGAAATGGTCCTGTTAACTGGTCCCCTCGTTCATGCGACTTAACGCCTCTCGATTACTTTTTATGGGGCAATGTTAAGTCATTGGTTTATGCCGACAAACCAGCAACTCTTGAAGCATTAGAAGCCAATATTCAGGCCACCATTGCCGCCATACGGCCAGATTTATTGGAAAAAGTAGTGAGAAATCGGAATGATCGAATGGACTATGTAACTCGTAGCCGCGGAGGACATATGCCGGAAATCATATTTAAAAAATAAATGTCATGCAATTATCTATTATAATAATAAAAATTTCATTCCAACAATATTTCTGTCTTGTATTATTATTTAAAGTTCTCAAGCTCTTAAAGAAACACCCGTTACAAGTTGGAAACTGGTATAACATTATCTATGTCGAAATTTAATTTAAAATTAATTGAGCAATTACTTGCAAAATATCAAAAATCAAGACAGCACCATTCTTTTAATACAAGTTTTAACTCTACTGACGATAATCCTACAAGACTCATAGAAAGACACTTTCCTACTTCGTATACATCCGAAGGAAAAAAAATTACGGAGATGCGCTGTTTGCAGTAAAAACAATAGGAGACGTGAATCACGTTATGAGTGCAAAGAATGCAATGTTGGATTTTGTATTTGTCCCTGTTTTAAAATGTTTCATACTATAAAAGATTATTAAAAAATAATATGAAATAAATACTATTAAAATCATGATTATATTATTATATATTATATTTTATTTCAATAGCGAACTCAAAATAAAGGTATAAATACATTGGTAGCGAAGTATGGTTCACTTGTGCTTTCGCACACGACGACAAAGTATGGCCATCGCGAAAAGTGGCAAAGTATGGTCAGTCGCACTGTTGCGAAAAAAATCGAAAAATGCTACAGATGCGCCGTCGCGAAAGGGTTTTAAACATGGAAAAAATTCACGGTAGCTTCCAAATTAAAGCTAATATCCATAAATTACTTTTATTCTCAATTACCCTAATAAGTTAGCGTTTTGATTTGCGATACATTTTACCACATCTTCAAACAAGTTATATAAAAATTTTTTAATTCAAATCCAACTCAATAGAAAAAACGAGCCCCAGACCACTTGCAACGTATGCGGCAGGAGAACACTTGGTTCCGAAGCACCGAAAAATTACTACGATTTTGGCAGAAATTCATTAATATTGCTGACTTTTATAGAATGAAAGTCTCTAAAGTCCTTGTGATTTTAATTTTATATAACTGAAATGTCCGTAGAATACAAAAAATCTTGTATGATTTAAGCCTTTTGAATAAATGTCGCGAACTGCCATACCATTTACGCACAAATGCAAAAGCTCAGTTCACATTGTTTGAAAATGTAATAAAATGTATCGCAAATTAAAAGGATAATGTCTTAGGATAATCGTGTGTGAAAGTCGTGTTTCAATATAAACTTTAATTTGGAAGTTGCCTTGAATTTGTTCCCATGTTTCAGTCGTTCGTCTTATAACTTATGGGAACCGCCTAAGCCCAAAACAACTGCCAAGCCTCACTTACCTCATCGTTCCCAAATACAACTAATACCCTCACCGAGCACGTTTCTTTCTCCTCTAGTCATTCTAACAAGCGTACCCCGATCAGACCAACCCCGCCGTCTCCTCCTCCTGAAACGGCTACCTTTGATTCTTGTCCCATATCCCATCTCCTGCTGCCCCTTCGACCACTCCCTCCTCATCCTCCTCCAACCATACTCCTGCTAAGCTGCGTGGACGGCAAAACTCGTACTAACGTCATGGTCTTCATTTACCAAGAGGGTCTCCCAACTGATCCTCATCCTGATCCTTGCGCCAGCTATTCTTTAAGTACAACGCAACCTTCGACGTCCCACTCCAACAAGTTTCTAAACATCTTTCTGCACATGCTTGCTACATCAGTTCCAAGCGCATATCCTCTCGCGTCGGCTCGAAAAACCAATTTTGCTCCCAACCCTCCTAGTAAATCCTCTCCTAAATCGGACCCACAACGAAGACTGTGATATCTTTGCGCTCATTGAAACTAACTTAACCCCCGAGATTGATTGAACGAATTATTCAATTCCGACATCAGTGTATTTTACGCTGACGGCTGCTCAACTAATTCCCGTCCTTTTGGTCGCAGTGTTCGCATTGCAGTTCACAACCGATTTAGTTCTACCCTGATAAATTCCTTTTCATTCCTCTCCGAGTGGATTTGTGTAAAAATCTCCCTCAACCGCCGATCCCTCCGTTCATTATTTGCTGCTACATTCGCCCAGCTCACCCTTTTGAAGCCTACAAACACGTAACTGAGGCAGTAAATGCCTTGTCTGCCATCACTCTTCCCCTCGATGATATAGTTTTGGACGATTTTAACCTTACTCGTCTTCTCTGGTCCCTCCTTGAGGATGATGACTTCTCCTATTTCCCGACTAATGTGTCCTCTGCCACTGACACTGCCACTGACACTTAATTGTTGACCATCTTTCTGAGTCAGGCTTATGCCAAATCAGTGGCTTGAGAAACCATTTCGCAGACAGCTTGATCTAGTTTTCTCTTTCAAACCGACTTAACTCAGTCGTTACTGAAAGCCTCCATCTTCTTTCCTCTCTTGATTCGCATCACTCTCCACTTTTCCTTCTTTCTTCTATAAATACTCAACCCATCTCACTAACTCTGCAACCTGCTTTCATGATAACTTCCGTAAAGCCGATTTTATAAATCTTAACCTCCTCTCCAAGCATTCCAAGGTCCTTATATCGTTATCTAACACCCAGTTATCAATAAATAAAAGCATTATTTTCTTTTACTCTGAACTTTTCAGTTGCGTATTCCAATGTGTTCACTTCGAACCCATAAAGAACCTGTTACGTTTGGATCCCTTACTTTGATGAATCTAGCCATGGTGAGATATGTAATTTAGTATTTGGCGAATCGCCTCAATACTTACGGCTGAAAAGCCAATTTACCTAGATCTGGCTTATGAGCCTCAATCCTAATATCTGGCTAAAGAGCCTGATATTATCACTTGGCGAAAAGTGCCTCAGTGAAAGGAGGTCGAAAATAGCAAAAGACTAGTGTCCTCTGTGAATGCCTTTATTCTACTCCTTTCTTTTACAAAATCGTTATGTCTATTTATACAAAATGTTCTTACGTTCTAAAACACTCATACACGTTCATGCATACTTACGCTATCGAATATTTAGCTTACGCTATCGATAAATTATGACCTAATTAATATATTTCAATTTCCCCCAGAGAGCCATGACCCAACATTTCACTTGCACTTGAATTGCAATTTTCTCAAAGTCATTTGATTCTTAAGTGCACTGCCCTCGCGTGACTTAAGTGCTTCCATATGCTTGCGCTGGCGCTGGCGCTGATTCATTTGTTTGGCTATATGACACCTTTGGTCAGTTTGACTTGAACCCGTTGAATGACTTATGCTTACTTCGATTTTACGGGATGCAACATGATCAGTGCGTGTGAATGCAAGTTTGATTTCAATGAGATGATCCGCTCCACGCGAGCAAATCTCCGAATATATTACATATACTACATCCCCATCCTTGAAAGATTCGCGTAATTTTATTTTTCTCTTAAGAAATGAAAATTATACGAGTGGTTTGGTCATGCTTCTCTGTTACAATAGTATTGTCCTTATTTTTTTTTTTTTTTGTTTAATTAATTCTATTTATTCCCTATACCTTATGTTTACATTTTTTTAAATTATTGTTGTGTATCTTACATTCTTTTCCATTTATATCAATATAACTATTATACATATTATCTTGCCTAATTATTCTAATGGTCCTTTATATGGTTGTTGCAGCTTAAGTTTGTTGTCTACTTTCATATATACATAGTCATTTACCTTAAAATTAGATTTGTTGACATATTTCTGATTTTGCTGTCGTTCCTGTTTGTCTTTTAATAGACATTCTTTTATATTATTATGTGCAAATTGTAGTTTTGCTTTTAATTCAGCTATATAGTCGTCGATATTATATATTTTTGTGTTGTTATTCATTATTTCACATGGAAGTGAATTCAATTTTCCAAAAACTAGCTCAAAAGGCGTATATCTGGTTGTGCTGTGTGGCGTGGTATTATAACAGTAAGTGTAATAAGGTAGTATTTCACTCCAATTTTCTTGTTCAGAAAGCGTCATTATATAGTCATTCAAGACTCTATGATTTCTTTCTATCGAGCCTAAGCTTTCATGATGAAATGGGGCTGATACTGTTTTCTTTATTTTCAATAGATTGCAGATATTGTTTAGTAAATGGTTCGTGAATTCTGTTCCTTTATCAGTTTTTAACTTCTTGAAACATCCGTATTTTAGTATAAATTTCTCAACAATTGTCTTTGCCACTGTCCTTGCGTCTTTGGTTTCTATCGGGAATGCTTCCACAAATTTTGTCAATTCGCATTGTAGTGTCAGAATATATCTGTAGTTTTCAGATTGCCTAAGAGGTCCAACTGTGTCTATGGAGATTGTTTCGAATGATGAGTTAGGTGTGTCAGTCACCATATTCCTTTCTTTGGTATGTTTCGTGATTTTCGTTCTTGCACATTGTTGACAATTATTTACGTATTCTTTTACCATTTTGTTCATGTTCTTCCAAGTATATTTCTGCTTTAATCTGGCAATGCATCTGCTTATGCCACAATGTGCTCCAAGTAGTGAGTCATGGTATTCTGCAATTAATCCGTGCATTTCTTCTTTATTTGTTATCCTTTTCGGAGGTGCATACAGTATTATATCAACACAATAATTTGTTTCTTCGTGGAATTCCTTTAATATCTCTCTCAATTGTTCGACGTCGATAATATCAAATAATTCGTGATTATTTGCAAGCGCTAATTTATCTATTCTTAAACTGCTCATTTTGAGTAGTAATTTCCTTAGAACCAATTTTAACTCTGGTAAAGATTTATCATTGCACTCAGCAATTATTTTATTTTTAGAGATTTCTATTTCTTTGTGCACATTATTTCTTTTCTCATTATTCCTTTTACTTTGTACCGGTCTTTTATTATCAAATGTTAACTCGAGTTTTTTCATGTACCTTACATCAGATATTGATGTACAGTTCCAAACATGAAGGTGATCAGTCTCCTTGTCTGTAACCAGGGTATCCGCACGGTTCTCACTACTATTTATTTTCTTATCCTTCTCGTTATTTTGTTTTTTCTGCATGCTTCTTGTAATTATGTCAACGTAGTTTGTTGGTATCATTTCTATCAACTTCTTGGAGTCTATTTTAATTCTTGACAGTGCATCTGCGTTGGTGTTCATTTTACCTTGTTTAAATATGATTTCGAAGTCATAATCCATTAGATCGATTCTTATCCTCGTCAATTTGGAAGATGGATTTTTGTGGGTGAATAGGCTTACAAGTGGTCGGTGATCTGTATATACTATGAACTTTCTACCAAATAAATATGGTCTAAAATACTGTATTCCCCAGTGTATGGCTAAAAGTTCTTTTTCTATCACTGGTTTGTTTAGTTCATGCTTATTAAGGGATTTGCTTGCATAGGCTATTGGTTTATCTTGTCCAATTTCTCCTTGTGACAGAACTGCTCCTAATGCATAGTTCGATGCATCAGTTGTTAAGATGAATTGCTTATCGAAATCAGGGTAGCTTAGAATCGGTGGTGATATTAGTTTCTGCTTTAAAATAGTGAAAGCTTTTTCGCAATCTTCAGACCAATGAAATATCTTGTTCTTTTTTAGAAGTTCATTTAGTGGTTTTGCTAGTTCTGCAAAGTTCTGAACGAATCTTCTGTAATAATTGCAGAATGCTACGAATCTCCGCACCTCATCAGCATCTTTGGGTGTTGGATATTCTCTGATTATGTCGTATTTCTTTGGATCAGTACTTATGCCCTTAGCTGTTATTAGATGACCTAGGTATGTAACTTCTGGTCTTAAAAAGTTACACTTGCTTGCGTTCAGTTTTAAATTGCATTTTTGTAGTCTTTTTAATACACGAATCAGGTTTTTGTTGTGGTCATTTAAGTGGTCATCATCGATCTGGTATGATAAAGGACTTCGTTTTCTACTTCTTCTTCTAAAAGTAACAAATTGTGGCATTCTTTTCTCCTATCACGATCTGATGCCGATCACTCTTCTTACGACGCCATCTCTTCCCTCTTTTCCAAATGGTGCCTCTACAATGACTACCTATCCTCCATGCAATCCAAACTTATTTCCGAGCCTAAACAGTTCTACAAGTTTGTTAACGTAAAACAAAAATCCAACGGTTGCCCCACCGTCCTTAAGTTTGGGGATCTTCCTCATTTAATCCTTCTGAAATTGCCAACCTTTTTGCTGAATTTGTCAGTCAATCCTTTAACGACCCGATCCCACCCCTGATCCTAACTACTTTTCCTATATGCTGATCGTCATCGACCTTCCTTTAGTGCCTGCTAAAATAAGCGCAGTCCTCGATGATTTCGATTCCGGCCTCGATGGTATAATCACTATTGTTCTAAAGAAATGTGCCGCCGATCTACTTCAGCCCCTCACCTGCCAATTCCAACTTTCTCTTTCTGAGGAGATTTTTCCCAATACTTGGAAGAATTACAGTACATCACTCCTATTCACAAGGAAGTTTATTAAAGCGATATTTCAAATTATCTTGCATCCCGTAACTCCTCGAAAGCTTAATCTATGTCAATGTCGTTCCACTGCTAATCCAATTTATTCCCTATTCAACAAGGCAAAAAAATTTCAAAAAGCAAATCTAACACCACTAACTTATTAACCATTCTTACTATGGAAAACGGTGCAGTGGTTGACTTTATAGACACCGACTAAAAAAATCTATCATTCTTAAGCTCAAAACATTATCATTCTAAAGCTTAGCTATCCAGGCTTTCCTCCCCGACTCATTTAATGGATTTCTTCTTACCTCGATAACCGCCATTTCAAAGTCCCTTTTGACTCCCAGATTTATAATCCTTTCACATTCCATTCCGGTGTCCCCCAAGCAGCCACCTCGGTCCTTTAATTTTCAAATTGTCCATCAACGATGTTGAGAACATAATTAATCACTCTGAAATTATAATTTATGCTGATGATATGAAAATCTTTAAACAAATCTCCAATGCATCTGACTTGTCTCTTCTTCAATACGACCTGGTGCACGAAAAACTTTCTTGACCTCAATATTTCTAAATGTCAAACGATCTCATTTTTCCGTAAGCACGCCTTTTCTTCTCACAGATCTTATCTGATCTTATGCTGATCTAGTCGTAGTAGGTTACTTTAGTTTTTTTTTTTTTTTTGTTATTTTTTATTGTTATTTATCTATGTACCTTGTTTTAAGCAAAATAAATGTCACCGTGAGTTACAATCACTTATAACATTTACAAAATCGTCAAAATTACTTCTTTTTATCTCTATATGTTTTTGGTATGAGAGACATAAACTTCCGGGAAGCGCAACTTGGGCAGGACTCTTTTTCTCATGTAATAATTGCCCCGATAGAATTTTGCGATTTATTTCACGGATTAACTCTTTAACGATTGAAGGTCTCCGTCCATTGCACCGGTCCGTTACATAATCGTATCCGTACCGACAGGTGTCAAAAAATATTCTTTGTGTCTATATACACTACATGGAACAACGCCCACTGCACCGTTCCGTTGTAGGGCATAGTAGTCTGAATCTTCAAATATGTATTTACCCCATAATTCCTTCATCAGAGAGAAGAAATTATACGGACGAAATTTTTGTTTGCTCTACAAGAAGTTTTCTTGCCTGATTGGTTGGCTGTCTTCTACAAGGCAACTTCGTTTCAGTTAATTTACCTTGATTGAATCGGCGAATTGGTAGTTTCAAAGTGTTGTATTTTTTTCATTTTACGTTTCAAAGGAAAATTCGCAGAAAAGAATATCTGAAGAATTGAAGCGATTTTTCGAGTCATTACCCTCCGGAGTTGTGTGTGCGTTTGTATCTGCTCAGAAATATAAAAAGTTTGCTGGTGCGAAATTCCCGAGCTTCAAATAAAATAAACGACCAATTGATTTCTAGGAAGGATATTGAATTTAACAATTAAGGAATTATTAGAAGATTTAAAGCTGCATATCGACTCGTCCAACGAAGACTGCAGTAACTCAATATTCAAGATACGATGTTTTTCCATGGAAATCTTGAATGAATCTGAGATACTATTAAATGAAATGTTGCAATATTGTTTGCATATTATTTGTTTTGATATATTTGACCCTTTGCCATGAAAAAGATCGTCTTAATTTACTTATTGGTGCACATAACTCAAAATGTCGAAATTTGGACTTACTGCAGTCTTCGTTGGACGAGTCGATATGATTTTAATATTGGGAATATACAAACTTTCTTATATCAAATTGAAAAGGTTGATATTTGTTTAATCCTTAATGATTTTAATTTTTCTCTGTGTTTTTTGATCGCATTCAATTAAATTTGACTCTATTAGAAACTACCGTTTTCGTT
Source organism: Philonicus albiceps (assembly GCA_963969385.1). Taxonomy (NCBI): domain Eukaryota; kingdom Metazoa; phylum Arthropoda; class Insecta; order Diptera; family Asilidae; genus Philonicus; species Philonicus albiceps. The sequence continues at coordinate 27,672,919 of OZ017772.1, read as the reverse complement.
ATACAAGGTGTCCATTATGTAAAGTACAATAAAATTGGAGTAGGAGGGCACGAATTTCTTGGTTTGTTCTTGACTTTTTTTTACATTAAAATTTACAGATATATGTTTATTTGAGAGAAAGTCACCGCCGGAGTTGTCCAATATTTTCGAAAAAATTCACAAGAACTACAGAAGTTTCTTGGATAAAGCACGATGTTGTTAAATTATGTATATAGAGGATTCTAACTTAAGCATTTCTTGTATATTACATTATTTGTATGAATATGAAAGGAACAAACATGCCATTAATAGAAAAAAACATGCCTGTAATGAAGTACAAAAGAAAAACATGAAATTGCCCTAAACAAAAACAACTGAGTAATGAAAAGGTGCAACTGCCTTTGCTCTCAAGGCAATGTTCACTTCTAGCATTCAAAGAGCGAAATAGCTGAGCAGAAAGAGGAACAGTTATATTCAAGATGAAAAATTATTCTTTGTTTTTTTTTTTTTGCTGTGCTATCTGCTTGAGACTCTTTCTTTGCTTTGTCGAGACCATTTTAATCGTGATATATAAAAAGAGGGATGTTTTCATAAAAACCAAAACCTGCGTTCCTTATCGAATGTTAGAAACATATCACTTCTTGTAGGTAGAGTACATACCAAATATGGTATATTATATATATATTATATATTATCTATTTCAAAATTACAAATAGGATCGTATTTTAGCAATTTTTAAAAATTGCCTCCCCCAGAAGGAGGATAATGTGTGCATCATTAGCCTAGACATTCATGTGTATATATAATAAACGTATTCAATAAATTGGATATTTTTTAACGAAATACCTGGGTGTAGAACGGATCTACCAATTTGCATTTAAATCGCTTCGATATAGTTTAGTGGAGGAAGTTTTTTAAAAATTAAATCTAGTTAAAACCACTCCTTATGCTCTACTCTATTAGCCTTACCTCACCATACAGCTAATTTAGTTACTTTAGATTACTTATATTTTTTAATTTTAATTAACTAAATGTAGGAATGTAAGATTTATGGCTCTAAGCGTGAGAATGATTGCTCTTATAAAAAAATTCGCTCGAACTCAATTTCAATTTTCATTCATTCATTCATTTAGTTATTTCAAGGTTTACATTTGTATTACAGGGTAAGAAAGGTTAAATTCAGCTGTATTATTAATTACGTGTGATATTAGCCAAAGAATATAAACTAAGTAATATTACAATTTGGAGAAAATTCATTAAAAGCCCAGTGAATTTGTTTAGCTAATTACTAACTATAATTAAAACCTAACTTCTTAATCCTACTTATTTACCTACATTACCATATACTACTATTGCTGGGCGCCTGATTTGTTGCAAGCTGTCTAAATAACGGATTATTCGAATATTTACATTTTTTGAAAAATTTTTTTTCTACAGCATTACGAGTGACACTTACGGGTATAACTTTTGCTTGACTATGTAATTCAAGGGTGGAAAAATGCCAGGGTAAATTTAAAATTATTTTGATTATTTTATTTTGCATGACTTGAAGTTTTTTAATATGCATAGGAGCACATTGAAACCAAGCCGGGCCATTTAGCGTTTCTGTGTTCCGAGATTATATCTTTTACCGTACGATTTAGCTGATGCAGCTCTTACTTATAGAATGGTAAACGATATCGTAACCATTACCTTCATGCAGTATTTCGCTGTGCTATTGCAACTAAGATACCATATGTTGGGGAGTTTAGCTGACTTAAGGTGAAGAGAAAGGTGTGGTGCTGATGTTTCAATGCTTTCTTTAATAGCGCTATTAAAAGTCTCTATTAAATTATCAATATCTGATTGATGTTGAATAGCAGTATGAGATAAGCTTAACAAGTCCAATTTTTGCTTTATTAGTCTTTGATACCGAAGCCAGTTAGCAGCTTTAAAATTATAGTGCCTTAGATTATGCATATTTGGGGTCGCAGATAAATTAGTATAGACCGGTAGGTGATCAGATGATAGCGTGTTTATTACTAATAGTTGAGATAACAACGAAGGACAGTTAATCAGGAAACATCTAGTACTGAGGGATTAGATTTGATTTGACTTAAAATATAAGTCGGGTCTGAACATGCTTTTATTCCTATTAATATATCTACCAAATGGATAATAAACGCAGATAATTTTAATAGGACCATGATGGATTTCAACAGCAACAGTTTCAATTAGTTTAGCGCCAATGAGTGGTAATAGTTTAGTTCTCAATGATTTGCTTGATATAATGGCAACGCTGGAATTAAGTCTATCAAGTCGGTAACAATTGAAGTTGGGATTTAAGAGGGAAATACTAGGTTTTAAGCCAGTTTCTGTGACTAATGCTATATTTGCATTTTTATCTGCAATAAAATTAAAAAATTCAAGATATTTAGATCTTATGCCTCTAGCATTCCAGATAATTATTTTAAGTTGATCATGGCTCATTACTTAGATATTTTAAAGCTAAACTAGTAATTACGTTAAACTGCTCATATTTGTCATTGCAAAGTCTAAGTTTTGAGATTAATTCATTAGTAAGGGTTTGGATTTCTTGAATAGTAAATAGGTTAGTATTATTCCTAGTACTAGCGATAATACCCACTATAGCTAAATTAGGGTTTTCACAGAATCGTAGTGTAGACCATGAGTTCGATTTTTAACAGATGGGGTGTGGGATCTTCTAGAAAGCAGTGGAAAGTCCTCTTGGATGATTTGTAGGATTCTTCGGTTCATCCGCAGATAATTTTTCACGAAATTCAATATAGCTCCTTCGACTTGGGCATTTTGGGTCTGTCGACTTATGATCTCCAAGGCAATATGCACATTTTGCTATTTCTGGTGACTCGCAGTTTGCAGTGGCATGGTAACCCGAACAGTTAGCATAGAAAGTAGTAATGTGGCGGTGCTTAGAACCATGCCCACAGTTATAACATTATGTTATTTGTTTTGGAAGTCTTCCTCGAAATTCCCATCCGACAACTGTCCTGCTGATAACACTATGCTTATCACGTAGTTCCTTTAGGGTAATCGAACCTCGATATAAATAGTGATTGATCCACCCTGTGTTATTCTGGTTACGGGTTTTACACCTGTGTGTTGTATACCAGAGCGGGGAAATGCTTTTACGCACAGTGTGCCTGACTCCCCAACTTAGCTGGGCCTACCGGCTAAAACCCCCCTCCCTTTTCCCAGGAGCTCCACCCTGGAACCGTCTGTGAAACATTACTTCGGGGTGGAGTCCTATATTCCCCCCATCAGGGCCCCCTTACGCTAACAGGCGCTCCCTGTTCGTGTCCTGTTCCTTCTGGATCGCCAGAAGTCCCTCCCCTGCAGTATATATTATCAAAGGTTATGCTGTCAGTCATCCTTTCCACTTAGTCTCTCTCCGCCCTCCAACGAAAACACTCAAAGAATGTGTAGAGAGCGCACTTCCGCCTCAGTTCCGCGATTTCATCCGTCCACCAGTACTCAGGACGTCGCCCCTCCCTGCCGGGCCTCTTCCTCGGCACGGCCTCCCGGCAAGCCCGAAGAATGAGACTCATTGTCTAGTCTACCACTCGCCACGCCCGCTCGGGAGGAGGCAGTTCCTCCGAAATCCCTTCCACAAGTCGCTGGCCGCGTATGATGGCCCCATACCACGCACGCGAAACGTGATATGTTGATGGTCGCTGTCTGTATAGTCCTCGACCACCTGCCAGTCCTGCACCCGTGCAACCAGAGATCTCCGTCACCAGGGGGACGTCAATAATTGTCTCCCTGTAACCAGGACGTCGAAAGGTAAACGTCGAGCCGGTGTTTAACAGCCCGATCCTGCATGCAAAGTCCAAGACACGTCCTCCGCGTGAATCCAACCTGCCACCACCAGCTCCCCATCCATGCCGCGAACCGCGTCCTCCAGACCATTTAATTTGATCTATTGGCTCATTTGGAATGAAGTAGCAACGTTATTGCTCCTCATCCAAACGAAGCCGGCGTCCCCGTCTGGGACCCAGATTGCCGCTGTGCCAAGGTCATCCCGATACCATGTTGGCTCGTCATCGTCTCGATAGTGCTCGCTGATGAGAACCACACCTGAGCCAACAGGTCATGGGCCGTCCTGCTCCTGTTCAAATTGCCCTGAAGCACAGATTCCATTACTTACGCTTGGCCTGGCTTAGGGCATCGCGGAAGACACTACACTCCCCCGACTTCGCGACATGCCGCCGCGCTACGGCCCTCTCCGCCACCTCCGGACAGAGGAAACATTTCGGATGGGCGACACACCCTTTTGCGGAATGACCCCCCCCCCCCCCCCCGCGGTCCCGGCCACTGCAGGCAAGGCACTTAAAACACCTGGACACGATCACACGCCAGCGCAGCCTGCAGCTGACCCACCCAACCTTTATTTTGGCCACATTTAACAGGACCCTCGCCGCCGCCTCGGTCCGCTATGGCCATCCATCTGGATTTCCGCGCACAGCCTCCTGGGCTTGTCCAGCCCGTCCAGCGCCTTCTCCAAGGCCTGCAAGCCGTCCTTAACTACTCTGAAGATATTGGGCTGCTTTTTCAAGGCAGTCAACATCTTCTGGATCGTCACCTTTATTTGGACAACGCCCCTCTCGAGGCTTTCTTCCACCGCTGCCAGCCTGGACGCCAGCCCGGCTGCTTCTGGGAGAGGCCCCCGAATCTCCCTGGTGGGGGGCGTCCTCGGCCCACCACCGACCGCCTCTCTCCCAAGCGATTTATTTATGTTATCCATAATTAAATACATAGTGGGTATAATATTTCCTACCTTCAGGCACGAGCTCGCGTTCTCGAACCATAGTCGAGGCAATTGCCAGTAAAAACGCTTCCTGCTACCCCCCTTCTCCATAGGAGAAAATTTACCACCAGCCGTCCTTTCCCCTCTTCGAACAGGCCCCGAATCAGCTGTGACCTGCTTCCGAGGGTTCCGTAGACCTTCAGAAAGACCCTCCCCTACACATTTCCCGGCTGACCTGAGGATCAGCGCGGGTTTTCTCCCTATCTCTAGGATGTGCTCTTCCTAGAGCCGCAGTGTTACAACGGTCTCCCCAATTTCTTCACCCCAGCATAGGGTAATAATCTAGTCTTTTAATAAGAACTTATTGTTGTCTGAATATTGCAGACGCTGAGATAGTTCATTTTAAGTAACCCAAATAAACAGAGAATAATTTCCCAATTTCACTTTGTTACGACACCCTCAAGAACCCAAATGCTTGAAACAGATCGAGCACAATGCACTTTCTTTCTTTGCCTGCACTTTCTTTCTTTGCCTTTCACGACGCCCTCGAGAGGCAATAAACCCCAAAGTGCTTAATTAATAAAATAAATCGGGAACAATGCACCGACTTTCTTTCTGAACCACTTAACTGCAAGAATGCATGCGTAAACAGTTCTCATACTTACACTTTTCATAAACCACTTAAATGCAAGAATGCATTCGCAAACAATTCTCATAACTTTCTTTTTCGATCGATTCCCTTCGATCAGGCAGTTCGTGCTTAGAGTTAAACGGGGGAGGTTGCCCGGTCAAAAGAAAGTTTTATAAAAACCCTAAACTTAGGCAATTAAACTTAGGCAAAAATTGTAACTGTAATCGCGTGAATAAAGAATTAAAGAAGTTACATCCGTGTTTTGTATTTTAATAGTGCGTAGAAATTATTTGTGAAGTTAAATCCGTGTTTTGTATTTTAATAGTGCGTAGAAATTATTTGTGGCGCAGTCGGTAGGATACGCGAGTTATCGAAAAGAAGATCGATTTCATGCATATTGATGCTTAACGCGTACCGAAATTATAAACTTACGCACATATTTCACTGAAAGATCAGTGAAACTATGAAAAACAAAACCCGGTAGCGAATTGTTCGTTTAATAATAAGCGTGTGTGATACCCCGCGCAAGTGAAACAGTTTGTACGCCTCCCGGTACAAGGAATAAGGAGGGCACAGCACGAACTCACCGAGGAAGGAAAGATCTGACCAAGGAAACACCCAGCATCCAACCCGCAGAAGAGAGCACAAAAAGAGCCAGCCCAGCCCAGGAAGGAGAGGACCCAACCCGATCATCTATACTCATTAATCAGGACATAAACCCGAACCAGCTATCCAAGTAGGTGATAAATAGATTAAGGCTAGGGTTATGAACAATAGGAATTAAGGAAACAACACGGAATTAGGAAACTTAGCTGATAATTTTAGATTTACATTGAATAATATCCAAGAACGTGTAAATTCCCTAGATTCACTTGCCCAAAATTACCCTAGAATGGCATTGCTAACTATTGATCCATTAAAATACTTGTCTAGACTGCCGGAGTTTGATGGCAATTACAATAAACTACAAAACTTTATAGACTTAATAGAGAGAATACATCCTTTGCTTATAACTTATAACGAAACCGCACAGCTCGTATTCTGTGATATAATTAAATCAAAACTCGTCGGTAGGGCACGCGAGGTAATAGATATAAACTATGAAATAACTGCTTGGTCGGACATAAAAAATTTACTTAACCATAATTTCGGTGACAGAAAATCAGTTGATCAATTATTTGAAGATTTAAGAAGCGTAACATTCCGCACAAACAGTTTAGCGATGTATAATGAAATTAAAGAAATATTAAGAAGATTAAACGTAAAAACGAAAAATGAGTATAAAAATGAGGAAAACCTAGAACAGCTAATTAAAGCAAATATAAAATCAGCTTTAGAAGTATTCAAAAAGAAATTACCGGAGCCCATGAAGTCCATATTATACTGCCGCGATCCTAAAGACTTAGAAACAGCATTAAATATACTCTATGAGTCAGGACATGCCTATTACAGTTCTCACCCCCAAAATCAGAAAAATTATGGTACATCGAGACCTAATCGGAGTGGGAACAGGAGCGCAAATTTTAATAATGAATTGCAGACTAGAAATACCCAAAATAGACAACGCTTTCAACCCCAACCAAACTTACCTTCTAACAATACTAACAGCCGTAGTTTTGGTACTCCTTCTGGATCAAACACAAACCAACAGGCAGTAAACAGAAGTAACTTTAACCAAAATTTTAATCAAAGACGAAACTTCAATTATAACAATTATAACAATCCGAACAATTGGAACTCTGATAACAATAATTATAATAATGCCCGTAACAACTATAATAACACAGTTCAGAATCACAATAATTACAACTACCCTCGCGCTAATTTTTTTTTTTTTTTTTTATGGAAGCGGGGAAATGCTCTTACGCACGGTGTGCCGGACTTCCCAGCAAAAAGCTGGGCCTACCGGCTAAAACCCCGCTCCCTTCCACCAGGAGCTCCACCCCGGAACCGTCTGTGAAACATTACTTCGGGGTGGAGTCCTATATACCCCCCACAACAGGGCCCCCTACCTCAACAGGCGCTCCCTGTTCGCATCCTGTTCCTTCTGGCGAAGAATCCCCTTCACGAAAAGGGCGATTCTTCGCCAGAAAACTCTCCCCTGCAGCATGACCCTGACTACGTTGTCAGGGGTTATACTGCCCGTCACCCCCTCCACATCGTCTCTCTCCGCCCTCCAACGAGTACATTCAAAGAATGTGTGGAGAGCGGAGTCCGACGGGGAGTCACAGTATACACAGCACGGGCTCGGTACCTTCCCTATGCGGTAAAGGAAGGCCCGAAAGTGCCCGTGCCCCGTCAGCATCTGGGTGAGGTAGTAATCAACCTCACCATGCTCACGGTTCAGCCAGGTGTCCAACCGGGGAATAACCCGGGCTGTCCACCGGCCCCGCGACTCCCCGTCCCACCTTTCCTGCCAGGACGCCAAGGGCAGAGACCCGCAGGGTCTCTCGCCCCAGAACAGGTTTCTCCTGGTGGACAACCTGTCGCTCCCTGGCCAAAAGGTCAATTGGGATGACCCCCGCGACCACCAACACCGCCGGTTCCGAGACCGTGCGGTAGGAGCTCGCGATGCGGAGGGCCGCACGTCGCTGCACCGAAAGCAAACGCCTGCGGTACTTCTCCCACCGCATCGCACCGGCCCAGACTTCTGCCCCATAGAGCATGACGGCCTCAGCGGTGCGGAGCAATAGACGCCGCTTGCAGGGCCTGGGACCACCAATGTTGGCCATGACCCTGCTTAACGCCGTCGTCATCGCAGCCGCCTTGTCCGCCCTGCCCCTGATCTCATCCCAGAAGGTGAGCCTACAATCGAGGCTCACCCCCAGATACTTGATCGCGGGTTTCGTCTGGACCGACATGTCTCCCACCCGCATCTCCCTTAGGAGAGGGATGCGCTTCTTCGTCAGAAGGACGATCTCGGTCTTGGCCAGCGCCAACTCCAGTCCGTGGTCGCGTAACCAGGGACCGACCCGACGCATCACCTGGTTGAGCCGCATTTGCGCCGCCGCGACATCTCTGGCGGTAATAACCGCCGCGATGTCGTCAGCATACCCAACCAGGAAAGACCCTTCCGGCATCTCCATACGCAGGATCCCGTCATATGTATAATTCCATATGTCGGGACCCAAAATGGAGCCCTGGGCCGCTCCCGCCGACAGGACCCTCGTTTCCGGGCCGTCCTCCGTGTCGTAGGTGAGGGTACGGTCCTTCAGGTAATCCCCCATCATCCGCAAGAGATACTGGGGAACCCTGAAGTCGCGTTCTAACGCATTTAGCGCATCCTTCCACCTCACCGAGTTGAAGGCGTTGCGCACATCCAGAGTGACCAGCAGGCACACCGGACGGGAGTAATGGTTCCCGCTCTCGGTGGCCCAGGCCGCATCGACCACCTCCTGGATAGCGTGTACCGTCGACCTCCCTTTCCGAAAACCGTACTGTCTCTCGGAAAGGTCTCCAGCGGCCACGACGGCCGCATGGAGGCGAGGCTTCAGGAGCTTCTCCAGGAGTTTGCCGGCATACACAGCGGCCTGTACGACCCGGGGGACCCTGCAGGTCCCTTGCCCTTGCTGATCAGCACAAGCTTAGCCGCCTTCCAGCGGGAGGGAAAGATTCCCGCTTTCAGGCAGGCATTGTACATATCCAGCAAGAGCCCTGGATGGCTCGCCGTCAACGCCTTCAGCACCTCTGCTGGGAGCCCATCGGGCCCCGGCGCCTTCCGATTCTGTAGACTCCGCGAGGCCCCCACAAGCTCCTCCATTGTAAATGGAGGAGCCTCGAGTGCCTCGCCGGTCGCACGGTTAGGTTCCAGCGGCTGGGTGGGAAAAAGGGCATCCACGATGGAACGGACTGTCCCCGCTTCGAGGGGGGCCCTCTGAGAGAGCGCCCCCAATTTGCGGAGGACAATCCTATACCCCAATCCCCAAGGTTCATCATTTAGATCATCCCCCAGCCGCTTCCAGCATCGGTGTTTACTCGCCCTGATGGCCCTGCGAAGGTCCCTCTTCGCCACTTTGGCCTCGGCGGATCTGCGGGCTGCGTCGGGATCGCGTCGGTCAGCTCGTTGAGCCAACCGTCTGAGGCGGAGACACTTCCGCCTCATTTCCGCGATCTCGTCCGTCCACCAGTAGGCAGGACGTCGCCCCTCCCTGTCGGACCTCTTCCTCGGCACGGCCTCCCGGCAAGCCCGGCGAATGAGACCCATCGTCGAGTCTACCACCCGCCGGGCCCGTTCGGGAGGAGGCAGTTCCTGCGGAACCCCTTCCGCAAATCGCTGGCCACGTGTGATGGCTAGGGACAACCTTTCGGCGTCCATTTTAGCGACATTCCATCTGGGCGGGCCCCGCTCGCGCCGAGCCCGCACCGGCACCATACCACGCACGCGGAACGTGATATATTGATAGTCGCTGGCTGTATAGTCCTCGACCACCCGCCAGTCCTGCACCCGTGCAGCCAGACCCTCCGTCGCCAGGGAGACATCAATAATTGTCTCCCTGTATCCCGGACGCCGAAAGGTGGACGTCGAGCCGGTGTTTAACACTACTAGCCCGAGCCTGGATGCAAAGTCCAGGATTCGTCCTCCACGCGAATCCGGTCTGGGTTCACCCCACTCCAAGGCCTTCGCGTTGAAGTCCCCAGCCACCACCAGCTCCCCACCCATGCCGCGGACCGCGTCCTCCAGACCATCCAACTTGGTCTGGAAGTCGGCTATCGGCTCGTTTGGAGTGAAGTAGCAGCTGACATAAGTGACGTCGCTGCTCTTCACCCAAACGAAGCCGGCTCCCGCGCCATGGTCCGCGACACCGAAGCGTCGCAGATCCGGGACCCAAACTGCCGCCGTGCCCAGGTCATCCCGAAACCATGTTGGCTCGTCACCGTCCCGATATTGCTCGCTGATGAGTACTACATCAGCGCCCTTCTCGAGACGGATTTGAGCCAACAGGTCATGGGCCGTCCTACTCCTGTTCAAGTTGCCCTGAAGCACAGATACCATTACTTATGTTTTGCCTGGCTCAGGGCATCACGGAAGACCCTGCAATCCCCCGACCCCGCAACATGCCGCCGTGCTCCGGTCTTCCCCGCCACCTCCGGGCAGAGGAAGTACTTCGGCTGAGCGGCACAGCCCTTCGCGGAGTGACCCGCCCCCCCGCACCGGAAACAAAGCTTGCTGCGGTCTGGGCCACCGCAGGCCTGGCTTTGGTGTCCGTACCCAAGGCACTTGAAGCACCTGGGCACGATCACCCGCCTGCGCAACCTGCAGTTAACCCATCCGACCTTTACCCTGGCCGCCTTGAGCAGGACCTTCGCCGCCGCCTCATCGAGGTCCGCTATGGCCATCCGCTGGCCACGGCCGTTCGTGCGGGTCAGCGTAACCCGGAGGTGGCCTTTATAGCTTCCGAGGTCCCTCCTCAGGGCCTCTTCCACCTCCAGCGCGGTCGTGCAGCCGTCCAGCTCCCTGATCTCGAGGGAGGCTCTAGGGACCAGCTCCTTGACCGCGCTCGCTGACCCGACCGCGGACCTAAGCGCAGCCGAGAAGGCTGCCCTTGACTCGGGCGTCGGCCTCGACAACTCGAGGAGTACCTCTCCCGCCCTGGTCTGCCGAACGGTCCTAACCTTTACCCCGCAGCTTTCGGGGTTGACCGCTCTGCGAACCGTGCTAAGCACATCCGCAAAGGTCTTCCCCTCCGCGGGCTTAAGAAGGACCGCCTCCGGCCTGGTCCTCCTCGCGGGAGCCTCCGGCCGGAGCAGCGCCGACGCCCCACTCTTCGCCTCCTTGCTGGTTACGGGGGTTCTCTTCTTCGCTTTCTCAGCGCCCGTCTCCGCACTCCTGCCACCATCCTTGGCTGGGCCAGGCTTAGCCCTCCCGCCTTTGCGGACCACCTCGGTCCACGTCGGAGTCGGCTCCGCCTTCTTCCTCTTTTCAGCCTTCCCCTCCGTCCGGAGTGGTGGGCTGGTGGCACCCCTCTTCCCAGGTGGCTTCGGCGACCGACCTTCAGCCGGGGCCGCCTGTGGCATGGTCAAGGGCGCCGGCCCGGTCTGGGTGCCGACAACCGCCGTCGGCGGCCTCTGTGGAGGCAAATCGCGGCGGATTTCGGCGCACAACCTTCTGGGCTCCTCCAGCCCATCCAGCGCCTCCTCCAACACCGGCAAGCCGTCTTTGACGACTTTGGAGATGTTGGGCTGCTTTTTTAAGGCAGTCAACATCTCCCGAATAACCACCCTCATCTGGAGGAAACCCTTCTCGAGGCTTTCCTCCACCGCCGCCAGCCTTGTCGGCAGCCCAGCCGATCTTGGGAGAGGCGCATTCGGCCTACCACCGACCGCCTCTCCCTCCCCCAACTTCGACCGCGAATAATCGCCAGTCCCCTCCTTCGCCGCCACCAGCCTCCCAACCGGGGTGACCGTAGTCGGCGAAGGAACAACCTCCCCCACGGACCCCGAGAGGTCCACATAACTCTCGCGTAAGTGCGCTCTAGCCACCGGCGTTTGAAGCACCGGTGACCGAAGCACCCGCGACTTTCTGGCGAAGGGATCAGCAGGCGAACTGCCGCTTCCCTTCTCCTTCCCCGTATCATCCCTCCCACCCGATTTAAAAACATTGTCCATGTTTAAATTCCTAATGGGTATAATCTTTCCCACCTTCAGGCACGGGCTCGCGTTCTCGGACCATAGCCAAGGCAATCGCCAGCAGAAACGCCTCCCGCTACCCCCGTGCTCCATAGGGGAAAATTCTACCTCCAGCCGTCCTTTCCCCTCTTCGAACAGGCCCCGAATCACCAGTGACCTGCCTCCGAGGGTTCCGTAGACCTTCAGAAGAACCCTCCCCTACACAGTTCCCGGCTGACCTAAGGATCAGCGCGGGTGTACTCCCTAGCTCTAGGGTGTGCTAATTCCTAGAGCCGCAGTTCCTCGGGGTTACGAATGCAGCAAAGAGGTGTGTTGGATCCCGAGTCCCGCAGGCAAACGTTCACCTCAACCTCCAGCTGCACCCCCTCCCCGGATCGCTGCATCGTCCGTGCAGGAGAATACACGGCCGTCTCTCTGCCAGGTTCGGGCGAGAACTCCGTTTGCATAGCGACACCGATGGATTCGGTGCCCCTATACGGCAGTAACCCCTATACGGCAGTAACCCATACGGCGCTAATAATAATAATTACACTAATAATAATAGCAATAACAACAATAACACAAGACCGGAACCTATGGAAGTGGACATGATACACGTTAATCAAAGTGAGACGCTTAATTCCAACTCACAAAATTTTCAAGTCGCCTGCCTCAATCGAAACTTACCCTATATAGTGGTAAAATCAAAAACAGTTCCACTGAAATTCCTCATAGATACAGGTGCAACCCATTCTGTTATAAATCCTAACCTATGTAACCCCAAATGGATAAGTAAACTCGAAAAACCACTAAAACTAAAAACTTTGAGCCACGCGGTAGAAATAAAAGAAAAAGCCAATTTCCCACTTTTCGAAGAATTAGGGAAACCGTCTGAAAAAATCGAAATGTTAATATGTAAATTTCACACAGAATTTGATGGATTAATAGGAAATAATATCCTCTTGCCGCTTAAAGTCAATATAGATTATGGAACGAATTATTTAACTGCAGGGGATAAGAAAGTTAGATTATATTTCAACTCAGACGAAAAAATTGTGCACCACTTTACAGAAAAAGGGGAGTATGAAATTGCTCTCCCAGTACTACAGGAAGATGGCTTGGGATACCTCAATGAGATGCGTAATACAAACGGTTCATTCATAATAAAGGAGAGAATATATAACGTGGAAAATTTCAAGATACTCACTAAGGCTCAATTGTCAAAGAATCATCCCATCAAGGTGACCCTCGGACCGGTGAACGTAGAGAAGGTGGATCACCAGAATTTTAATATCATAGAAAATAAGGAAATAAAACCTCTTATCGAACAATTAAGAACTAAACACCTCAATTCTGAAGAAAGTGCTAAACTAGTCAAGCTGGTGAATAGATATCAGGAAGTTTGTTACATGAATGACTCAAAGTTAACATTTACAAACGCTATAAAACATAGAATCCGAACCATAAATGACATACCCATCCAATGTAAAACCTATCGTTACCCGTATATACATAAGGCCGAAGTCGAGAAACAGATCAAAGAGATGCTCGACAACGGTATTATACGCCATAGTAACTCTCCTTACTCAGCCCCAGTCTGGATTGTGCCTAAGAAGGCAGATGCCACTGGGAAAATTAAATGGAGATTGGTAATTGATTACCGTAAGTTAAACGAAGTTACTATTGACGACAAATATCCCATTCCGGTTATCGATGAAATTCTTGAAAAACTGGGCAGATGCCAGTATTTCAGCACTCTTGACCTAGCGAAGGGTTTTCATCAAATCGAGATCGACGAGAACGATATCCATAAAACAGCTTTCAGCGTGGAAAACGGGCATTACGAATTTTTGCGTATGCCCTTTGGATTGAAAACGGCGCCCGCAACTTTTCAGAGGCTTATGAATAACGTACTGAAAGAATTCATAAACAAAATATGTCTCGTCTATATGGACGATATAATTGTTTTCTCGACCTCCCTACAAGAACATATAGAATCACTACAAAAAATATTTGCAAAATTAAAGGAGGCCAACCTTAAAATCCAAATGGACAAATCTGAGTTCCTAAAGAGAGAAACAGAATTTCTAGGACATATCGTAACCCCCGAAGGAATTGAACCTAACCCAAAGAAAATATAATGCGTAAAAAATTTCCCAATACTAAAAACTAACAAACAAATCAAACAGTTTTTAGGGTTAACAGGCTATTATAGAAAATTTATTAAAGATTATTCAAAAATTTCTAAACCCATGACCAGATACTTAAAGAAAGACGTAAAGGTCGAAATAAATAACCCCGACTACCAAACCAGTTTCGAAACCTTAAAGAGGTTATTAATTAATGAACCCATTTTACGCTATCCCGACCTTAGCAAAGAATTTGTTTTAACCACAGACGCTAGCCAGTACGCATTAGGCGCAGTACTTTCTCAGGAGGGACACCCAATTTGCTACGGAAGCCGTACATTGAATGATCACGAAATAAATTACAGTACGATTGAAAAGGAGCTGTTAGCAATCATTTGGGCAACTAAGTACTTCCGACCATATCTCTTTGGGCGAAAATTTAAAATAGAAACAGACCATAGACCACTTGGTTATTCTCGATAAGAGAACCCAATTCGAAATTGGTCCGCTGGAGATTGAGATTGTCTGAATACGACTACACTATACTATATAAAAAGGGAGCAAAAAATGGTAATGCGGACGCATTATCTAGAATAGAAATAGCAGAAATGAACCTGACTGGGGTAGAAAACCAAGAAAGAAACTCCATTCCGGTAAGTCAATCCCGCATAAACATATTCAAAAACCAAATAGTAATAAAGAAAACAAACTCAAGTTCTATGAGAATAAAAACTTCAAAATCTTTTAAAAACAATAGGAAAATTATTTACATGAAAAACCTAAACGAAGATTCTGCGCTAGTCCTTTTAAGGAATCATTTTAACCCAAACCAGCTTAATGCAGTTATTATAGAAGATGAATTTTATATTCCACTATGTTCAGTCTATAACAGTCTATTTCGCAACAATAAAAATTTCCGCATAATAAGATGCACTACACAATTAGAAGATATAGAAGATGAGGCAAATTTAGCTGAGCTCATAGAAAAAGAACATCTTACTAATAACAACCGCGGGATAGAAGAAGTTTTTAAAGAAATGAAAACTAAAGTCTATAACCCCAAACTAAAGATCAGAGTTACTCAATTCATAAATAATTGTGAAATATGTAGCCTTGAAAAATACGAACGGAAACCTCTAAAGGTAGCATACAAAATCACAGAAACTCCTGAGTGACCTAATGAAATTATTCACATTGACGTTTTTTACAGCTTAGGAAAACAACTCTTTATGACAGTAATTGATAAGTTCAGTAAACTCGCTCAAGCTATTAAAATAACTGGCCGTACTTGGACTGAATTTAAACGAGGCCTAATGCAATATTTTAGCTCCTACGGAAAAGTAAAAAAAATTATAGTAGACAACGAACTAGGGTTCAAAGCTCTCCACATTCGCGAATTCCTCAACAACCAAGGAATCGATATACACTATACTTCCAACAGCAACCACACTTCTAACGCTGACATAGAACGCCTCCATAACACTATTAATGAACATCTTCGTCTCCTTAGACACAGCACCGACAATGACTTTGATTCCGTCGAAGAAAAGATTCTCAAAATTATAGGGTTTTATAATAACACAATTCACAGTACAACTGATAAAAAGCCAAAAGATTTCGTGACAGGAAAAATCGCGGAAAATGAGTATAAAGCAATTTATGATAGGATAGTCCAAACTAAAGAAAGAAGTATTAACAGACTTAACAAATACAGAGATGAGGTAGAACTAGATTCAGGTCCGAATTACATTAAAGAAATCAGAGGAGGGAAAAATCATGCAAAATATAGGAAAATAGTAGCAAGCAAATTAGACGACGAACACTTGACAGACATTAACAACGGACTGAAATACTACAAGACGCACGTAAGGAAAAAGAAAAAGTACCAAGACAGAAATAACCCTACAATTAAACCAAAACCTAAATCAGGAAAAACTAGACAAACAATACGCACTAATTCACAAACCTGATTTCAGAAAATGGGACTAATTACCATCCTACTTTTTATCTCGATGACATTAACAAACTTGACAAAGCAACAACAAATCGACATACAGGACTGGCAAATATATTAGGCAAAGGTTTAAAATTCATAGCCGGTACTATGGACAGCGACAATGAAAAAGAAATCCATGAGAAGTTAGTTGCACTGTCTAGAAATCAAGAAATTTTAGCAAACCAAGTTTTAATAGGCCAAGGCATTTCTGACCAAATCCGTAACATTACTGAACATATTAACAAACAACAAAATACCACGCAAAAATACTTAAACACAATAACTAAAACAATACAGAACAAAATTTTACCTCTTGAATTGATTACATACGACAAATATATCAAATTAACAACGATATAACTCTTCTTCGTAATCATGTAGAAGATATAGAGCAGGTTATCTTTTCGAGCAAACTAGGTATTCTCTCTAAAAACATCTTAACCAAATCGGAACGGAGCCTTGTAAAGGATTTTGATAGTTACCAGAACATAAAAATTACAATCAGACTTCAAAACAATGAAATAATAATAGTCCTATTAATACCTGATTACTCCCAACATTCCCTGTCCAAAATATTAATTGAACCCATTCCTAATAGTCAAAATAAATCAGTCTCGTTAGAAGAAAATGTAATACTAGTAGATCCTAATAACAAAGTTTATAGAACTAATGTAAGAGAAAATTTGAAAAAGAATTTAATAGAAATAAATGACAACTGTACTACCAATATAGTAAAATTTAAAGAAGCATATTGTAAGATGAAAAATTCTGTAAAGCAGGAAATAAAAGAAATTACAACAGGCATAATTGTATTAAAAAATATAAATAATCTAAGCATTACACAAAATTGTAACAAAGCTAACCTTAGCCTTAGTGGACATTTTTTAATAAAATTCGAAGATTGTCATGTAGAAATAGGAAACTACAGCTTTGTAAACACAAATTTTTAAGTTTATGGCAACCTAGTGCTACCTAATTTCGTAACAAAAATCAGAGAACATGTACAAGACATACCCGAAATTGAACTAGAAGAATTGTACTTGAAACAACTAAATAGTGAAAATAGCATTAAGGAACTTATGCTTAAAACAGGAAATAGCAACATAATCAGCTTTGGTACAGACACCTTAATCGTATGTATTTTAATATCTCTAATAATTATATTCTTTTATTTTAAAAGAAAAGGCAACCTCTACCCGAGAATTTCTTTCCCAATAATTTCGTCGGAGCCTCATTCTAACGGTGGGGGTGTTACAATGGTCTCCCTAATTTCTTCACCCCAGCATAGGGTAATAATCTAGTCTTTTAATAAGAACTCATTGTTGTCTGAATATTGCAGACGCTGAGATAGTTCATTTTAAGTAACCCAAATAAACAGAGAATAATTTCCCAATTTCACTTTGTTACGACACCCTCAAGAACCCAAATGCTTGAAACAGATCGAGCACAATGCACTTTCTTTCTTTGCCTGCACTTTCTTTCTTTGCCTTTCACGACGCCCTCGAGAGGCAATAAACCCCAAAGTGCTTAATTAATAAAATAAATCGGGAACAATGCACCGACTTTCTTTCTGAACCACTTAACTGCAAGAATGCATGCGTAAACAGTTCTCATACTTACACTTTTCATAAACCACTTAAATGCAAGAATGCATTCGCAAACAATTCTCATAACTTTCTTTTTCGATCGATTCCCTTCGATCAGGCAGTTCGTGCTTAGAGTTAAACGGGGGAGGTTGCCCGGTCAAAAGAAAGTTTTATAAAAACCCTAAACTTAGGCAATTAAACTTAGGCAAAAATTGTAACTGTAATCGCGTGAATAAAGAATTAAAGAAGTTAAATCCGTGTTTTGTATTTTAATAGTGCGTAGAAATTATTTGTGAAGTTAAATCCGTGTTTTGTATTTTAATAGTGCGTAGAAATTATTTGTCCGCAGCTCCTCGGGGTTACGAATGCAGCAAAGAAGTGTGTTGGATCCCGAATCCCGAATCCCACAGGCAGACGTTCACCTCAACCTCCAGCTGCACCCCCTCCTCGGATCGCTGCATCGACCGTGCAAGAGAGGATACACGGCCGTCTCTCTAATAGACCCTAATAGACATCCTTTCAATGACATAATCATCAACATTTTTTGTCTTTAATATTCGGTGGATATAACCAGTGTTGTTCTTGATGACATTGATCGATGAGATTTTCACAGCTGGAGTATTGAGTAAAATGGGATCACAGTTATTATCATCATTGCGAGAATCATCCAGTGTTTACAACGGAGCAAAGAAGTGTGAACTACTGCTACGGATAGATCTGTTGTTGCTGGTATTTACTGGTAGAATTAATATGAATATTTTGCTTTTTGTTAGCACTATACCATAGACTTGGTTTACAGCAGACTCAACAGAGTCATCACTGAGATAAGCATCATGAACACATTTTATTTTAAAAATTACTTATTTTTAATATATTTTCAAATTTAATTATTTTTTTACTTTAAAGCACCAAATACACTACTGTACGCTACGAGAGTGTAGGCGGAACTGATTAGTTTAATTTAAATTCATTTAGTTAACAGGCTTTTTTTGGTTTCGCTTATACTAAGTTCTTACCACTCTATGTTAGTTTTAAGTTCTAAATTACTGTAAGAAATATTATAGATTTATTTTGGAGAATTTATTTCAGTTTAATCTTAGCTAACTGAAACTGAATTTAAGTGTTTAAGATTATTGATATCCAATGTCATATCTATCACACCAATTAATTAATTAGAAAGAACGCGAAAGAATCTTTTAGAAATTTCTAAATGAATATTATATTACCCGCCTCAATCTGGACAAGGTATTTCTTTACAGACAAATTTTATTACTCGTATGATGTGTTCGCAGAAAACTGCATTTTAATTTTTATCTTATTGAATGCAACATTTTTGATGAAAACTCTATCCGTTATACTAAAATTTATTTTATTAAGCAAAGCATTAAATATTTTATTTTACTGAAATTTGTCCGGTGAAAATATGTATGTGCATGAATTTAAATAGGGTTATTCCGTTTACAAAGCAATAATTTATTAGATACATGGGTTCATTCCACTCGGGAGACCATATTTAATGTGAAGAGGTTTACGCATGTAGGTCAATATCGATTTTGCATATTCTGCTGCTGCTATATATGCAGTGGGCAGGAGGCGATGCCCCTAATTTTAATGCCCATTCGTACTTCAGAGAGATATGAATGCATTCTGAATGCAATTAAACCTAAAGTTGTTTTTGTTTTGTTGCACCACTCTCTTGATAAGGATCACATATATGTATGTGTATAAATGTATGAATGCTTAAGGGTTGTGGTTGTGTCATTTATTAATCGCTATTTTTGCAGTTTTTCAATGCTTTACAAGCAACGCGATCAGCTGTAATGAACCAATTTATTGAGAAGACAATTTTGTAATTAGAGAGCCTGTTAATATGACCAGTGATTTTAAAAAATAATAAGTACAGTGTCTTTTAATAAGTATGTTCGGTTCTTTTTTTTTATATAAATTTGCTACATTTTATATTTCATATGTAATACTATCTATTGCAACCTACCTGATAAAGCAATTTGGGAAAATGAACGATTTGGAAATTCATGTTAGCGACCGTAGACATCAGAAATATCCCCCGAACAAATTTTAAATATACACGGTGTTTTGCATGTCCTACGCGTACGCGTAAATGGAATGAAAGATCTGACCAAGAAAAACAAACAAAATATATGGAAGGGGGAAGGGGGAAAGGGTTACTTTAATCGTTTGCGAGTTGCAGGGTGATTCATAAAGTCGAATTTTTCATGGCATACACATCATAATTATATTTTTTCTTTTGCTCTACTCAGCAACATGGAACTCATGCCAAAAATCGACTATGCCAATATCCTTTCCGAAAATAATTATGCCAAATTTAATTAACCTTTTTTTATATATATTAGAATTGGGATAGTAGATTTTTTGCGTGAGTGAGGTGATGTCACGGCGTTGAGTATGATATTCTGGTGCGAGTTGGATGTCGTTGCGTTGAATAGATAAGAAAAAAATAGTGATGTGCATACAATAAAAAATTGGAATTTATGAATCACCCTGCAACTCCCAAACGGTTGACCTGCCCTCCTTCAGTGTCATACAATATTTTCATCCCACTCATTTTGGCATACCTACTATGAAACATCTTGTATAATTCTTATCCTTTCCCCGTATAGCTTTTACAAAATATATGATTACAATTGAAACCGCCAAAACAATAGCCAAAGATGAAAGAGAAAAATTTTAAATTGTATTGCTTCTGGACTTATAGCTTATTTCTTTGATTTTATTCTTTCTATTAGAGGTAAATACCCTCTACGTTCATCTTAAGGCTTATACAGGGTAGGCCATCTGTTGGTCCTTTTTTCAGTCGATCATTTTTATTACTTAATGTTACCTGTTCTAAAAAATTCGTTGACATATGAAAAAAAAATGCCATTTATAATCATGGAGTCGCTAACAACACAACAGCGTATTTTGATTGTCCAAATGTATTATGAAAATGGTCGTTAATGGTTTTAATTATTCCTGCAGATAAATCCTAAAAAGTTAATTGGAATTTATTTTATTATCGTATTCGCCTTTCTTAGCGTTTGCATCTAACTATGCTGATGCTCTCAAACTTATATCTGTTGGATATTTTGTTATAAAGGAGAATTAGTCAGAAAGAATAATAATCATAGTTGGAAAGCCAATCGATAACTATGGATGTTAATAAACTAAAATAATTAGAAAATGACGAATTCACTTTTGTTCTTCAACATTGATAAAATTTTACATTTACGTTGTAGTAATATCAAAATGATCATCCAGTTTGTACTCCTGATACAGTGGCAGCTATTAGTGAAAGTCTTTGTAATGAAGCAAACACATCAACCAGGCATCGTTCACAGGAAATAAACATTTCACGAACCATTACGTCGCATTTTGCATATTGATTTTCATTTGCATCCATAGAAAATTCAACTAACTCAACAATTGAAGCCACCAGACCATTTAAAACGCCGTTTTGTTAATTGTATGCTTTACCGAAATGAAGGTTTTTCATCAAAAATCATTTTTAGCTATGAAGCTCATTTTCATCTTGATGGGTACGCCAATAAACAAAATTGTCAAATTTGGTGAGCAGAGAATCCTCATGTTATTCATGAAGCAATAACTCCATTTATTGTCAACAAAATTTTCCGATTGCTTAATTTCAAACAATTCTTAAGTTCCTTGGTTACCAAGAAGCCCGGATTTAACACCACTTGATTTTTTTTTGTGGGGTTATTTGAAAGGTAAGGTGTATGCTAATCCACAAACAATTCAATAACTTAAAAAGAAAGAAGATCTGAAATTGAGGTCATTGATCAGCTTTTATTGGAAAAGATCATCGAAAATTTTGATGTTCGGATCCAGGCCTGTAGGCGAAGCTGTGGTGGGTATATGAATGATATTAGTTTTCATACATAAATAACCTACTTTCATTATCAATAAATATTTTTGACTTTTCCTCCGAAAATGTGTGTTTTATATACAAAAAAGGACTGACAAATGGCGCACCTTATACTTGCGATATTGCAATAGTTTGGCTAGACTATATGGTTGTCTACAATGCTTTCTATGTATATTAGAGAACACGGTATTATTTATATTTATTGTACAATTTTCGAATATGATAAGGTAATTTGCAACTAATCTGTATTTGATATTACTATAATTATCACTTAAAGAGTATTCCTCGCATTTTTAACTAAAATGACATTTGGCAAAGCCTCTTTTTCTGTTTTTACAATCTTTTGACAACCGTCATACCTCTCATTCACAAAACTGTTTCACAATTATCCACTAGCCTTAATCGCTTTACATTTACTTCTCCGTTATCTATATACATTTTTTTTCAAACTGCAGAATATTAATATATTTGACAACGATTCCCTCGAACTTCTTGTTCGGAATAGGTACACATGACAGCCATTCCTTGTGCCTGCTCTATCCCTGTCCTTACTCTTCTCAGAGTTAACAACATTATTATCGGTGAGTATTGAAAGGAAGTGAAAATTACTACTTTGGTCATATATTTCAACATGTCAAGGGCAAGAGCCAAAATCTCATTCACACGTCTTCGCAATATTTGTTACTCTACAGGTCGTTATTAAATTTTATTTGTTTATTTAAGTTAGTAATAATGTTATTCAAACTTCTTGACTTGGATCTTCAGCTGCTCTATCAACACAGCATCCTGGGCCTCTAAAAATGTTGCATCAATGCCCATTTGTGTTTTACATATTAAGTATGATTTCTAATTCATTAGGGTCGATTATGTGTAGTATTGTTGAAAAGTTTTGAACCAGACGGCTATCCTCCTATCTTATTATCTGAAACCCTCCTTGAGTCTCCAGTTTTTCTATATTAACCTTTCCTTTTACCAATTTAGTCATAAATACCACTATTGTTACCATGTGTAAGACAACAGTCCGCGCAAACCATCGCAGACGGGGAAGCGCTGTTGTTTGCATTTGATTCCGATGTATCTGAAAGTAATTTATATTTTATTTTTATTCTTGTCGGATGTATATTTCTATCTCTAGAATCCTTAAATCGATTTCCTTCGTTTTTAGCTTTGATCTTGCTGTACTTATTTATATTTTATGACGTACTGCGTCGGGATTCTAAATAAATATTTCACTTCTGCCACCGGGATCGAAATCTTTTTCATTCAATTTTCTTATAATTTTATGCTTCTTACTCTCGAGTCTTTCTTTATTACTTGCAATCTTGAGATCTTGTTTTCCACAAAATCAACTGGTCTCACCTTTGTGACGGAATGACGGTTATTATATTTCTCCGCCGCGAAAAAAATCCTCACGGTTGGGGTCAATCGAGATTTTTGAGCTTCCAATACGCGAGTTACGGTGCCCTACAGACCCTATACAACCTATGCACTAATTTTGCTTAGACATCAATTTCAACATTCCAAATTCACAATTTCACAACATAATTTTGCTTATTCAACTTAAGCTTAAATTATATTCAGCTTTGTAACATTTACCTGTTAATTTGCCTGTGTCAAGACTTAGCGTCAGCAGAAACGTAATCGATAAGTATCTAAAAACTAAAAATGTTATAAAAAGGCACTTCAATTGTTAACTCGGGAACGAAAGGTTGCTCATAAAAATTGTTAATTAAAAAGATTGATTACGAAGGGAAATATTGGTTTCTTATAACAACAGTGCGGAGTGAACACATAACTGGCGCAGTCGGTACTTGATAGGCTTAGAAATCCTATTACGGTTTCAGAAAAGCAAATTTTTTTTTTTTTCGAAAGTAATCAACCCACTAACATCGAAGGAACATCGACGTATGAGCTACGAAGGATTTAAACTGCCTATTCGAAACATGAGTCTACTTCCTTTCATAATTCCTTCTCTGTAAGTCAAGAAAAATTGAATATTTTCCTTTATTCCCCTTAAATTCGAATAATAGAAGAGCAAGTAGTCCAAGGTATACATATATATATATATATATGTATATATTATAGATTAAGAAATTTTAGAAATTTGATAAATATTGTGTCTAGTGATTGTGAAACAATTCAAGAAGAAAGTGAAATTTACCAAATCAATCAGTAAACGCCCCAGAAAATTCAGTTACCGACATAAATACCAAAATTAATGAAGTTAACCCTAATAATAATCCCGCGACAATCAACTCGGAAATTATCAATTCTGTGGTCGCGCGGAAAAACCAGGTAACTCCATTTTTTTGGAAAATTGAAAAACCCCCAAAAATGGAATGTTTTTTTGATTCACTATAATTCTATCAGAGCGAAATTTTAATATTGCATATCATTTTCGAGTTATTGAGAAATAAAAAACCGCATTTTGGGCAATAACAAGGCAATCAAAAAAGTTAAACGCGTTTTTCTCCTGTTTTCCGAAAATGGAGTTACCTGATTCTTCCGCGCGACCACAGAATTGCCTGAGAGTTCCAGATGTTATTAAAGTAGAGATCCACAGAGAGTACCTATAGCAGTCGTAGCCGTCGTTCCATATATTTAACATCGGTAGTTCTAGTGTTAATCAGCTTTTGAAAATTTACTACTTGTCGATTTATTAATTTTTTTTGATCAAGTTAGTTTCTTAGTGATATTGTTTTTATGACGAGGATTATTAAGGAGTTGGTGAAGAGCAGTCGTAGCCGTCGTTCCTACATATGGGGGCTCAACCGTCGCGCGAAGTGCAAACAAAGTGTGGTTAATTAGACAATAGAAACAGACAAAAGTGCAATTTTGGTAGAAAGTAGGAGATAATGTGGAACTCATTAACAGTTGAACAGTTGAGCGCAGAATTAGCAAAAAGAAGACTAGATACCACAGGATTAAAAGCAATTTTGATAGCTAGATTAAGTGAAGCAGAAACAGAAGAAAGCTCCGAATCAGCCGACGAAAAGGAAGGCGCGGGTATGTCTCTTAACTATAATAACGGGGAGGGCAGTAACTCCACATCGCAGGCAATAAATGATACTTTACAATGTAGTAGCTCGCGAAAATTGAAAATTAAGGACATTCAGGAATTAATACCACAGTTCGGTGGGAAAGAAAGCATGAATATTAAAGACTGGGTTAAATATTTTGAGGAAATCGCAAATATGGCAGGATGGAATGAAATCGAAAAGTTCGTGGTAATGAAAAAACAGTTAACAGACACCGCTAAGTCATTTGCGAGAACACTGACATGCAAATCGTTTGAAGACTTAAAAGAAAAACTTGTAAAAGAATTCGATATAAAGATATGCAAAGCCGAAATTTATTTAAAGTTGTAAAACTTAAGAAAGAAACACAATGAAAGTTTCCGCGAATTCTGTTACAGAATGATAGAAATGGGAAAATTAGCAGATGTAGACGATCAATCTTTAATACATTTTATTATTAACGGTATTAATGATAAAGAGGAATCCAAGCAAATTCTTTATAACGCAAACACTTTAGAAGAACTCAAAATGAAATTGGACGTTTATGAGCAAATTAAGTTAAATTCAGATAAAGCGGGTTATTGGAAAGATTTTAAAAAGGATGAAATCAACAGGAAAGATAAGAAAATGCATTGTTTTAATTGTGGATCGACTGAACACTTGCGGAAGGATTGCAAAAAGGGCGTAAAATGTTTTAGCTGTAACAAATATGGTCACTCTAAACATAACTGCCCTGAAAAAGCCGGCCCGCCTACTTCAAAAGGTCTTAACCTAATTGAAATACAAAACACGAAAAATATCGTCAATGTTATTGATGCAGTAAAGGAAGCAGCAGTGGAAGCATTTGATGAAGAACGAGACAAACTGCGACAGGATGTGAGACAGCAAATTATAAAGATACAGGAAGAAAATAAAAAGTCATTCAACAAAAGGAGAAAGAAACCTAAAGAATATGAAGTTGGTGATTTAATAGCCATAAAGGACACACAGTTTAAGGTGGGCAACAAATTGGCGACAGATTATTTAGGACCATACGAAGTCATAAAAAAAGGTCGAAATGATCATTACTCCGTCAAAAAGGTTGCAGATTTTCAGGGTCCTAAACTTACTACTACAAGTTGCGATCATATGAAGCCGTGGCAGAAAGAAGAGGACTACGAAAGCACGTTCGAGGCGAACGACGATCAGGATGGCCGGGTGTAGAGATCCACAGAGAGTATAGCAGTCGTAGCCGTCGTTCCATATATTTAACATCGGTAGTTCTTTACTACTTGTCGATTTATTAATTTTTTTTTTTATCAAGTTAGTTTCTTAGTGATATTGTTTTTATGACGAGGATTATTAAGGAGTTGGTGAAGAGCAGTTGTAGCCATCGTTTATAAATTAATGATCTCCCGAAATTCGATGGGAATCTTAGTTAATAACGTTGAAGAAATTTTGAGTCTTGTAGCACCCACAGACGGCACCCCTTACGGGAAAATTCTGCTGCATGCAATAAGAAACAAAATCGAAGGGCAAACTAATGAAGTGCTGAACATGTACGGCACAGCACTTAATTGGGACAAATCAAAGATTCTTCATTATTCAGATAAACGAAACAAGAGATTGAATCAGAGATTTACACAATTTAAAACAAGGGAATCAATCCGTAGAAAATTTTATGGTGAAATCGTTGAAGTGCAAGCTACAATGTTAAGTCAAATTCAGATCCACGAAAAAGATGAAAATGTTATTAAAGAAAGACTTATACGCGGAAATGTGCCTAAATGCGTTCCTTACCGGTTTAAGAAAACCGCTTGGTGCAACAATTTTTGCAATGCGCACAGTCTCACTGCCAGTTGCTTTCGCGTTCTGTATCAAGGAACAGAACATTTCATATCTTAAATCCCCCGCGTACATCAGCAATAATAATAGACGTATTTATTAACCAAAATATAGTAATCACCCAATGCGCAACAACTTTTCTACTTCTCAAGTTTAATCTCAAAACTTTTATAATCAAGATTTTGCATAAATTTTCACCAAACACAGCAAACAACTTTAACCATTTTAAAAAGCACGACAAATTTTCAACTACCTGCCTCGAGCAACCTATCGGATACTTAGACATTAATAACCTCGGATTTGTACTTCCTTTCATTCTCATATCATCCCCATTTGGTAGACCACTGGAATTACTAGTTGATACAGGAGCATCATCTTCTTTCATTAACCCTGAATTTGTACATCCAAACGACGTCCAACAAATAAAACCCATCATCATCAATACCGCACTCCACAAACATTCAGTTGATAAATAAATGACATTACACTTTTTCAAGGAATTCAAACAATCAGGTCAAGCCACATCCTTAATATTCAAATTCCATGCATACTTTGATGGGCTATTAGGCTTAGATGTACTCACATCATTAAGAGCAAAAGTTGACCTAGGGAATAAAACTCTGATAACAGAACACTCAACAATCCCATTGAATTTTAAACCAAACATTTTATCTAAAAAATACATCATTCCCCCTAATTTAAAAATCGTGGTAAGTCTATCTATAGACGTAGAGAGTAGAGATATCATTATACGGGATATTCAAATTAAACCGGGTGTCCTTATACCTGAAGGACTTGAAAAAGCTGAAAATTGGTTCAGCTCAGTTTTAGTCAGTAATGAGTCAAACACGAATCAAGTCGTTTTTCTTGAACAACCGCTAAAGATTGATCGTTTCTCCTTCTGAGTTCACCGAACTCCATAATTTTAACATACAATACAAAAATAAAGCCGAAATTCCAATAACAACTGAATATATCACAAACTTAATACGTGTCTCTCATTTAAACTCCGAAGAAACAAAAGCGATTATTAAGTCTTACAAGAACAATGAGGACCTATTTTCAAACAGGGACAAAGCTTAAGCTTTATGAACCAAATTAAACATAGAGTTTCCACTACCGACAAGATCCCTATCTACATAAAATCATACAAGTCGCCACATATACATAAAGAAGAAATAAAGAAACGAATTAACGACATGCTTAACCAAAACATCATCAGACATAGCTTGGAGCACTCCAGTGTGAATAGTTGCCAAGAAACGGGATGCTTCCGGCAAACAAAAGTAGCGGCTTGTCATTACTATCGCAAACTTAACGAAAAAACGATCAGCAATCGTTATTCAATTCCTAATATCAACGAGATATTAGATAAACTCGGCGAGCGGCTTTCATCAAATCGAGAGGGATTCTCGCGATATACCCAACAACAGCATTTGCGATAGAAGACGGGCATTACGAGTTCCTACGAATGCTCTTTGGCCTCAAAAACGCACCATCCACATTCCAACGAGTGATAGATAATGTGCTTAAATATATTCAAGGGAAAATATGCCTGGTATACTTGGACGACATAAGCGTTTTCTTATCGTCGCTCCAAGAACATATGGAGAACTTGAAAAAGGTGTTCCGACAAACTAAGAGATGCTAACTTAAAATTGCAATTAGACAAATGCGAATTTTTGAAAAAAATAAATCGACTTCATCGGACATCTCATAACAGTAGAAGGCATAAAACCTAATCGTAATAAATCTCAACGATTCAGAAATTTCCAATTCCCCCCGCACACAGCAAAAAATATAAGCCTTCTTAGGACTGGTCGGATACTACCGAAAATTTATAAAAAATTTCTCCAAAATTACCAAACCCCTTACAGCATGTTTAAAAAGAGACTGCAAAGTCACTATAGACGACGCATTTAAGAAAGCATTCCAAACCTGCAACCAAAAAAGCTTTAATTACCATAGAAACGTTACTCAAGCGTGAGTACTATTTAAGAAAGCATTCCAAACCTGTAAAGATTATCTCATGAACAATCCCATTTTGGCCTTCCCCGACTTCACATAACCAATTGTGCTAACAATCGATGCGAACAATTTCGCCATCGGAACAGTCCTAACACAGGGTCCCATTGGAAGCGACCATCCTATATATTTCGCTAGCCGAAGTTTAAGTAGTTCAGAAATCAATTACTCCCCCACCCTAGAAAAAGAGCTCTTACCAATAGTATGGGCTACGAATTACTTCCGACCCTACTTTTTCGGAAATAAATTTAAAATTGTAACCGACCATAAGCCGCTATTATGGCTTATGAACCTAAAGGACCCAAATTCTAAGTTAATTTGCTGGCGACTAAGACTTGAGGTATACGACTACGAAATTGTGTACAAGAAGGGCAAATCAAATTCCAAAGTAGACGCATTAAGCCGCATTAAATTAACCAACCCACAAAAATAGAAATTAACGCCAACGAAGCCAAAGACCCTTCTTCAATACAAGAAACTTCGGGTAGTACCATCCATTCAGCAGAAGAAAATTTGAACGATGGCATTCCCATTTCAGAACGCCCCCTTAATCAAGATAATTTTAGAAAAATCAAATAACAAACCCTCAACCACATTAGAAATACCATTTAAAAACCATTTACGCAAAATATTTTAATTTCCAAATATTTCAGAACAAATTATAATCAATCTCCTTAAAAACACCTACCGCCTAATAAATTGAGTATCATTTATGCAGACGATAATACCTTTACCTTAATTCAAAACGTCTACTTCAAATACTTTTCTCGTGCGAAAGCATTCAAATTAATCCGTCGTATGGAAATTTTAAAAGAAATAAAGAATAGTGACGAATAAGACGCACTAATTAACGATTTCCATAAGAAAAACAACCATAGAAGAATAACAAAATTTTCATGCACATCAAACGTGAGTACTAGTTCCCTTATCTCAAAAATAAAATCACCCAAATTATAAACAATTGCGAGTTATGCCAAACACTAAGATATGACCGCAATCCACCGAAACTACAATTTCATAAGCCAAGAACCCCAGAAAAACCACTGTACGTCCTACATATAGATATATATAGTATTAACAATAAACAAATTTTAGCAATCATTGATAAGTTTTTTAAATTTACCGCAGCTTACACCCTGACTGCCAAAAATAGCCTTGATGTCATAAAATCGCTAAAACACTTCATGCGCCTTCACGCATACCACAAACCATAATTTCCGACCAAGGTGTCGAATTTACCTCCATAATAAAACAATGAAATATAACCCTTCATACCACTTCCTTCCAACAGACGAGTAGTAACTCACCCGTTGAAAGGCTACATTCATCTTTAATGGAAATCTACCATATAATATACAACCAACATAAAAACAAAGACTACGAAGAAATTATGAATGAAACTATAATAACCTACAACAATGCTATTCATTCCACAACACAACCAATCCCCCTATGAAGTATTTTATGGCCGCACCTACAAATTCGACAGTAATCTACAATATGCTAATGTACATGAGTACCTAGAAAAATTAAACAATTTCCAAGCAAATCTCTACCCTGCTATCAAACACCGTGCAAAAGAGATAGTAAGTAATAATTTCGAATAATTGAACAAAAATCGGGACCCACCAACCCAATTAAATACAAACGATCAAATATATGGGAAAGAAATAGGAAAAACAAACTAACACTTAGATTTACAAAACAGAAAGTAAGACATAACAGACTAATTACTATAATTACTGACAAAAAACACAATCTTAGGGCAATAGTTGTAATAAATAGGCCAAAATCTAGAAATACGCGACCTTAACAACGTACATGGACTTCTACTGATTAGATTAGGACCACCTAGAATTATAAGAAATTGCCATAATCTTTTATATGTAGTTAACCTTAAGAACTACAAATAAAACATAGAAAAATAGTCCACCGAATCTATCGGTGTCCCTATGCAAACGGAGTTCTCACCCGAACCTGGCAGAGAGACGGTCGTGTAGCCTCCTACAAGAACGATGTAGTGATCCGGGGAGGAGGAGGCTGAGGTGAACGTCTGCCTGCGAGATTCGGGATCCAACACGCCTCTTTGCTGCATTCGTAGTCCCGAGGAGCTGCGGCTCTAGGAAGTAGCGTACCCTAGAGCTAGGAAAAACACCCGCGCTGATCCTTGGGTCAGCCGGGAAAGGTAAAGGGTTTTTCTGAAGGTCTACGAAACCCTCGGAGGCAGGTGGCTGGTGTTTCGGGGCTTGTTCTAAGAGGGGAAAAGACGGTTGGAGCCTGAATTCTCCCTTATGGAACACGAGGGTAGCGGGAGGTGTAATGCTAGTTGTTACCTCGGCTATAATCCGGAACGCGAGCCAATGCCTGAATGTGGGAAATAATATACCCATTGTGATTATGGACACCATAAAAAAACACTTAGATGGGATATTTTGGGGGAAGGGATGGCAGTCCGCCTACAAATCCCTTCGCCAGAAAGACGCGTGTGCTCCGGTCTCTGGTGCTCCAGACTCCGCCAGTGCATTTGCGCGAAAGTTACGTGAACCTTTCTAGGTCCAGCGGGGGAGCCCGGCCTTCGCCGGCATCAGCCAGATCGAATAGAAGACTAACTGAGGTGGAAAGGAGTAGCGATGCGGCGCGAGCGCCAATTGCAACTAAGCCATGCGCTCCACCAGAGGATTAGGGATGCAAACACTGGACGCCTGATACAGTGGAGGCTTGCCGGTCTCCTCTGGAACAGGCCGGGCTGGTTTGTCCAGTGCCCAAAAGTTGTCTCTAGCCATCACTGCCTTCTCCCGAGCGATCCGGGTGAGTGGTAAATTCGAAGATGAGTCTTATTCGTCGGACTTGCAGAGAAGCCGTTCCAAGGAAGAAGCCTGGTAGGGAGGGACGACGTTCTGTCTACTGGTGGACTGATGAAATCGCGGAACTGAGGCGAAAGTGCACAGTCGGCAAACTCCCGGCGAAGCTCCTGAACCCTTGCCTCCATGCGGCTGTTATGGCTGCTGAAACCTTCCTAAGAGACAGTATGGCTTTCGCAAAAGCAGATCGATGATACACTCTATCCAGGAGGTACTTGACGCGACCTGGGCCACCGAGCACAGGAAACATTATTCCCGCCCGGTGTGCCTACTGGCCACTCTGGATATGCGCAACGCCTTTAACTCGGTGAGGTGGACGCGCTTAATACGTTAGATCGCGACTTATGGGTCCCCCAGTATCTCTTGCGGATGATGGAGAATTACCTGAAGGACCGCACCCTCACGTACGAAACAAAGAATGGCACGGAAACGGAGGTCCTATCGACTAGGGTAGCCCAAGACTTCATACTGAGTCCTGACATATGGAATTACACATAAGACGGGATCCTGCGTATTGAGATGCCAGAAGTGTCTTTCTTGGTTGGGTATGCCGACATCATTGCGGCGTTTATTACTGCCAGAAATGATTCGCCGGTTTGTTCGCTGGTTATGCGACCATGAGCTAAAATAGCCGCTGGCTAAGACCGAGATCGTCCTTCTGACGAAGAAGCGCATCCCCCTCTTAAGGGGTGGGAGACATGTAAGTCCAGACGAAGGCCGCGTGTAATGTTCGTTATCCGCAAGATTACTAGAAGCAGGTGTGGTTAGGCCAAAGCTTTGACAAGCAGCGTGAATAATTTTAAACTTACCTCAAGCGCACATGCGCAGGTGAGGAAAGTCTACCTCAAGCTTATAAGGGCAGATGAGAAAGGGCTCAACTATGCACGGAAAGAAGTTCTGATTGATTATCAATGTGTATTTCGATTTAATTTAATGTACGCCTTGATTGGATTACATCACACCTCCATTCTTTACAAAACAAAAAAAATATAAAAATAAAATGGATTTATTTTTTATATTTTTTGAATAAACCTGATAGTAATTACTAAAAACTTTTTTTCTTATTACCCTATAGCGCTGTATTTACGTATATTTAATTTTCTAGGTGTACATAATTTATTTACTTTGTTTAGTTAGCATGTTATTTTCGACTACTTATTTGAAGTGGAATAATCCAGTAATTTCTACTTAGTCTTACTATTTATGTTTTAATTACCTATCCTTCTTAATCTGCGTTTATGTACTGTTATTAATTTACTATCCCTGTCTTCTATAGTACAATTTGCGTTATCTATTTTCTTTACTACATATAGCTTTTTTCTATTTTGTGTGTTTACTAACACTTTGTTACCAATTTTTAGCATAAGGGGGTTGCTATCCGTGTCATTATTGTATTTGCGTCTTTCTTTGGATTTCCAGGTATTGCCTTGCCTTATTTAATGTTTTTTGAAGTTCATTTTTAAGCTCTTTTGAATACAATTCGTGATTGTAAATAGGGTCTGGGCGATCATTGTTAAATTCGAATGGTAAATTAATAGTTTTACCAAAAACAAACTCAAATGGACTGTACGCATGCACTATGTTAGAGGTGGTATTGTAACAAAAGGTGTAATATAGTATCAAGTTATCCAATCATATTTATTTTCATTAACGAATGATCTTAAGTATTCGTTGAGGCATTTATAATTTCTTTCTAACACTTTTATTGTTTCACGATGCGGCGCAGTGGCAAAGAGTTGTTCTATCTTTAAGATATTGCAGATTTCCGTAAATATCTGGTTCTTATATTCGGTTCCCAGATCGGATTTTATCTTGTTCATCGGTCCGTATGTTAGTATGAATCCGTCAACTACTGCTTTTGTTATTGTGTTAGCCTCCTTTTCTTTCGCCGGAATGATTGCGATGTGTTTGCTCAAATCGCATTGGATAGTAACTGCATATCTATTTTCACTTTGTGTTTTAGTGAAAGTGCCCACTGCTTGTTCTTCGAACACAATTCGCAACTGTTGACATGCTTATCAATTGATTTCTTCAACTTTTACTATGTGCATACGTCTTTTACTTTTCTGTACATTCTTGACTGTCCTACGTGTCCTCCTATGGGGGTTGCGTGAAAGTCCTGAAGTAATTGCTTTATTTTGGTGGGATATGTCACGTATATTTTCTTACTTTATTGCCTAGGCCTTTAAATGCGGTTATATTTATTGAATTAAAAACTTTAGTCTCTGCAGAGAGCTTCAGGGTCTTAGCCTGAAGTTCATTGTCAACAAAATCATCCAATACTTCGAATGCTCGCTCTAGTGCGAGCTCTACTGATTGGGTGTTCTTTATTTTTATATACCGCTTAAAAATTATGTTATGCTTTACCTTTATAATAATTTTAATTATATTTTGTTCGACGTCGATTGATAGATAGTTCTGGTAGTTTTGTTACTTCCGATGGTGCCAATGATTCCATCATTCGAAGTTGATCAGACTGAGTTATTTCGGGTTTTGGTTCCACTGTTGTAACTTCGGTTTGCATTTCCTTTTGCTTCATTGCGCGCGTTTTTGTTTGCAAAACCTTTATTTCTTTTAAATCGTTTATATCGAGCTTAATTTTGGACAATGTATCGGGTCCAGCATTTTTTTTACCTTTATTATAATGGATCTCGAAATCATATTCTTTCAAAACCAGTCTCATGCGGGTTAATTTTGACTGATTTTTCATCCCGAATAGGTATACAAGCGGCCGATGATCCGAACTGACGATAAATTTTCGACAATAAAGGTATAGTTTAAAATATGTGATAGCCCAATATGGCTGTCAGTTCCTTTTCAATGATCGATTTATTGCTTTCGCCTTAAGTAAAAGTTTTACTTGCGTACTTACTTCCCTATGCGGTAAAGGATTGCCGAAACTGCCCGTGCCCCGTCAGTATCGGGGTGAGGTAGTAGTCGACCTCCCCATGCCGATGATTAGGTCAGGTGTCCAGCTTGGGAATAACCCGCGCTGTCTCACGGCCCCGCGACTCCCCGTCCCACCTTTCTTGCCAGGACGCCAAGCTCCTGGCCCTGCTCCTGTCCTCCTAGTCGACAGACTATCGCTCTCTGACCAAGAGGTCAATTGGAATGACCCCCGCAACCACCAACACCGCCGGTTCCGAGACCGTGCGGTAGGAGCTCGCAATGCGGAGGGCCACACGTCGCTATAGCGAGAGCAAGCGGTAGTTCTCCCACCGCATCGCACCGACCCAGACTTCTGCCCCGTAGAGCATGACGGCCCCAGCGGTGCGGAGCAGCAGACGCCGTTTGCAGGCTCTGGGTCCGCCAATGTTGACCATAACCCTGCTTAGCGCCGCCGTCACCGCAGCCGCCTTATTCGCCCTACCCCGGATCTCGTCCAAAAAAGTAAGTATACAATCGAGGCTCACTCCCAGGTACTTGATCGCGGGCTTCGTCTAGACCATCCATCCTCCCACCCGCATCTCCCTCAGAAGGGAAATGCCCTTCTTCGTCAGACGGACGATCTCAGTCTTGGCTAGCGCCAACTCCAGTCCGTGATCGCGCAGCCAGGGACCAACCCGGCGCATCACCTTGCTTGCATATTGGCTTCCAATGTTTCAAGATTTGCTGGTTTGTCGGCATAAACTAATGACTTAACATAGCTCCATAAAAAGTAATCGAGAGGCGTTAAGTCGCAAGAACGAGTGGGCCAGTTAACAGGACCACTTCTGGAAATGAAGTTGTCACCAAATTGATTTTGCAATAAATTGATGGTTAAGCGCGCTGTATTGCAAGTTGCGTCGTCTTGTTGGAACCAAATGTCGTCCATGTTTAGCTGATTAATTTTTGGAACCAAAAAATCAGTCAGCATGGCTCGATAACGCTCGCCATTCACCGTAACGACAGCTGCTTCCTAATTTCGAAAGAAATAAGGACCGATGATGCCGCCAGCGTGCAAACCGCACCAAACAGTCAATTTTAATGGATGTAATGGTGATTCGTTAATAGCATGAGGATTCTTTTCGCTCCATATACGGCAATTTTGCTTATTCACGAAGCCATTTAACCAGAAATGAGCTTCATCACTAAACACAATTCTTCGATAAAAATGCTCATCTTCGGCCAGTTTCAAATTAGCCCAATAAGCAAAAATGCGACATAAACGATGGTAATTTGGCTTTAATTCTTGCACCAGCTGTATTTTATAGGCACGTAAGCCAGATCCTTAGCCCTCCGCATCACGAGCTCCTACCATATGGTCTCGGAACCGGAAGTATTGATGGTCGCGGGAGTCATTCCCATTGACTTCTTAGCCAGGGAGTGACAGCCTGTTTACCGGGAGAAATATGGTATATTCTGAGGCGGAAGACCCAACGGGTAGTGCGAGCCAGGACCTTGGCGCCTTGGCAGGCGAGGTGAGACGGAGAGTCGCGGAGCTGGTAGATAGCCTGAGTTATTCCCCGACTGGACACCTGTCTTAACATGCATAGTAAGGTGGGTTACCTCACACAGATGCTGACGGCGCACAGGCACTTCCGGGCCTTCCTTTATTGTATAGGGAAGGTACCGAACCCGTGCTGTGTATACTGTAACTCCCCATCGGACTCCGCTCTCCACACATTCGTCGAATGTGTTCTGTGGGTTGCGGAAAGGGCCGAAATGAAGAGGGCTGGCAGCATAACCCCTGACAATATTGTCGGGGTTATGTTGCGACGGCGGGATTTCTGGCGAATGATTGTTCTTTTCGTGAAAATTATTCTTCACCAGAAGAAGCAAGACGCCAACAGGGACCGCCTGTTAACGCAGGGGGCCGGCTAGGGTTTGGGATATGCGGAGTGGGTTCCAGGAGGTCGGGTAAAATAGGATTCCACCCTGAAGTAATGTTTCAGACATCCACCCCGGGAACTCCTGAGGTGTTGGGAGCAGGGTTTTAGCCAGTAGGCCTGGCTCGGCTGGGGAGTCCGGCACACTTGTTGCTATGCCACCTAGGTGCGTAAATGCATTTCCCCTCTACCACAAAGAAAATACCACCAAGGTCACGCAAGAGACTGACAGATCAAATGAATTCATCGGAAAGAAAATAGGTCCGAAAGGTAGGAAAATAGGCGATTGGAGATGTTCAGGTCCAAATAATTGGCACTTGGAGATGTTTAGGTCCAAATAATTGTTCGAACACCAGATGAAGAAGAAAATTAAATCATCTTGAAGGGATAAGGAATCAGTTAAGCAGGAAATACGTTTAAAACTCTTCATGTCATTGGCTTAAGGTTTTCAGAATAATAGATTACCATCTCAACAACGTTTATGAACAGTATGATGATCAACGGACCATAGTGACTACCCTGAGGAACACCAAAGTGAGATTTAAAGGGGTTGGAAATTCCTGAGTTAAAGTAGACCCTGTATAGTCTATTATTAAGCCAAGATCTGATCTGATCTGATCTGATCTGATCCAAGAGGGAAGGTTGGGAATCGAGGAAAGTAAGTTTTAGAACAAAGATCTGATGGGATATTTTGTCAAAGGCTTTAGTGAAATCAGTGACAATTATGGTATGTCGAATTCACCGCCGTTTTCCATTGCCTACGTGATGCGAAGACTGACAGGTCGGTAGTAGTGGATCTGTCTTTAAAGAAATCGTAAGATTGTAAGATCGTATAAGATGGAAAGACATAGAGCCGTAGATAAGGTTCTCGAAAAGTTAAGGAATACAAGAAAGTTAAACAGTCGGACGATAATTTAAGATATCGTTTTTACAATTTTTTTATGGATAGGGATAATATATCCGACGCTACCATAATTGCAAACCTCTTTGTAGAGTTCTTCAAATAATCTTTCAACGATCACGACCCTGACCCTAGTTATTTTTCCTAGCTCCATATCTGACCTTAAACGTCCCTCGTTGCTATCGATATTGATGATTCTCTTGTTGCCGCAAAAATTGGCGCTCTGTCAGATGATTACGTCCCGGTCCTGCTATCCGCCATTGCCCTAAATCAGTCGCTAACCAACCTCTTCCTTCTTTCTTCTATCTTAACCCTTTGCACTCAAAGT
The DNA here is from genome assembly GCA_963969385.1 of Philonicus albiceps. Taxonomy (NCBI): domain Eukaryota; kingdom Metazoa; phylum Arthropoda; class Insecta; order Diptera; family Asilidae; genus Philonicus; species Philonicus albiceps. The sequence continues at coordinate 27,635,562 of OZ017772.1, read as the reverse complement.
TTTTTTTCATTCATATTACCAGCAACTCGAAGCAATTTTAGTGAAAAGATCATATTTACATATAAGTTAATGATATACGCATTAAAAGAAAAGTCATCGTTGTATGTTATTTGCCACTGTTTTCTTGCCTCTTACAAATTTCGGTTTTTTTATTGCCATTGGTAAATATTTCCTATTTGTTTTTATTGTGCCGGTGAGGAAACAATTCACTTTTAGCAGTTCTTCAGCAAGGGGTATGTTTGTATAATACCTGTCGGTATACATGTGATAACCTTTAGCATTAGGAACATTGTCCAATAGTTGTCACCAAAAGTGAAATATCCTATAAATAGTTTTTACGATTTGTTTTTGTCCTTATGTTAAAAACTGAAAATTATTTACATTGTCTCCGTAGCGGAGCCCTCGAGTTTGAAGACAAATTTTAAATTGCTCCGCTCCTATACATAAATCACGTGTCTCTACATTTGTACACGGTAATAACCGAAACCCCCCAACTGCCCAACTTTTGGACTAGATAATGCTGTTATCGAGATCTAACCATTTTTTTTTATTTTTTCAAGAACAATTTTTTTGATATTTTTTCCATTTATATTATTTTATTTTATTTTAATTGTTTTATGTATTATTATTATTTGAAGTAAAATTCCGCGAAGGTCAAACCTTAATAATGCACCCAGCATAAGTTCGCAGATTAAGAGTCAGTTCGGCATAAAATCATTAGATAGTCGAAGGAAAATCGCGGATCTAATTTTCTTGTACAAAATTTTGCACGGTGCAATTGACTGCCCCTACTTGCTGGGTCAAATTGGGTTTCGTATTCCTTCAAGAGACACGCGTTTTCAACAATTGTTCGCCACACCTTATCTTCGTACTGCTCTAGCTAACAATCAATGTATATCTCGTATGTGTAAACTTGGTAACGAAATTTCTCATCTTGTCGATTTTTTTATGCTAGTCTCACAACTTTTACTCATTTTATAAGTTGTTATTTCTCTGTTTAACTATTGCTATTGTTTTTCATTTAATTATTTATTGTCTTTCCTCACTTTATTTATTACTGGATGTATGAATTTGTATATAATTTGTTTATAAAAGAACTTATGTGATGTAAATGCGACACAATTATAATGTCAGAGATTCTATATGAAATGTATATAGGGAGTATTCCCGTCTAATAAATAAAAAAAAATAATAAGAGCATGACGCCAATGAAGAGTGAGAGCGGCGCATCAAAATAATATAAACACACGCAAAGCACAAGAACGACAAAGACATAATTGGTCCGATAATTTTCATTTATTGAGTAAAGACACTACATATTCCGGCCTAACAGATAGGCTACTCTTTATTCGCGGATTTTAAAATGACGGAACCAAGATGGCAGCCAAAAGTTTTAAATATCAAGGTATTTCCATGAAAATTGGTATTTGGGGATTATCCTGATTGTCCTGATTGCGAATCTATGCTCAAAGTTTGGAAATTTAAGATGGTGCATCCAACAATTTTTGAACTTAAATAATTTAAGTAAAAATTAGTACTATGGGTATTTTCGAATCTACTACCAAAATTTGGAAATTCATAATGGCGGACCCAATATGGTGATCAAAATTTTCGGAATTTAACAAATTTAAGTGAAATTTATTTAACTCTAGATTCATAAAATGCATGGGTGATACACTATTGATACACCTTCGTGTATCAGACGAATATATTATATTGATGATTTTTGCTTTCTAGAATGTAAGGAAGACCTACTCACTGTAGCATAATTGCACTCTGACATGCGATATACGCAATACTAATTATTGAACAATCTAGGAAGGTACTTAGAAGTTCATCTTTCTATCTTTTTCACTTTAGTAGTTGCAAGTGTTTACGTGTTTAAGTGTGAGACGAATGTTTATGAATCTAGGGTTAAGGGACCATTGATTTCTAATCTATATATAATATATGCAAACATTTCAAGATTGCAGTGAAAATAGACGTTAGGGAGCTTTTGGGATGCTTAATTTAAATTTGCCGTTAAAATTTCTAAATTCAAAATGGCGGAACCTAATGAAAATTGAGCTATAGAACTCAAATATACCAACATTCAAGATGGCAGACCCAAAATGGATAAAAAAGAGTGAAAATTCAAGACATTGTCATTCAACAGTAAGTGGTTTTGGATACTACCTTCGATTCCGCCTACCAAAATTTCTATATTTAAAATGGCGGACCCAATAGGTCGTCCGAAATATCTTTACAGTAATTTAAATGAAAAATATATTAAGACGATTTGAGATCTACGAAATTCGAATCCACAATTCATAATGAGTATGGAAAATTTTAATTTTTGGGAAAGCCAACATCACAATTGTACAAGTTTTGTTTTTGCATATATAAAAATTATTTAATATAGCTAACCCGTATTACTGAACTTAACGCGCACCGTGTGAAGCCGGGTAAATCAGCTAGTAAATAAAAAAATAAGCCATCAATTCTGATCTTTATAGCCTAATTATTACCGTTATTTTTTTTACGTGAAATTGAAGATATGGATGTCGAAGATATGTGGTTTTAACAGGAAGCACAAGCACAAGCCACACAACACGTCCCGTTTTGACTTTGTTGCGCGACAAATTTCCCAGACGTGTAAATTCACATTTTGGTGATTTGGATTTGTCACCAGTGGAAGTTTTTTCTTACGCACAGAATAGTATTCAAGCGGACAATGCTCAAACTTTTGACGCTTTGAAAACGAACATCCGTCAAGTTATAGCCGATCTATTGCTCAATATCTGTGAAGAGTCATCAAAAATTAGCTCAAAAGGATCCAATCATGTAAGATATCCCATATAGGACATTTGAATAATGTATTCCGCACATAATGGCAAGGTCCCAGCAATATATTGAAATAAAAATTTGGCCGAAATCTCAATCAGTGTTTTATTTACGTTTACTTTTGGAACCACAAAATGGATAATCTTTTATATTCAAGTTATATATTATATTTATAAATAGTATATTCATCCGTCGAATAGAATGGTTAATTGAGTCCATGTTATCCGAAACCGTGTTATGCGATACTGTCTTCCGTGTTATTCGAGGTACGTCGCATTTTTTAGCCGTGCTTAGTCGTGACTTTTGTATAGTTCATTTGTGTTTTAAGTAAGTATTAAGCAAAACAACATTTAATGGTGCATTAAATTGCTCAAACCGAATTCTAAATTCCAGATTTTGTTTTGTTTGTGTTGTTTTTTTTTCAGTTATTTGTACAATCGGATTTTTTGTTTTATTTTAATAATAATTTTTTTATTTTGAGCTGATTATGCGTAAAATAGTTAAAAATCATAGAAAAATACTATTTAATGAGGTTTTTTACATTTGTCAAAATTGTTTAATCCTTTCCGCTTGAGGACTCCAGAGTGAAATCATTTAAAATTTGCAAAGCTAGGGCTCTACTACGCAGATAATGATTATAATTTTCAGATCCTAACATAAGAGTAAAGACAAATCATAATAACTTCACTTTTATCTCTATGAATGTATAAATTATTTATATGTATGTATAGGTCCCCATATATACATAGTATATAGCTGGCCTTAAATAGTGCGAGCAAGGAGTCCAAGATCGTTTTCAAGCTGTTTTGTAAGAGGGCTGGAAATATCCCATCACCCCCAGCGATTGAAAGAAGGGCACTGCCCACCTGAGTTTGTCTTTACCAAAGACCGCACCAGACTTACTGTAAACCCGGTGTAAACCATACAAGGTGGCGCAAAATGAATCATTTAATTTTGTTTTTGTATAACCTTTTTACTAAATTCAAAAAAATATTTTAAATACATTTTTTTCTGTTAAGTGGAAAAGATGATATCCGTCATGTAGCTGCCGCTAGTGTTGATATACATTTGCGCCCGTTTTATCGCATTTTCCATTACCTTCCGCAAGATTTCTGGTGATAACTTTTCGCATTCCTGTCGAATATTCGCTGTGATTGTCTGAGGCTTGTTGGCATAAACATAAACCGCGACTTCAAGTAGTCCATTTTGTACGGAAACATGTGTAAGTTTTTCACTAAAATTCGCTGTAGGGTGATGCCCAATTGCGTGGCTCGTCGTCTGGTTGATGTTTCTTCGTTCTCAGCGACATCGGCAGCCGCAATATTCTCGGCAGAACGACCAGTCCGCTGGCGGCCACGCCCTGCAAGTTCTCTTGTGGTTCCAGTCTGTTCGAGTCGAGCAGCTAAGCGGCGGAATGTTTGCCCTGTTAGCGCGACACGATTAGGAAATCGACGTCGAAATGCACACCACCGACCGATTATTAGTCAAAAAAGTGGACACAATTATTCCATGCTCTTACGATGTATAGCGCTCCATTGCTTGTCTGTTTGTATTCTGCAGCTGTGTAGTTCAGAAATGTCAAATATGATTGCAATACGACGCCATTTGCAATAATTATAACATATTCCGATAGAGTGAGTAATTTTTCGCCACCTTGTATATGCGCGTCATGCTTATATCTCGTCTAATTTTGCGTTGAACAGTAGGTTAATATCGATTTTCAACCTTATTTTATAAACATTTTGAAGCTGTGTTTCTCTGCCTTCATCCGAAAAGACTTAAATGGACTTATGCCCAGGTAGCAAGATATATTAAAAAGGATGCGTCCTTTTTTTTAAAAAAAAAGGGTGTAAGAAGTTTTCTGAAGAAAAACACGTCGCCGACTTTCCAGAAAGGGGTAAAAGAAGAAAAACATAAATAAAAGACATCGCTATTTTAAAGCTTTTTAAAAAGGATTCACAAATGACGCTGACGTGATTAGCGGAAAAAGGTATCAACGTGTCTCTCCATATCATATGCCAAAAAATAAGAGAAAATTCCAACAAGCACCGCAGTACTAAAATCAAACCACTTTTCTCCGAAAAGCACTGCGATTGGACAAACGTCATGTTCATTGACAAATCATCATTTTGGGTATATCAAGGACCTGAACGAGTATGGTTAAAAAAGGGACGGCAATACATCATACGTATTGTAAAACACCCAATAAAAGTGTGAGGATTCTTCTGTTCACAAGAATTTGGAAAATTGATTGCTTTTACTGAAAATCTAAATGCAGAAAGGATGCTGCAAATTTACAAAAACAGCTTATTAAAGTCTACAGATTCTTGGTTTGGAACAGGAAACCGATCGTGGCTCTTGCAACAAGACAACGATCCAAACCACAAAAGACGTCTTTGTATCGAATGGAAATGTCAATATCAATATCATGGAATGGGCCTCACAAAGTTCTGAAGCTAATAGTTGAAGGAACAAATTAGGATGAAAATAAAAAAAAACAATTTGTTCTTAATTATAATTTTTATTTTTGATTTTACAACTTCGAGTGCTCACATAAGACTAGTTAACAAGTGGTTTTTGGGCGATCTCATTAACTTGGTTCATGCGGTCACGTTTTGTTGACATAGCGTCTGCTGTACGTTGACCCGCGACTTACCTGTCGGGTATCTGTGCGGGGTCACGTTTTGCTGACGCTATGTCCGCGATTTTTGTAGAAGTAAATTATTTGACCCGGTTTTTGGGGTACTGTAGGTTCCGCTGTAACTCCACCCCCCTTCGTCTGAGGCTCCGACGAAGACAAATTAATATTGATTGATTTTTTCGATTTTTGTTTCATTTTTACTCAAGCTAATAAGATCGTTACAGTTATTATTATTATGAAAATAATGACAATGTCTGTACTATAACTTACAATATTGTAGCTGTCATTTGTCTTTTCAATTTCCTTTATATTTTTCCTGTTTTCTATGTGTTTTACATATAATTCGTCCAAATTTACATTAGGGATCGTTTGGTTTTCTTTAATTTTTGTTACAAAATTTGGCAGCAGTACAATGTTGTCATATATTTGTATTTCAGTATTTTCGAATTTCTTATTTCCTATGATTACTTTACAATCTTTAAACTTAATTATATTATTACCTGTTACATTTATTGATTCACTGTTACAATTTTGCTCGATAGTTGTAAAATTTAGGTTTTTTGTTATAATTACTCCCGGTATAATCTGTTTTACTTCTGTTCCCTTGAATATGGTTGTTGTACAGTGTGCTTCTTTATATTTCACAATGTTGCTTATACACCCGTCATCAATTTCTATTAAGTTTTTTTTAAAATTGTCTTTCACATTTGCATTATAGGCTGTTTTGGTTGGATCTACTAATACGATGTTTTGGTTTAGATACAATGATTTGTTACTTTCGTTTGGAAGAGGTTCGATTAATACTTTTGAATATACTATATCTGAATAATTCGGGATGAGTAATACTATTAAGATTTGGTCCAAATAAAATGCTACTGTAATTTTAATGTTTTGATAGCTATAGATATCGGAAATTAGATCCATTTCTTCTTGAGTTAGAATATTTCGAGATAGGATACCTAAGCTGCTAGTTAATATTATTTGTTATATATCATCGATATGAGACTTTAAGAGATTTATATCGTAGTTTATCTGATACATATATTGGACATATTTTATATCGTCTGCTAATTATGAAACTTTATTATTAATAGCTTGGATATTACTTTTTACTGTTATCCGTTGCTTTTTTATATGAGATGTAATGTTCTGTATCTGTTCGGCTATTTGTTCGTTAATTTGGATCTGCTTGTTGCTTCCTTCTATTAAATTTTTATTGTTTCGTGTTATTGTTTCCATTTTACTTAGAAGTTCTTTTTCATCGTCGCTATCTAAAGTTCCTGCAATGTACTTAAGTCCTTTACCTAATATGTTTATTAATCCTCTTCTGTTTCTATGGTGGGGTCTTAAATTTTTAATCTTTTTATCTAATAGGTTGATATTATGATAGACGGTGTTAAGCATGGGTTCTGAATTGTTTAATTTTGTTTCTAGGATTTTGACATTTTCCTTAATATGTTCTTTGGCGTTTTCATACTCTGTGATATTAATTATATGTAAGATTTTCCTATTATTCTTAATAAGCCTAATGTCTTCTATCTTAACAGTAACATATCCATTGTTGAAATTCATGTCCTGGATTTCGATTGTTTGTCCGTTAATTGACAGAAATATTGCTCCCAAGACCAGCAGTATTGTAGACGTTATCGTCTTCATTGTTACCTGTAACGGGTTTGGATTCGTTTAGATTTTTATTAGTTTCTGATTGCTCTTGGTATTTTCGTTTTTTCTTAACATTGGTTTTATAGTATTTATTGCCGTTGGCTTTATCCTGGATATGATTCTTGTCTAGTAGTTCTGCATCTATTTTACGGAATTTGGAATGATTTTTCCCGCCTCGAATTTCCTTTATAAAATTGGTCCCAGATTCTAAGCTAACGTCCTTCCTATCTCTATTTAACTTCTCTATTATCCGAGTTTTTCGTTCTAGTATCATTTTAGAAATATCTTGGTATTCCTCATCCTTTACTTTACCTTGTATAAAGTCTAAAGGTTTTCGTTTGGTAGTTGAGTGAATTGTATTGTTGTAATAACCGTTTATTAGCGTGATTTGCTCTTCTATAGGTAGATGTCTTTTTGTGTGTTTCAAAATTCTTAGATGCTCGTTTATTGTATTATGCAGCCTCTCGATATCCGCATTTGAATTATGATTAGAAACTGATGTAAAATGGATTTCTATATTTCGTTCCTTTAGGAACGCTCTCATGTGCTTGGATTTCATGCCCAGCTCATTGTCGGTAATTAATTTCTTAAAATTCCCGTAAATGCTAATGTATTTCATTATAACTTTCCTTATTTCTGATTCTCTTCTGCTATTGATTTTTTCGAGAAACGCGACTTTGCTGAATTTATCGATCATGGTAACAAATAGAGTGTTCTTTACTGAGTAGAATATATCTAGGTGTATGATTTCATTTGGTGCGCTGGGTGTCTCTGTTATGACTAACGGTGGTTTTACCGGATTTCTTTCATATTTTTCCAAACTGCAGATTTCGCAATTATTTACGAATTTCGTTATTTGCTCTTTCATGTTTGGCCTATAAACTTCCCGTTTAAGTTCCTCGTAAAGCTCGTTTATGCCTCTATGGTTATTTTCCAGGTGCTTTTCTTTAATTAAGAGGTCCATGGTTTTTTCGTCGGTGATGTCTTTCAAAAATTTGTTACACCTAATAATTTTGTAATTTGAAAAATGTTTTATCCATACGGAGTTTATTATTTTAAATGTGTCTTCGTCTACCAGTATGCCATTAATTGTCTTCGGGTTGAAATGATTTTTAATTAATGTGGTGATTGTTTGTTCATCAATATTTTTAATTTTGATAATTTTGCGAAATTTGTTAAATGTTTTTTCGTTTTTTATTTGTAACGCGCCCGAGTTTATTTTCTGTATTAATATTTGATTTTTGAATAAATTCAACGGAGTAATCGTTTCTATAATTTTGGTTGTTTCTGCAGGTTCATTTTGGTTTTCGTTACCTATTTCTTCAGACTCATTAAGGTTGATTTCTATTCTACTTAGGAAATCAGCTACTTTATTTTCTTGGCCCTCTTTATAAAATACTTCGTAATCATATTCGCCTAGTTGGAGCTTCCATCGTATTAGTTTATAATTTGGTTCTTTAAGATTATTTAACCAGGTTAGGGGCTTATGATCCGTATAAAGTTTTATTTTTCTACCATATACATATGGCCTAAATTGTTTTAAACACCAGACAACTCCCAACAACTCTTTCTCTATGGTTGAGTAGTTGATTTCATGTTGATTTAGGGTCATTGACACATATGATATCGGCTTATTATCTTGTGATAATACTCCGCCTATGGCAAATTGGCTTGCGTCTGTTGTGATTTCGAAAGTATCCTCGAAATTTGGATATGCTAGAATTGGATGGTTTAATAGTTTGTTTTTTAGTGTTTCAAAGCTATTTATGTAGTTTTTATTTTCTATGTCTATTACCGCGTTTTTCTTTAAATATACTGTCATGGGCTTAGCTATTTTCGCAAAATTTTCTATGAATCTTCTATAGTATCCGGCTATTCCTAAGAAAGACTTTATTTCCTTACTAGTCTTAGGTATTTTGTACTTTGATATTGCTTCAAGTTTCCTTGGATTAGGTTGTATACCCTTTTCGTTGACGACATGTCCTAAGAATTCTACTTCTTTCCTAAGGAACTCGCATTTATGCAGCTGAACCCTTAATCGCGCTCGGCTGAGTTTCTCGAAGACATGTTTTAAATGTTTAATGTGTTCTTCCAGACCATTGGAGTACACAATAACGTCGTCCATATAGACTAGACAAAATTTTCCTATATGTTCTCTGAGGATATTGTCCATTAATCTTTGGAATGTGCTGGGAGAATTCTTAAGTCCAAAAGGCATTCTACAGAATTCGTAATGCCCATTGTCCACAGAAAATGCGGTTTTTGCAATATCTTGTTTATCCATTTCGATCTGATGGAACCCGCTTTTCAGATCAATTGTAGAGAAGTAGTTACATTTTCCCAATTTGTCAAGTATGTCTTCGATATTGGGTATTGGATACCTGTCATCGATAGTTTTTTCGTTTAGATGTCTGTAGTCTATAACAAGTCGTCATTTATTTTTGTTTGATGCGTCTTGTTTTTTGGGAACAACCCAAACTGGACTACTATAGGGGCTGGAACTATGCCTAATGATACTTTCCAACATGTCTTGGATTTGGTTCTGAATTTCTGCTTTGTGAATATGAGGATATCTATATAATTTACTTTTTACAGGTATATCATCTACCGTATTTATTTTATCTTTGATTTCATTTGTGAAACTTAGTATTTTTTCGTTTTTGAATATACTCTTGAAATTATTAATTAGTTTTCGTAGTTCCTTTGCTTCTTCTGCATTTAAGTGATCTTGTCTAATTACTTTGTTTTCAAGTTCTAATTCTTCTTCTTCTGCCTGGATAAAGTTGTTAAAGTCTCTAATTTCGTTAATTTCTACTGATTTAAAAGGTTTATCAAAATTGAAAACAGCCTCCTCACTGTTTCTGTTCCTTATTTTTGCAGTGGCTTTGAAATTTTCAACATCACAAATGCCTTCATATAATTCGATGTCGTCGTTTATCCTCGCACCTTTAACTAGAACTACCCCCTTTTTTTGTTCCACTGGTATTCTATAATAATATTCGCCGGGGTCAATTTGGTATATTGTGTTTCTTTTATCTGTGTTAAAATGAAGTCTTAATTTCGTGCCATTCATGTCAATGGATTTTTGTTTATAGTTTATTAAAGCATCATATTTATTTACAATGTCGTTTCCTATTAGGCCTTCATATTTGTTATGAAATTTATAGATTAGAAATTCTATTTTATCGTTATGTTTCTGAAGTTCTTCGACACTATTTACAACTACTTTTTCTGTTACTAGGGAAGATTTTGAAAGGGATCTTAGTACTATTGGTTTGTCTAGTTTTATTTTTAAATGGTCACTGAATACGCCGGGATTTACGACAGAATTTGAGGCTCCAGTGTCTACTAGAAATTTACAGTTATTAATTATTATGTAGGGTAATTGGTTTGGCTTTGTACTCGAAAATTTCCTATGTCGACAGTAGCGTTATTGACGTCTACATCCATTGGTTCTGGCTTTTCAGAAGTATTGGGAATGTTCTGATACGAATTGGGATTTTGACGTTGAAACGTTTCATTGTTTCGATTGCTGGGATAGCGGTTTTGGCTGTTGGGATTACGATTTTGATTATAAGGAGTTGAGTAATTGTTATGGTTCCTAGTGTAGTTTGATTGGTTTGATCTGTTTGAATCACGTTGTTGATATTTATCGATAGAATTATTAGGATTATTATTATTGTTGCGTGTACTTGTGCGGTAGTTACCATTTTTGTTTAAATCTTTATCTGGTTTATTATTAGTGTTTTTGTTATCTTGGTTGTTTTTATAATCTCTGTTGTTAATTCTTTGGGGATTGTAGAATGCATATCCCGCTTCGTGTAGGATTTCCATTGCTTTTTCCAGGGATTCCGGATTCCTACAATAGAGGATAGACCTCATAGGTTCTGGCAGTTTATTTTTGAAAATTTGAAGTGCCGATTGGATATTAGCCTTCAGGATTGTTGAATCATTTCCTAATTTTGTTTGTGTTTTAATATTTAATTTTCTAAGCACATTTTTTAGTTCATTATAGAATTCTACACTGTTGGTTTTAAAAGTTATTCCTCTTAATTTATCGAAAAGTTCTTCAGGGGTAAGCCTATCGCCAAAATTATTATTAAGTAGCATTTTAATTTCCGCCCAACTCATAATATGGCTATTAATTTCGATAACTTCCCTAGCTTTTCCTTTTATTTTAGACTTGATAAGATCCGAAAAAATTTTTTGGGAAAGATCATCGTATTTTACCAAAAGAGGGTGAATTTGATCAATTAAACTTATAAAATTAGGTAACTCTCTATAGTCACCTGTAAATTCGGGCAACGAATTTAAGTATTTAAGAGGGTTTATGTTTAAAGTCAACATTGTGTTGTTTCTCCAATCTCCTATTATGCTAGTGATTTCTTCCGATTGTTTCCTTAACGTTTCTAAATTTTCTTCTAAGTTATTATTCATATGGCCTTAATTTTCTAAATTTAATATTTTTTTTTTTAAATATGGAAGGTAAAAGAGAGAGAGGAAAAAAAATTATTATTCATATGGCGTTAATTTTCTAAATTTAATTTTTTTAAAAATAGAAGAGAGAGAAAAAAAATTGTAAAACCTGGATTTTCTTCAACTATTGCTAGGTCTCTTGGGATTTGCTGTCTTCTTTGGTTGAGGGTTGTTATTCTTGAAGTTTGAGGTCTTCTTTGGTTGAGGGTTGTTATTCTTGAAGTTTGAGGTCTTCTCTGGTTGATTCCTGGGGTTTGGAGTCTTCTTCTTTTCTTTGCACTATTATTGAATCACTATCATGAATTTTAATTATGTTACGTGAAGTAACTTTTATAATTTATTTGGTCCTTTTCGCGGACTGTTAATTTTGTTGAGCCTTATGTTATTATATTTTATGTGTCCTTTTCGCGGACCGAAATATAATTAAGCACTTTTCGTAGTTGTTAGAATCGTAAGTTATTCGAATACACCTTACAGTGTTGAAACACACGCGGCAACGAAATTTAGTCGGAAAGTACTTTTTGTTTTGTTTTCGCCAAATACTTCGCACTTTCACAAAACTTTTACCGCGAGGCGCATCCTACCGACTGCGCCAGTTGAAGAAACAAATAAGGATGAGAATAAAATAAAACAATTTGTTCTTAATTATAATTTTTATTTTTGATTTTACAACTTCGAGTGCTCACTTAAGACTAGTTAACAAGTGGTTTTTGGGCGATCTCATTAACTTGGTTCATGCGGTCACGTTTTGTTGACATAGCGTCTGCTGTACGTTGACCCGCGACTTACCTGTCGGGTATCTGTGCGGGGTCACGTTTTGCTGACGCTATGTCGCGATTTTTGTAGAATTAAATTATTTGACCCGCTTTTTGGGGTACTGTAGGTTCCGCTGTAACTGCTAATCCAATTGAAAATGTGTGAGCCCTTATGAATTCAAAGCTGTAGCGGAAAAATGCTTTCACTTTGCAATAACTTAATTTATTGGTAAAGAAAGCCTGGAAGGAACTACCACTAGAATATGCTGAAAAATTAGTTGAAAATATGAACAATAGATGTATAGTTATAATATAAAATAATGGTGAATTCACTAAATATTAAATGTTTCTTGTAAAAGAAAATAAAATAAATAATAGAGCAAAAATAATATTTTGTTAATTTTTTATCACATTATTGAATTCTGAGCGATACGCTCTTACCAAACATACTATAGATATTAAAATTCAATTTTTCTACAGCCCTACAATTTATGTGATTAAAGCATCCAGGCTAAGCCGGTCAAATATTAGATAAATATTACCTGTGTAAGAATAATAAAATTTGAAAAATTTGCAACCTTAATATTCTGCACAGAAGCAAAAGTTGCTTTTATTCAGTTGCTTTTGCGGGCTGCACCAAAGATCATGAAATATTGAATGTGACACTCGTGACGTATTCCTTTATCTTTCTTCGACCTCGGTCCCGTTAGCCCATTGGGTTTGCAGATTTTGTTAAAAATGGATAGTAATAAAGGGTTCACGTGGGAGAGAAAGATAAAAATTTAGCGGGAGGCGAGACGAAAATTAAAACCACGTTTCACCACCCCGAGCAGCGCACACACTCGAACACTTTGTGGCGACTTTAAAAATGCACAGTGCAGAAATGTAAACAGCCCGCTTCCGTTTATATGCTCTGAGTGTGCTACCTCCCTGTTTCCCTTCTCTGATTCAGAATTTCCTCGAACATTGCAACGGGACGGCAGTAGGACCATGCATGCAGCGGCACACAGCGCGATAGAGGCTTTTAAAATGTGTGGCGCCTTTAAAAATGTGTGATCAAAAACGCTGCATTTTATTGCCTACACTGTAAGTGCCATAGATGAAAATATTTTGCTGCTTATTCTTCTTCCTTTCGTTCTTATTGGAATTTCGATAAGGAATGGGAAGGCTGTTCTATCTAATGGGAAAATTTCCCTAGGCAGTTTTAGAAATTGCATATGAAGAGCTTTGGGCTTGTATAGAGAGTGTCACATCTAGTATTTCATGATCTTTGCTTGGCACAGCCGAAAGATCATCTAACTTAAGTGCAAGATGTGACACTCTCTATACAAGCCCAAAGCTCTCTCTCTCTTTCTAAAACTGCCTGGGGAAAATATTCCCATTAGATAAAGCAGTAAAGAATTACTGCTTCCCAGTCCTTATCTAAATTCCAATAAGAGTGTCACATCTTGTACATCATGACCTTTGGGTATAAAGAGTGTCACATCTTGTACTTCATGATCAGAGCATATATTCGGATACGGGCTGTTTACATTTTTTCACTATGCATTTTTAAAGACTGGAAAATGATTTCGAGCGTGTGCGCTGCTCTACCGATGGGCTAACGGGACCAAGGTTAAAATAAGGTAAGGAAAAACGTCACTAGTCTCACATCTTGTATTAAATTATCTGTGGGCACAGCCTTTCCCCAACTGTGTCTAGTGCTTTCGTGAGCGAAAGCTTTCTCAGCCAAATCTTCCAAAGCTTCCCTTGCCCTTTCCGCAATGTCCCATCACGTTTAAAATTTTTAAAGACGATTTCAGATACCTGGAGTTCTTTATGTTTATATATTCTTTGGTAGTACTTCGCGGACAAAGGATCTCAATAGCTTATAGCTTTCAACAATTTCTCCACCTAATTAAAAGTTTAGATAAGTTCATCGGGGGTTGAATACATCTACATTAATAGCAAAACGACTTTTATTCTAAATGAATTGATAAAAAAAATGGTTGCTGATATCTAATTCAAATTAAATGAAGCTTTTATAATTTGAGTCAAAGAAAAAACTTTCTTTACATTCTGAACTCCAAGTCATGGCATGGAAATATCATTTTTCTAATTAAGCAAGACTTTAGTGAGGCCCCGTCGATTTTGTGTTTTTATTCCTATAAAGAGTTATATACTATAATTTTTATAGAGCCATCTTATAACAGAATGTATTTATATTCTTTGAAGACTTACACGATGGAATGTAAGCATTAGTTAAGCGTTGCAGCTTTTAAAAAGCTATCATCAGAATTATGTAATCTTTAGTTAAATATATAAAAGCCCGCATGAGATTTATAGGATTATTATGAGGATTGTTAGTCTCATTAAAATTGGAAAACCGAAGATTCACTCCTTCCAATAGCCCAGTATATACTTAAGTACTTAATATATTTTGTAGATAATTTTCTTTATGGGAACTACAGAAATTGCTTTACACACAAACATTTTCCTGTAAGTTTATATATTATAAAACTGCAGTGTATATAAGAAGTACTTGGTTCATTTTCAATCTATTGAAATATCAATTATGATTTATATTATTATATTGTGTTTCAGATAATGTGAGTACATACGAGGGCAATTTGATAAGTCAGTGAGTTTTTGAATTTCCGCGCAGTAATTTTAAATGCAACACTGTTTCTATCAGGTGTCATCTAGTAATAGACTGCCAAATTTTGAGCAAGCTGCGTCCACAGACATACATATATAATGGACCGCTCAATCTCCTGTCTCAAGCGTCCGCCAAATTAACAACCTACTGCCTGAGATAAACGAGAGAAGACATATAGAAATTTATATAGTGCTGTTTATTTTTATCGCATTGTACGGATGGGTCGATTCCGCAGATTTTTTGAATTGAATAGTTCTCCAGAGAATTGTCAGAGAAAATTTGTAACAGCAATTCAGCGCTCTGAAATATCTCTGACATTATAGACCGTTAATTTGACGTCAATTTACGAGATGGCGCTGCCTGAGAGCGAAAGAGAGGGAACAAAAGTCGCACCGTCCAGTTCTATAGGAAATCATGTACATGACCGGTGCATTGTATATGCAGGTCTGTGGCTGCGTCATTTAGTTTGTGTTTGACAGCAATTGAAAGCAGAAAACCTGAATTTTAACGAAAGTGGAAAAATTTGAATTTAGTGTGCTGATTAAGCATTAAAAAAATAAGACACTAATTTGCTAAAAAACATCTTTTTTTGAAAAAATTACTGTCTTATCAAACTGCCCTCGTATGACATTTTTTTGAATAAATAATTGCTTCTCATGCAAAGCAAAAACTATAAAAATGAGAAATATCCTATTCCCTCTCATATCTGAATCACAAGTATAACTCGCGGATCACTCAGAAATCTGACATAATAACTTTTTTTTCAGAAAAATACTCTTTTTTGACAAAAACTAAACAACTAAAAATATAAAATATGTCAAGTTTCCCTAATAACGCATTTTTTGTAACACTATAGCAATTTCTATGCAGGATGTTTTTTTAGAAGGTATGCCAAAATAAACGGGATGAAAGATCTGACTTAGACACACAAAAAATTGTATAACAGAAAGTGGAGGGGAAGGCATCTCAATCGTTTGGGATTTACAGAGTGATTCGTGTATTCGAATTTTAAATGCTATACACATATCTATTTTACTTTTATCTTTTAATCTACACAACGCGGCTACATCCAACTCCATCCAAAAATCGACTATCCTAATGTGCTTTCTAAAAATGTCAACAATGTTTTGAAAAAAAGGTGATTCCCAATAAAACACCGGTTCAAAGAATGAATTATTTATTACGACCGATCTCAATGGCTTCCTTATAGCAACCAACTAATTTCGAACTTTCGGTAGCTACTCATACAACGACATAAATAGTTTAAGTGTAATGATCTATTTTTCTACATCCACCGGCGGAGTGAGCTGCAAATGGACGGCTCTTATTGCAGCACACGTAATAAGCATAATGTAAAATCTGTTAAGTTCCTCATTTGGCATAAATATTGCGTACAAAGGGTCGGGAGATTTGGAGCCTATCTCGTGGAAGGGGCGCAAATGGGTGAAAAGCTGGTTTTGAATTTAGGATCTTGCAGACCAAGAATCCCTTTATTATGGATTTGATGATGAGCTATCGTGTCTACGGTATCCAGAATCTTTCCCTCAAGCGCGTAAGCACTAGGGAATCACCGCCGTGTAGAGTCCTTCCATAAATATCGCGAATAATTAACGCAGCGATCTGCGATGATTTTGGCAGAATGACTGGATGCGCAGCGCTTTCGTTATCCAGGTGTCGCAGCCTACCTCCAACTTTCAAAAATCCCTCTTCGTCCAAAATGGGATTTAATGTGGCCATCTCAGAAGAGGGCTATATGTGTAGGGATACAATTTCGTTTCCAAAATATTGATGCTTTTAATCCAATAATTCTCTGATTAACAAACCGGAACACCCATACTGTTATTCGGAGCAAACAACCCCAGTCGCTGAAGTCCCGAGGCTCCATCCTTCGATAAAAGGGGACCCTAGTCTGGTTAATTTTTGGAAGAAAAAAATCAGTCAACATGGCTCGATAGCGCTCGCCATTCACCGTAACAACAGCTGCTTCCTCATTTCGAAAGAAATGATGCGTGCAAACCGCATCAAACAGTCAATTTCAATGGATGTAATAGTGATTCGTTAATGGCATGAGGATTGTTTTCGCTCCATATACGGCAATTTTGCTTATTCACGATTCTTCAATAAAAATGCACAATTCTTCGATAAAAATGCTCATCTTCGGCCAGTTTCAAATTAGCCCAGTCAGCAAAAATGCGACGTAAACGACGGTCGTTTGGCTTTAATTCTTGCACGAACTGTATTTTATAGGTACGTAAGCCAAGATCCTTACGTAAAATTATCCACGTAGTCGAAGGACAAAGACCAACAAGTTGAGAACGGCGACGAATCGACATTTCGGCGTCTTCTTCAACACCACGCTAAAGCAGCAATATTCTCTTCGGTACGCATATTTCTTTGTCTTGTTGATGGTTTTGAATCGAGAAGAGTAAAATCAGTGCGAAAACGATCAATAACTGCACGAATTGCTTGCTCACTAGGCCGATTATGTTGACCGTAAAATGGATGAAGTGCTCTATGAACTTCGCGAACAGATCCTTATAGCAACTAACTACTTTCGAAAGGGTATAATATACATTAAACCTTCGTGCGGTGCAGTCGCGTTTTTCTTCACCTCCCGCAGTTCATTGTTTATTTCCATTGTGTAATCGGCTAAGTGTTTCACCCATCATAGCTAGCCGGAGTGACCAACATTTTTCCGCGGTGTCATCACCTGTGTTGTTGTGCTGCCTCGATCACTTCCCGCACGCTTTCTACTGTATCATCAGTTTGTTCTTTCCTCTGTTACCTACTGCACGGTGAGCGCCTGTAGGGTATGTAACGGATCTCTCACTGGCGACTTGACGGAGTGCGATGGGGTCTGTAGGTAATTTTTCCATGTTGCTTGCGGCACTGGTCCAATCTCGTCTTCTGGCCTTTCGACATGCGACGAGTGCTCCGATTTTAAACCGTGTCATGTGCTTTGCACTCTGGCTGCTGTCTCCGGTACCATCATGAGCAATCATTACTTGCCGTTAAGTTGCAGTTCTTCTTGGGTAATTGTTCATGTTTCCATTCTGCCTCTGAGCAGGTCTCGTCTTTCAACGAGAAACTAGGAAAAATTCTAGTCACTGTCTAAAGTATCTATTACGGTGTGCACTTTGGACGACCTCTACTCTGCGTTTTCTGTTACGGATCTTCCTGCGTCAGTTCTGCCAACTGTTGATAATGTCCGCCGCAACGTGAAGCAGATCAGGAACGACCTCGGCTGCTACTCGGCGGCTGTGAATGCGAATATTGCACTATTGGACTCCATCTCCACTGGACTCTTCGTCTCCCCCAACCCTCACCAGTGGCATTGCCATCATCGCCTTCTCTGCCTGTTGCTGCCCTGGATCACGAGCCCACGCCATCTGCCTTACCATCCCCGCCTTCTCTGACTGTCGCTGTCCAGGATCTTAGCCCTGCCGTCGTCGACATCGCCCTGGTACCAGGTAGGACAAGGGTCTTCTACCCTCAACCGTTTCGGCCGATGCTGTATTGACATGCGCTCCCGCCATCGATTACACCTCCCTCGGTTTGGACTGTGAACCCACACAAGCTCCCATGCAATCTTCGCCTTCTTTGCCCTGGATCCCAGCCCTGCCGTCGTCGACATCGCCCAGTCGGTACCTCGTCCTCTACCCTCAACCGTTTCGACCGATGCCGTATTGACATGCGCTACCGCCATCGTTGACACCTCCCTCGGTTTGGACTGTGAACCTACGCCAACTACTATGCAATCTTCGCCTTCTCTGCTTGTCGCTGCCCTGGATCCCAGACCTGCCATCGTCGACATCGTCCAGTTGTTGCCTCGCCCTCTTCGACTTCCGAGTCATCCTCAGTGCTCCTTGTTGATGGGGCCTTCCACCTTGCTAATGCGACTTGGATCCGCGCATTCTTTACCAGGCTCATTTCAATTTCACCGATCTACTGTGTGATGCTTCGCCCCCTCCCTGCCCTGGTAAGCCATCCTTTTTCAAAGTGTCATTACACCGGAAATACGCGTGGCTCTTCTCCTGCACCGTCAGTTACGATAGCATAAGGATTTCTTCAAAGGTCTCCAAATCAGTTAGCTTTAAGTCTAACTCTACTCCCACTGCTAAAATAAAGTCTAACCCTAGGCCTAATGCCAAATCTAAGCTTAACCCCCGCCCTACTGCTAAATCAAAGTCTAACCCTAGTCTTAACGGTAGTATTAAACCTACTAATTCTCCCATTAATAAAGTTATATTTCCTCGCAGTACTAATAAGATAGTTAATCCCCTCCCCACAATCCGCATAGCTTCAATTCTGCCTATTCCGCCGCTGCTTGAGTTAACTCCAACTGAAAGCTCTACTTTCAGGAAGATTTCGTTGTTGGACGTGCCACTCCCAAAAAAAATAATAAACTGTAAAAATAATGTGAATAATTTTATCTTTATTTTGAAAGAAGGGGATCATATCTTTCTTTTCATAACTGAAGATAACAAGCAAATTAGATCAGGTTTGAGGGAACATATCGATTGAGCTTTATACAAAAAAACAGATGTTGCATAGATGCGATGAGAAATAGACGGCGTTGCCAAGTCATCCAATTTATCGCAAAAATATTTTATTGAAATAGTCGGAATAATTGAATATTTAATAAATTATATCGTGGAACACTTGGAAGAGTTTCGAATGGAGTGGCGGTAGAAAGTCACTGTACTTGATCTACCAGTCCGTGGGCAGCGTTTACAACAGACACAATCATTTCATATCTCACATGAGCGTTAACTGCTCTAGTAGTGGTGGAGCTGATTGTAAAGAAATCAGAAAAAATAACCTAGGTCACTAATGATCCCAACTATGCATGCAAAACTTAACGGAGATGGAGTTGTCATGAACGATAAAGCGTCTTGTTTGGGAAAATGATAACGATTTGGTCACCATAACTAAAAATGCTATCACTGGAATGCCACGTAGGGTACAAACCTTGAAAAATGTATAGGGAATGTTCACAAAATATTAATAAATGTATTTACAAAAACAAAATTTTTTTTGAATCATAAAGCTTACGAAAAATTTCTATAGATAATAATTTGGTCATATCTATATATATGTGTGTATATATATATATCGTGTGTATATATAATTATTGTTATTATTTTTTTTTCTTTTTGAGCGAAGCAAATAAATTTATATTGTAGAACTTGGAGTGTGAGTTTGGACTTTCTCACCTCTTTTCTACTATTTGGAGTATTTGAAGTAAAGTGAAAAGTTGCACACTTTTAGTTTTATTTTATGATCCTCTTAAAGTTAGAGACGCGTTACTCATTTCTTTCCGAAAACTTAAAATTATTTTAATTATAAAACTAATGCTATAGTAGACTTAAGTGACGAAATTAATAAAAATAATATATAATAATAAATCTTTATATTCTTAATCTATTGATATTAACCATCTTTTATAAATAAATTTTGCATTATTCTTTTTTAATTACTGATAAATTTGTTTCCATATATTTCATTTAAATATCATATTTATACTGAAAAATAATACAATAAGCACAGCTGATTATTATTTTTGTCACTCTAATAACACATATGATAAATGCACTGCAAAAATTTGTGAGGATTGAAACGATTTTAAACTCCTATTTTATTATTATTATATTATTTCCGATTTTCCATTTTCGTTGCAGTTAACAATTATTTTTCCTATCAATATTATTTAAACTTAAATTCGACAAACTTTCAAATGTATTAAAATGATTTTTTATTTATTTTTTTCAACATATTCTAAATGTTCTTACATACAGCACCACAAAACTCTGGTGATTGAGGCTTGCATTGTTTATTAATATACTCAAACGACCATTTAATACAGAAATTAAGAGGGATGAAAACACACCAAAATGGAATCTGCTTTCTGGACTATACATTAATATACGATTTGACTTTTATATAAAAATTATGAACTTATGGATGGCATGTGAACCGCAAAGTATGACTAATATATTTTAGTTATACAACTTGTGACAATGAAATATTTTTATTATTTATTGTTTTTAAAAAATGAATTTATTAAGGAGTTTTATAAGTTTTATTTAATAAATAAAACCCCTCTCTTACAAATAGTGCCTCATGGTAACCACCACTTTCTTCAACCACGGAGCCTAACCTCTATGGTAGACGAGGGATTACTGTATCATTGGATCAATTTGGTATTTTCACTAAACATTTTGAATTATTGTGCTTTACGAAAATGCAAGAAAAAAATACAATTTTTTTGAAAATTCTAACTATTCGTAATCTGTTAAGCTGTGATATTCAGAATTCAAATAAAAAGTTCTACTCAGAATGTATGTATTAAGATTAAGATTAGACTCTTTTTTAGACCTAGTAAGAACTATCTATCTCTATTTTCAGCTTCTAAACTTTTTTCATTGGGTTGTATTTTTAAAACCTTAACTTCTTTTTGTAAGAATAAGAAGGAAAATGTTGAAAGAAAAATTTATTTTGAGAATATTAATACTTAATCGTTATAAATAATATTTAAATTTAATAAAAAATTTAAAAATTCCATTACAATTTCAAATTACTATTTTTTTAATATTGGGGCTTATTGCAGAATCTGTCGACAAGAATGTGAATGCAGATTTCATGCATTCAGAATTCAAATCTATGAAATCCATATTCGCATTCCCGCCGACGGATTCCTGTGGATTAGTTTTAGTTTTGCAAACACGCAAGTGTGTTAAAAATTTCAAAAGTCCATAATATTATTATTTCGTATTTATTCAGAGCATATTATTATAATCTACTAGGCTGATTACCTCAAACTAAATAATTTGTTAATTAATTGCAATTATAATAATGTTTTTCAGGAACAGGATATCGATGCTGCTGTTGAAGTCTTTTATAAAAATTTGTTTATATATATTTCTCTTTATGTGTCCATGTTTCGATGCAGTGAAAATTTCACAATTTTAAAATCCATTGACAACTAGTTAAAAAACATTATTTACAATATTTTGTTCTATTTTATAAAACGTCGTTCTATTTTATAAAATGTGGATCCAGTAAAAGCATACTGAAAAACTAGGCTGCCACAACCGTCCTTCTTGAAGTTAGGGGATTCACAGAGTGATGACCCTGCCACTATCTCAAATTTCTTGGATCAATTTTTCAAGGCAGCTTTCCTCGACAACACTGATGTCATATTAGTTTTAATGGTTTTACCTCTTTGAAGAAATTTCCGGCAACTTCGCTGGAAATGAAAGATTTATTACCGTTGGCGAAACAGTTACAGAGCACATACACCTCATGGCTGATAATTTTTCGTGTGGTCCGGACGGCATACCTGTATCCTTCCTAAAAACTATTTTATCGTTCATGTCTTATATTACTTATTTAATTTATCTATTTTTTCTGGAGTTTTTCCTACATCCTGGAAATTTTTATTTGTTATTGCATTACATAAGAAAGGCAGTAAAACTGATATTTCAAACTGTAGACCTGTTGCTAAACTAAGCTTGATCGGTAAGATTTTTAAGGGTTTCATTTACAGGTCCTTCCGTTTTCGTTGTAACCCATAATAAGTACAATATCTAGTTAATTCCTTTTTTCATTTTTTTGAATTTAAGTATAAGTATATGTATATATTTTATATATCATCAACTGATAATTATTATTATAATGATTGATTTGAAATAAATTTAAATTTATATATTTTTCACACTTAAATTCAATAAATATGACTGGATCACTGATGACTACTTTCATATTACTAACCCTATTAATAAATTGAAAGTTTATAAAATCAGTAAATAAAATCGGCAAAAATGAGATTCAAAACGATTTAAATTTTAGAAAAATTTATTTTTATAACACGTAAACAAAACTAGCGAAATTATATAAACTTAACCGATTTATCGATGAATTTGGCGTTCGAAACAATGTGAACAGTCATAAAATCGTTGTATTTGAGATTCGGCAGCAGCTAAAAATTTAATCATTACACATGCATGCATAAAGAAATATATATAATATATATGAAAGAAATTTTTAAATACCTTTGGAGAAACAAAGAAATATTGTGGTTGACCCTTCTTGCACGTTTCATCAACTAAAAGTTCAAATACTTTTGTCTCGTTTTGAGGATCCATACCTTGATTTATTTCGTCGACACATCTGATTAGATACAGAAATTATTATAATTTTTTATTTTAGAGCACTAGATAACAATAAGCATTCTTACCTGAATGGCACAGAAGTAAGATGTTGGAGCGACAAACTATAAACTGCGATAGCCACAGCACGTTCACCTCCCGATTGAATATATCTATCAAGGACCTGAAGCTTTGTGTTATTTCTATACTGAACTAATATGTTGATTCCATAGTTGTCGTAGTCGTACTGTAAAAATAAATTTATTTGGATTTTTATTCGCAGTAAAGCCCATTCACTGTCAACTAAGAGCATAGGCGTGGTTGCTCAAAGCTGAATTTGAAGTCGACACCGAATCCCTGAACAGAGTATTTCATAGTGGCTATGCCAAAATGAGTGGTATGAAAGATCGGATCTAGACAAATAAAATATTCTAAGGTAGGGAGACATATCAACCGCTTGGGAGTTACAGGGTGATTTGTCATTTCCATTTTTCTGTGGTATGCACAAGCTATTTAATTTTTATTTTTATTATTTATTATTTTTATCAAATTGCCCAGTTTATTACCTTTGTCATAATTAACTTGCCTTAGCCAGCCACACTTTGGTGTATCCTAACGGTGTTATTAATACCTGACGGAAATGTTACTTAGCTTTTCTGATATCGAGCATAGTTAAAAAGCCAAGCTATAATTACGAGTGCTCTTAAGCTAAAATAATAAAAAAATTTCCGAAGTCACCTTTGAGGACTACACCGATATAATGTACATTTAAGGTGTAACAGGTGAAAACGAGGTTGTTCAAGAATATCAAAGAATATTGCCAAATTCGCGGGTACCCCCCCCCCCCCCAAAGAGGGGTATTTTCGCAGACTTTATAGATGTCAAGAGCAACCGGAAATATGACTTCAAACAGGAGAGACCCGCGATCAGGAACATCGGAAGATTCTGCCGACATTGAACAGCAAATAATCACCATCGCCAGGTAAAACTCTGAAACGAGCACGAGAGGAATCGCAATACGATTAAAAGTCTACTCAGCTAAAATTTCATTAATTTCAGCAGCCAATAGCAAGAAAATATTACATTTCCGCAAGGTCTCATCGTAATAGACAGTGCACAACTGGAAATTTATTCTTTGGAGTGACGAAACCAAGATAAACAGACTTAAACGTAATTAATCATGGTGGTCGATCAACAAATGTTTGGGGTTGCTTTGATTGAAATGGGATAGGTCCAATTCACCGCATTGAGGGGACTTTAACAAAAGAGATGTACATGGACATACGAGTTCTGTTTAAAAAGTATCGCGAATTTTGAATTTCCGCAGGTGATTCGAGGATTGGCCAATACTATTATCTTCACTTCTTCGACGTTCTCCTTCGTTCTTGACGTGTTCAAGCTTCCGGTACGCTCTTCGTCATTCACATCTTCTCGGCCCTCTGAGAACATTTTGTAACACCGATAAACGTTACTTTGGTCAAAGGTAACTTCACCATATGCCACAGTCAACATTCGAAATGCATCCGCGCACTCAATTTTGTTTTTCAGACAAAATTTGATACAGATTCATTGATCCATTGTTTGGAATAGGCAAAAATCGAAAACAAGCCAAAACACGTCCAAGCAAAATAGCTGTCAAAATTAACTGAACATTCAAAATGTTCGAACTTGTCAGCATAAGTCAGGGACATGAGTACCAGCATAATGCCACAAAAAAAAAATCGAAAATCGAATATAAAGGATGTTTCACATTGCGCGTTTTTTTTTAAGAATAAATAAAACACATAATTTGCATTTATTTTCAAAAACTTTTTATTGGTAATTGAAGTATCAGTTGACATTTATACGCGAAAAATAATATCTGCCAAATGACCTCCTCTCGCAGCTCCACAGACGTCCACTCTTTTGTTAAAAGGCTCTATCTCACCAATGACACGAATAATTTCATTTTTCAAAGCAGAAATCGATTGTGGATTGTTTTTATAAACCTGACTTTTCACATAACCCCAAAGAAAATAGTCTAACGGTGTCAAATCACATGATCTTCGTGGCCAATTAACATCACCGTTTTTTGAGATTACACGTCCAGGAAATTTTTCTCTCAATAAATCAATTGTTTCTTGTGCAAAGTAAGGTGTAGCTCCATCCTGTTGAAACCAAATATCCTCTAAATCAATATTCATTAAATCAGGCGACAAAAATTCGGTGATCATCCGACGATATCGATCACCATTGATAGTTACAGCTTCACCAGCAGTATTTTCGAAGAAGGTCCAACCACCTGACCATAATGCACACCAAACAGTAATTCGTTTAAGATGAATAATTCGTAGATTTTCCTCACCCCAGATACGGCAATTTTGTTTATTAACATAGCCACCAAGTTCAAAATGTGCCTCATGGGATAACATGATTTTTTGAGAAAAATAAGCTGGTTGTTCATTGATGAAATTGACAAATGATCGACGTTTTAAATGATCTAATGGCTTTAGTTCCTGTATCATTTGAATCTTATATGCCTTCAGAGCCAAATTCTTGTGTAAAATACGTCACGTTATTGATCCACTAAGTCCAACTTGTTGTGAACATCGTCTAATGGACATTTTAGGATCTTCAGCAACACTTTCACGAACCAAATAAATATTTTCTTGTGAACGACCGCTACGACTGTGTTTTTCAGGTTTTTGATCTTTCACCGAACCGGTATCTTGAAATTTTTGAATAATTTGACCAAGTGCTTTCAGATGGACGATAAAATAAAATTCACGTAATTTTCTAAAAAAACTTTTCACAGAGCGCTGATTTTCATAAAATAATTCAATAAATTGAACGAGATATTGTATTGTGTACGAAGCCATTTTTATAAATATCATACATCACACTTCTTAAATGTCAAAATACCCAGACGAATTCAGTGCGCCATCTATATTTTATTTATTCTTTAAAAAAACCGCGCAATTTAAAACACCCTTTACGTAGCCCCCGGAAATTCAAAATTCACGATACTTTTTAAACAGATCTCGTATTGAAATATGTGATGTTGCCGTGGACTGAGGAAAATTTACCTGTAACTTGGAAGTTTTTACAGGGTAATAATCTGAAGTACACGGCAAAGCTTACAAAAAGATTTTTCGGAGACAACTCTATTAACGTTCTGTAGTGGCTCTCATCAAGTCCGGATCTCAATCCCAATTATAATGAACTTTACCAAGCTGTAAAAGAAGCGTGGCAAACAATACCTGTAGGACGATGTAGAAGTCTAATAGAATCGATGGGGAGAAGATGTAATGCTTGAGAAAAAGATATCCTACTAAACACAGGGTGGGCAAATTTGAGGTTAGGAAGTAAATAGGCTGTCAAATGATGAAATGTCAAGAATTGAGCTGTCATCCTGACATTTATTTAGTAAAAACTTGGGAAATCTTAACCATAGAACGCTACACTTTTTAACAACGAATTTTAATTGTGAAAATTTTACTGTATCACTTCGTAAAATTCGAGCAGCTTTTCTTCGTAATTAGGCTCTTTCTGAGACCGCTATGGGAAATTTAATCGCTAAATTCGAGGCTCACAGTACTGTTGCTAACAATAGACCAAAACAATATGCTTGTAGTGGCCGTAGTGATGCAAACATAGCCGCTGTATAGCAAAGTGTTGAGCCTGGAACATCAACTAATCGACGTTCGCAACAATTGGGCATGACCAGAGGCACTTTGCGTAACATTTTACATAAAGATCTTCATCTTCACGCTCTCTGGGACGCTTTGAAACACGTTTACGTGAACAAACCACAAACAACTGACGCTCTGGAAGATGATATTCGGCGCTGCATTGACGAGATAAGCGAAGCTTTGTTGCAAAATGTGGTTCAAAATTTTGCCAAAAAAAAGCGGACGTTTGCCGACGTGCAAGAGATGGACATTTGCCCGACATCATATTCCATTATTAATTCCCATATTTCTACGTTACATTGGTATCAATAAAACTGAATTTGAAAAAAAAAGTGTTTTTAATCCAATTTACTTCCTAACCTCAAATTTGCCCACCCTGTAATTAATTATCACATTATTCAAACGTTATAAAAGTGTTTCTAATTAGTTGTCCGCGGCTGTAAGTATATATGGCATATATATATTTTGTATTTTTCATTTAACGTCTAATGGGTTAAGATACTATCAAAAATTTGAAATTCGAAGTGGGGAATATCTTCAATCTTCAATAATATAGTAAATATAAAAAAAAATGAATGTGCCTATATATTTGTTTAAAAACCGCAAAAGCCCTTTAAGATGTGTTTCTATGCCACATCCATAGGTTTTAATAGTAATATATCAAACTTGATCACTTGAGAAATTTTTAAAAAGTATTTATTGTACACCAGCTAAAACCGGGTTACTTAGTTAATAAGTAAATAAAAAGACATACCGGATTATTTGATATCAGTTGAACTTCGCCAGCAAACTCCATTAATTTCATAAGCCTAGTGAAATTAGAGTTTATCTGTTTCACCACTTCCGAAATTTGTGTATACCACTCCTCATGCATTTGTGAAATTGAGCTTTGTAAATTTGTTTTCTCTCCTAAAATATTTTCTATGGATGCTTTTAAGGTTTCAATTCTTGTCCGCAACTCCTCGTATTTCTCTACGATCTGTAAAAGAAAAACACAATTGTGTGGATTGACAACACTTAAACACAACAAATAAAAAGTGAGCTTCAATTTTTAGAACCGCATGATACAAACAAAAGAAAAAGAAGGTCTGATTAACGGAAACCTATTAAATTGAATCGGAGGATCGATGGACGGTGATGAAAGGATAAATATCGAAGAAAAAGTTAAAACAATAAATAATAAATTTGATATGCTTGTTAATAACTTTAATGGTCAAATCAGGATTAATACTTACTTTGATGAATCTCTGCAAAATTTTACTTTCAAGACTAGAAATATTAGAATTTCGGTTGCACAACATGAGAAAATTATTCTGAAATCCCAAGTTTCACCGAAAAGAACTATTACCTAACATCAGTTATCCCAAACCGAGATAACATAGAATTAAAAACGGAACTTAGCCTCCTAGGAACTTCCAGAAACAAACTAATCCTCTATACCAAAGAAAACATTAAAATAAAACTAAAGCTCATCAAATGTAGTTATATTGCAGAACTAATGAACAATAAATAAATAAATCCCAGTAAATATTTCTCTAAATAACACCAAATGTTCTTTAAACGAAACCAAATGTTATTTCCAAATGATCCTCTAAACAAAACCAAATGTTATTTTCAAATGTTTTCTAAACGAAAACAAATTTTCTTTCTAGTAGACATAAAACATCATATCAACATCAACAATTCATATGATAGGACACAGATGTTTTGCTTGACCATTTTTTCCTTATAAAAGTAGACACGTTAATGTCAAGAGCCGTTTTAACCTTACTAAAGCAAAGTAGTATTAATAAGAAGCTCGAAGTTTGCGATATGTTTGAGTTAAAATAAAACTGGTTCTAAAATCGTTAAATCGCGTATTATTTAAAAAAAAATTGGATATCTTAGCGTCTTGAGAGTTAAAAAAAAAGAGGATTCCGATTGATACGAACAGTTTTCAATACGTGATACAGACCTTGTTCTAAAATCCCTAAAAGTTCTGGCAGGATAACAAACAGTTAAATCATTAATTGCATTTGGTGGCTCCAATGTAAAAGTGTGCGGTGAAGTTGTATTGCATAGTGAAAAAATTAAGCGACGACTTCAAATTTGTCATTGTACAATATTTCAATGACTTTGACCCTATATTGAGGTAGAAAAGATTACGACAATTTACACTTAATGAAAAGATTGCACGCCCTGAAAATAAATGAAAACATTTTTGAAGGTTCAGGGTGCATATCGAATTTTCAATACGACATTGATCTAGTCGATAAGCCTAAATCCCATTACGCACCAACCACCCGTGAACTATTTAAAAAGGAAATCGACAACAGTACAGCTAAAAATCATTGAAAAAGCGATTTCCCCAATGATCGCCGTAAAAAAGAGACAAAATCAGGTTACGTATTGACTCAACAAAAATTAACAAACGTGTCATCCGCAAGTACCACCCCCTAAAAACAGTCGACGAAATAGCCAGTGGAATCAGCAGTTCAAAATACTTCAGGCTTTTAGACTATCGTGAAGGCTTTTGGCAGATACAAAACAGAAGGGAATAAGGGAATACTAACTACTACTAACGGCGACTCCAGTGGATAGATATTTAAACCGTAGACTTGTGTAGCAACAGATACTCCAACAATATGGATGATGTCCTAATATATGCACCTTCCGTAAAGCAATTAGATATACTCAAAAAGTTTTTAACAAATTATTCAAAGCAGAAATTAGGCTCAATAACGAAAAGTGATCGTTCAAAAAAAAAAAAGAATCAAATTCCTGGGACACATACTTTCGTCTCAAAGTATGACGCCAGACCCGGGAAAATCGTGGCCATACTAATATTGAAAACACCAGAAAATAAACCAAAAGTTCAAAGATTTCTTGGGGTGATTACCTATTTGGGTAAATTCATTAGAAACATATCCACAATTACCGAACCGTTGAGACAACTAATAAAACAAGGCGTAATACAGGAATGAAATGGTGTCCGATTAGATCGATGCAAGCCAATCAGTCGTGGGCCCTGCCCCACTTCAACAAGGACAGCTGATAACCTATGCATCGAAAGCCGTCAACCAGATCGATAAAGACACTTGCTGTTAAATTTGGCTGGAAAATTTCGCGAGCATATCTATGGATCTGAATTAATAATAATAATAGAGAGCTACTACAGACCAATAGAAACTATTTTCAAAAAACCGATACATGCTGCATCGACAAGACTGCAAAATATTCTCTTCAAAGTAATGCCTTATGCACCAAAAGTAATTTATATCAAAAGTACTCAGACGAGACTGCACTGCCCAACGTCAAAAAAGAACCAAAAGGAAGACTAAGCACATGGAAATCCTAACAATATGTAAACTACAGGAAACAACTAAACTAATAGGGGAAATTTAAAAAGACAACGAAGCGTGGAAGCGCCCCAAAGACCCACGGAACGTTAACGAAAATACCAACAAATGCTCAAAGGACTTCAAGAACCTAACACCTGGAGATCGTGTCCGCATCCAACAGAGACACAGAAATTGGATTACAAAAACCGTGCAAAAGAAACTCGATAAACCAAGGTCATATAGAGGGACGACGGAAGATCCTGAAGAAGAAACTCAGTGCTGACCTGCCTAATGATTTGAATGCAATTGTCATAAAATTAAACAATTGAATAGCCAAAAAGTTAAATAACATTTGATTAAAAAAAAAGAGGGAAATTGTAACGTACGTACATATATTAGTTGTAATACCACTATAATAAAAGGCACAGAAATAACAGGGACTTTGGGAAATCATCCTGCAAAGAAATTACGTTTAAAAATAAAAAAAAAAAAAATTGAAAACGTGGAAAACTTTCATTTCTAATATGAGTACTTATTGATCCACCCTCGTATTAAAGCATCTTCAGCACATGAAATGCGTTTATAAATAAAAATTTCTTAAACCGAAAAATTAAAGACAAAGTTAGTAAACAAATATACCTTTTCACTGCCTTCTTCGAAGCAATTCAGCTTAGACTGGATATCTTCTATGTATTCCTTCAATGATGGAATGTCATTAGGTAACTTCTTAAATTTTCTTGTGTAAGGGAAATCAGGACTATCCGGCAATTTCCCTTCACATAACTCTCTTGTTTCCTTTAATTTTTCGTTGTAATCCTTTAAACTGTTATTATATGCTGCCGTTACTGAATCAACTAGTTTCTAAAAAGCAAAAACAAGGAAAATAAAACAAAAATCTATTATTGAAATTAAGATGTTATTATTTATAACAATAAAATCAAAATCTTGCACCTGATTTAACACTAAATTAACGAAGTCAGTCAATTTGATTAATTTAAAACAAATGTTACTCATACATAGCTAAAAAACTGTAACATTGGGGCTCATTCTGCTTATTGTGAATATAGCGATGTGTGGAATCGCTGTAAAATTCGCTATAAAAAACATAGTTGCACCATTAGCAACATTTCAAAAAGTTCCAAGTCCACTGCTTCTGTAGCAATATCATACATGTATCGCTTATCATGTACTAGTCGCTATAACGGTACTCTGAGAATTGAATTATCATATTTGCCTCAAATTAGTAGACTGAACAATAATTACATCCCTATATAAGTACATATAAAATCGAGTTTGTTTGTTGCTTAATCACGCCTAAGCGCTTGGTGTGATAATCATCATTTTTTGGTTGGACGTACTACATATTCCGGCTTAATACTCCTATATAAGCTACTTTTTGTTCGCGAGCTTCAAAATATGTTTTTAAATCCGGATGGCTGCCAACAATTATAAATATCAATGGATTGCAACGAAAATTGGTATTTGGGGATTTTTCGGATTTAAATTGCGAATACGCTTTCAAAATTTAGAAATTCAAGATGGCAACTAGATTCAACGAATTTAAATGAAAATTGATACTAAGAGTATCTTGGTATTACTATCAACATTCAAATCCTCCTCTAATGCAACGATAAAATAAATATAAATATATATATATATATATATATATATATATATATATATATATATATATATATATATGTAAAGTAACACATACATTACTTTATTGGATTTGCATCTCGCTTGCTCAACCGACGAGTTGATTGACTATTATAAAAATTACGCACGTTGTCACGGACGACGGGAGTCGCCATTTCAAACTGAGACGTCACAAACAATTATAAGAAATCCAGATTGTAATCAATAGACTACAGAGTGAATAGTGAATAATAACATTGAATGTTGTTTCTTTGCTATTTCAGGTAGGATTAGTAATTATAATAGCTTTAAGTATTGTATTGGATTTTTGTACAAAATAATAAAAACTTTGCTATTTCAGAGAAACAATTCATGTATTATTCATGAAAGAACCCAACAATTATAAAACAACATTCTCGTTGCAATTCACAATGGAGAAACTGCTGTTTACTTTCAAGGTGCTCTCAACTACGGATGGAAAATCAAATGTATTATGCGTAACCTCAATTTGCACGCCGGCCGGCCGGACCTTCAAATTTCCGCTTCACTGCTGCAGTGCACAAAAGCATACGGAACTTACGAAAACAGCAGCATTCGCTAAGGTAAAAAAACAATTAACTAAAAGAGGTCAGTTTAGGAAGATTTTGATTCCTCTGACTAAAGAATTACGCGAGGTTTACCTTGATGACGATGATAATTTACAATTTGAGGAAGAATATTTAGAAGAAGACACTGATACTCAAGAACGTGATATCACTCAACTTTCACAACAACCGTTAATACAATTGCTTGAACAATTATTAGAAAAGAGTCAGCAAAAATCAGAAGAAAAAAATATCGGGAAAATAGCGAAACAGTTTACTATAGATAAATTCAATGGAAAAAATGCAAACGCAGAGCAATGGCTAGTGAATTTTGAACAAGAATGCGAGCGATTTAAAATAGATAAAGATGAGGAAAAAATTGAGATATTAAAATCATTCATGGAGAAAGAGGCAACGGATTGGTATAGTTGCACTCTTTTAAAACTAACGATTCAAGCAAACTGGGATAATTGGAAAACAAATTTTCGTGATACTTTTGCGAACAACGGTTGGTCCTCAATAAGATATGCATTGCAATTTAAATATCAATCAGGCTCTTTAGTGGAATACGCAATAAAAAAAGAAAAACTTTTATTAGAAGTAAGAAAATCTACTGACAATGGAACATTAATCGACTTAATTGCGACTGGTCTGCCAAACTATGTAGCTGATAGAATTGATAGAGAAAAATTAAAGAGAACTGAAGACTTATATTATGAAGTAGGCAAATTGGAACATTTAGTTAACAAAAAATATTTAGGAACGAAAAAAAATAAGAGCTACAGCAATAAAGAAAAGACACCATGTGAAACTTGTAAGAATAAAGGAAAAGGCACACGCTTCCATCTTGATGCTGAATGCTGGTACAAAGAAAAAGAGAATAAAATAAAGTATGTTAATAATTCAGTATTAGAAGCGGAACCAAGTGATAACGATCCAAAAAACTAATAATTCCACCATTAATTAAACTTAAGATAACATTAAACAATATTTTGGAAATATCTGCTATTTATGATTCAGGCTGTAATGTCTCACTTATAAATTCAAAACTAATTCACTTAAAAAAAGAAAAAATTAATTAAAAAAACAGAATTAACTTAAGAACGATTAATGGTGTGTATAAATCAGAAGAATTGATAAAAATCAAAGCAAAAATATTAAATATAGAAGAATACATAGATGTATTCGTAATTAATAATGAAAACTTTGAATATGACTTTCTAATAGGATTGGATTGCATAAAAAAGTTCAAATTAATACAAAATGAAAGGCTAGAGATAAAACAGAGAATCTCTGATATTAAAGATAAACAAATATATCGAATAAACTTCAATGAACATGTAGATTTAGACAATTTTAAAGTCTTAACAAATCACTTGAGCCATAATGAAGAAGATATAATAAAAAATCTCATAAATAAGTATAAAAATATATGAATTGAAGATAGAAGTAAAACAGGATTTGTAACCCAAGAAGGGCAATTTCAGTGGACTTGTCTACCTTTTGGATTGAAGACATCGCCAGCTATTTTTCAAAGAATATTAAGTAATATAATAAGAAAACATAAACTGTCAGATTTCACAGTAAACTATATTGATGACATATTGATATTTTCAAAAACTTTCAAAGAACATGTAGATCACCTCTCACAATTACTAGAAGCAATAATGAAAGAAGGGTTCAGATTAAAACTCTCTAAATGCACATCTGCATTAGATTCCGTACAATATTTAGGTCACATTATAAAGCATAACTCAACTAGTCCAATAAAAGATAATCTAATTTCAATAAAAAAGTTTCCAATACCAAAAAATCAAAAGAATATCAGACAATTTCTAGGGAAAATCAATTTCTATAATGAATACGTTCCGAAAATCTCAATAATTTTAGAGCCTTTACATAATCTTTTGAGAAAAGGGCAAATTTTTATTTGGTCTGAAGAATGTCAGAAAGCCTTCGAGTATATGAAAAACTTCCTCTGCACACAACCAGTGCTAGCAATTTTTGATCCAAATTTGCCAATACATATATACACAGATGCAAGTTTACAAGGTATAGGCGCCGTACTAAAACAGGCTCAATCAAATGAGAGTTCAAAAGCTGAGAAGCCAGTAGCATATTTTTCAAAGAAACTAAATGAACCACAAAAAAGAAAAAAAGCTATTTATTTGGAATGTCTGGCAATAAAAGAAGCAGTTAAATATTGGCAACATTGGCTTATAGGTAGACATTTTAAAGTATTCTAAGATCATAAACCGTTAGAAAAGATAAATATCAAAGCTAGAACAGACGAAAAATTAGGTGATCTAACCTACTATTTATCACAGTATGATTTTGAAATAATATATCGTCCAGGTAAAGATAACTTAGAGGCAGACTGCTTAAGTAGAAACCCAGTACTAGAGTCTCAAGAAGACAGTGATGACCAACTAAAAATTGTAAACTTAATAAAAGTAGAAGACATTATAGAAGATCAAAAACAAAATAAGGAGATAGGACCGAACAAAAATAAATTAATTATAAAAAACGATTTGTATTACAAAAAGATTAGGAAAAAAGAAAAAATTATATTGTGAGAACAATTTTGCAAGCAGCTAATAGAAAACACGCATAAGAAATTTTGCCACATAGGAATAAAACAAATGTAAAACAAGATACTGCCATTTTATGCAGCAAGAAATATATCAGAAAACATACAGAAAACTTGCAAAAACTGTGAAGTATGTATAAAAAATAAATCAAGGGGACAAAATAAAATTGGTCTATTATCACAGCTTGGTCCCGCAAAGAAACCTTTTGAAATAGTTTCTATAGATACAATAGGCGGATTTGGTGGTTCACGATCAACAAAGAAATATTTACATCTCCTAGTAGATCACTTCACAAGATTTGCTTACATTTTAACATCAAAAACACAAAATGCAGACGATTTTATTAAATTGACAGAAAAAGTGCTTAAAGAATACAAGATAGAGACGATTCTAACAGACCAATATAAATTCAAAAGATTTTAAAGAATTTTTAGAAAAGAGAAATATCACCATGATCCTCACAGCAATAAATGCACCATTTTCCAATGGTCTAAATGAAAGACTTAATCAAACCTTAGTAAATAAAATTAGATGTACAATAAATGAAAAAGATAAGAGAATTACATGGACAACTGTAGCGCATAACTGTGTAGAAAAATATAATGAGACAGAACATACTGTCACAAGATTCAGTCCAAAATATTTAATATCAGGAGAAAATACCTCAATATTGCCGAATGAATTAAGGAAAACTAAAGATAATAATAGTCTTGAAGATGATAGAAAAATTGCTTTACAAAATAGTATCAAATACCATAACTATAATAAAAAATTATACGATGAGAACAGGAAAGATTATGATTTCAAAGTTGGAGACTTAGTATATGTTGAAAATGGGAACCGACTAAATAGGAAAAAGTTAGATGAATTACGAATCGGCCTTTACAAAATTTTAAATAAAATATCGAAATCAATGTACGAGATTGACACAGGACATAAAAAAGCAGAATCAAATCTATTTCACATAACAAAACTTACTCCAGCGCCAACATTGTAAATTTAAACAAAAAAAAAATAGAAACTTAGGATATTTAAAAAAAAAATTATAATTTTATTAAATAGTTAACTTTAAGATTATAATTCTTATAAAATTTCATAAATAAAATTTTCTCGGAGGGAGGGAGATGTAAAGTAACACATACATTACTTTATTGGATTTGCATCTCGCTTGCTCAACCGACGAGTTGATTGACTATTATAAAAATTACGCACGTTGTCACGGACGACGGGAGTCGCCATTTCAAACTGAGACGTCACAAACAATTATAAGAAATCCAGATTGTAATCAATAGACTACAGAGTGAATAGTGAATAATAACATTGAATGTTGTTTCTTTGCTATTTCAGGTAGGATTAGTAATTATAATAGCTTTAAGTATTGTATTGGATTTTTGTACAAAATAATAAAAACTTTGCTATTTCAGAGAAACAATTCATGTATTATTCATGAAAGAACCCAACAATTATAAAACAACATTCTCGTTGCAATTCACAATGGAGAAACTGCTGTTTACTTTCAAGGTGCTCTCAACTACGGATGGAAAATCAAATGTATTATGCGTAACCTCAATTTGCACGCCGGCCGGCCGGACCTTCAAATTTCCGCTTCACTGCTGCAGTGCACAAAAGCATACGGAACTTACGAAAACAGCAGCATTCGCTAAGGTAAAAAAACAATTAACTAAAAGAGGTCAGTTTAGGAAGATTTTGATTCCTCTGACTAAAGAATTACGCGAGGTTTACCTTGATGACGATGATAATTTACAATTTGAGGAAGAATATTTAGAAGAAGACACTGATACTCAAGAACGTGATATCACTCAACTTTCACAACAACCGTTAATACAATTGCTTGAACAATTATTAGAAAAGAGTCAGCAAAAATCAGAAGAAAAAAATATCGGGAAAATAGCGAAACAGTTTACTATAGATAAATTCAATGGAAAAAATGCAAACGCAGAGCAATGGCTAGTGAATTTTGAACAAGAATGCGAGCGATTTAAAATAGATAAAGATGAGGAAAAAATTGAGATATTAAAATCATTCATGGAGAAAGAGGCAACGGATTGGTATAGTTGCACTCTTTTAAAACTAACGATTCAAGCAAACTGGGATAATTGGAAAACAAATTTTCGTGATACTTTTGCGAACAACGGTTGGTCCTCAATAAGATATGCATTGCAATTTAAATATCAATCAGGCTCTTTAGTGGAATACGCAATAAAAAAAGAAAAACTTTTATTAGAAGTAAGAAAATCTACTGACAATGGAACATTAATCGACTTAATTGCGACTGGTCTGCCAAACTATGTAGCTGATAGAATTGATAGAGAAAAATTAAAGAGAACTGAAGACTTATATTATGAAGTAGGCAAATTGGAACATTTAGTTAACAAAAAATATTTAGGAACGAAAAAAAATAAGAGCTACAGCAATAAAGAAAAGACACCATGTGAAACTTGTAAGAATAAAGGAAAAGGCACACGCTTCCATCTTGATGCTGAATGCTGGTACAAAGAAAAAGAGAATAAAATAAAGTATGTTAATAATTCAGTATTAGAAGCGGAACCAAGTGATAACGATCCAAAAAACTAATAATTCCACCATTAATTAAACTTAAGATAACATTAAACAATATTTTGGAAATATCTGCTATTTATGATTCAGGCTGTAATGTCTCACTTATAAATTCAAAACTAATTCACTTAAAAAAAGAAAAAATTAATTAAAAAAACAGAATTAACTTAAGAACGATTAATGGTGTGTATAAATCAGAAGAATTGATAAAAATCAAAGCAAAAATATTAAATATAGAAGAATACATAGATGTATTCGTAATTAATAATGAAAACTTTGAATATGACTTTCTAATAGGATTGGATTGCATAAAAAAGTTCAAATTAATACAAAATGAAAGGCTAGAGATAAAACAGAGAATCTCTGATATTAAAGATAAACAAATATATCGAATAAACTTCAATGAACATGTAGATTTAGACAATTTTAAAGTCTTAACAAATCACTTGAGCCATAATGAAGAAGATATAATAAAAAATCTCATAAATAAGTATAAAAATATATGAATTGAAGATAGAAGTAAAACAGGATTTGTAACCCAAGAAGGGCAATTTCAGTGGACTTGTCTACCTTTTGGATTGAAGACATCGCCAGCTATTTTTCAAAGAATATTAAGTAATATAATAAGAAAACATAAACTGTCAGATTTCACAGTAAACTACATTGATGACATATTGATATTTTCAAAAACTTTCAAAGAACATGTAGATCACCTCTCACAATTACTAGAAGCAATAATGAAAGAAGGGTTCAGATTAAAACTCTCTAAATGCACATCTGCATTAGATTCCGTACAATATTTAGGTCACATTATAAAGCATAACTCAACTAGTCCAATAAAAGATAATCTAATTTCAATAAAAAAGTTTCCAATACCAAAAAATCAAAAGAATATCAGACAATTTCTAGGGAAAATCAATTTCTATAATGAATACGTTCCGAAAATCTCAATAATTTTAGAGCCTTTACATAATCTTTTGAGAAAAGGGCAAATTTTTATTTGGTCTGAAGAATGTCAGAAAGCCTTCGAGTATATGAAAAACTTCCTCTGCACACAACCAGTGCTAGCAATTTTTGATCCAAATTTGCCAATACATATATACACAGATGCAAGTTTACAAGGTATAGGCGCCGTACTAAAACAGGCTCAATCAAATGAGAGTTCAAAAGCTGAGAAGCCAGTAGCATATTTTTCAAAGAAACTAAATGAACCACAAAAAAGAAAAAAAGCTATTTATTTGGAATGTCTGGCAATAAAAGAAGCAGTTAAATATTGGCAACATTGGCTTATAGGTAGACATTTTAAAGTATTCTAAGATCATAAACCGTTAGAAAAGATAAATATCAAAGCTAGAACAGACGAAAAATTAGGTGATCTAACCTACTATTTATCACAGTATGATTTTGAAATAATATATCGTCCAGGTAAAGATAACTTAGAGGCAGACTGCTTAAGTAGAAACCCAGTACTAGAGTCTCAAGAAGACAGTGATGACCAACTAAAAATTGTAAACTTAATAAAAGTAGAAGACATTATAGAAGATCAAAAACAAAATAAGGAGATAGGACCGAACAAAAATAAATTAATTATAAAAAACGATTTGTATTACAAAAAGATTAGGAAAAAAGAAAAAATTATATTGTGAGAACAATTTTGCAAGCAGCTAATAGAAAACACGCATAAGAAATTTTGCCACATAGGAATAAAACAAATGTAAAACAAGATACTGCCATTTTATGCAGCAAGAAATATATCAGAAAACATACAGAAAACTTGCAAAAACTGTGAAGTATGTATAAAAAATAAATCAAGGGGACAAAATAAAATTGGTCTATTATCACAGCTTGGTCCCGCAAAGAAACCTTTTGAAATAGTTTCTATAGATACAATAGGCGGATTTGGTGGTTCACGATCAACAAAGAAATATTTACATCTCCTAGTAGATCACTTCACAAGATTTGCTTACATTTTAACATCAAAAACACAAAATGCAGACGATTTTATTAAATTGACAGAAAAAGTGCTTAAAGAATACAAGATAGAGACGATTCTAACAGACCAATATAAATTCAAAAGATTTTAAAGAATTTTTAGAAAAGAGAAATATCACCATGATCCTCACAGCAATAAATGCACCATTTTCCAATGGTCTAAATGAAAGACTTAATCAAACCTTAGTAAATAAAATTAGATGTACAATAAATGAAAAAGATAAGAGAATTACATGGACAACTGTAGCGCATAACTGTGTAGAAAAATATAATGAGACAGAACATACTGTCACAAGATTCAGTCCAAAATATTTAATATCAGAAGAAAATACCTCAATATTGCCGAATGAATTAAGGAAAACTAAAGATAATAATAGTCTTGAAGATGATAGAAAAATTGCTTTACAAAATAGTATCAAATACCATAACTATAATAAAAAATTATACGATGAGAACAGGAAAGATTATGATTTCAAAGTTGGAGACTTAGTATATGTTGAAAATGGGAACCGACTAAATAGGAAAAAGTTAGATGAATTACGAATCGGCCTTTACAAAATTTTAAATAAAATATCGAAATCAATGTACGAGATTGACACAGGACATAAAAAAGCAGAATCAAATCTATTTCACATAACAAAACTTACTCCAGCGCCAACATTGTAAATTTAAACAAAAAAAAAATAGAAACTTAGGATATTTAAAAAAAAAATTATAATTTTATTAAATAGTTAACTTTAAGATTATAATTCTTATAAAATTTCATAAATAAAATTTTCTCGGAGGGAGGGAGATGTAAAGTAACACATACATTACTTTATTGGATTTGCATCTCGCTTGCTCAACCGACGAGTTGATTGACTATTATAAAAATTACGCACGTTGTCACGGACGACGGGAGTCGCCATTTCAAACTGAGACGTCACAAACAACTATAAGAAATCCAGATTGTGATCAATAGACTACAGAGTGAATAGTGAATAATAACATTGAATGTTGTTTCTTTGCTATTTCAGGTAGGATTAGTAATTATAATAGCTTTAAGTATTGTATTGGATTTTTGTACAAAATAATAAAAACTTTGCTATTTCAGAGAAACAATTCATGTATTATTCATGAAAGAACCCAACAATTATAAAACAACATTATATATATATATATATATATAAAGAAGACGCAAATGTATATCCACATCCACAGATTTTATTAGTGAAATATTAAATTTGGGCACTTGAGAAGTCTTTAACTGAGATGAAACCGGGTTATTGAGCTAGTAATATATATTTTAGTTGAAATATGCAAAGGTTTAGATATTTAATATCATTTATGTTACTTATGTGTACTTAGTTCTTTTCGTAAGACACCGTTTAGCGGTGTGTATAGTAAAAGTTTTTTAAATATATTTCGCCATTTATACAGTAATACTCAGTGCCTTAGGTGCATGTTTGTTTGAAAATCTTAAATTAAATTACTAGAATTAACTACAAATACTCTTAAGTTAATTGTAAAAAACTTAAAAAAGCAATTTTTTCGCAATAGAAAAGCTGATTTCCACTGAACAATACAGCACTAAGATAAATTTTAACGGGCAGCATGATATCACGCTACGGGGGAAATGCAGTGTCTCAAAAAGTACGGAGGTGGAGAGATTGTGGAAAGAGCTATATTCGCACTTAAATAGCTTCCAGGGAATAAAACAGTTTGCAAAGAATAAGTATTAACTGCATTAGTTTTGTTTACTCTTAAGTATTTTTCTCGTCAATTAAAAATACAAAACTTGGTAGCGATGCACTGTGATTAGCAAAGTAAGCGCAATTATTTTTAAAGATCACATATTGATCATTAAATGCCGTAATAAAATAATATTAATTCCTCCCCTCCATTCATCCTTTCAATTCGCATTTTCGAGTCCTGCCACAAACCGTCTTCTATGTAAACGTACGTACGTACGTATTTTGTCGATACATTTCACTTTATTTACATTAAATTCGTGGAAATATGTAAAAACACGTTGCTAGCAAAGCCATTTACTTAGTATATTGAAAATATATTTAAAAAATGTTCCTTGAACAACGACCAACAATTTTCGAACTTAAATAATTTAAGTGAAAATTAAAACTATGGGTATTTTGAGGCAACTAATTTCGAATCTACTACCAAAATTTGGAAATTCAAAATGGCGGACCCAATATGGTGTTCAAAATTTTTGGAATTTAACGAATTGATGCGAAATTGATTTAATCCTAGATTCATTAAAATGCATGGGAGATACATTATTCATAAACATTCGTCTCTCACACGAGCATATGACCGGGTGTAGAACTTAATTCCTGTAGGTTTTGTTAGCAGATGGCGTCACTGAAGTATGTGTACATTGCCAAATCGACGTATGTGCTATTTCGTAGAGCTATCAATAGGTTATCGCAAGGCGTATGTTTTTTTTCCTAGAATTGAACTCTTGATTCTGTGTGTCAAGCGAAATATGTCTAATTTTGAGCCGACCAAAGAGCATTTGCGGCACGCGTTACTTTTGTTCTATAATCACAAAAAAACTGCAGCTGAGAGCCAGCGTTTACTCGGCGAAACCTACGGCGACTTTACTCCACACATTAACACCTGTGAGATGTAGTTTAAATGTTTTAAAAGTGGTTAACTTGATGTGAAAGACAGCTTAGGGCAGCTTAAGGCAGCTTAATGTTACACAGAGAGCCATCAGCAAACGTTTGAAGGCCATAGGGAAGATATTGAAGGGCAGAAATTATGTTCCTCACAAACTCACTGATAGGCAAATGGAAAGGCGCGAAAAAATTTGTGAAACTTTGCTTCAGCGCTTCGAGAGAAAGTCTTTCTTGCACCGCAAAGTAACCAGCGACTAGAAGTGGATCTACTTTGAAAACCCGAAGCGCAAAGCATCGTGGGTTAGTCCAGGACAGGCATCAACTTCAACATCAAAGCCAAATCGTTTCGGGAGGAAGGCCATGCTTTGTATCTGGTGGGACCAAAAAGGTGTGGTGTATCGACAGCTCTTAAAACCTGGTGAGTCTATTTATACGGCTCGGTACCATCATCAATTTGAAAAAGCATTGCTCAAAAATCGGCAGGAATGGGCGAAAAGATACGGAAAAGCAATTCTCTTCCACAACAAAGCTCCGTCTCATACAACAAATGCGGTAAAGCATACCGCATTTAGTGAAAACACTAAATTGGGAAATTCTAGCTCACTCGCCGTATTCACCCGATCTAGCCCCCTCCCACTACTACCTCTTTTCATCGATGTCGCATGCCCTTGGAGAGCAGCACTTCAAAACTTATGAAGAACTCGAAGATTTGGTTGATGATTGGTTGGCTTCGAGACCGGAACAGTTCTATTGGAAGGGGGGAATTCATAAGTTACCGGAAAGATGAGAAACATGTATATCTAACGGTGCATACTTTGAATAAAGAATATTTAACAGTTTTTTCACAAATATTGCTCATTAAAAAAAACCCACAGAAATTAAATTCTACACCTGATGATGTTTTGTTTTATAGAATGCAAGGACGACCTACTCACTGCAGTGTAAGTGCACTCTGTCATGGCAGGTGCAATACTTAGAAGTTAATCTTTCTGTCTTTCACTTTAATAGTTACAAGTGTTTATGTATTTTACGTGGTCTGTGAGACGAATGTTAATCAATCATTCTCGACAGCGGCGGGACTACACAATTTATTAATTGGTTGCGTCGTAGTACTTTCAATGTAAAAAAATAATAAATATTTCCTCTATAAGTAAAAAAAGGCGGTTCCTTTCTTGTTGAACAGACTGAAAATAATAAATCGTTCATTATAATTGAATTAGAGTTATTCAGTAAAGAGGAATATATAGAATGATTTTTTGTGGGAATGGCAAAATTAGTGGGATGAAAGATCTGAATTTGTTTTAATGCCGTAATTAGTTTGTCTTAGCCAGCAATACGTGGGATTGTCCTGACGCTCTGTTACTAACACCTGACGGAAATTTTGCTATAAGAGAGCCAGTCAGAAAGAACATCGCGTACCGTATTTTCGCGGACTTTTCAGAGGTTAAGAGAAGCCACTTGAAATCGGACTGATCTGCGATCAAAATTCTGTCAACTTCGAACAACAAATAATCAACATCGTCAAGCAAAACCCTGAAACGAGCACCAAGCGAATCGCAAGACGACTAGAAGTGTCTTCATCACAATTTGGAAGGTTCTTCTTAATTACATGAATTTCGAAGAAAATGTGGGGAAATTTTAGGAAAATGAGAAACATATTTTTCAGGTCAGATCTTTCATCCCACTCATTTTGCTATGCCCACTAAAAACATCCTATATAATCAACATTAGAAATCTAGTGGTAATGTTTACTTTACCTTGCACAGTTAAACTTTACATTATTACTGAGAATGACTAGCTCAGTAGCGAAAATTGGGTACGCACAAAAAGATTACTGAAAACTGATGAATACCTGGCAGCGAGAAGTTTCAAATTTTTGTTCAACGCGAGACTTTTTTATGCGTAATTTTTTTGATATGATGCATGTTCTTGCTAACTATTATTGGCACAATTCCCAGTAGGTACCTCATACTATTTTATATAATATTAGCAGAAACAAAATTCATTCGCGGTTCCCGCCCAGTTCAAATATTATCTCTGTCGATATTGGAATACTTATTTAATTATTTAAAAATCAAGTTATCGCTAACATTAAAAATTTCAAAAATTCCCATATTAACTTACCTCTTTTATAATTGGACTTTTACTATAGTACATAGTCGAACATACCTGAGATTTTTGCAAATTTTTTTGAAGTGTTCTCTCTTGACTTTCAAAGTCAGAAAGTAGTTCTTTATATACTTGTAACTTTCCATCACAATACTCATAGCTTTCAACATATTCTGCATATTTTTGAATGCATTCCAGACTTCTTTG
Organism: Philonicus albiceps; assembly: GCA_963969385.1. NCBI lineage: Eukaryota > Metazoa > Arthropoda > Insecta > Diptera > Asilidae > Philonicus > Philonicus albiceps. The sequence continues at coordinate 27,591,110 of OZ017772.1, read as the reverse complement.
TCGGTTTTCCATGCATTGCTGTACTAATTCATTAGAAGCTTCTTTAAATATTTGTTCCTCTTTTGCAATATCTAAAAATATATTCCGTTAAATTGCATACTTAATAATGTATAAACTCACCGATATGTGCTCTTTTCATATTTTCGATTTTTCGTTTATGTAAACTGATCTCATCCTTGCATTTACGAATTTTCGCCCTACTCAACTCATTGGCTCTTTTTAATTCAACCATGTCTTTCTTTCGCGCCTCTAACTCACTTGTCTTACTTTCAACTACAGATCGTTCGTTTTTTAATACATCGGACTTATCAGTTATTTCCTTCATTCTATTACAAAATTAAAAATTTAAAAAATATATATATCATAGAATAATTATATCCTGACCTCTGATTTAGTTCAATTAACTCCCTCTTGTTAATATCGGTGCAAAGCAAATTTTTTGGAGATATATGTTCACGCATTAGCGATTTATTTCCCGAATACTTCGAGTAGGAAATGGAATACTTGTATTCAGCTAAAATTAAAAGCATTATAAGCATATATAGTTGATTTCATTATTTTATTGAATTCATCTACTAGGTTTTCCTCTCACTTGATCGGCTTTTATTCGAATGCCATATTATGGAATATAAATTGATTTAACAGGTGCAATAACAATACATTTCTTTAGCTAAAATTTAACCAGTTAATTGTGTTCGACGTGTATACACGTCAATCTAAAGCTCTATTGCGGTGCGGTTGATGTGTATACATGTCGTGGAAAATAAAAAATTACCATTCAATATAAAAACTCAAAATTTCAGTGAGATGTAATGAAGATATCATTTTGAATTTATTTCTTTTATATTAACAGTAAACCTGCTATAAATTAAAAAAAAAAAACAAATTGCTTAAATTCTCTGATATAGGGGTAATTTCCTATATAATATATTAACTTTTACAAAATTAGTTGATTATTATTAATGAATTACTCAATCTATGCAGACCTTTGGTAAATTTTGGTTTTTTTCACCAACATTTAACATGTATCACTAACATTTAACAAGCCTGTTGCTGGATTTTATCTTTTTTAACATTGAATTATTAATTTTTATCTAATAAAAATGAAATTCTTATCATTTTACTTTGATTTGTTCGTAAAATTTATTGTGGGCCCGTTTGTATTGCGTTCGACGTGTATGGTCGTCGCCGCTTGATTTTAATTACACACCCTTTAAGGGACTTTTCAAAATAAATTCCACAGTTAACTAGTTAAATTTTAAAATCAGTTCGAAAGCTAATAAAAGTATATTAGCAAACAATAAGCTAAAAATATATTTATTCTCACGTGTAAAAAATAGGAAGACTTCCTCAGGTACATCATCGGCGTGATTATCCGCATTGTTATGGCCAATTAAAATTTCATGAATGTGATACTCCCGACAGAGGTAATTTAAAATAGGAGCAGGTCCTTCCACCATATCAATTAGAAAAGAGTGAAGACCATATAGTCTGAAATATTAATGGTAATGTTAATAGATGCTAACTTAACAGGTGTTAGCAAGTTTAAAATTAGAATTATTGCGGTAATCGTTGAAAAAAACGGAAAAATGCGAGTAGAACTTATGCCTTGTGGGTGCCGTACCTTTATATTACCATAAATCTTAGTAAATAATTGCTCTATAATTACTTATTAAATTTGAATCAGAAAAAAACTAAGTTTGTAATTGTCACATAATAAATCTATCATTTTGTCTTATATACAAAATTGTCGTTGCATGAAAAAGCCCAAAGTCGACACGAGACAACGACAAATCGGCTTTCTGCTAGACAAATAAAGGCGAAATTAGAGCTTAATGTAACATTTCGTCACATTGCGCGTTTCAAGCGCTTCTTCGAATATAAAATAGAAGAAACTCATAGGAAAATCACGATTAACTGCCGTTCACCGAGAGAAGAGACTACAATTCGCCAAAAAATATATGTCTTGGACATCCGAATGGGAAACAGTATTTTTTTCGGATAAAAAAAAAATTCAATTTGTATGGCCCAGACTGCTATAGTTGCTACAAAACTTAAAATTGAAATCGACACGGAATTTCGGTAGCGGCAGCGTTATGGTTTGGGGTGCATTCACCTGTAAAGAAAAACTTCCATTCTGCTTCATAACTACTCGAACGAACTCCCAGATGTACACAGATCTCTTGGAAGACGTTTTATTCAGTCATGTGGATAGTTGCAACAAGGAAGATGTAGTTTTCCAATAGAATAATGGATCCATCCATTCTTCGAGAAAAATCAGGGATTGGCTTTTGGACAAAAATATTCGCACACTTGAATGGCCCGCTTGTAGTCCTAACTATAATGCCATTGAGAACCTTTGCGGGATTCTCGCTGGCAAGGTGTATGCAAATGGTCGTCAGTTTAATAACATATATGCCTTAAAAGCAAGCATTCGCAAGTGCTGGTCTGAAATTGGCTTGGATTGTCTAAACAATTAATAAATTCAATGACCAGCAGAATTGTCAATTAATCAAAGTATAGAAGGTCACACTAAGTACTAAATCAAAAAAAAAATTGGCAAAAATATGAAGTAATTAATTTGTTTTACTTAAAAATTACAAGTGCAATCATAGGAATGTCTAACCATAAATTAGAATTTTGTTCTTTAAAATACATAAAAAGAGAAAATTTTTGTCAAAAATGAATTAAAATAATTTCCTACCAAAGAAAGCATAATATATTTCTTTTAAAAATATCGATTTTTTTTTTTTTTTAAATATCTCAACAAATTGTAATGCGATCATACGAATGCCTATCACTGTATATCCCTCTCGTTTTTGAAGTCAAAATAATAATGAAGAGCGGCCAAGGAATTGGCAAGCAAATAAATACTGTTAGCACTACGTTACATTTGTATCTAATATTTCCGACTATTCCTGGTATAGACTTCAATCAGTTGTCAATAATTTTATGTATGCATTCATTTTCTTTTTTCTCTGGAATCGCTCAATTGAATGGACCAAAGATCATGAAACACTAGGTGTGACACTCTCTATACAATCCCAAAGCTCTAACCCATATGCAAGTTCTAAAACTGCCTGGGGAAAATTTTCCCATTAGAGAAAGTAGCAAAGAACTACTGCTTCCTATGCCTTATCTAAATACCAAAAAGAACGAAAGAGATAAGAATGGGCAGCCAAAAATTATCACCTACAACACTTACAGTGTAGGCAATAAAATGCAGCGTTTTTTTATCACGCATTTTTAAAGGTGAGCCGAACAGTCAGGCACGCTGTGTGCCACTGCATGCATGGTATTAGTGCCTGAATTGAGAATGTGGAACAGGCAGGTAGCACACTCAGAGCATGTATGCGGATGTGGGCTGCTTACATTTTTTCACTGTGCATTTTTAAAGGCGAGCCAAACGTATTCGAACGTGTGCGCTGCTCTGGGTGGTGAAACGTGATTTTAATTTTCGTTCCGCCTCCCCCTAAAGTTTTGTCTTTCTCTCACGCGTGAGCCCTTTATTACTATCCACTTTTAGAAAAATCTGCAAGGTCGGTGGGCTAAGGGAACCAAGGTCGAAAAAAGATAAGGGACTACGTCACGAGTGTCACATCTAGTAATTCATGATCTTTGGGAATGCACTGTCAGATAAATTACACACATGCAAAATGCCAGTTCTTCGTGTTGGTACGGATATGGTCATGGCATGGCTCCGGTGTAGTGGGCGGGGGCATCAAATCTAAAATTTATTTACCTACTTATTTATCGTGCCTTAAATTTGCCGACACAACAACATATATCGAAACCATTATGTATCCAAAAGCTTATAAATTAAAATTACAATACCAGCAGATCTTCGTACAGCCAGTATTCTATATCAATTAATAGCGGAACTCACGCGTAACTCTCAATTGATTTATTCGCTCTATAGTTGCAGGATGAGGCTTCGTCAGTATGGATGATGTTTATTTCAAGTCTCTGTTCATTCATAAGCTTTTTTACTAATAGATTGAAGTCCTGTTTATCCACGCAAGTAAATGCTAGAAGATCTGCTAATCGTACACTGTTCTCAAAATATATGGCATAACTAGCATCTTTGACGTTCATCTATTAAATACTAGTCACTATTACATATTTTAGAGTTTACTAATGCCACAAACCTCCAAGAGCATCGGTTCGTAAATCTGACACTGAAAGAGATGACGGTTTTTTCTAAGCCAGATCACTGCATTATAAACATGTTCGAACTTATGCTGCAACATCTGCCAAACCTATTTATAAAATTCAAATTTTAAGTGCAATACAAACAAATATTACATGAAGCCTGCGCTCGGCGACATTTTCAATTGAATGAATTTTCCATTTTATGTTCCCCAGCTGCTCTTCAAAGTCATCCTCTAATTGACGAGTTAGTATACGATGTCTTTCCCAAAGCTTCCTTATCTCTAAGTGTATTCCTTCTATTTTCTGGGACAACTTTTCATTGTGTTTTTGAATTTCATCTTCTGAAAATGAAAAATAACAGCGTTAAATTAGAATATATGTATTAGGTGTACAACATTCCTTCCGCCGTTTTTTAAAAGATGGCTTCAACGGTAAGTGGTGGTCCAAATAAATAAATCGTAGACGGCGAAAATAAGATAAGCCATCTGTCAACATAATGCCATCAAAACATTAGTCATTCTACTTCAATATGAAGAAATCTGCGGCTGAGGCTCATCGAATGCTTTCAAATACTTATGGTGAAGCCGCTATTAGTAGAAGAACGTTTCACGAGTGGTTTCAACGCTTCAAAAACGGTGATTTTAACGTAGAAGACCGGCATTGAAGAGAGGTTTTCGAATATACAGAATTAGAGGCATAACTTGACCAACGCAAGAAAAATTGGCAGAATCATTGAGAGTGAACAAGCCATTTCAAAACGCATCAATGCAATGGGAATGAGACAGAAAAAGGGACATTGTGTGCCGTACGAATTGAAACTGCGAAATGTTGAACGGCATTTATATGCTTAAAAGACAAAGACGGAAGCAATTTCTGTATCTCATTGTGATTGGGGACGAAAAATGGGTTCATTACGATAAACCCAAACGCTAAATATCATGGGGACTTCTCGGCCAGGCTTCCCGATCGACGGACAAACCGAATATTCGCGGCTCCAATTTCATGCTCTGTAGTTGGTGGAACCAGCTCGGTGTAATGTATTAAGAGCTGCTCACACCGACCGAAACAATCCCAGGCGATCGGTAACGAAAGCAATTGATGGGTTTGAGCCAAGCATTAAAAGACAAAGGGCCGCAATCCAACGAGAGCCATGATAAAGTGCTTTTACAAAAGAACACCCTATGTCGCACAGCCGGTTATACTTACTCCCCGCTTCTGCATTCGATTGGGAAGTTTTATCCCACCCACCGTATTCTTAAAACGTTGCTCCCTCTGACTCATCACTTGCTTCGATCAATGGCACACAGCCTGGCTGACCAACACTTTCATCCGGGAAGCAGAGTTGTACAACTAATATTATAATCTACATACCTGAGGTGTATTTATTTATAAGTTCCTTTAATTCCTGTATGGTCGCCCCGAGGATAATAATATTCCTTTGCAGGTCTTCTTCTTTATCCGATTGTTCTGCTACTTTTTCCTACAAATAAACTTTTAAATTTTTATAAAACTCGCTAGGTGGGTTGTGTACCCTATTCATCTGGACAAAAATCAGTTCAGTAAAACTCATGAAAACAACTACATATATGGGTCTGCTTTTGAATTTTTGAGCTGAGAAAAAAATATATTTTTGGTACACATCATTTGCAGATAGTTAGGTGACATCCATATAAATACACCATAAAAAAATTAGTAATATGAACCTGCACTTACAATATGAACAGCGCTACATAAAAACAAAGTCGTTTTAAAAACACTTGGGGCATATGAACATTTTTATTATGGTGCTCACCTTTTTAAATTTATGGGGAGTACAAATACGTCTCCGCCATTTTTAATAAAAAAATTTTTCCAATTTACTTGTTTTTGAATCATTCCTTTTGAAAGCCATCGACGATGTAAAATTGCTTTTTAAGTTACGCCTATGTAAGAGCAAGTTCTTTTCGTGTTTGGCAACGAATCTTCATCCAGATTTCTTTAACAAATTTCTTCATTAAAAAAGTAAATCAAAAGTTCCCGCAAATGACGCTTATTCTGCTGTCAACATTTTCGAAAAAAAAATTTTTCTAATGCTGATACAAAATCGATATTTTAAGATTACGTTGTCAAGAGATGTCCATCCTTACGATATGACATATTAAATACATATTCCATCAGACAATTTTAACCATAACTTAATGATGACACCATTTCTTATCAAACGGTGGACTTATTTGTACTCCCAATATAAAAAAAAACAATCGATTAATTTATAGACTAAACTTTTCATTAAATTTCTTTTTGTAGTTTTTTAAAAATCAAATTAATTTGAACTAAGAACTCAACCGTTTGGGAGTTATGGTGATTTGTAAATTTCAATTTTCCATAGTATGCACTTTACTATTTTATTTTTATGTTTTTATCTATTCAATGCAGCGACAACCAACTCATACCAAAAATATGCTATCTTAATGTCCTTTCAAAAATGTCAACAATATTGCCTTCCACTGTAGGAACACTCACTGTCGTAACTACGAAATTTTTTTTTAATTTTCCTAAAATTCAGCTTTTCCAGACATGTTCTCCAAAATTCCTGTAATTAATGCACTTATTTATATATTTTATCTTTTTACATTTCCAACAAGGTACAACATGTCCAAGTAGAGAAAAAATATGGAAATAAATTCGTGGAAAAAATTAAAACCTATTTTAAAGAATTTAATCTGAAATTAACCCCAAAATGTTTTTCGTTTAATTAAAAATCTATTAAATTAACTTCAGAATGTTACCAGTATGCGCTGATGCTCCATAAAATAATTAATTATTACGCCCGCGCAGTAATAAAAAGGAGTTCTTTTTCCTAATATCCTTTTTTTACTATTAAAAATAAAAATTTTTTTGAAATCATATTTATTTATAGTAATATTAGTTTTTAATCATCACAAACACTACAAATCCAAGTATGTAGAAATAAAAACTTAAATTGTTTACAATAGAAAAGTGTTTAAACGCCATAAACAAACATATACACATGACAATGTTGCATTTAGTTTGAGTTGGTTAATGAAAAATATTTACGTTAGTCATTACAAAAGTAATGGTTAATGCAGAATTTTACATTACCGATTGCAAACGTAATGGTTTATGTATCTTTTCCCATTACTAAATAAATGGTTAATGTAAATATTTACATTACTCATTAAAAAGTAATGGTTAATATGAAATATTTATATTCCTCATTACAAGAGTAATGATTAATAGAATTTTTTTTAATTATTAGTTTCACAACCCTGACCATGAATGGATGAAAAGGTGAATTTTGGGAAAATGAAAAACATTTTTGGAACTTTCGTAAATTAGTCTTTCCGCAGGTGACAGATAACATTGTTAACATTTTTAAAAAGAACATTAGGATAGTAGATTTTTGGCATGAGTTGGATGTCGCTACGTTGAGTACAACACAAAAAATAAAAATAAAATAATGATGTGTATATCATGAAAAATTCTAACTTATTAATCACCCTGTAACTCCCAGACGGTTGAGATGGCCACCTCTGCCATGTATTGTAATTTTGATTGTCTTGATCAGATCTTTCATTCCACTTATTTTGGCATACGATGTATGAAACACGTATAAAATATATTTTTGAAACATATACATACATATATACATTTATGTAGGTGTTTTAATGAATATGAATTTAATTAATTTAATTTTACCCTAAATTCATTTTTCTTCTGTCTAATGGTGCGGCTTAACACTTCAAATTCCGTTGAGAGGCGTTCGAGCATGTTTAAATTAATAGACGTCTCATTTTTCTATAAAATATTTTTAATTTATTATTACTTCAACTCTTATTTTAATAAACAATGTACTTCATTTTCCACGTTTTTCTGAAGGCAATCAATTGTACCACGACTGCTATCCATCCTTTTTTTAACATAAGCGTAGTTTTTTTTATCTCTTTCTAGGAAGATATTTGTCTGACTAAGCTCTCTCTTCGTATGTTCCACTTTCTCCTTCAATGCATGACATTCCAGCCATGCTTTCTTTTTCATACAGATTTCAATTTCCTTCAAACACCTATTTCTGCTTTGCAGCTGCTGAATTTTGGTTTCATATCTGAAAAATTCAAAAATATGTAGTGACCTGCTCTCCAGGAAGTCGCATGAAAGTGCGATGAACTATGACTACCATAGATATTCTTTAAAACATTTTTATTTTAGTGGTAAGGCCTATATCGGTTTGGTTATTTTTCTTTCAAAAACGATAGAGGATTCCAAAAATACGATATCATTTCATATCTATTTGTTGAATTTTATATGTAAAATTTACGCATTTCAACTTACCATGTGTTAATATTAGTTTTTTTTCTTAAATAAAACACGTTTAATTTAAAGTATTTGTCACTACACAATTCTGCCACCTATCAAATAAGTTGTGGATTCCCTTCCATAAAAGCCGGTGATCTTTTGAGGTCATCCAGTCATCAAGCCATTTTTCGACATTTGCGTAATTGTTGAAGCATAGCATGAAAATTGTGTGTAAAAGTAGTAGTCGGAATCTTAATAAGTAAAGCAAGTGGGACACAAATTCCAGCCAACTACGGAAATGGTGTTTTTGACCGCTTTCACTGTATGCGATATGGTGTTGTCGTGCTGCAAGATTACTTTCCCGTATCTTTTGGCCCATTCTGGTCACTTTTCGATAAATGCATGATTGGAATTGATCAATAGTTGTCTGTAGCGATCGGTAGTCACTATTTCACCTAGTTTCAGAAGTTTGTACACGACACCCTTCTGATCGTACCGAATACACAGCATTATCTTCCTTCCGAACAAACTTGATGTCATTGTCAACGTTGATGATTGTCCTGGGTCAACCCATGATCTGTTTCATTTGGGATCCTCAAAGTATGGTATATGCATTTTTTATCCCTCGTTACGGCCCAGTGTAAAACCAACCTTTCCTTTCATGCCGAGAAATCAAAACGTCGCAGACAATTTTTTGTTTTTCGAGTTGCCTTTCGTTAAGCTTCAACCAATTTTCCAATTTTCTCTATAATGTGTAGGCGATCACACTTGGTTCATCGGCCAACATTTAATATATCGGACATTTATTGTTGTGTTTGGGTATCATCTTCGTCTAACAATGTTTTCAGTTCGGCGTTTTTGAATTTTTTAGGTTGACCTGGGCATTTTTTGTCCTTTAAATCAAAATCTCCAATTTTAAACCTCATAAACCACTAGTATACGATGGCTTTCACTGGCATTTTTCTTTTGATTAAACAAGAAAAGCAATACGTGCCGCAAATGATCTTTTTTTTTGGATCAAACAACACATCTTAAAAACATGAAAAAAATATAACGTTATCTTAAAATTGATCACCCAGCAATGGCGTTTTGATATAGGAAAAAAATGAACGAACGCGTTTTCCCAGCGTCATCTCTTTAAAATAAAAAATTAAGAATTGCTAATCGCCACACTTAGCCATTTTTATTGTATTCAGGAATAAACCCTTAAAATACAAAATTGGTCTGGCCGCGAAATCCGCCATTTCATAATCCACCATGACAAAATTCGAGATTTTATAATCCCACAAAACCCGCTACGTTTTTTTTTAATAAACTGGGTGAATTGTTATTTTCATTTTTTCCGCAAAATATAAAATGCAGCCGAAGAGGGAAACGGATAGATAAACAATTTCATTCAATTTTAACACCAGAAAGACTGAAATATGGTACATGGTATACTTACATTGCCCAAAAGCAGTCGAAGAGACTGTTTTGTGAAAGAATAATTGAGCCGTTTATTTTTAAAATGGCATAGGTTAGGTTAGGTTCAAGTGGCTGCCAAAAGAAGGCACACTTAGGCCAGGGTAGGCCCATTGTGATACCACGTGGGACGAAGCCCCCAATAACTAACCTTCGAACCATTTGGAATCTTTAATGAACTGCTCCAGGCTTCTAATCCTGACGGAGCTCAGCTCCGACAGATCATTAAAGAAAGTGGAGCCCAGGCTCCGATTTCTCCGCACCGCTAGTGCTGGGTATTGACACAGGAAGTGAAGGATGTTCTCTTCCTCTTCCTCATTGAGGCAACTTCTGCAGAAGTCATGCGTGGTCACCCCCATCCTACTGGCATATTTGCCGATGAGACAGTGGCCCGTAATAACCGCTACTACGTTGCTGATAGCGGCTCTCTTGAGCGAGACCAAGTTTCTAGACCTGTTGCGGTCGAAGATGGGCCAGATAAATCTGGTCGATACGCAGGTGGGCTCATTTTTCCACCTGCGATTAGCAGTTGCCAAAAAGGACTCTTGTATGGTCCGCTTGCTTAATGCAAGCGAAGCACCCGGCTTAAGAGTGATATCCTCAGCGGGCAAGCCTGTGCCAAGCCTCGCGAGCTCATCCGCCCTGGTGTTGCCCCGGATGTCGAAGTGGCCAGGCACCCAGACCAGACTGACTTCAGTTCTAGCAGCCATGTGGATGAGCTCCGAGCGACAGTCTACAACGACCTTGGATGTCGTGTGAACACTTACTAGCGATTTGATCGCAGGTTGACTATCGCTAAAGATACGTACATTGACCAAGGGCTTCGCTGTAGTCCTCAGCCGCGCGATTGCCTGTGATATGACCTCAGCTTGGAATACGCTGCAATGGTCTGGCAGTCGAAAGGAGGTTTCTATACCCATTTGTTCAGAGTATATACGTCCACCCACTTTGCCGTCCTTCTTGGAGCCGTCAGTGAAGACCTGAATCGACCCTGGCTGCAAAACTAGACCCTCCGCCCATTCTTGCCTCGAGGGAAAAGAGGCAGTAATTCCCGTGCCGAATGATGGCTTGGGAACCATGTAGTCCACCGCCAAGGTACGTGGCCCTAGAATGCCCGTAATCCGTACGTGTCCAGCAGTGAACCGCATTGAGCCTTATGGCCGAGGATGCTGCCGTTTGCTTGTCAAACAGGTCCAGCGGAATGAAGTGGAGGATAGCGTTTAAGGCCTTATTAGGGGTGGATCTGAGGGCGCCTGTAATAAGTAAGGACGCAAACCTCTGCACCCTCTCCAGGCCTGTCCGGTTGCAAGCCTTGTCAAGTGCCGGCCACCAGACTAACACACCATACACACAATAGGCCTAATAACAGCCTCATAGAGCCAGTGGATAATACGGGGTTCCAACCTCCATTTTCTTCCAACAGCTTTCCTGCAAGAGTACAGAGCCACCGTGGCCTTGCGCACTCTTTCCTTAATGTTGTCTTTCCAGTTTAACTTTCTATCGATGATCAGGCCCAGGTACCTGACTTGATCTGAAAGTTTAAGGTTGACACCCTTTAGTGTTGGTGTGACAAAGGTGGGGGTCCGGTGTTTCCTGGTAAACACCAGCTCGGTCTTATGCGGATTGACCCCCAAGCCACATCTGTCGCACCACCGTGCAAGCTTTGCCAGAGCACGTTGAAGCACCTCCGTCAAGGTGTTCACATGTTTGCCCGAGACTGCCATCGCAATGTCGTCGGCATATGCAACCACTTTGCACCCGGAGCCGTCTAACTCAGCGAGAAGGTCATTGAGAACCAGGTTCCAGAGAACCGGCGACAGGACACCACCCTGTGGGGTGCCCCTAGCCGCAAATTTCCTTATGGAACCACTCCCAATAGTGGCATTTATGACTCTGCAACCGAGCACCAAGTCAATAAGCCCTACGACCGACCTCCTAATGCCCAGACTCCTTAGTGCGTTCGTGATTGCCTCTGGCCTGATATTATTGAAGGCCCCCTCTATGTCTAGGAAGGCTGCCAAGGTGAATTCCTTGTAGAGAAGAGACTTCTCCACCTGATCAAGGAGAGCATGCAGGGCGGTCTCAGTGGATTTACCCTTGGTATAGGCATGCTGGGATTGAGATAGCCTACTCGAATTTATGCTATCCTTGATGTAGACATCCAAAAGCCTTTCCAGAGTTTCGAGAAGGAAAGAAGAAAGAGTAATGAGCCTATAATCCTTTGGCTTGAAATGCGAGGCCCTTCCCCCTTTCGAGATGAAAACGACCTTAGCCTCTAGCCAGGACTTAGGGATATGCGAGACCTGCAAACAGGCTTCAAAAATGATAAGCAGCCAAGGGCTGATTAGCGCAGAAGCCTTTTGGAGCTCCGCTGGTATAATGCCATCCAAGCCTGGTGACTTGTATGGCTTAAAACTTTTGATAGCCCAATCAAGCCTTTCGCGGCTAAGGACCCTTGTGACGAGGTCCCCAGCCTCCTGTGTGGCCGTGGATACCACCGTTTGGTTGTCCGAGCAACCAGGAAAGTGAGTTTCCATCAGCAACTTCAGAGTTTCCATGCTCGTCGAAGTCCAGTCTCCATTCTGTTTCTTCAGAAGACCGGGTGCACAAGGCTTCGTGGCGAGTATCTTTCTGAGGCGACTAACCTCGGATACCTTTTCCACTCCGCCACATAATTTCTCCCACGAGGACCTTTTGGCCATCCTGAGAGATTTCTTGAAGTTCCTAAGGCTCTCCTTATAAGCAGACCATTCATTGGTGCTCTTGGCCTTGTTGAACTGCTTACGGCATTCCTTCCTGAGTGCCGTGATTTCATTAGTCCACCATGGGGGCTTGGGTCTACCCCTGGGTTTGCACGAGGGGCAAGCAATTTTGGCCGCCCTATTGCAGGCTCCAGTCAGCACGTTCACCGCTACATCAATGTCCTGTCGGCTATTGATGATTGGTGGTCCTTCAGTCGGTAACGCCTGCTGGAGAGCCAGATTATACCTATCCCAATTCGCCCTCCTCCTGTTAATAAAGGGGCTGCGAATTGGTTAAAGAAAGTCAAGTCCGAACTCAATGTATGAGTGATCGGACAACGAAGGCTCCTTGGAAACCCTCCAGTCCTTAACAATGTGGGCAGAGTTCTCGGTACACAGGGTAACGTCGAGAACCTCCCGTCTCACAGAGCTGACAAAAGTAGGCTCATTACCTACGTTGCACACCTGAAGGCTAGAGCTAAGTATAAAGTGAAGAAGAGACTCACCTCTATCATTTATGTCCGAGCTACCCCAGACAGTATGGTGGGCGTTCGCGTCTGCGCCGATTATCAGCGCTTGCTTGCGCTTAGCTGCCTCCGCGGCAATATTCCGCAGGGTCTCATGTGGAGGGGGCCCCTCATGATCATGGGCCATATACGAGGATGCCAGCCAGATGCTGCAGGCATTGTAGTTGGTATTCACTAGAATGCAGGTTCCAAGTTTACGTACTCCCTTTGTGTAGAAGCTGCAGTAACCCTTCAGATTGAGTCCGCAAACCCGGTCTCCAACGACCCATGGTTCTTGCACAAGAACAACGTCTTCCCCCTTTTGCGATAGGCGCAGGAGGAGTGCAGCGGACACTGCCTTAGAGTGGTGTAGGTTAATCTGCACCACTCTCAGCTTGCTCTCGCTGGGTAGGGGACGCCTCTATCACCGTCACCTCGGTGTCATCGGCGTCTGAAAGTAGGATGTCCTCTTCCAGGTCATCCTGAATGAATAGGTCTCTCAACAATCCAGAAGTTGATAGCGTATCGCTACTCTCATCCATGGATGCTGACGGAGATGATGGGGGGAGTTTCTCAGCACCGGCCAAAGTCTTTGCTTCTACTACGGTGCTGATCTCTCCACTTTGTCCAGCGACACCATCAGGTCTTTCGACTCTCCTGTCCTTCGAGTAGACGGACAGCACAATGGAGTCGAAGCCATAAAAGATTTTCTCGCCCTTAGCCGCTAGAGGTGCCAGAGATTCCCCATTTAGGATAACAATGGCTTGCCTCGTTTTGTCCTTGACCTCCCCGACCTGTGCAATCCTCCAATCATGGGTCGGAAGGTTGCGATTGCACATTCGCATGATGGCCAGGATCTTCTCTGGTTCAGAGGGCTCCGCCGGGATCCACGTCCTGGCTCTCGGTCTGTTCGGGATCTCGTCCCTGGACACGACCTCGAGCCTGGCACCTGGCCAGACTTCGCCCAGACAGGAAATCGCTGCTTTGTAAAGATCTGCCGATCGCTGATCCTCGCAAGCGATTAATTTAACCCGACCTCGATACCACCCAGCATCTGAGCAACAGGAGGTAGGGCCGGGGTTTTTCTCCATGACGTCCATAAAGACGCCGAGTAGCGCAATCCGGACCGATCTCCAGTTGTCCAGGGAGATAGCGCCATCCGGATCGCTGCGGTTAACGACAGCCAAGATCAGGCCGTCCTTCGCCACTTCACTAAAAGGCTTAGTCGGCCTGACCGTCTGGGGGGCTGTCTTTGGCCGCTTCGTGGAGGCTGGCTCTTGCTCGTCCTGCGAGCGTTGCCTTTTGCCTGCTGCCAGCACTCTGCTGGCCCACACCAGAGAAGTCTTGTCCTTCTCCGGGATGTTCTTAATCCTGTCCAGGAACCGCTGCACTGACCTTCTCTCTCTGAAGGTCTGAAGAGAGAGATTGCCGCGCCGCTTCGCTGAGGAAGTGGGTTGCGACTCCCTAGATGGTGCTGTGGCCCTACTTGGTCCAGGCATAACCTGAGCCGAGCTGCCAAGCACCGAAGAGGAGGTGGAGGGCGGGGGTACCCGGGAAGGCGCCTTGACTTTGCTAGGTCCAGGTTTGCCCACGGACACGAACGCTGTCGATGCGCGCAGAGCATCTCCACAACCGAGCTTACCAGCCGCGGTCGTTTCGCGAGATGTCCCTCGAATGGGGTTGGGTTTGGATTTCCGGGCTGACCTTGAGTTAGCCACGGAGGGTTTGGGAAAGGGGTTACCGATCGCAACGCCCTAAGATAATCGCTTCCCTTTTCGGGTTGGCGAAGGAGCAGAATTCTGCGCCTCAGAATTGTCCGAGGCAGGTTTGTTGGAACTCATGACATCTGGTTCTTACGACCACTTTCGTGACGAGGCACTACTAGTGGTCAAGGGTAGGTATTGGGGAAGAGTATCCACCATGCAGCGCCCCTTGCATGGCAAGTCCGTAGTTACGACCTGAGACGGACAGGTATAGGAAGGCTCCGTTCGAATACAGCCGGTATTACCCCCTGGCTGCAAACCAACCAATGGGCACGGATCGCATGACACCCTGGGTTAGGGGGTTGGTGGCCCTGGCACGTACTCGCCAATCCCCCGTCTGACATGGGTAGCCCTACCAGGAGAGGCTGGCTCCAGCCAATACGACTCCGGTCAGCATGGCCGAAATTGGGTCAACGTACGACCGGTATCCACCGCGGTTTTTTCTTAAGAGAGTTACCATCTCTCCGCCCGACTACAATTAGCCAGCACACCCGGCAGAGACATGACCGTACCGGGTGCCTGTTTCCAGCCGCCCCCACGGGGAGAGTATAGTCGCACTACCATCAGTGTACACAGATCCGGCACATGGACACAGTTGCAGCACGTACATCAGGGTGTTACATGTTGTTCCCCCTGTGCCCATGTGTGACCCCCCTGTGCACCTGACGGCTGACGACCTAAAGTGGCATAAGTCACTCAGAAATGGAATGCGATTTTCCGCCGTAACGTAATGAGTATTAAGGCGAAGAGTCGTATTCTACTTTTGAGCGACTTATGCCACTTTCAAAATAAACGGCTCAATTAATGCATAAAGAAATCTATTTGAAATTTATTTTTAATGTTATTAACAAAGAGGGGAGGAGATAAATACAACTATTACTAAATTCATTTACAGTCCCTGGCCAAAAAATTACAAACACTTGTAAATTTCATCATTACCTGCAATTGTCCTCATCCTTTCTTCCTGGATATGTCTTTAGGGTATTAATGTTTATTGGTCGGAAATACCTAATTAGTTTATGATAGTAAAACGATGGGTTGATCCTTTTTTTCAGGTAAAAAAGTATAAAAAGACGGGTCAGAGTTGTTAGAGGTGCCAGTTGTTAAAGTGCTTATGGTAATTTAACTGTGTTCTTTTGGTGTTTTAATTGAAAAATTTGTCTTAGTTTGATTTGAATTTCAAATTTTTTGTGGAAGTAAACATTGAGTTGTTAGGTAAGTAGTCAAATTGCTGTATTTTCAAACATTATTACGGTACAAAACGCCAAATTAATGAAAATTCATATTTTTTTATAGATTTTGTAATGGGACGAAAAGCGGATATCTCCAATGAGAAGAAAAGTGCAATTTCTGCTCTGCTGAGAACGGTAAAGCACTCAATAAGAGAAATTTCTCGCCTACAGGGGGTTTCACCTTATGTAGTGGTCCAAATTTCTAAAAAAATTAAGAAAAATTCTTCGGTGACTTCAACAAAGCGGGCAAGTTGTGGACGAAAAAAAAAGACCGTGCCTAGAACAGACCGCAAAGTAGTGTCAATTGCTGCTGCAAACCACAGGGCACCTTTGCGGGAACTCAATAAAATGGTTCATGATGCTGGCGTGGATATTTCGGACCAAACTTTGCGAAGGAGATTGAAAGATTTTAACTTTCAGTGTAGGCGACCGGTAAAAAAGCCACGATTAACTGAGAGGATGAAAAAAGCATGACTTGCATTTGCTACTGAATATTCACAAGTCAGCATTGACTACTGGAAAAAGGTAAATATTGATATTCCTCCAGAATCCTTAAATTTTTAAAGTCTTAATTGTAATTTTTTTTTCTATATTTTTCAGGTAGTATTTACAGACGAATCAACGCTCCAATGTCTTACCGAAGCCGGTGGATTTGTTAGAAGACGTCCGGGAGAGAAGTTTCATCCATCGTGCGTTCAGCAAACCATCAAGCATCCGCCCTCTGTAATGGTATGGGGAGCAATTACAATTAATGGACCAGGATCTCTTTATTTCGTCGAAGGGACCATGAGGCAGGACCAATACAAAAAAGTTTTGGAGACCGTGGCGCTGCCATATTTTGATGAGATCGGGTTTTGGGCGTCTTCGTTTACCTTCATGCAAGATGGTGCCCCATGTCACACCGCAAAATCTGTAAAAAAATTCATTTCGGAAAAAAATATTCCTTTATTGCCATGGCCAGGGAATTCACCAGATTTAAATCCAATTGAAAATGTGTGGCATGAACTAAAGAGGCTAGTTTATAAGGAAAATAACACTAATCGTCAGATTTTAATTAATAATATCAAAAAAATATGGCATGAAGCGCCCGAGATAAAAGAATGTATCAAAGCTTGTATAGAAAGTATGCCAAGAAGAATAGACGCAGTGAAATTAGTGAAGGGTGGCAACACTAAATATTAATTAATATTCCTAATGTATTATTCTTTGATGTAATATATAAATTTTTGATAAATATATAAGCTTTTCTACTGAAAATACACATTTCAATAAAAACTTTATAAAATTTTCAGTGTTTGTAAATTTTTGGCCAGGACCATGTATAAAAAAAACTCAAAATCCTAAGAAATTGCATAATTTTAAAGCAATTAAAAGCACAGTAGCGTAATACTCTCGATTAGAAAACTTAACTTTAGTGCTTGCCGCCTATCTTGTTCTTGAAAATTTCAATTGTTCACAAACCACGGAGGTGGTATAAGCTAGATAGTCATATACAGAGTGTTTTTTAGTGGGTATACCAAAATGAGTGAGATGAAAAATCTGACCTAGACAAAAAAAAATTTTATGGCAGGGGGGTGGGGGCATCTCAACCGTTTGAGAGATACAGGGCGCTTCGTAAATTCTAATTTACCACATTCTACCACATGCACATCACTATTTTTTTTTCTTTTATCTTTTGATATACTTAACGTTGCGACATCCGCCAAAAATCGACTACCCTAATGTGCTTTCCAAAAATATCAACAATGTTGACCCACCACCACTGCAGGTACACTCACTTCCGAAAGTGGGAAAAATGTTCTTCATTTTCCTAAAATTCACCTTTTTATCGAATTCAGATAATTAATGCACCTATTTATTATTTTTATCAAATTGCTCTTATTGCTCTTATTACCTTTCCAAAAAAGTACAAAATGCCGTAATGAGCGTGGCTTATCCATACTTGGGTGTATCCTGACGCTCTGTCACTAATACCTGACGGAATTACATAACCCTAGAAAGAACTCTAGATGAGTCGCAAGACGGTTAGGAATATTTTCAGTTGGAAGTTTGGAAGTTTCTTCATCGAGAAAGAATGTAATTTTTCATCGCATGCGAGTTCTTGAATGAGATTCCCAGAGAAGATTGGAATTTTGTAGTTGGCTTCTGGAATGCAACTTAGAAAACAAAAAGTTTTTCTAGACCAAATTTTGTGAACGGATGAATTGCAATTCACTAAGGATGTTATCACAAACTTCCACAACTGTCATACCTGGTCGAATACTAACTCACATAGGACAAGGGCGACATTATTTCAGCATAAATTCAGTGTCAATGTTTGGTCTTGTATCATCGGCAGTCACTTAATAGGTCCATTCATTTTACCGCATGTGCTTGATGGCCAAATTTATGCGGACTTTTTGGAGAATGCACTACCAGAACTACTTGAAGATATCTCTTTGGATAATAGAAGGTCAATGTTTTATCAACACGGTGAAGTACCAGCGCATACTGTAACATTGTAAGGTAAAATTAAATAAAAAATTTCCTGAGCGTTGGATTGGGCGAGGTAAACTGATTCCTTGGCCTGCTAGATCTCGAGATCTTACTCCTTTGAACTTTTCTTATGGGAAACGGTGCAAGATGAAGTGTACTCAAGTTAACAACATTAACAACAGAGAGGAATTAATTATCAGTATTGGGACTGTGGCGACGAAAATATGGGAGAGGCTGACTACAATACACTTTAAACAGGGAGTTATTAGAATGCATCGAAAATGGCGGAGGACAGTTTTTGTGAAATATTAGCATTATCTTAAATCGATTTTTAATTAAAAAAAAAAAATTAAAGATTTAAGGTTTAATTTCTTTTTCGATTTTCTTTTAATTTACCAGAAAAGGTTTTCCCGAGAATAAATGTCCACTCTATTTGGACATGTACCTTTTTGAAAATGTAATAAAATGGGCAATTTGTTTCCAGTTTAAGTGAGTTATAGTGTAAAACTCGCTATTATTTAAAACTTAAACGAAAAGTTAAAAAAAAGTCTTCCGAATGCCGAAATAGTACGAAGTTTGGATTAGTCAAGGAACAAAATCATTAACGCTAATCGCCACTACGAAGCAACTGAATCCCTTCAAAATAAAATACGCAAAGTTTGTACTCGAAAGACTACTCCCAGGACCGACGCTTTAATTGTTCAGACATCTAAAGCAAACCCATTTGATTGCACCGCAAATAAAAGAAAATATTAAAGGGAATTAAAGGTAGTCGTGTCCGTAATTACAATTAAAAGCCATTTACGCGAACATTATTTGTTCTGGCGCGTTGCAAAAAAGAAACCACTATTGTCGAAACGGAATATCGTAAGACGTCTTGACAATTGCCAACGAGCATGTATGTAAAGATATTTATTGGTGGAAAAATATCTTATGTAGGACCAAATTACGGTATTCAAGGCATAATGGATCAGAAAATGTACAGAGAAATCTTGGAAAATATCATGCTTCCGTATGCAGTGAAAAATGAAATAGAAATTTCCGCACAATAACGGACCCATGGAGCAACTTTGGATCGAAGTTCAGAGGAATTGCCAGATTGGTCTCAATGAATCGTCGCTACAGGGCTGTAATTGATGCAAAACGATTACCAACAAAATTTTGAAAACCTAAACTCTTGAAATAACGCCATAACTAGTTTTATTTGTTTTTTTATTTTGCCCTTTCAAATGAATCAAAGCAGGCAGTTTTAGTCTGTTTTCATTGCTAAAAATTATAAACTTGTATCTCTTTCATGTTTGCGTAATTACAAAATGATAACTCTTGTGCGTGATAAATATCTCATAACATTGAGTTATAAGGCTTTTATAGTGGATGTACTATTTATTTTTCGCCACTGTATTTTCCACTTTCGGAAGTGAGTGTACCTGCAGTGGGTGGTGTTATGTCAACATTGTTGACATCTTTGGAGAGGACATTAGGATACTAGATTTTTGGCAAGTTGGATATCGTTGCATCGAGTTTATCCCTCATACAATTTTTAGTTTGCCTAGATTAGTTCTTTCATCCCACTCATGTTACAATACGCATTAAAAAAACACCCTGGATATTAATTAAAGTCGTTTTTCTTTATTATTATTGGCTCCAAGAGCTAGCGCCAGACCCAGAGACAGTAACAGACACTGAGCCAGAACCACATTCTGTTTAAGCCTGGCCTATACACCTCGCTGGGAAAAAATCCATCGATGGAAAATGTTCAAATAAATACTTTATGCGAAATGCTTTGGACGTTAATCACGAGCTGCTTCAAATTAATTTCCAGCGCAAAAGGGAAATAATTCTAACTTCTATCAATGATAAATACAATTAAAATTACATTTCTCCAACTAGCCGAAAGTGAGATATTTCTAAAATTTCCCCGTAACCTGGATAAAAACACTGATTAAACCTGGGTTTTCAGATTTGTATGGGCAAGAACTATATAGTTATATTCGGACACTTACAAATTCACGCGGATTTGTAAGACTCCGAGTAAATGTATTTTAATAAGTTTCGATATATTGTTGTCACGCCTATGCAATGAGTGAGACTTTGAGTGATTCATCCGTGCTGTTTTTGCAAACGCTTTCGAGTGTAACCGGCATATTTTAAGTTATTCGAATCCTAAATTAATTCTGTTTGAAACAATTGCAAATTTTTCCAGTTTGTTATTTTTATAAAAGTTTGTTTAAAATATATATTATAATTTCATTTTTGTTCTCCCATACCTCTAACAAAAACAAAATCTGCTAATCCATAAAAGAGAATGCAATCACGAAAATTGAAAGAAAAAATACTTCTACCGTACAACAAAGAGTTAATGTGTTTTGCATTTTATTTTGCTGTTTACTACAAATTTTTCGATGTAAATACTTATGATATAATGTATTCTTTTAGATCACACTACACTTTATATGTAGTAACATGTGTGTAGGTCGCCAGGATTTAATGCAATTTGTAAATCCCTAATTATTTGTCTCTGCAATTTCACAAGCAGTCAAGAAAGGATATATTTTTATGTCTCTTGGCGGTTATATGTTAACAATTTCATCGTAATTATAAGTTCGCTGTTCTGAAGTGGAACGAACCTCATTTAAAACATCCTCTTTTCCTAATAACTCCCTGAAAGTACACAGTATTTGTACTGTGTTTGCTTACATAACATTCCTTGCGTAACTTAGTTCAGTTTCCAAGTCACTGATAGTAATATTTATGCCACACAAATAATAAATCCACTTAAACAAATCGAATCCAACGTCAGTTCGTTTTCTTGTTGGCAGAACGAAAACCCGTACTGCGCAAAATGAATGCTGATTGCTGGTTTTAATATGTAGAAGGGTATTTATAAACCATTTACATGTTAATATTTATGCAGTTGATGCACGGCATGCGTTTATGAAAACTAGGTATCATTTAGAAATTTGTTTTGTACTCAATTCAATAATGTAATAAATTTAACTTACTCGGGCAGCATATTTTCAACTTCCTCCAGTTTTTTCCTCTCCTCATTCAGCCTATTGTCAGAACCAAAAAGCAATTTCCGAGTCTCTTTGAGTTTTGCAAAATTCTCAATCGTTGACTTATTGCACACAGAATCAACTGTGCTAGCAAACAACTCCTGAGAGTTCATTTTTGCAAAATCCTGAAATTGTTCCTACTCATATTTTGTATTCAAAATACTTTATATTACCCAACCTGCACACGATCTTGAGGAAGGAATTGGCACAAGTTACTCAATTGGATATTATACTTTCGCACGGTAGACAGGAATTCTGGTTCTTTTACAATTGAACCATTTACCTAACCCATTTAAACTTAATAATTTAACAGAATGCACACAATTAATCATACCTTATATTCCGATTTTCCGTGAATATGAAAAGATCGCTCGAAAGTAACAGTGCGCCTTGAAATATCTCCGTAAATTTTAATGGAAATCCAAGCAGAATTTTTGCCGTTCTTCACATAATTCCCCAGGCCAGACACCCGTGACAGAAGTTTTTCGGAGCCGCCAAGCCCTAGTACAACCGCTGCAACAAGTGTCGACTTTCCTGCACCATTGGGACCAAGAATTACATTTAGGTGCTCTCCAGGATAAAATGTAAGCCTATCATATGTCCTAAAATAAAGAACGTTTTTTACCTGCTGAACAAATTAATTTCTTAGTTACACAAAATCCTTGCAAGATACGCATTGTATTTTCCCGACAATTGATTCCATCCCGACAAGTACGACAAATGTTGAAATAAATTATCTCGATAATTTCCGAGAATCGGAATTACTCGTTTGCAATTTGCACTGCACAAACTAAATAAATATTCGAATTTTCTTTCGTTCGCGCATCTAAAAACACAATCCAAATTCCAATCACTACCAACTGCATACAACGAACATTTGTTTTTCCACTTGATGAACCACAGCTATCCATATACAATGGACCGTTCAATCTTCCCTCTCAAGCGTCCGCGAATTGACAACCAAAGATCATGAAATACTAGATGGGACACTCTCTATACAAGCTTAAAGCTCTAACCCATATGCCACTTCTAAAACTGCCTGGGTAAAATTTTTCCATTAGAGAAAGTAGCAGAGAACTACTGCTGCCTATGTCTTATCTAAATTCCGATAAGAACGAAAGAGATAAGAATAGGCAGCCATAAATTCTCATCTACAGCACTTACAGTGTAGGCAATAAAATGCAGCGTTTTTTTACCATGCATTTTTAAAGGCGGGCCAATCTGTTGGGATCGCTGTATGCCTCTGCATGCATGGTGTTAGTGCCGTCCCTAGGCAATGTTCCAGCATAGGGAAAACCTGAATTGAGAATGGGGAACAGGCAGGTAGCACACTCAGAGCATGTATACGGATGCGGGCTGCTTACATTTTTTCACTGTACATTTTTAAAGGCGAGCCAAACGTATCGAAAAAAGATAAGGGACTACGTCACGAGTGTCTCATCTAGTAATTCATGATCTTTGTTGACAACCTACTTCCTGAGATAGACGAGAGAAGATATATGGAAATTTATATAGCGCTGTTTATTTTTATTGCAATTCATAAATGGGTCGTTCTTCCGCAGATTTTTTGAATGGAATTGCTGAATGCTGAATTAAATATTTAAATTTAAATATTTGTGGAAAAAAATTTATAAAATATTTGCTTTACATTCAATGAATATTAATAATAATTATTATAAATAGCATACAAATGCTTTTAAAACTTTTTCCCTGCCAGGTTACCAATATTTTCAAGAATTTGTGATCGATAAAAATGTTGTAATATTATTATTAGATGCGATTGATTGAACAATTATTGTGTTTTAATTAAAGAATTTCGAAATCAAATCACCCAATCAGCCTACAAAATTTAAAAGTTGCCAGGAGCTGTTAATTCACTTGACTGGAAGCGAAAAACAAAATGTTTAATATTTTAAAGCGAATTGTTCAGCCATTTCTCTGGCTGATTGATTTAATTTATGATTTGTTTTGTAAACTATTTTAAAACGTTTCATTCGGTATTTCTAGTGCAGTTTTTTGTTACGTGCATATGAAATTCTATATGTTTCTAAAATATGTATATTGTATGTTTTTATTATAAAGTTAAATAAAAAAACATTAAGGAAAAAATGGACTTATTTATCGTGCCAGGATTCCTTAATGCACAAGAGACTAAGAAACTACTAGGTCGCAAGGAAATTATCATAAATTGTACTGCATTAAAGAAATTTTTGGTCATTTGATAGTTCTCCAGAGAATATCTGTAACTGGAATTCAGCTCTGAAATATCTCTGACATTATGGACCATTAATTTACGTCATTTTACGAGATGTCGGTGCCTTAGAGCGAAAGAGAGGAAACAAAAATTGCAACTCCGCTTCTATAGGAAATTGTGTACATGAATGGACCATTATATATGTATGCTGTGGAGCACAAAGCTACTTATTAGATGGACCACTCAATTTCCTGTCTCAAACAAAGATCATCTCTCTATATAAGCTCAAAGCTCTAACCCATATTCAATTTCTAAAACTGCCTCGGGGAAATTTTCCCATTAGATAAAGCAGCAAAGAACTACTGACTGCCATGCCTTATCTAAATTCTAATAAAGATGAAAGAGTTAAGAATAGGCAGTCAAATATTCTCATATACATCACTTACAGTGTATGCAATAATATACAGCATTTTTTACCATGCATTTTTAAAGGCGGGCTTAAGTTTCAGGTACGCTGTGTGCCTCTGCATGCATGTTGTTAGTGCCGTCCCCGCATAATGTTGCAACATAGGGAAATTCTGAATCGAGAATGGGGACACTGCATTTTTAAAAGCGGGCTAAAGTATTCTAATGTGAGCGCTGCTCTGGGTGGTGAAACGTGATTTCAATTTTCCTTCCGACTACCCCTAAATTTTTGTCTTTCAATCGCACGTGATCCCTTTATAACTATCAACTTTTAGTAAAATCTGCAAGGCCGGTGATGTAACGGGACCAAGGTCGAAAAAAATAAGGAAATACGTTACGAGTGTCACATCTTGTATTTGATCATCTTTGGTCTCAAACGTTGGACACACAGTATGCATATGCAATGGACCGCTCATATACTCGATTTTCTCAGGCAGTGACAGCTCGTGAAATGACGTCAAATTAACTGTCTAGAATGTCAGATATACTTTAGAGCACTAAATTGCAGTTACAGATGTTTTCTGACAATCAGTAAACGATCAAATCAAATGACCAAAACTTGTTCGTACTGATTTTAATGGATCGCACATTTTTATAACTCTTGGATAACAAATAGGTATACATAATACGTATAATTGATGACGTTTTGTTATAAGCTCTTCTAAGGAACTTCTGAAAGAACTTTCGGTAAAGGAAGGCAAAAGTAAAGTATCTATGATGTTGTCAAAAGTTTTTAAGAACTCAGAAATAGAATCACTTTCAAGGTTCCAAGTCGCCTAAGAGAAGGGTTATAAAATGAATAAATGACATAATTTCTCTGGAAGTCATTTCGAAGTTTACGTTAATAAAATGTTTTTTTTTCAAAATGATATACTTAAAGAAAGTTTTATTTAGTGATGAAAGCTAATACTTTCCGCAAAGTATTACGGAAAAATCTATGTCAATCTAAATAAAAACTATGAATAATTCTTGTAAGGATTTTTTTTTTCATTTCCAATTGGTGCCCAATGCTGTCATTATATAGGGTTTTCCAATAAGAGGTGTTATTTTGAATAGCCCGCTATTTCGGTAGCTGTCACTTTTGAAGCTGTTATTTTTGACATTTGACAAGTAGAAACTACACCATTACTAAAAATGGAACGATACACGCTTCAACAACGCATGAAATTATTAAAATTCACTACAAAAATGGTGAAAATTTTGCAGTCACAGTTCGCAAAACTAAAGCATTTTTGGGTCGTCGTGAAGCATGACCCCGCCGGACCATAAACCGCACCAAACAGTCACACGTTGAGGATGGAGAGGCTTCTCAACAATAACTCTTGGGTTTTCCGAGCCCCAGATACGACAATTTTGCTTGCTGACGTAGCCACCGAGGTGGAAATGGGCCTCATCAGTCAAAATGATTTTTCGATGGAATTCCGGATCATTTTCATGCATTTCAAGGACCCAATCAGCAAAGACACGACGTTGTTGATGATCGGCCGTCTTGAGTTCTTGTGTTAACTGAACTTTATAAGCCTTAAGACCCAAGTCTTTATGCAAAATACGGTGTAATGACGTTTGTGGAATGCCCAATTCCAAAGAACGACGAGGAATGGACAAACCTGGGTTTTCTTCAACACTTTGGGCTACAGCAGCAATATTCTCAGTTGTTCTTGAGCGACGTGCACAGGTTTTATTCTTCACATCACTAACTTGTCCCAACAGCTCGAATTTTTCCACCAATTTCTGTATTGCGGTCCGACAAGGTGCTTCACGACGACCCAAAAATGCTTTAGTTTTGCGAACTGTGACTGCAAAATTTTCACCATTTTTGTAGTGAATTTTAATGATTTCAATGCATTGTTGAAGCGTGTATCGCTTCCATTTTTAGTAATGGCGTAGTTTCTACTTGTCAAATGTCAAAAAATAACAGCTTCAAAAGTGACAGCTACCGAAATAGCGGGCTATTCAGAATAATACCTCTTATTGGAAAACCCTATAGCTTTCACACTTGGCCACATTTTTTTAAATATATAGTTTCAGGATTTATATTCTACGAAGAAAGACCATTTAATTCACTTTCGTTACCGAGTAATATAGTAACATTAAGCCACGCGCACACTGGATACGATTCCATGCGAAATTAAGTCGTAAAGACAATAGACCGCTCAATCTCCTGTCGCAACCGACCGCCAATTTGGCAACCTACCTGTTGGGCAGAAAAATTCGTATTGTTTTATAGAAAAACGGCAAAATTCGATTTTATTTTTCAACATAGTTGCCATCGAGGGCGATACACTGATTATAGCGATCTTCTTGATTGTTCAATCAATCATATTTGTTAGTAATATGTACATATATATTACAACGCTTTCACGACTTAAAAATTATCAATCACAAATTGTTGAAAATATTGGTAATCTGACAAGAATAAAGCTTTAAAAGCAGTTTTGTGGGATTAATAATTTTTTTTATTAACATTCATTGAATTTAAAGCAAATATTTTATAAATGTTTTTTCACACATATTTAAATTCAAATATTTTTGCTAGCATTCAACAATTCTGTATTCAAAAAATCTGCGTAATCGACCCATAAATAAAATAATAATAATAAAATAGGCAGCGCTATATAAATTTCTATACATCTTCTCTCGTCTATCTCAGGCAGTAGGTTATCAAATTGGCGGACATTTGAGACAGGAAATTAAGCGGTCTATTGTACATGTATGTCTGTGACTAAAAGCATACTCCATTACTTGCCTTGTTTTTGTTAAGCGTTTATTATCATGCTTATAATTATGGAACATGCTTCCTGAATGTTTCGGTGAATTAATCCATATGTGTTTGCCATCAATGTTGCTACAACATGAATGGAAATGGAAACCCCATTTGGTTCAAAAATTATCGCCTACATTAACCATGTCATGATTTGATGGAAACTTCGGAACATTTATTTGTGTAGCCTAATAAGTTAAAATTTTCCTTATACAAATTGTTCATTAAGTTCAGACTTTCCTTATACGATTTATTCATTTACTTAAAATTTTCCTTATACAAATTGTTCATTTACTGAAAAATTTCCTTATACAAATATGGAGGTGATCATTGAACTGCAATTGCATGTTCATACTTTCAGGACGGTGCTGAAAAGATTAAAGAAGTAGAAGCGTCCGACAAAAACTGTTTGCATAGTTGTTCATTTAAAGTGGAAAGTCGTAGATATCGGGGAGGTTTCCGGGTTCTTGACTTAAGCCGAAACTTCATGTGAATTGTCGCAAGATTGTCCTAAATTATTCTATATGTTTCATGTAGGATAACACACACAGTATTCTCTGAAATCCGAAAATCCCAGCGTTTTAAAAGATGAACCGGTTGCCAAATAAATTACCTGCAATATGTAATGAGATCATATTTATATTTTTCAGAAGAAGAGCTGAAGAAAAAATGAAAATGTCTCAGAGATACGTTCGGAAGGGAACTTAAAAAGATCAACAATAAAAAGTCTGGTCAAGCGGGTGACATGGAAACTAACTCAAAGTTGTCTTACTTTGGGATATTGTTATTTCTTAGCGATACAACATCTCGACTACGTTGTGAGTTTTAATCCGTAAAATAGGAGGTTATTCTATATTACAGTACGGTTAACTCCAATTACAAACAGCTACTTAAATCAATACAAAGCTTGCAATGAGAAATTTTTACATTACTGTAACAGAAAATAATCTCCTAGCTTTCAATTCGTTTTTTAATAAAGAATATTTAATGAAGACTGTATCTCTTTTCTTACCTTAATGTTACCAGTAATCGTCAGGTTAAATAGTTACTCGAAAAGTACTGAATTTAGGCAGATTAGCACGCACAGTATTAAGAATATACTCGTATTATGCGTAAATAACTATGAAAACTTTTGAGGTCAATAGCTAAATCTCCCATTATTATATGGAATTCACCGAAATATATTTTTTTCACCCACGTATTTCTACGATATCGACGATGCCGTAGTCTATGTGTGAGAAAAGAATTTTCCAAAAGATACAATTTATTCATGTCGTCTCTTAAGAATTGTGTAAACTCTCCAATCACGGAGCTTGTAAAAGCCAAGTATAATGCAATACATCATCGATAAACACGTATCCAGTGCACGCGCTCAATTCGTACGTATATGTACAAGAAAAACTCATATCCAATATGCGCTCAGGATTTAATTTGCATTAATTTCATCAACGTTTAAATAATATATAATTAATCTGTCATCCGGATTATTACTTACTTTAACTTTCGACAAAAAGAATTCATCTCAGCACGTGTGCAAAGCTGCTGCAACTGTGACAGGGGAGGCAGGAAAAGTAAAAGAGCAAAGAGACTATTCCGCATTTACAAACAAAAGATACGTTGTATACTGTTAAAACAAGGAAAGAACATTTTATTTGAAATGTATCCACTTTTCTTTTAAAATTATTATTATTGCATGTTATTTGGAAACTAGTAAGGAATTACTTTAGAATAAGATTAAACAATTTTAATTTGAAATTCCCAGTAATTTGCTTTAAATATATTTCTTGGTTGTTTTAAAATGTTTTATTTTTTTCTACTAAAAGCAGCAGCACTTAGAATAAAAAAATTGAAATTTTCATATCCAATATTTAATTTCAAAATGTCTCTTTTTTCAGGTGGTATATTTTCATAATATTAGTTTTGGCGAGATTATATAAATGCATATTTAAACCTCAGTATCATATCTTATCATATCTTAATAGACATGGAAATGAATCTTCTTCATAAATTTGTTGCTATATAACTTTGAATCAGTTCCGTATGCTTAAAAAAATAGACATGAAGCATTCTTTGAATGCAGAATGAGTATTTAAATTAAGTAAACAAATCGAGTAGGTTTTTTGAAAATCAACCATAAAACGTTTTACCCCGAGGGGTTCCTCATTGAAATTTAGCATTTCAAAAGAAAGCCGCTATTACGAGCAATAATTTCCATTCAAATAATCTGAAGGAAAATGTCATATGTTGCTGGAAGGGGTTACCGTCAACCCCTGCGATTGCATGCACGCTTTAAAACTAAAACCTAATTCAGCCCTAATTGGGGGTGTAATAGCGAAATTAAATGGTCGGTTAAGCCCGAATCCCTTCACTTAAAAAAAGGTCCCTATGAATCTTCTTCTATCCTTATGTACTGATAGACCTGTTACGGTCGCTATCACCCTTTTCGCGAAGCAAGTCAAATATATTGCGAAGTGCATAAATTTTAAAATAATTGCAATTATTTGAAATGGACAGATGGCCTATTTTGACTGTTCATCTTCTTTTGAGGTTTAGTTTCGAATTATATTTGACCATAATATTTGAAAATTAGGTGTTTATGGAGTTTGACTTTGGACTGCGATTGGGAGTTACTTTGATGTTAAAATAAGCTGGAGAAGTTGGCAAGCTGAAAGTATTTTAAGTTGTAGCCATTGCTAAAAGGAAGATATAAAAAAGAAATGATCTTAAATTAGTAGTTTTTACTCGTGCACTTTGAAAAAATTGTTGTTGTTCCCGACTTCCTTTTTCACATACAATGTTATATACATATAATAATTATCGCTGGGTTTTAAGTCACATCCCTGCCAATTTGCATTCAAATCGATTCGATAGTAGTAGCCATGGGCACTTTAAATAGATCAATTTATTGTCCTCCAAAACCACTATTTTGAGAGGTAAAGTTACGTCTTATAGGAATTAAAAAAGAAAAAATAAAATAACTAAAACGTTTAAAATAAAAAAAAAACGAGAAGCCGGACTGCTTAAATGATCGAAAAGACAAAAAACAAGCTCTACAGTCAAAAATTGAGAATTGCACCATGAAATTGTGTTTTGCTCGATATCTACTTAAAATAACAAATAATAAAATATATATATATTATATATATATATATATAATTTGAATATGAAAAGGTATTGCAAACCAGCAACCAATATGTTACTTTTGTTTGTTTAACATTCAAGTTATATTATATTATTTTATTTTTTGTGTTTTGTTTTATACAACAAAACAACATTTCATGGTGTATTCAACATTGCCCAAGCTGAATTTTAGATTTTAGAGCTTGCTTTTCTCTTTTAAGTTATTTGTTTAATCGGGTGTTTTTTATTTATTTATTTTAATGCCATATAGGAAACAGCCGAGTTAAATTGAGTAGTGAGGTAAAATGGGGTACACTTAAAATGCCCTAAACTGAAAGAATCACGAGATTGATAATATATTTATTATAAGTGACCAATCCGACCCTATCATTGTTGTGAATGACATCGAAATAGTCTTGTAGATCCCTGAGTTAGAAAAAAGCCCTTCTTGTTCTGATCTAATTTGATTTTATCTAAATTTAACTCTGAATTCGTAACTTAATGCTCAAAATAAGGAGTTTTTGTGACAAGCTGCATTATTTTCATAGGCTGTACAAATAAAATTAAAATAAACCCATCTTACGCCTTAGGTGGGGAAAGATGGTTTGATGTATAATGATTAATATATTAATTATTTGTTCTCAAACTACTTCAAATATTATATTATAATATATTAGCAATTAATAAGCGTGATAATCAAAGTCTTCAAAAGTTCAATAAAGTATTAGTTTCTTATATACTAAACAACGAAGTTCTGTTAACCATGAAACCTTAAGTCTTGCCCCACCTTACCCTAGATATTTTAATTGTTTATAATTAACTACAAATTTTAGTATGTATTCATTTTGTTTGTCAGAGATTCTATATGAAATGTATATAGGGAGTATTCCTGTCTAATGAATGATAAATAAATAAATAAATAAATAAACAAATAAATAAATAAATAAATAAATAAATAAATAAATAAATAAAACAAACCTTTTATATTTGAGATTTTCGATAATTTCTTAAGTGTAATGGACAGTATTCAGTTGTAATATTTTAATAACAACCATACTACAAAACATTATTAGCAGTGTTATGAGAGCCTGTCTTTCCTTACAAATTTTAAAATGCAAATATTATATTAGTCAATACTACATCACAGTTAAAGTATTTATGTAGTTTTATTAATTAATATCAGTCCTATATTTAGTTAAATAAGACAATAATCCTTCGTTATTGTAAAGTAGAATGATATACGGATACAATACTAACATAAGCTAGAATTTGTCAATGATTCATTCGGATTGGCAAAAATGCCTATATTATATGAGTTATATAGTACAGTGGTAGACATTAGTATGCGCGCATCTTAAAATGTATAATAAATTGTGCTCCCCACCGCGGATTTTCTCAAAGAAAAATTTTTTCTCTTTATTTTTGGAATTGCTATGAATGAGTAATACCTGACAGCAAAAATGATAAAACTAACGGTACTATTTTGAAAGAAAAAGCGAAAAATGTGAATGGAGCTCATTATGAGCTGCGACATTCGTATGAGCGCATCGAGGAATAATTGAGCTTTGAATGCAACATTTAAAGTTTTTGTGGAAATTTTGTTTTAAATAACATTAAAGAATTTTCGTTAAAGGTTTGTGCACAATATATTTAACAATAGTATTAGTGTGAGTGTTGTTTTTGCAGCAATGCCTTCTGGGAAGCGTTTAAATGAGGCGGAGCAGCTTGCAATCAATTTGTTGGAAGAAGAAGAGTACTCCAATAGGCAAATTGCTAGTAAAATTGGTCGGTCTGAATGTGCAATCAGGAATTTCTTGAAAAGAGGCAATGGCTATGGTATTATGGCTCCAACAAAGGGCAATACAAAATTATCCTTGCGTGAAAAAGGCAAAATTCGACACGAGGCAACAACAAATCGGCTATCTGCAAGACAAATTAAGGACAAATTAGAGCTTAAAGTAACACCTCGTCATATTGCGCGTGTTTTAGGCACTTCGCCAAATATAAAATGGAAGAAACTCCAAGGAAAACCACGATTAACTGCCGTTCACCGAGAGAAGAGACTACAATTTGCCAAAAAGTACATGTCTTGGTCATCTGAATGGGAAAAAGTAATTTTTTCTGATAAAAAAAAATTCAATTTAGATGGCCCAGATTGCTACAGTTGCTACTGGCATAATTTGAAAAAACACGACGTTGTCAGATTCAAGCGTAATTTCGGTGGTGGTAGCGTTATGGTTTGGGGTGCATTCACTTGCAAAGAAAAACTTCCAATCTGCTTCATAACTACTCGAATGAACTCCCAGATTTACACAGATCTCTTGGAAGACGTTTTGATCAGTCATCTGGATAGTTGCGACGAGGAAGATGTAGTTTTCCAGCAGGATAATGCCTCCATCCATGCTTCGAGGTACACCAAGGATTGGCTTTCGGGCAAAAATATCCGCACACTTGACTGGCCCGCTTGTAGTCCTGACTGTAATCCCATTGAGAACTTTTGGGGGATTCTCGCTGGCAAGGTGTATGCAAATGGACGTCAGTTTAATAGCGTAAATGCCTTAAAACCAGCCATTCGCACGTGCTGGTCTGAAATTGGTCCGGATTGTCTAAAAAATCTAATAAATTCAATGCCCGGTAGAATTTTTAGTGTTATTCAAAGTAAAGGAGGCTACACTAAGTATTAAATCCAAAAAAGTGCCAAAAATATGAACTAATTAATTTGTTTTACTTAAAAATTACAAGTGCGTTCATACGAATGTCTAACCATAAATTAGAATTTTGTTCTTTAAAATACAAAAAAAAAAGTTTGCCAAAAATGAATTGAAATCATTTGATACCAAAAAAACAATGTATTTCTTTTAAAAATATTGATTTTGTTTTTTTTTTTCAAGAAATATCTTAAAAAAATGTAGTGCGATCATACGAATGTCTACCACTGTAGAACAAACTATAATTATGAAAACCTGCTTAATAATAAATATATCGCTAAAAGGCCATACAAAATAAATAATTAGGCATTAACTATTTTTAAAGAGCTTTATCGAAAAGAAAATATAACTAACAACCGCAAAAATAACAGCAAGCTTCCATTTTATGTATACATATTTTATATTACAAGATTTTCATGTATCATTTCGCAATATTGTCTTGTTCAGGGTGTTATTTAATTAAATAAGTACATATTTTGAGCAGTAGCTCCTACATTATTTTATGATTTTCTCAATAGTATAGCACATACATATATTGTATATAAATTTTTCGTCGTAATAATCAGCACTTGGAATTTCCATGAATCTAAAAATCAACTTTCAGTCGCTTATTGTGAGTGTCTACGATTGAGACTTGGCTTCTCGGATTGAAACACACTCATCATTATTTTTTAACTAGTTTAACTTAGTAGACGAGTGAAAAAAGTACAATTTTCAGATGAAAGGATTAAGGTGTAAGTGAGTGGCATCACTTTAAATGATTAAAAAAGGGGTATTTTTTAGTTTTAGATAAACACCAATGTAATTAAATGAAAGGTCATTTATATACATATGTTTTTGAGCATATACCATAGTACTCAAAATTAAGACTATTTTTTTTTACCAAATGAAGCTATATACATAAACGCATTCTTCTCGAAACTAAAATTTTCGAACTGGTGTGCAGCATAATAAATTCATTTTTTAATGGAATAACTTGAATTGTTTTAGAAAAGATTCCTTTTTAATTGTTTAATGATTCACATAGAGGTTTTGTAAAAAGTATACTTTAGTTATAATATTGGCTCTTTATGGTAAAAATTAGTTCTTTTATGAAATACCTCATAACTCTTTGAAACTTGTATAGTTTGCAAAAATCCTACATTTTTTCGCTGATACGTTGTGGCAAATAAAGGTTTTTTTTTATCTATAACCAGTTTTGGGAAATCTTGCTAACCGTTTCGGCCTCTGCGAAAAATGTTGTCTACTAGAATATGTTATTCTAATATAACGGTATAAGGGTGCCATTTTGATAAAAAAAAATATATTAATATTAATTTTATTTACTTGAATATACGAGTATGTTTAACCTCTTAAATGGAAATGAGAATTACACGAGATAAGAAGAAGTTTTTAAACTAATAGCTGTTTTTCTTGGTGCTATATTGTAGATATCGATTAATTCCAATTTGCACTCGCCACTTTTTTGGTACCACAGCGTAAT
Source organism: Philonicus albiceps (assembly GCA_963969385.1). Lineage (NCBI taxonomy): Eukaryota > Metazoa > Arthropoda > Insecta > Diptera > Asilidae > Philonicus > Philonicus albiceps. Next base: position 27,556,700 of record OZ017772.1, on the reverse strand, counting down.
TAAAGAAAGTTTTGAATATTTACAGACACTTAGAAACCAAGAAACCAAGTTATATCGAAAAAACTATATACTCTTTGAGCCAAAGGCACCGCGAAAATGATAGCTTCGGTTTCGGTATGTTACTAATAGCATAGCATAGAAGATTTAAAATCAGTTAAAGAAGCACAGAGCTATGTTAGTGAGCATTATGCGGGGACTGGTAGTATTTATAACGCATGAGACTCATTAGGGCCGGTCTATGAGGCATGGCCCATAAAGACAGGTCAGCCTGCCGCTGCTAATTGCTGTTTGCATTAACGAAAAGTAATCAGCTCTATAATTATTCGTTTTGAGGTATAACTTCACTTTCGTGTGTGCGCCATAAATAAAAAATGAGCCCCCTAAGAAGGCGATTGCGCCAGCGCGCAGTTTCTTTTGTTCGTGCAGGATCTAAAAAAGGCGGGGTAGGTCGGAGAATTTTGCTAGAGCTCGAGGCCAGAAAGGGGGAGTTACTATAATTGTTTAATTACAGGGGTTTTGTTGTTGGCCAATGTTCTATACCGTTCACGACCTGCAACGGCCGCTTTCGTTGAAGTGCACTTTTCGGAACTAACCAGAGCCACGATTGAGGGGGCTATGGAGCGTGCACTGGAGGCCTTCTTATCTGCTCCGGGCGATCTTGTTTGATCCCTTACTCGGATCTGTCTAATGTGCCCGAAAGTAGGTATTCGTCTTATCTGATGTTTTGCATTTTTCCCATATCTGCGCAGCATTCTTTGAATTTATTGCAATCCTATGCCGTAGTTAGTTTAAAACAGGACCCGTGAGGTGAATTTGATTGTGTTCGGGTTCATTCGAAATCGTATGAACCTAAGAAAATTAGCAAAACATTTTTGTACGTTCAGACAAATTCCGTTTGCATGCATGCGCAAAAACATATGAGTGAAGCAATTTGCATAATCACGTCACAGCTATAATTAATTGTTTTTACAAAATTGAATTAGTTTTGCAAGTACTTCAGAATAGCGTTTTATTTCTATAAACCTATCAAAGAGGGTATTTAAATAAAGAAGCTGAAAAAATCCTTGAATTTTGATGAATCGTTTTAAAAACATATGCATGTATAAATTCGTCGGTCACTTGTACAATATATTTAATCCTTAACGGTTGAAAGGCTACAACGGCATGATACTATTCCATACAAAACGAAAGATCTCCATACTGTAAAGAATGTAAAGAATTTTGTTTTCATTTAATTTTCATTAAAAATATATACCATAACAAACAACAAAACATGTGAGAAATATGTAATTTTTCGAAATTTTTAGCTTAAATATCTCAGAAAAGAGATCGAAAATAATATTTATGTATATTCGTAACTTTTGATTTTAAGTGAAAATTACAACGTTATATAAAAATCCATGAGGAGACCACAAACTCAATTTATGTTCTGAAACGTAAGACGGTTGGTTACTGCAAAGGTATACGGTTTTAATTACTATACCAGATGTATCTACAGCCGATGTTATACATATACTACCCAAACGCAAAAGAGTTCGGATACCGCGGATTTTTACAGAGAGTTCATATTAAAAAAATATTTTATTAGTAATAAACTCATTTTAGGATTAACAACGATTAACAATTATGAAAATTCAATATAATTCTCAATTAAACATAACAAAATTAATACTTTAGCTCTTAGGTTAATAAAATAGTAGAGGAAACAAAACATAACTCTTCAAGCATAATAGGTCAGCTGGTCAAAAATCGAAGCAAAAATGTTCGGCTATTTAGACCTAAGATCTAAAGTATTAATTTTGATATGTTTAATTGAGAATTATATTGAATTTTCATAATTGTTAATCGTTGTTAATCCTACAATGAGTTTTTTACTAATATAATATTTTTTAATATGAACTCTCTGTAAATGTTAGCACTATATTCATGCATGGTGTGTACCACTGAATTTGAGTAATTGCAGGTAGAAAACTTGGCAGTAAATATTTCAATGAACTGGTCATAATACTGAACCTAGAGGTACGCTGCAGTGTTTTGATGTGACAACGAACCTAGAACCGAGATGCATTGATTTGTTGTATAATTTCCTAAATTGTCATCATACAATTTTTCGACATCAATATAGTTGTTCATTTGCTGGTGGTCAAACTGACAATTTAAAGCAATAATCCAATTTATTGCTCTTTTAACGCCCCTTTGTCGGTGCCGATGTGAGGTCATGCGTATAATCCTGGTGCTGTCCCACTGAATTAATAAATAAGACGTTTTGTCGAGGGCAGGTCGCTGATCGCAACATCTGCTCGCGATTTAGATTAGAACAGGCAGCAAGGTTCTTTTATAAAAGCGGACAGGAATTTTCTATTCCAATTGTATCTGCGTGTTTATTTTATTGCATCTTCACATAATACAAAGATAATTTTTTGTTGAAAGAATAGCATCAATTTAATCCATGTTCCTATTGCAAAAACGCGAAAGATAAGCGTACGCCCATCAAGGACTTCTTGCCAGGGAAATTGATGTAATTGGATACGTTACGTTGGCTGTTGTTAGAAAGGATTAAACGTATTTTTCTCCAGCGATATCGAACCATCATGGCTGAAAGCCTCATCCCTTTACTATTACTATTATTATTATTATTGTTATTGTGAGTAAGACAGGTAGTCTCGACCGCTCAGACATTGTCCATTACACCATCTCCTACTCTATCAGAATTTCTTTGTTAGCCTAAGAAGTTGAGAAGTAAAATCTTTTATCCTCATTATATCAGCGCCGAACGCCGTCATGTGCGGACGAAAGAAGTCCGGACAGTTACTCAGGAAATACTCCGTACTGTCCATGAGGATGACGTCCCCACATGAAGGACGAAGGATGATCTCTAAGCTGGTCATATGCTTGCCACATGTGCTGTTTCTCATAATATTTTCAACCAACATTCTTCAATCCTTCTTACGTAAAATAAGTAACAATTTCGCAATGTTCCTGTCTGGGCGACTAACCATTTGGCGAATTTACAAGTTAATATACTGGGCGATCTTTGCCCGTGGATTGAATTCACTTGTCGAGTTTTCCAATTCTTCAGCGTTGCGTAGTTGATACCAATAATAGGCTCTGATCTCAGGGGGAGGAATCTGTGCTCTCCCTCACCAAAGCGTCTGAAGCATTAACCTTCAATTTCTTGGTGACCAGGGACCAATTCAAGAATAATCTGGTTATGCTTTGCAACCGAATTGAGTCTTTTCTTACATTCCTGAACGATCATTGACCTAGTGATGGGGTTAAGTAGAATGGCCAGAGAAGCCTTACTGTCCCTTCAAATGTCAATCCTTTTGTTATCCTTTTACTAAATATGTAGGATAAGCAATTCAACAGTTCTTAATTTGATTCAATACAAGGTCAAGACTCGAAAGCAAGGCCGAAGCCAAAACCAAGATTCGACTTGCAAGAACAAGATCATGCGAGACTTAAACAATAACAAAACTGTTCTTTTAACTAAGATTTTTAATACATGCAAAATACATATTGGAATATGGAAATACAACATTTTCACATTTAATAAATATGTCTTACATTTGAATGAAATAAATTGTTAAGACAAAAATAATGAACAATTGAAAATATAACGGTCCGGTTCCATCCTATGATGACAACCTTCTACATTCAACACAATTTAGAATTTAGAAACGTTTTTAATTATATGAAACAAATTCAAGAAAGTCATTATTTTATTATTAAAAAATTAAATTTTATTTATTTTTTTACAACTTGAAAAAGTCATTTAAAAAAATGACTAATATTGAGTAATATTTTGTATCTATCTTTCTAATTTGGTGATCCAAATCAAAAAAGATAAAGTTGTTTCTTTTGCAAATAATTTTATCAAAATAGCGCAGTGGTTAGCATACGGAACTCAGGACCTGAAGGTGCCAGGATCTTGTCGCTAACTCTAGGATTTTTTCAGATAAAATTTATAACAGTTTCAATAAAATAAATTTGACATCGAATAATTTTCAACAAAATACGGAGATTACTTCAATAATTAGTTCAGTTAAAGACCCTATCATTTACCTCCATTTTTATTAGGAGTTAGTAGTCATTTACTTGTTTTTGAGTAAATAAGTTCTTCACAATAGTTGAGTATGAAAATTCACGACTGTAAGAGTTTTAAAAACGAGATCTAGAATTGACAGACTAGACCAAGACCAACACTAATTGTAAGTCTATTGGTGCAAGACGAAGATCAAAACGAGCTTAATCTTGTTTAGCTCATCACTAGCGCTCAGTTTAGATTTCATTATTAGCGTTCAATGCGAAGGATTTGTTTATTTTTAAACATTTAAACTTTTAATTCGAAGACGATGATTTTTTAAAGCATAAGATGAACAAATAAACATTTTTTAGTTAGCCGACCATTAAATTTCTATAAAAGATTTCTACAAACAATCATTTCCTTATTCTTATTCTTTGATACTCATTTCCAAATTCCGTTGAATTTCAAAAGTGATATTAAACTGTAAGCAAACTAGTTTTACGTTCAACTCCAATAACAGAATTTAAAGATCTGCAACTGTTGTCCCTCTGAACCGCTCATAAAAAGGAATTATATTTTATGATCAGACAACTACCAAAGTGGTAATTTTAAACTCATTAAGTACTTAAGTATATCGTATGTATATTCATAATAAGAAGTATATATAGTATATGTAAGTGGCGATTGCTCAAACTTCAATATCTATTCTAAACCTACGCATCTAGATTGATGTAAAATTTGCGTCTATAAACAAATTAGCTTTTTAATGCCTTAAAAGACAAACAATTGTACATCTTCATGTTCAAACATATTACTTACAGGAACATTATTAATTAAGATTTGTTTGAACTCACTTTATTAAGTGCCGAAATGCGCAATAGTGCGCAAATGCAACAGTTCCTAGTTTTTAGTTAAATACATAATACTGGAAACTTGTGTATGTAATATAAATATAAAGAAATGTTTTGTTATTCCTTTAACCGTCATCCAAACAAAATTTATCCCGATAAATTTAGAAGTTACCACAATATATTTTTAAAAACTTTATATTTTGTGTTCACGTCATTTGATCATTTGTCATTTAATGTACCTTTTCAATGCCTCAAACTTAAATAATACATTTAGTTTTCTAAAATATATTGTTTTTATGATCTGCCATCTTACATTTTAAAATTTTGAAAATGGATTCTCACTCACAAATTCTCAATTACCAACCTTCATAAGTTTTAAAATTATAAGTCGCCATTTTGCGTGCGTTTATTTTATGCGGATAATAAACAGTCAATATATATTGAGAATATGATGAGATAATTCTATTTTGAATTATTTTCGAGATTTTAGTCATACTAAAGATATCGTTACCTACAATAACAACAACTAAAATAGTTTTAATATGAAAACCATTTTTAACACTTTACGATAAAGTATTCTCCAATTGTAAAAGTGTTAAGATTATTAGGTACATTCAATTTGCAATTCGTGTAAATTTATGGGATCCGATATATTCTTCAAAAGTCGAAGATGTCGGAGATTTTTTTTTTCTTCATATTCACTTACTATAATATATTTCAAATAAAAAAATGCGCGAGTGCATCTTAAACATCTTAAACATTTGCACGATCCACGTAACTAAATCCGAGAGATTTTAAGGTATTGAGATGAATTGATTTTAAACTGTAATTGAAGTTAACTACTTTTTGACAATTTTTATGGTTAATTTTCAGCTTAGTGTAAAGTATTCTAAAATTGTGCTAAAAGTTAATTTTGATTACCATTAACAAAAGAAGTAAAACATAATAAAAATGATAAGCAATGTTTTTGATTATGAAATACTAGATTTAAATTAATTTATTGTTGCTAATTATTTGTATTACGTTTTTAAGAAAATAATAAAATACAAATAAAATACAAATTATTTTAACGAAATTTTTGGTGCTTTTATTAATAAATCAATTTACTCTAACTTAGATCTAAAAAAGTGTATATGTGTATACATATAAAGTGTATAAGGATTCCTAGGATTTTTTAAATGGCTATTATTCATATTTATTTGGTTGTTAGTTACGAGGCGTTAGATAACTGGCTTGAGTGAGTAATGAGATATTCACAAAATAGTTAACTAGATAGATTTCACTACAAAATAGATAAAAACTCTAAAATAAAACAAGTGATATACTTACCTATATTGATGCTAACATTTTTTTTAAGCAAGCTTCAATCGCTTTTGACAGGATTTTGCTCGTTCAGCCATATAATAGTAAATTTGTGCCTATTTATTACAACTATTGTACTTTTGATGTTTTTTTGCATTTCTGTTTGCAAGTAACCAATTAAACAAATTGCTGAAATGTATGTAGTTAATATTTATTAATTACAGATAAACAAGTTTCAGCAAACAGACAATACAATGACTATTATTTGTTTTTTTTTTAAGGTGTGTAATTGAGTAAATTTTTCATAGCAGGCATTTATAAAATTTTGAAAAATTTCATGTTAACATTTTAAATGTTAGACCTAGTTTAAAGCACAATATGTGTGGCCTTGGTACGCTTTAAGTATAATTGGAATGAAGTAAAATTATGTTGCTTGTATGTAGATGTAATATAATATATAATGATTTAAAATAAAAAAACAGACAAATCCATTTAAGATTAATTTTTATGTTTCCATTAATTATGGAAAGTACTAACAAAATAAGACATAGTTGCAAGGTTTCTATATCTATTAATTATTATAAATTGCTTTTAAAAACAACAGAAGATATTCTCTCTTTGCAATAGCGTACGAGTATCGTGCGGAAATTGAACTTTAACCTATTTAGCTTCGAATTACCACTGTAAACATTCCATCACTCTTATCCGAGCGCAGTATACAAATATGCATCTATTATTGAAGTATTACGGCCGCAGGTAATATTTCGTAATTTATACGGATGGCATCAGCAACTGCTCTCTCTGGTGTGCAAGTATCAGGCCTCGCCAAAATTAAGCGGATTTTGAATTTACACATCCTAACCGAACTATGTGCTGCCGAACATGCAATATAGATTCGGTAAGGTTTATGCATTGTTAAAATTTAGTTTGTCCCCTTCCGAACTAATCATAATGCTCAGACGATGTTTTTTTTTATTCAAATTAATTTGACTGAGAACTTATTGCAGAAGTTCAACCAGGTAGAGTGTAGCATTGGGTTTCCGTAAATGCGTTTCTGACTCCACATTCAAACTGGAGCCGGATAGCATTAATAAATTAAATGGCTACTGCGGTAATGGAGTTTATTAAAGTTATGGCTTTTTGGTTACTTAAGCGAAAATGCTGCGATTATGACTAAGGACCGTACAATCTATACCTATATCTATAGTTGGGAAATTTTTGGGCGTTGGTTATCAGGAAATTGTCAAGTTACCCTCGATGCACCATTACCGATTTTATTTAACAATTAATTATCTGGCCTTTTGCGCTTTACTCAATTTAAAGGGAATGGTTTTGTTGAATTCTTGCTGTCAAGGGCTAAATTGGCGAGATACAGCAGCAACGTGAGCCAGACGTTCGGCGTCAATTATAACTGCATTGGCGCTATAAGGTGAACGAATTACTACCCAAAACCCTGGACCAGCAATCAGACATGATGTCATGACGACTGAAGTCTATCGTAAATTATTCTCTTTTATAGTTAAATTGCTGATGTGTGCCAATATTTATTCATGTGGGAATATAGTGCCTCGTGAGTTGCGTGCCTAAAATTGCCATAATCGCGAGAATCGTATCACGAAACATAAATTGGCGAGCCTTTTCATTGCTCGTCGTCTTATGAGCGGGCGGTGAAGGTAACACACAAATTGGCAAACGATTTTTTGCTTTGTACTTCTTTTGGGCAGTGAAGATTCTTTCAAGGATTCAGATAAGAAGGCACTCCCGCGCTTAAGTCATATACTTTCGGCATTTTTGGAAAATTACATGGAATCAATTTTACAGAAAGCAAAATTATTTTACCGAAAATCGAAATTTTTGAGAATAGTCAAAATTTGAAGAAATACATATATTTATAAATAAATTCCAGTTGATTCCTTCGAAGGATGAGAAAAAACTAACTTACTGATAAAAACTGTTTTTTGGCTTTTTTTCAAAAAGATGTCAACTAGATCCCGTAAAAATAATTAATGTGGCCAGTTAACAGCACGCTAAGCTTGCACACTGAGCGGCCACACTCGTTAATATGTAAAATTCAAATAATTGTATAGTGAATAGAAAACTATTTTTTTTCGGTTCGATCAGTTTGGTTTTTGGAAAAATTACTTAAATTCACCGAACATTTTTACTTACTAATTTTAAATACTTTGCACAGATAAAAATACTGAACTGAAGCAAATTTTATACCACTCTTGGATTTGAATTAAATGTAAATGTTAAAGTATTTATCATTAAAATCTTTTCTTATTTTTTAACAATAAAATGTTTAAATTAACACTATAGGTAACATTTTAAATCAATTCTTTTCTTCTTGTTCAAATCAAATCTTTCGGAAATTAATTTTATTGTAATTCATACAGGTATATACTGTAACCGGTGTTGGTGTGTCTAGAGATTGAATTAAATCTTTATACTACTATTATAAAACCTGCTATAAACCGTGAGGTGGTCCGGTGCGCGCACTTCATAAGGCCAATCCTCGCACCAAGGAAAGTGTTCTAAGTCTCCCAAGCTATGTTGAATCTTATGGTCGACGATTTAAACATAACAAAAAAATTTCAGTAGCTTTTAAATTAAAGTACGCATTGAAGGTAATTTACATCCACGATTACCCTAAGGAGTTCTCCTTCAGACCACCTTCGTATATGTACATATAAAACTTTCTAGCACCAGGACAAATTTTTGGCCCTGGGATACTTTTTGAAAACTTTAATGTTTCTAAAGTCTCTTCCCAGGCATTTCATTGAACGGTCATACGATTTAAAATAAATTTCGCGAAATTTCCGAGCACTTACTCACAAATAGAAGAGACGACTACAAACTTCTAAATCTGGCTTTGACTATTAAATTACCCAATTTCTAGTAAATTGTTAAATAAATTTATTTACTGAAAGTTGTATAATTTGTATTGTATTGTATTATTAGCTTCTATGTGTATATTTGTTTTTCTTTCAGTACTTTCATATAATTAACTGAATTATTTTTGATTTTATTTTATATGTTTTTATAATCAAACAAATTGTCTTTTCTTCGATAAGGTCAGAGAAATTATCCTCACTAAACATAAGAAAGTTACGGGATCTTTATTTATACTGTATAAATGAGAATAAACTTACTTACATGGTACACCTTTAAAATTATGATTTCCATTATAGGCAAATCCAATGTGATTTTGCATTGTATAAAGAATTGCATCTAAAGTACGAAGGATTTTATTTTTTATTATGTGTAATTATTAAATTTCTATAACTAAAGTCCTTAAGGTATTCCTTGTGAATTTTCTGACAATGAGTAAGCTATTTCTTCAACGTATCGACATCGAAAAAACTCCTCGTCCTTCTCGGTGATCCAAGAATGGAATAAATGCTAGTAAAAAGGAGCAATATGGTGAATACGGCAGGTGGGGTGACCTCCCTTCGCGTTCTTTGTTGCTGGTATCCAAATCTCCACTTTTGAAGCACCGGAACCAGTACTCACATGTTTTTATTGAGGGAGCATGTTTCCCATATTCTTCACGCATCAATCGATGTCCATCAGCTGAACTTGAAATTAAAACAAAAAAGATACGCATCCCGCAAATTGTGTTTTGTTAGCACAAAGGTTGGCATAGTTTGAGCACAAAGAAAGTTTATAGATATAAAACCCTCGACGTGGCAAGTTGTTCTTTCCGACTTTTTACAAATAAATGTTTCTGAGTAAAAAGCTATGTATTTCAAATTGGTAAATATTACATAAATATTATATAGTCTGTGACTAGAATAAATTCTGCACTAGCTTGTCCTGAAGATCAAATTTAACTTTGTTGGCATTTTTGACACGCCATGTGTGACGTTAAACCTCGTTCTCTCCTACTCTTAGTCAAAATCAATTGAAGTCGAAAAATAGTGTTTTCTACATCAATGCCCGTATCATGGATAATGAAAATCGCAAACCCTGCTATTGGTATCTTTGAGTGTTCAATATCATAAATCTCGGCGTACTTTATTTATGACTCGTACTTCGATGTGTGCGTACTCGCACCAAATTCTTGCACATACCCTGAACCAAAGATCATGAAATACTAGATGTGACACTCTCTATACAAGCCCAAAGCTCTATCCCATATACAAGTTCTAAAACTGTCTGGAGAAAATTTTGCCATTAGAGAAAGCAGCAAAGAACTACTGCTTCCTATGTCTTATCTAAATGCCAATAAGAACGAAAGAGATAAGAATAGGCAGCCAAAAATTCTCTCTCACTGTAAGTGCTGTCACAGTGTAGGCAATAAAATGCAGCGTTTTTTTTATCACGCATTTTTAAAGGCGGGCCAAACGAGTGTCACATCTAGTATTTCATGATCTTTGCCCTAAACCAATCATTTTACCGTGTCTCCTTCTCTCTCTAGTAAAATTGTGAAGATAAGGACTATAATTCAGAGTTTTAGTGTTGTCACTTAGTAAATCTGAACTTTTACTCGAAAATCTAAGGATCTACCGTACTTCGGGCTTTTTTTATTCAAATGGCGTCAAACAGGGCGCCTTGAAAAGATATACACTACTATAAGCCAATTGATTTTTGAATTTTCTTGATCAATGTTTGTTCGGGAAATCCTCCAAATCATTCCCTCTCAGTTGTTTTTTAACATTTAAATTTTGTTTTCTCAAAGCGCAAGGACACTTACCAAAAATTGCAAAGAGTCATGTCAGCGTTATCGGTGGACCACACGTAATGACTCATTCGAAAATAAACACTATCAGGCATTTAACGCTATATTATTTGTTAGTACCTACTTTTTTAAAAGTTCTCAATTCTCACTCAATTTTTTATACCCCTTTTCTGATTACTTATGCAAATTAAAAACACACTTTTATAATCGATCCTCGACAAACATGTACAATTTGTATTTTGAACGAATATGAAACCTTAGAACACATAATGCTGAAGTGTCCTCAATATTTACCGTTCCGAAATCATTTTATGGGCGCTGTGACTGTTACTCAGAATAATGTTAATGAGAAAGAATTGTTGTGATATTCTAAATTGTGATTCTGTATCCAAGATGAAAAAAGTGTATTTTTATATTATTAATTGTATGCGTTTGAGACCTTTCTTACAAAATGAATGATACTTCAAACTTAATGACAAATTGTATTCTTATAAAATGTAAATATTTTTTGTACACCACTGTGTGGGAACCTTGCTATGGGGACAATTTGTAACCCCCTTTAATTTAGCAATAAATGAACTTGAACTTGATTACTTATGCCATTTCAATTATTTTCTACAGGAGAATTTGCTATACACTCAGTTTTCTGATTTGTAGCGATATAAACGATTTACGTTTAGTTTCTCTTATCTATTTTGTAAAATATAATTTTTACTATTCCAATTGAATTAAGCTAAATTTTTAGGAACAGTATCTAAATTCAAGTGTTCTTTGCATAACGATTATGGGTTGATTCCTCTAAAATATTATAATTCGTAAGCCCCTAATGGCAATGCAACATTTATTGAAATCTCGGTACAGAGCAAATGTAATAAGCAATTGAAGAGAATTATTGGAAACATTTTTCTTTCCACTGAATGAAAGGGGTTAGTAGGAAGATTTTGTTGCGAGGGGCCGGTTGGACTGAAGTCACAGATAGGACATGGTATGAAGGACCGGATTATTGCTGGCTGATAGGTACCGGGCAAGGGAGTATGCTTTACGAAATTTCTTGAGTATGATAATAAGTATATCCGCCTAACATTTTGACTTATCCACACGAAAAGTGAAGTGGATGTGGAAATTTTCCTCAAGCATACCTACGCTCGAATCCGGCAGACCTTGTCCTGATTGATAAAATTTCTGTGTAGGGTCAAGACAATCATTGTGAGCTGCCTTTGCGCCCTTCTTCTTGCAGATCACGTTTAAAGCACGCGTATATCGCAAGCTAACATTCCAGTTAATCTCCACGTCTTCTTTAGTTATAATTTGGCGCAGTAACGTACCTGGCCGATACAGGTACGCACACTTGCTCTCTGGGTATGCTCCCTTTTTTAACGGCCTGATAACTGCGCGCGGTTAAGTGTTGCATGCCACGGACGCATAGACGTGAGGGGGTAGCCTTAATAAAAACACATTACTTTTGAGAATTTGCATTTCTTGCTAATGGGACTAATAGCTGCCAATTGATATTTTTTTTTCATTTCATGCAAATTACCTGCGTGCTAAAGCAAGCTTAAGTGTCGCAACTCTGCTCCTTTAAGCATTGACGAACGCTCTCGTTATGAAGAGGCTTAACTAGATTTTTCGATCTGTTGGAGGGTGCAGTCGTTGAATAACGCGCAATTGAAAATCGTTTTTAATATGTCATCACTTCTGCTCAAGTTGTGCTTAATCTCATCATCGGCGAAGGGTTCCTTACCCTCTGATTTTGAACGAAATATGTTTTTAACCTAAATGATTTTCAGCAGAAATCCTGGAATGGCTTTTTAAAAGATTTCTCCTTAAAACGAATTTCGAAATTTTCAATTTTATCCATACAATTTTACTGTTTCGATGAGAATCCTTTTCGGCACGTTAGATTATTAAAGATGCGCGTTGCAAAAACGTTATCCCGGAGCCAAGAAAATTTGCATACTATCATTAAAGGTATCGATGCGCAAGTCTGCCATATGCAAACCCAAAATAGCGTGAAATAACCGAAGAAAAACAAACCAGCAATTTTGTGATTTGCCACCCTCGTGGCATGTGATGTTTTTTGAAACCACATTTCATTTTTTATATCCTGTAGCCCAGGAAAGTACACCACAAACAAACAAAATACCACCACATTTTTGGAGGGTGACACTAGGGTTGGAAATAATCTGGTACCAAATGTTCGCTGCTTACGACATTATAGTGGCACATTACGTTTGCTCTTCTAAGGGGTGCTTAAACAACCGTACAAATTTCAATTTTCTCAAAGTTATTGCGTGTTTCCGGATGAATGTTTGATTCAGCATTTTAACTAACAATCTGTCGGAGGAAAGCCAAGAGCGCGCCTTGAATATGACAACTTAATCGGTATTAACTGCTTAATTTAGCCTTAAGGTTTTGCTGAATTTTAGTAATTCTAATATTATATAAATAACTGGTATGGTTGTTAGTTAAGCAGCCTTTATAAATAGTCAAAACAATTTTAACTGTGGAATTTAGAAAATATTGATGTATGTATGTTTTATCATTAAATTGTGGATTTCACCCAACCAAATAATTAACTTAAGAAATTATTGTACTCATTTTCGACGTCAAGTGGGTATAAATAAGTCAAAGAAGTTTAATGTGTCGTAAAAATTTGTTTCTTAGGTATAACTAAAGTATTCACTTTTAATTCATCGCTAAAATTACTTACTAAATTTAAATAATTTGCAGCGGATTATGGAAAAGGGCAATTTTATGTAATTTGAGCATCGATCTGATTTTAAAGTTTTAGTTTTTCCTTCGAATTCTTTTATCGTATGTATGTAATCTATGGTAGAAACCAGGTAAATTTTAAAATTTTGAAAATTTGGACGTTCTTAAAAATTCACTAGGAAAAAAAATTTGATAACCTCAGGCTCTCGACCCTGAAAGATAAAATCATTCAACTCTCCAAGGAAGTAAAATACTTGGTACTCGATATACTAGATATTAAACTGTACTGGAAGGCTTACGTCGAATACTAATATTGAAAAAAGGCTACGCGCGCACTGAATGCTTTTTGGCAATGCAGAAGAGCTTTTGGGAAGACATAGGGTCTCAAACCAGGCATAGTACACTAGATTTACAGTTGGCGTAAAACAGAAAAAGATTACCTGTTCTGTTCTTAATAAAGTGCAGAGAGAAGTCTGTATTGGGATATTGGTGCGGCTCTCAACGCAAGGCTTAATTTGCAACCCCTGGATATCGCTATCCAAGATGCAATGAAGGGTATATGTCGACTAAGAAAGTTCGGACTTTGGAGTAATGGACATGCGATCATGGTTCATGGATCATGCAATCGGTGCCATGTCCCGGAGACTTGTGGAGCATTGTGCTCTTTATAACATGCCTACGGATCATTAATATTGCTTTATTTTCTATGGATATAAAACTTGAAATCTCTTTGTACAACTTGAATTCAATTATCTTCGCGCATAATCATTCAAATTAATAATTATTTGTTATTTAAAATTATGACAGTTTTGTATTTTTAAATAATAAAAACAAGAAATAAATACCCGGCATTGACAAACCGATAATTTTTGACCGAATTTTATGTTGATTTCGCTGTACATCCATATCGTATCCAATCCAGGTTTGCTCGCGTTCATTTCCAATTTAAATACACATTAAACGAGAACTGAAATAAAAAACATCTTTTTGAACAACAAGCTTTTATTTTCTTTGAACAATTAAACTTAAAGTTATGTCATTTTTGGAGTTGTTATAAACACTTACCAGTTCCATTACACAACCTGGAAATCCGAGTGTGTTTGTACATATGTATGTGTATATATTGCATAACAATAATTATATCTTTTATTGGGTTGTATCTTTATAACTATAAAAGTTTGAAATAAATAAAAATAAAAATAAATAAATAACAATACATACAAATGCAAGACTCTTGTAAAAAAAATTAATGTCACAACTAAATTCAACGGCACTTTCTTGCACATATTATGGAAAGAACTTATAAGTTTTATAATTTCCGCCTTTGGTTGAGTTTCCATCTGATAGAATTCCGATTTTGCTAATATATGTTTGCGGTATATTCTATTACATAACAAACATAAAAATTTACTTGATTCATAAAATGTAGCTATATAAAAGTTACACATGGCAGTTACAATAGTATATATATATATTTGTAAAAGTGAATCTTTTCGTTAGAGATGCAATCTAATTTTAAAAAGAAAACCGCAATTAAAAATCAAGAATGCACATGTTGCTCGATATTTTACAAAATAGAAAGAATATTATTTTCATTTACCTGCTCCAACAGAAAATTACTCTCGAAAACTTAGTTGAAACTCACTGTATTCTAGTGAAACGAAATTTAGAATGTTAATGATATAGGTTTGCCTGAGCTTCGATTGAGACTCGATCAGTTCTAATATGAAAAATGTCCACATTTTGAAAGCAAATTTAAAGATCGTAATTACAATGGTATTCTTTTAAAATTCGCAATTTTTGGTGGCCGTAAAACTCTTTCGGTAGTGTTATGTGTTACGCGGTTAAAGCAATATTTTCATTATTCAGTCAATAATATAAATTCTACAAAGATTGTTTTTCTGAAGTTTGTTAAATTTAGCAATATATTTCATTTCTGTTCACTTCTTGGCCAAACTCGTCGATCAGGTAGAAACTCGTGCAATAATTTTGAATAAAACAATTTTTGTTTTATTTCAACATATTTATTAAGCACTTCATTATTATTGATTAAGAAATATCCAACAATAAAACAATTTTATTTTTAAGAAAAAGTGTAATAAATTTGTTGTCTGCTTCATATGTACTTCTTAAAATATCTCTTATCAGATCAATGTGATAAAAAAGTAAGTATAAATATTTTTACTTTTATTTAATTTATATTTAGGTTAAGAAAATTTATTTAAATAAAAGCAAAAGTGTTGTAAGAAAAATTCCGACTCAGTTTCTTCGAAATCCGTGAGAAAGCTCAAATATTATCGTTATTAAAATTAATAATATTGTAGAAATTTAACATTATTTTGTCAAAGGTAAAAATTACTATGGAATCGTAAATAAAATATCTAATAAATAGATAATAAATAAATACGAAGTGAAAGGGTAGTGAAATGTATACTAATTAAAACGTATTGTAATCAAATTTAGTTGTTGCGTTCTATAATATTTGTAATTTTATCTAAAAATTCATGCAGTGAAAAGATCGGACTATTCTGCTAAACCTGTTAATATCTGCTCGCCTCGTATTCCTTTCTTATAATCTATGTAATTTACTAAATTATGTTACCTTAAATTTTGATCCAGATTTGATGAAACATGCTTCTTCTTCGGAGATTCTTCGATGATTTTACCTTAGTGTAGTCAATTTTGTCAAGGAATTTAATCGCATACTTTCCATTATTAAAGCGTCATTGGTCACCTCGGAATTGAGATATTTTGAGGAGAATCCTTAAAGGAGTGCAAAAATGCAATTCGTGTTCTTCATACGTATAACACTTTTTCGCCTTAATGAAAGTTAAGTCATGAATACATTTTTTATAGATTATTTAACTCTTCACACACAATTACCATGACATCGAGCTCAAAAGAAGTGGCAATGTTAGGGGATACTTAATATTATTTAATTTCTTAGTACATATTTGTGAAATTGGCTTCTCATGATAACTAAAATAATAATGTTTTCCCCTTATTCAAGATAATGTTTAAATATTTTGTTTTTATTGAAATCGATTACAACATATTAAAAAACTTTACAAAAATGAAACGGACGATCGAAAATTCTCGTATTTCGTTTAAAGAATTTCTTATATTTTTTGTAGGCTTAATTTTCCTTATTATTAGCATACAAATACATGCATGCTTTACCCGATTTTTAATGCTCAAAATCAGTTGCGAACGTATGCATGCTTGCTAGGAGGAAAAGGAAAAATAGCCCGAGGGCGGGCACAATGCTTCTGTGAGGGTTGCAAATGCCAATATATTGCATGTATATATGTATTATTCCTCCGCCAATACTGTGTTAGAGTTTAGTTATAACAAACACAATCAACGACCGGCATTAATATTTGTGGTGTACGGCAGGACAAGGGTAGAACAAGAGGGTGTATTATATAATATATATTTTAAGTAAAGGAAAAAAAGCCAAGTAAAGCAGATGCGTTGCCCTAAGGGTTGGCGGTGTTCAAGAATAAATACGCACTCATATGCTGAGGGAGATTCTAGTTTTTTATTTTCCCTTTTCCCAAGATAGACGGGAAGGGAAGAAATTCAACTAAAGGAAATATAAAATACATTCTGGGATTTAGCTTCCCAATTATATCTTTCGGCACATTCTTTTTGCGATAACGCTGCGATATCGTTCGAGATTTTTGAGATTGAATTTTTCGTATTTATTTTAAAATGTGTAAAAGCCGACAGCTGCCAGTTTTTCACCTGTTTCTATAAGGGGGAATTGTATCTCAAAATTTTACCATCCGCCCACAACAAGGTTATTGCTGGAAAACTAGGGCTGTGTCTAATTTAAATATATTGTTTTGAAATAATACTGACTGTTCTAATATGCAAGTTGTAATTGTGGTTTCAGTAATGCTCCTTTAGATATTGGACTATCGCAGTTCGATTTTTATGAAATGTTGGATATAGGGTTTTAATGCTGCCTCTTACGGAATTTATTCAGTTATCCGTTAAGAAATTATTTTAATTTTCTAGTCTCTTTCTTATTTACTATTTTAAATTTATTTTTGTTTTAAAATCGAATGCGAATGACTTTCTAAGCATGGATTTTTCTCAGGCAGATTCATTACTATCAATTTAGTTCTAACTTCCGTTAGTCTATGTAAAGCTCGAATCATGCAATTAAATAATGTTTCTTGTCTACCTCAAGGAAGATATCTAGGTAAACATTTTACTTCTAATTCTTATTGATGATGTGTTTCTTGTTTTAAATGTGCAAGAAATCCCTTATACACAGATGACCTACAAGCGTAACATTGACATTTGATGATGTATTAATAATGGCTTTCTGTTTAATTTTACGCATCTTGGTGTAGTCTTTGACCCTTAGTTGTCTTTTATGATGTATATTATTTCTAAAATTGTCTCTGTACTTGGCTTTATTAAAAGAAATATTAACTAAAACCTTATTTTATTGTTTTGTTCGATTGTTGGTTTCCTAAATACGAAATATATTTAAATAGAATTCCATTTTTTTAAAAAGCATTTGAATATTGTGTTCTAAACTAGTGTATTCAAGCATTTGATGTCTATTTATAAAGCTTAATAAAATAAGAATATTGAAATCCAGTTGCATTGTAATAGATAGCTGCAATTTCTAGCTTGTGTTTCATATTATATTTAAGAAGTATAACTTCAACCTTAAAAGTATATACGATATATGAGCCGTTTATTTTGAAAGTGGCGTAAGTCCAAAAGGTCATAAGGTCGATTTTACTTGAAAATAATATAGTAAAATCGACCTTATGACATTGTGGACTTACGCCACTTTCAAAATAAACGGCTCATATATTGGATTAAGTACTATAAATAGGTAACTGACAAGTTTTTAACAAATACAGGAAATCAGTTCGATTCAGTTCCTATATAATTGAGACATTGGCCGCTAAAGGGATCTAAAATCGAATAGAACTATTAGCACTTTTAGCATCGAAAACTTTGTTTCAAGAACTGTCTGATAAGCAGATAACTCAAAATCTATAAAAATGTCCCTGGTTAAATTAAAAGAAAGAAATATATTTAGCTATTTATCGCCTCTATTATTTGAGTTTCAATTTGTTTGATTTGTTGTTTATTGATACCTTTATTTATATATTATTATAGCTATTTAAAGAACACGTCAGTAGATAAAAATATATGTCTCGTTTTTTATTTCCGCATTAGGTATTATTACCGTTATTTATAAATTAACTAATAATATATGAACTAATGAATGGCAATTTTTCTTGAATACTTATTAGGGCCGTGCTATAATAAAAAAAAGGTGGCAAAATTAGGCGGCACTGTAAAAAGCAGAAACTAAAGTTAAAGTGTAATTTTTTGGCATGGTATTTTATTTAAAATAAATAATATTTGAAAAAATGAGCCTCGGAGCTATCTGTAACTGCAATCTGTAAATATAAATTTGTCACATTATGTAAGGATTATCAAACACCATACAAAAAGTGAAAAGTTATAAATAAATCTCAAATGAGAATTGCTGTTTATAATATTACAAACAATATGGAATGCTGTATAGGATATCGTGCCGAAACTAAAATAAGAACCAGAAGGATCTTAACCTTAATTTCCTGACAGACCGATCTACGAATCTAGAATCCCGTAGCAGAAATATTACAGTTTTTATATGAAATTTTAAAACTTGAAGATATAGATAACAAAACGATAGGAAATTATTACAGTAGTCTCCAGTCCATACTTTCGATCGAAAATAAAGCAGATATACATGCAAATGATCTTGAAGAAGACGTAATACTTCTTGATGAAAACCGAGTGCTGCTATATTCTATGAGAACTTTGGACGATTTAAATTATTTGTGCGAAAATTACTTAATTGCTTTGTAACCGACTGTTGCAGCTTTAAGAACTATATTAACACTACCTGTCTCTATAACTAGTGCGGAAAGAAGTTTTTCTCGTATTTTGCTATTAATGAAATTTAGCTTGTCAATTGACTTCTTGGACATGTATGACAATAATATGATTTGAGCGAAAGTCTAGACCGCCATAACCTAGAACAAAACATTAGTTATAAAAATTAAAATAACACGTATGTGTCAACATGAATACAATATTTCTATATTTTTCTTAGTAGTGTTTAACTTTCTGAAAAAATGTGTGTTATTGCTGAATTAATATTGTTATAATATTTATTGAGATATTGTAATAATAATATAATTTAAATGCTAATAATATAATAATATAATATAATAATATAATAAAATAATAATATAATAATATAATAATATAATATAATAATATATAATAATACAATAATAAAAAAATAATACTAATATTATTGCCCTGATCTGATTACCTGATCAGGCCCTGATCGTTCGACACGTTCAGATCAGATCGCATGATCCGGCCCTGATCCTACGAAAAACCTAGCCCTCCCTAAGAAAATGCTAGTCGGGAAGTATATACTTACATTTTTCATTTACACAAATTGCAAAACTGTGTGTGAGCAAAATTACAAGATGGTAAAATTAATCACAGATTTTACGCTATATATTTATTGTAACTGAACGCTGCTTGGATGAGTAAATAAGACGAAGAAAAGAATTTAAAATATTGCCTCCAATCTTTTGAGACGATCTTCTTAGTTATTGGGTTTAACTTCTTATTGACCGCCCCGAGGTACGCCGTGTACATAAATTTAATTTCATTTCCCCAATGGATTGGCAATTGCACCAGCCGCTTCAAGTGCTTCGTAAGAAGCCACAAGCGCAGTTTAATTTTTTTTATTTATTTAGTTTTTGCTTCTACGTTTAAGGTGGTTTACTGTTCTCGGTGGGGCGGTACACCACAGCGTTAACTCCATTTGTCGGACCAACTCTGCATATATATAGTATTTTAGGCATGCAATCTTTTCTAATTAATGCAGTATGCGATCGCACTTACTCTGAGTAGTTTCATGCACATGTATACATTTTTGGAAAATTGCAATAGTGCCCTTTGGCAACTTATATTTTGACGCGTTAAAGATTTCTGCAGCATTTTTCTATTTTATATTTTTTTCTATTCTGCTTGATTGTAATGAAACAGAATCTCGTTAATGACAGGAAACAGGTGTTTTACGTGATTTATCAGTATACTTAGGAAAATGTTGTCTTGGCGATGTTCTTTCTTTGTTCTGTTGCGCCTTCGACTTCATTCATTCAGTACCTCTATTCTTTTTATGCCTGCAAATAAAAATAAAAGCGATTGTACAATACATAAATAAATAAGAGAGAGCACTTTTAACACAATAAAGATTAGCTGGGTTAAAAAATTTTCTTTTTTTTAATGAAGGCAAAATAAGAAACACTTTATATCTCCATTCCCACATACCCGAATAGCATTTTCTTAGTGCTAGAGTTAGGACCGGATTTGGCTTCCCGGCCGAATCAAATAATCTGATCAAACTAAAATTGTCAATCTTTATGAATAAGGTAAGTGTTAAAGCTATATTTTACTTTGTGTACTATACATACTTTTTTTTGTAAGTCTATTGCTTTTTATATTTATATAATAATAATAATTTCTGTATCATAATAAACTTAATCAATTATTTAATGATGAAATTTAATAGACTTAAATTTGTCTATTGAGTGATTATACTGGAATAAAAATATATTTTTCAAACATATTTCTAAGGCATGAAGCCTTAGTAGTAGCCTTTAGATGTTTTAAAATAAAACAAAGCTGGTTACCATTATTTATAAAATGTGATCAATTGTTAATGCAGAGTAAAGGAAGCGTTTTCTTTGCAGCTTTCCCATATTTTACAACAAAGTTTGGAATATAAAGTTTGAATCAAGGACATTTTCTAAAACTCAGTTAAGAATTGATAGAAATATGACAGTTGAAGTATAAACATTATCGTTAAAGTTCACTTAGTAAATAAATTAAGTTAAAGTAACTTTATTTTATCGAACTAATAGGCTTTTTGATATATTTGTAATTTGAATTAAATGTTTGTTTTGCTGGGAAATTGATTACATGTTTTGCGGGTAACTATAATATTTTACAATTTTTGTTTGTAGTGCAATTGATGATGCATGAATTTTACCGGACAACATTTGAGGACCATATCAAGCGTCCGATAAGTACTCAAACACTCTTGTTGGTGCTAAATTGCTTTCTAAAAATTGAAAATTTTCTTTTTCATGATTTTTCTCACATTGAAGAAAAAATCAGAAAAATCTAATACTTTTATCAACAATCGGTGCAAAATATTGTTGTAGTTTATCAGTATATTTTTAAATTATAGTCAAGTTATACTTTATCAAGTATAAAGTTTGATTGCAATTGTGTAGTAAACTAATTTCGAAATAGTAAAATAGCGTAACTTAAAAGAGATTAACATTTTCAGAGTGCCTTCGTTAATGTGGAAGTAGCATCCATCAAAGCAGCAAGTGTTTGTTACAAGCACTTCAGTTAATTACTCTTTTAAGTACGTACCTAAAGTATTCGAGACGATTACCAAATGTTTTTGAAAAGCAATGTCAATGGCTCATCACAGGGCGTACTTTACAATTGGACAAATCTATAAAAGCTGAGGGTGATGCAAGTAGGCGAATTAATGAGCAAACAGAAAAGAGAAAAACTGTGGGCAGCTAACTGTCTCCTCGAAAGCCAGATTAGGATTTTCACATCCCTTCGGTCATATACTGTGAGCACGGTTAATACGAAATGGCTGAGTTAAATACCATTCTCGGCTTTCATCCCTTTTGTTACACTGGTCGGTGTTTGCATAGCACATAGCCTCATCAAAAGGGGCGCTCATGTGATGCACTTATTTTGTAACTTGTTGGGACTTGTAATTTCAACTGCTTGTCGAATGGATCTCCGGCAAATAGGAGTAGGCTACACACAAAAGGATCTAATAATTTCCCGAAACTGCAATTGGGATTTTCACATATGAGCAAACAAAAATGTTATACACTTCCTACTTAATATTCATCGATCTCAATGTGCTTATAATAAGGTTCGTTGGGTTGGCAGAAGGGAACCGTCATAATCCGGAATAAATTCCCAAAACTGGAGTTTGTCATTTGTCAAGAGCGTAATTTTGATGGACAGTGGCAGTAGCAACGAAGGACAAATGTGAACTGAAACTTATTGCTCATTATGCTGATAGCGGACACACGCAATATATCCTAAGCCAATTATTTAAATCCGTAACCAAGTGCTTCCTCGCGCAATTGATATATTGCCTCCAACTTGCTTGGACAATTTATGATATGCAAATTTATGTACTCTAATCTCCTTATCGAAAATTTAGCTCACCCGTAAAATGTATATTCAGAGGATTGGTTGGATATACAATATAAGTTATTCGTTTCATTTGGTTTCGAAATTTAAACACGACAAATTTAAGCAAGGTAGTTGTAACTGTAACAATATATATATATATAGTCTATACTAAGCAGGTTTCTAAGTTTTACATTTTTTATTTCTTAATTAATTAATTACTAATAGGTTTTTATACTTTTGCAATTATAATTGAGTCGTTTACAGACCAAATTGATTAACTCCACAAACAAAAAGTAGCGAATACGAGAGAAATTACACATCTTTGATTTAAAACCGATTTAAAACAAAAACTAAAACAAACTTTATTAAAGTTTATTACTCTTATGTAAAATTCTTAAAATAATTCATTTCCAAAATTAATCATCAAGCTTTTACCAGATGTTTCAATATAAAAGATTACAAAACAGTTTTACTTTTATTATAATAAATCCTTGGAAATAATATTTTTTCTCTAATGTTATGCCAAATCAATCGAATTATGTAGAAATAATTCGTTACATTTTAATTCGATATAATTTACTTGCAGAATTGTAAGAGGAAATAAGCCCCAAAAGAGGAAGGCGTGATTTTAAGTCGGGAGGTCAAGTACGAATTGATCTTTGAGGTATATATAAAATAACTAATTACATAATTCAGGAGAAATAATCCTACTTTAGAAAATGTCTTTTATGAATAAAGCGAATCTAATTAACATTAAATTTTGAATACCAAGAAGCAGGCATCTACTTGTATGAGATGGCATATTAGGAAAGTTTAGCTTATGCAGCGCAAATTTTGTAAACTATTTTTACACAGATTCAATTATATAAATCTATTAATCAAAAATTACACCTATATGTGAATCCTGAATTCCTGATTACTTGCTCTCTGAAATGATGTTACCAATAATTTAAAATGTTGTAAAACTAAGTCTGAACAATTTAATGTTATCACCCAACTTGCCAAAAGTTTAAATATTATTACTTGAAATGCTCGTGGTATTCGTAACAAAGCACTTGAATTTTTTCATTTTGTGTTCAAGTACAAGCTAGATATTGCTCTTGACAGAAACAGGATTAAATCCGTCAATTAATTTCAATAACCCTAACCTCTATTGGTGTAGACTAGATAGAGTAATTTAACGTGGCGGCGGAGTTGCTATTGTTGCCAACAAGAAAATTAAAGCTGGACTATTACCACAATTTAACTTAAATGTGATCGATATTGAAATTACCACGGAAGAAGGTGAGCAATATAAACTAATCTCGGTGTACTTTCTAGGGGGTTCATCAAACAATGAAATAAAACGGCATCTCATAATTAGGCTCCTTAAGTTAACACGTATCCGTGGCTCATTTTTAATCGGGGTGATTTAAATTGTAGACACGAGGCTTGGGGTTGTTTATGTGCAAATGCTTGGGGTAATTTATTATATGACCTAATGCAAAATTCACCATCTGAAATATTATATCATCCTAACCCAACTTATGTTTCAAGAAACTTGAGGACTAATCCCTCGATCTTAGACTTATACCTGAAAAATAGACCCGAAATAGCAATTCAACCAAAAACCATAAATGAGCTGTCTTCAGACCATTTGCCAGTCAATTTAAACCTATCACTTATCACTCTTCAAAATTGCAATACACAATATAATTTCAAAAAAGCAAAATGGATAAAGTTTGGAGGCTACTTAAAATCAGAGATACGCCCATTAATGAAAACTCTGCCTTTAAATAATATAAATAATATAAAGCAAGTAGATGATATGATTGAGTTTTTCACTAATCTCATTCATATCGCGATAAAGTTAGCTATCATATACCGAAAAGCAAATATATCCGATACGTATAAATTGCCTGAAGATATCACAAGAATGATACAATATCGAAATAACGTATGTAGAAGATGGTAGCGCACTCGAAACTCCTATTACAAAAAAATATTGTAATTTTGGAACAAGTGTATTTAATCGGATATCTTGAAATTTCGAAACGATATATGGAGCAAACTCCTAGTAAGTCTGAAAAAGGCATCCACACCGTTTTAGAACGTAACAAAAATAATAAAGAAAAAACACAAACCTCTATCGGCTATATAATACAATAACACAAAATGCATTACGTAGAGGAAAAGCGAAGGCATTTACCGAAGCTTTTTCTACAAATAATGACATCTCGCTCCATCTTAGCGACATCGACACTACTAAAGTAGTAAAAGAATATATTACAAATTATGCTGATAAAAACGCAGCATCCAGCACATTCAGACACATAAAGCCAAAAGATACAAAATTTATTATCAAACAGTTGAAAAACAAAAAGTCTCAGGTCCAGATAAAATACCAAACTGCTGTATTAAAAATTAACCGAAACCAGCTGTTGTCTATTTAACTTTCTTATAAAACTCCTGCCTCAAACTCCATCATTTCCCAAAAGCGTGGAAAATAGCAAAATAATGGAAAAAATTATCAAAATTAAAAGGATTGACTTTATGGAAGAAAATAATATCCTTCCGAACATTCAATTTAGCTTCAGAAGCGAACATTGCACTTCACACGCTGTCACTAGAGTAACCCAGGATATCAAACAAAATCTAGCAGAAAAGAAATCAACCTCCCTAATACTGTTAAACGTTCAAGCAGCTTTTGATTGCGTCTGGCATGAAGCTCTGATATACAAGATGATAAAATTTAATATTCCTAGCTACTTAATCTTCATAACACAGAACTTCTTAATGGATAGATATTTTAAAGTGTACGTAGAATCGGAGAGCGCAGAAGCATGCAAACTTATAGCAATATAATGTTTCAATGTTTGCCGACGACGTAGCAATCTACACCTCCGCAGATAACCTTGCTGAAATTATGAAAACCACTCAAACAGGCCTAAATAGCATAGGAAAATATTTCCACAAATGGAAAATCAAAATAAAATGCGATTAATTACCAGCTATGTTTTTTACCAGAAAAAATAAACCGTGCTTTTTACCTACAAACAAACTCAAATTATATGATATTGAAATTCCATGGTCCGAAAATGTAAAATATCTTGGCATCACATTCGATAAAACATTGACATACAAAACTTATATCACGCACACAATTAATAAATTAAATATATTACCAAAATCTTATATCCCTTTATCAATAGAAAATCAACCCTAAGCCTGGATAATAAGCTCCTAATATTTAAAGTAGTTTTTCTTGCCGTGTTGACATATGGAACGGTGGTGCGAACACACAAAAAGAAGATTCATATCGCTCAGAACAAAATATTAAAGATAATACTAAATCTTCCTTGGCACTATTCAACTAGGCGATTACATTCCTAATATCATTTTCCTAAAACATTATATCTAAGTTGTAAAGAATGACTAAAGAAATTCTAAACTCTTAAAAATAGCATTTACACTGTATACGCTAAATAAATGTCATGATAGTAAATAAATAATTATAATAATAATAACAATTATCCCCGAAATTTTTTAATCACAGAAGCCCTTTATTTTGCCATTTAGGATGCTTATCAGAATTAATGCGTTTAAGTGGTATAAACCTTCTTATACCGTTATGAATGAAGTACAGAAATTAGCTGTATATTGATTGCAAGTCGAGCGAACTACATCCCTTGGTCCAATCGAAGAAAATTTAAATGAGACTAGTATAGTCTCATAACTTATTAAAATTGTATGCAAATGTAGGAGTATCACTAGAATCAAGAGTGTATTCATAAGATGAAATGCCAATTATATTCATAACATAAAAATCTTCATTCTAATTTCAGATGAGTTTTCTAACAAGATGTTATTATTTTAATTATTTAGTTACTAAAAATTTAAATAATTTCAAAAGATTGTTATATTATATTTTGTTGAAAACTAAAAATTGTTTTACCTTTATCGTTCTCGTACAGTATAAAATGGTCGGCGAGCGTCATGGTGCACGTAGACATAGGGTTGGGGATTTGGACTTTAAAGACTCAGCTCCAATTAAAATAAATCTGATACTCCTCATGGAAATTCAGATATGAAGCATATTCACCCGCGACTGAATCAAAAAGACATGAGTATCCTGATCATAAATTTTGTTGCAACATCATTCCCCTACTAAACTTATCGAATCATCCCTTTTTGTCAAATTTTTTATATGAACTTACTTTCATTGCTCCAAAACAAGGTACAATGCAGGATTATAAAAAGAAGTTTCTTGGCAAATTCATTGTTATCCTACTTCTTTCGCAATTTAATTTCTAAATAAAAACAACAAAAAATTTATCAATATATGAAACCCTTCGGAAATTATTAACATTAACATGGGATTAGGAAGCACCAATTACACGAATGCATGCGACATGCATGCAAAAATAATTTAGGGATGAACGATAAGTGATAGATTGCATTAAGATTACATTTTGAGTTTCTTTGTTGGTGTTTTGATTGCGCATGCACTATGTAAAACCTACTGATCTAGTTCGGTTGATAATTTTAAAAAAAATATTGAGCATAACTTTAACATAACAAGATTTATTTGTTATTTCATCGCAAGCGGTGCAGTGAATCAAAAGATATGCGATTTTAATGTTTTCAAGAATTCAATTACAATTGAAAAACAACTACTTTTAATTACTGGTTTTTGTTGTTACAATATTTGTTTTTTTTACTCTTTTTGAGCATGTTCTAACAACTTTACGAATTTAATTGGTCTGTGCGACCGAAGTTGTGGGCACACCAATAAAGTAGTTATGAGTTTTTTAATTATCCATTATTACTATTTAAGTAATGTCTCAGTAGTTGATCAGTATTAAATGCATTATGTATTAAATAAATGCTAAATTTACTAATCCAAATTCACTAATGGTTTTGTTCAAAAAGTCAAGTTTTTAGATTAATTGAAAATAATTATTCCACACAATCATTTATAAATAATTAGGAACAACTGTACCAAAATGCACTACCTATATGATATTTTATCTTAAAATATGTATAATAAATTAAAAAATGTTTGAATTACCCAATGTAAAGTTCTTGTACGAAATCACTATCACACATTTGTTATAACACTATAATTTTGAAATTGTCTCAGGTGTGTTGCTACTATAAGAATGACGTTTACAAAATGAGTTAAATTATGTACTATTTCTTTTGAAATTTCATTATTTATAGTCAATTATTCATAATAGTTTAATGTGCGTATGAAAGGAGTGTTAATAATAAACGATGTAAATAAAAAAAATAAAATGCAAGAGTAACTTTCCAAATATAAATGAGAAATGCGCTTGAAGTTATTATGCTAATTATAATATAATATTAATAAGATATAATTACTTGTATTACAATATAAGTAAAATATGACACTTTTGACATGTTGCACTCAGAATAACTGAAGCTTTAACTTCTAATATTTTTAAAGCCACTACTCTTAGCCACTTCATTGAACTCAATGAGGCATTTTCACTTAAAATTCACACTACTAATTTTCAAAATCTTTCATTTCTACCGATGTAATACAAGACTTATAAGATATTAACTACTTAGGAACTAAATTTATTCTCAGAGTGCATATCGCTCCTCAGAAACTGTTAAGATGGTTGTTTGGGATAATATTTACAACTAAATGCGCGAAGGTTATTTCGACGGAAAGCTGAATTTTATGAATTATACAAGGAAACTTGAAAGTACTTTGTTATTTCGTAGAGCTTCAGTTGTATACCAAAAGCAAATGTAGAATTTCTTGCATGTGTTTTGGGGTGTGTTAGCAAAATGAAAAGCTTTATCCCTCTTATATTGTATAGCACAGACACAACTTTAGGCAGGGCGTCCTATAAATCATGAAAATATGAATGCGCACTATTGGGGTATATCAGAATGTAGCCTTCGTCCTGAGCTTGCAGGAGGAAAAATTTCTTGTACATTGCTTGGGGCGGATACATTCAGTAAAGTTAAAGGCAATATTCTAGAGAGGGATACATTACTATTCGAATGTACAAAAGTCCTCCCTGTATATACTGGATGAGGGTTCTCTTTCGGTCCTGTTTTTAAGTGTGTTTATGTGTGTATCGCTGGAAGCGCACCTAAAGAAGATGTTATTTGAACAAATAGGGTGGTGCAAACACAGTTCTAGGGGTTTGCAATTTCATAAATTTTATAAATATCTATAGACACATCAGCTGGAATACATTCTTATATATGTATATTAACTTAAGGCGCAATCTTCTATGGTACTAAGCATTGTTATGTACGCACGAAGATAGTTACAGGAGCTGAAGTGTACACCCCCAGGTACTGAATAGCCGAGGGCTGAAAAATCGTTGCAGTCGTATTGAAACCTTAAGCGCGTTGGTTTGAAAGTTTTTTTAATAAAGATTTTTTTTAAAACATTATCTTAGAAAAGATTCCCGCCAAAAGGACTACAATATTCCATAAAATAGTGGAAAATATACATAAATAAGTAGTGCCGCAGTGTTGTGCTCCTATACAGTGTGCTTTTGCATTTGTGGCAGTAGTTATACAACCTTTTCAATCTTACAACCTTTTTTTTGACCGCAATTTATTTATTTGCTTTATTTTATTCAACTTTATCACTAATTTCTGTGGGATATATAAAATTTTTGAAAAAGAACATCCGCCGAGTGCAACATTTTAATCGCTTCTATTTTGCGAAAGCTGACAGTTTCTTCATGCGATTAATTAAGTTAAATACTATGTCTTACTACGCTAAACTAAATCGGGACGCGCATTAACTAACAAATTTTTTTTTATTAAATTTTCAATCAGCAACTTATCTGTGTTGTCTGTCTCTAAGAAGTAACAAGGAAAACATTCATTCTGGACTTCGTTGCAAATCTTCGAAGTAGAAAGGTAGGAATTTTTTTTATATTAATGCAAAAATTATTTAAATTATATCAAAAAGAAAATATTCATGTTGTTATATATTAGTAAAAATTTAAAGTGCATAAAATTAATTTTCTTATTCATTATTTGATATATGACATATTTGAAAAACGATTTTTAAGTTGGCTAAAAATGGTTGGTAGATATAAAGAACGCAAAAGACATTTTGTACTTTTAAAATGAACGCAAATAGGAGAGCCGAGGTAAATCTCGATTATTCCACTCCACATAGATCAAGTAAATAAATTAAATACTATTTATAAATTTAAAATATAATTAATGATAATTTTTATTTCTCGATAGATAGTTAATTAAAATTAACTTTTATTTCATGATTAGTTATGTAGCATTTTTATGCGAGTCAGAATAGCTGCCTATCGGTCCTAATCTACATATTAAATAAACAATAATGAACTTAATATTCATTTAATTTTTAAGAAAATATTCCCTTAAAATTAAAATTCTTTATAGAGTTGAAAAAAAGAAATCGATTTATCTTCGCGTTATTTTACTCAACGGTTACTAGTGAAAACATTTGAAAAAATAGTCTGGTCTTCAAAATTTTCAGACAAAAAATCCGGTTCAAAAAATGTTTTTTAGTTTTATGAGAGTTAGAACAGGTCATGTAAATAAATAGAATAAATAATTACAATTCTAAAAAGTAAGATCCCGAATAATAACGATAACGCGAATGAAATAAAATGAATGTTTCTGATTTTTTCGAGTCCATTTTAATGTTTTTCGTTTTGTAAAGACTTTTATTAGAACTATCATACTTAAACTAAAATTTTTCCTGTAACGAAATATATAAGTAATTCTTGTCTGTGAAATCATTAAATTCTTTTATTTAATAGATTTATAAAATATAAATAATAAATATTGTTGATTGATAAAATTAAACTCGTATCAAAAATAATTTTCTGGAGTTCGCGTGATTTTGACTGCCTAGTCCCTAAACCTAGAAATTGTTATTTTCGGTTGCTGCATCATCTAAAATATGTTTTAATTTCAAAATATATCAAATTTTTAAAAATTAATTATATTTTATACATGATAAAATCGAGATTATACATGCAAAAAAAAATACGGTTATTTTAAAATATATAGTTTCTTCCTTTCCGTGCATAATTTTATCTCAATGTGAACGTATTTTCAAACGCAATTTTAAACTAATAAGCATTGATCCTTCAAACATAAAAAATATACCATTAGTATTACACATATATGTGTGAATTCAAGATATTTGGCAGTACTGGTTTTGTTGTTTTAATTTCGAGAAATAGATTAATAGATTAAAGACGCGTGCATATAGGTTGAATACAATAGGACAAGATATTATTATATAACGCATATGAAATATTCGAGCCAGTTTTTGAAATAAACGGCATGCGTGCTTATGCGCGTATGGTCAGCTTCTGTGCAACTGTATTGCCTTCAGATATTCACATTGAGGTAAGACAATGGGGCGAGGAGACATTGCCTTGATTAGATAGAGCGGTGTTAGCGAACAATTACAAGCCAATTTGTTTCTGCGGAATCATTTGTTTACATCAGGACAATATTGTCTCGTGCAAATTCGACATAATTCAAACATCTAGGAAGATTGAGGAAAGCAGTCCTGAATTCATTCTTCAAACTTAATTGCCTAGTTTTTAAAGTATCTGGGGAGTCAGTTTTTATTGAGTTGAAAGTTACTCATTTTCTAGTTTCCTAAATAGCATTATCTATTAAACCTCTAAGTATGAGATTCCCAAACTACTTACTTAAATGATTGATTAAAGGAGGAGATGTTAATCGAAAAGGGACCAATTTCTCAAAAATACGATTTCAAAATCCAAAGGGGGGATAGTCTGTCTACACCTGTAATTCATAAGCAAAGAGCGGAAAGAATTCCACTCAATATGTACTTTTTGAGATTTAATTGAGTTCGGTGTGTCTTCACGTTTGATTTTGTGAAAATCGAAAAAAATTATAATAAATTTATTGTCTTTTGAAATTTAGAAATTTTATCAAAATAGTAAACGCAACCCTTCATAAACTTTATTAAAAATATCTCTCAAAATCCAAAATTAGAATGACAGAAAGGTGACCGTCATTGACCAATAAAAGAATAAGTGCTATTAGACATCTTTGCGGAGGCAAGGTTAAAGTGTATGAAATAACGTTTTAAAATTATATATTATTAATAAATAATAATTAATTGCAACTGCAAAATTGTTTTGTATATTCGACAATTGTCAAGGACACTTTTCCGCAAAATGTCGTCAAGTCCGGATACTGTAAATTTAATTCTCACCTGGTTCTCGTTCCTTTTGGTTTTACTGATGAACTAATATATCCAAATTTTATTGTCAAGTGATACACAACATTTGAACCTTTAAAACCTTTCCTTCACATATAATGGACTTAAGACTAAACTAAAAAAGGTTTTGTTATATTTCAATTAATATTCTCTTTATTAATATAGATTTTTCAAAATGTTTAGTTAAATTATTTCATTATAAAATATGCTAAATACTTATTTTATAAAAATAATCGTGAACAGCCTGCTTATTTTCAGCATCGGTGTTAAATTTTTTAACCTGAAAATATTGCTGCATTCTTGAACTATAACCATACAGTTGTATGGACAGGAAAATTATCGGAAAGCAAGCGAAAACCTCCACTGAATTTTCCTTGCCTTTTCACATCACAATTTACTGGCATCACTGCTTTAACAAAACAAAGTAATACTCTGCGTTAACAACAATTTCATTCTTTAAAATCTTCATAGTCTCCGAAAATTGACTTTTCTAGTGCTTTTGGTGACCTTTTATTTTTTTGGTGCCACTCCATTGGATCTCTCTTAGACGTCGATGATATGGCTAAATAGTCAACTTTGGACTTCGTGTATTTTTATTTAAAAAAAAAAAAATTATTTTGACTGTATAAATACGTACATTTTGTACAACAATCGCATTTTAGTTCTGATCAATAAATATTTGTATTCATTTTTACTCATTTATATCGGTAATACTGGAAGGTGAGTATTCTTGTATTTTTGCTTTGAATAAAAGGAAATTTAGTTTGGCGCTCTGGCTACATAGATTTTGTAAAGCGGTTGATTTTATTAAAAAAATATTTATATTCCTATTTCAAAGAGTGGTAGCTTTATTATATGACAATGATAAAATATCATAGTTTTATTACTTGTTATAATCAATTTAGTAACTCCCTTCTGGTCCTTACAACAAAGCTACAAAAATTCCAAAATTTTAAAACTTGCTTGACTATGACGTGTCTACTATAATCGCAAGGAGTTAGATCCAATGTATTTTAGGGTATTGCATATACATATTATTGTAAAAGTAAACATACGCACTCTCACTGCAAATACAAGTGTTGTTTTAACCCATGAAAAATGTGTACATTTAAATGTGAGCTACAACAATTCACTAATACGGATTGTATTAATTTTACATACGATGTATGAAGTATTTAAAATTCATAATCATCATTATACTCTCACGCGACAATTATGTGTTGAAATCTGTATATATGTTAAAAAGTTTGCACAATTTCAGTTCAACACGCGCCATATGGGCTGTGTTCCCAAGAGCACTAGGTTTCTTTAAGTAGGGCTTCAATTATATTGTTGTTCCTGTTTTTGTTAAATGAATAATAATAAGTTTAACATGCTTTATGATTTACTTATGCCGAATGTAACGCACCATAGATAGGTAGAAATAAGTTCATTACTTTTTTACTTAATGTAATTCACATGTAAAATTGCAAGAGCTAGTATATAAGCAATTTCATTATTCAATTCTTAAGTTAGGAACGCATATTCGTATGTATGATGAGCGCAAGGGGGAATGGGGAGTATGGAATTGGGAACTCGGAATAGAGATTCATGGACGAAGGCGCAAGGGCGAATGGAGAGTGGAGATCGAGGGACGGGGGCAAACGCTTACAAATGTTAACACACGTAAACATGTAAAATTTACTTACGAGTAAAAACTGACTAGACTCAAATAATAGAAATAGTTGTACTTGTACCTATGTGAGTTGGATTTGGAGTGCTTTTACTATTTATATGCAAAGATATATGAGAAGGTATTAATTTATCAAATTTGAAATGTACATACTTTATATACATTTGTATAAATTTATTTGCTGCCAACTAAGCCAAAATATATCTTGCAGGAATTCGACATGTCATTCCTGGCTACTTTGGATGCAAACGCGTGGCAGGTAAGTTACACAATATCCTAAAGAAGTCACCACCGGTTGACCTCTGTTTGAGTGGCAGACTGGCAGCCTCAAAATCAAATTTCCCAAGCAATAAAAATAATTGAATATCCTCCGCTTGGGCAAAAGAGCCGTTCCGGTGCGGAATAACGAAATTTAAGAGCATTCACCTCCCCGACTGGTGTTTTGCAGTTCGCTTGTAATCCAATTGAATATGGAATTTTTGTAGAATTTATTGCCGGATCTGTGAATAGGGTAAGGAACTCCAAAGAAATAAATAAAAATTGTTAACTTTATTTTATTTTTACAATAGAATAAGCCAGCTAAGCTAAAATAATTGTGAGGAAACAAATTTTAATTTTGATGAAATGTATTAGAAAATATTTTGCTAATGCAGCTAGCCGCCACTTCGGGCTAGCTATTTCAACTCAAAAGAGGATATATTTGCTTTGATCTTGACTTGGACAAAGTATTGGACTGCGGTTGAGTCTAATACTTTGAATCAGACTGCACGTGCAGGCAAGAACTTCTCTAACATAGTTGCTTCCTAATATAAATAGCACGTGTCGGTTCAAATGTACTGTCTTTGACAGTGGCAGCAGTTTCAATATGTGATTTGAAAAAAGATGCTTTGTGTTTTAGCAGTTGGAAAAATTTAGATTTCTTCAAGAGTTCCTTTAAAGAATACGTGTTTTCGTACATTATATTCCATGTATTTTGTTCTATTGTTTTTATGAGAAAACAGCAAGAGAGTTTTTAATTGATATCTGGCCTAGTCTCAAATAATCGAGCGTGCGCTTCTCTGCGTGACTTTTTCATAAAATTGACACGTTCTAGGTAGAGACTCGAGCATCGAGGATAAATTGATTTAAATAATTTGCAGTAGAACGAAAAAAAAAGTACTTTCCTTTTAAATGCAAGTGCGTGTAAGTTGTAAAAGGGAGCGGCACACAAGGGAAACATATTCCAATTACTCGGGCAAGGTCGGGGATGAAATAATCAACCTTCTGGATTTGTCACCCTCCTTTAAGAGTGCTTGATGTATTATTCGGTTCATTTGGCCGACAGGTTTAGACAAATAAAGAACCAAATGTGGTCACACAATGCAGAGGCCCTTTTTCAATAAACGACCCACTGAGGTAAGAAAGAAGAATAATAGACGCCTGCTTTGACTGTTGCTTGTTGCTTTTGTTTGTGGACAAACAACACAGGCGAGTGAATTGAATGATTTGAACGAAATACAGTTTTTTGCTATTTTTGTTTTTGATATCGCATATGGATATTTTATATAAATTTTAACGACTTTTAGTTTAATCATATTATCTGTGTAATTTTTGTAATTGTAAGATAAAATTTATTACTTTTTCCGCTATAAAGTAATCAACATAATATAAATAATAACCATTAACATAATGTGAATTAACATAATTTATTATATTCGATACTTTATAGTGATTTTTGAAAAGTTTAATAAATTATAAAATTACGGTTACAATCAATTATTTTTTAAATTTAGTTAAAATTAAGATAATTATTAATATAATGTTGAATATTTCTAATTAAATGAATATATCTATAAACAGGGCATTCTGTTTAGGGTTTTAAAAATGTGACTTTTGACTTGGACCAAATAAGTTTGAATATGGCATTCCCTAAGAAAAGTGAAATAAAAACCTACCTAACCACACCAGATCAGGTAAAATAAGGCACATCTGAAAAGGGCATCAGTTCTGATCAGGCCTCTATATTACCCAACAAATATCGCCATTCTTGTTTTATCGTTACGGAAGTTTGACTGAGAAAAAATATTATTAATGATCAAAACAAGCACAGCATTTTCAGCAATATTTGATTATTCGATTTGATATTTTATTTTTTGTGTATTTTTTTATCACATTTAAACATTATTTTATTAACATTTATTTATTTAATTATATCAGGTTGGCTTCATCAAAAAATGGGCCTATACTTTACAAATGTCATAATGAATATTTTTTTATCTATGTTTTTATTTAAAAAAATCTATCCTACTTTTGTATTTTAAATTAAAATAATCAATAGCTTACTCATAATATTTGGGTTACCAGCCATCCCAGTGTGGCAGCTAAGGGATATACCTAAATAAGGTTTTTCTGGAGAAAAAACATCAAATTATCCACATTTGCTGATGACACGTTGGTAATAGCTGCAGGAACTAAAGAGTAATAAACAATATTATATTAACGCATAAATCATGCAGATATTCAGACAGGTAAACGGTCGACAAAAAAATAATATAAGGAATCCCTCGAAAAGCACTTTGCTAGAATTACACAAGTCTCGAACACGGCTTCAAAAAACACAGTTTTATTCGAGGGATGCCTGTACACGCCCATATCATTGAATTCCAGCACGATTCAATATATGGTAATTAGACAGCAAAATACTTAGATCTTGAACTCAAGCTAAGTGGAAAATACGAAGTAAAAATGAAATAGAAAGGAAATACAAAACATGTATGGGTGATTACGAAGAATCTCCCATTCCATTTTTATCAAAAACAAATATTGGTCTTTCAGAAAATTTTTAAACCAGTATGGACATACGGCATTTGTGTATAGCGCTGCACGAAAAAGTTGTGCAAGATATCCATAAATCAAAAATAAAGTGACTTACTAATTTATGCCAAATACAAAATATTAATTATCCTTCTTAATCAATAAATGTTTTTTGGGAATATGTTAGGAAGAGGAAAAACTCACCGTTTTCAATGAAAGGAGAGCGTTTCGTTTGGTCAAACGGAAGGATCTGAAGGAATTTCTTAGCTACCGGTTATACTCGTACATAGTTTCTAAAATATTCCACTTTTAGTTTTTGCAAAATGTCCATCTCAAAATTCTTCTACCCGCGCATAATTTCATTAAAGAGTAATAAATTTCCCTAACGCGTATATCAAACAGAAGGCTCCTACAAAATTTCATTGAAATCGATGAGTTTTCCCTATACCTAGTTTAAGTCCTTTATTTTTAAAAATGAAAGAAAAGATTTTCAGAATCGCCAATTTGGTATTTGAAACAAAAAAAAAAATAAAAATTGGGAAATCTAACATGTTTAAATTAATTTGCCATGATTTAAGTAACATTATGTGATAATATATTTAAATAGGGTTACTGATATAACATCTAATAGCTCAATATTAAGGATTTAGACAAAACAAATCTGATACCTCCTATTTAACAATAATAAAAGGATTGCGAAATGGCCTGTTAAGCGTAGTAACAAAATTAGTTGTCCTTTTTTTGAATTCTATTATTAAACGTTGCAGTCAATTCACCGGAAGAAAGTTTTGAATGGCATACAGTTGTGGATGACATCTAAATTTACCATATTTTTTTTTTACTTTTTTTTTTAATTAGATTTCAATTTCGTAAAGTTTTCACGGCTAAACTATCGAATTGATGTGAATGCAAATTTACCGAGAGATGGCTTGAAAACCAAGGATAAATATTATATAATATAAATTACATACTATAATTTTTTTTTCTAACATAAATATACATATTATACATTATTTTTACTTAATGCATATCGAGGTATTTCGTTTAAAAATACATACATAATATAATAGGTATGTTCAAAAAGTAATGGAAATTTGGTAATTTTGCGGATTATATTAGTCGCATATTCAAACTCTTTTCTCAACACACCTTGTATACACATCAAGATCTTTCATTTGATAGCCATATCAGTACGTTTGAAAGTAAGAAAAATATACATGCGACAAAAATGGCGGCTATGTATATGCATACATACATGCATCCATGCATAAATACACCCAAAAAACATTACCCTTCTTCTGGGGCAGTCGGGTAAGAAGATGAAGAGGACGCGAATTGATGCATTAACCTTAGTAAAAATGTTAGGCTATTACTAACTACTATTAAAGAAAATGTAAAGAAGATTGAAGAGAACAGAAACCTTTTTTGAAATATTTGTGGACTTCATATTGACGCCATTTTACATTTGCACACGTTGTCTGTTCTAATAATCCCTTGACGCTCTTATTATAAGTCAGATGAATTTCATTCGCCTCACAGAGGAGACAAAGCATAAGAGCAAATCGCCCGAAGCAATTTAGTTTTTAAGTCTTCTGAGTGCTTGGGTATATTAAGATATGGTGTATTCCTGGCGTGCTACTTTACAGGTTGTTGTTACAATAAAAGATGCAAAAAACGCCAACATTTTTCGATTGATCGCTAGTTTGCCCGCAATGTACCGTAGATGGCATCAGCCATTCACCCGTTCCGTTCGATTTTCAATAAACATAAACTGTAGCTAAAAATTTTTTGCTTTTTGTAGTGTTGCGAGAGCTTTAAATTGTTTAAAGATACATTATTTCTGGTTTATATATTTACGTGATAATCAATGACAAACGTAGCAAAAAGCAAGTTTGGTCCATTTTCTGTGCTACTCAACCAACGTTTGCTGGTGTAACCTCAATTCGTAAACTGCAGGAACCTATAATTATAATAAAATGGTTCAAGATCTTCCTGACTGTTGCCTTTAGGCATGTGAGGTAACTTATGGTGCGGCATATTTTTAAAGAACTTTTTACACATATTAGCTTCGTACACATATGCTTTATGGTGTATTTTGCTTGATATTGAAGAGATTTCAATCAATTTTTGTATTGATTTGAAGAATATTTTATAGTGAAAGGCAATCATATTATTTTCAATTTCGAAATTTTGAAGCAGTACTTGTGGGAATTTTTTCGTAGGCAATGAATCAGCGGCATTTCAAACAAATCTGCATCAATTTCCAATTTTCTCTTTGTGGTGATAAAATGGGCAATGATGAAATTGCGTGAGGCGCCTTGAGCACGAAACTTTTACTATTACCACACGTATAGAGCATTGAACGTTGCTCGTTATTTTCAAAATGAATTAGGGTAACCTCAAATCATTAGGCGGGAGGAGCAACTAAGCAAAAAGTATAATTTCCTTACTAAAAGTTTTGTCTGAAATTGTACAATGCATTATTTCGACTAATCGGAATTAGATCGCTAGGCTTGACTATTTTAAAGTCTCATTTTATAAAAAACAAAAAGCGTACACTTTAACTCATAAATCATTGCGCATGGACTTGCTTTTTAGTGGCAACTAAAAAAAGCAGGTATAATTTATTTTCATCTTTTCATTCATAGCTATAAAAATACTTCGGATTCTTGGGTAGACGATAATCATTTGATTTAAATTTCTCCAATTATATTTAATGATATGATTCCTTTGACGGGTCTCTGATTTTGGGGCACTCTCAATTATTCTCATGCTATTCAGTCGTTTGCCAATCCGCCCTCTTATCTCTGATTATTTAGGATTTAGCTACTTAAGCAACTTTTCTAGAAATTAATGTATAGTGTTTGAAGCTAAACTATTTCTTGGAAATAGGACGAGTTTGAGATTTCCGTATATTGGTGAAGACAAAAAAAGATTTATTTGTAGTCAAAAGCAGCGAATATATACAAACAAAAACATTGTCATATAAATAATATTGAAATTTCAAAAAATTTATATGTATCCATTCCGATTTTTGTGCATATTCTATTTTATAAATATTATTCGGCCGAAGCCTGGTCTTTTGGGAATTCGAGAAAAATCTGTTTTAATTTCATTCAAAATAACCCCCTTTGACTTTATTGTTTCTGTTTAGCAGTGCAGTAACGATATTTGCTGCTATTGTTTATGATTGCTTTCGGATAAGAGAAGTTTCTTTTGAGAATACAACTAAAAAGACCAGTGTCACGCAAACATCTCGTAATTGTTTCTAGATATGAGCCCTTTTTTGGAATTTCTTATTTAGATCAAATACTTTAGAAATCGGATGTGAGTCAAATTCGGACAACTCACTGATATATAGTACACGGAAAAACTAAATTGTACCCGTTAACAGAGTGGATGACTTTGATAAATAGTTTTATGGTTAAATATCAACTAAATATCATTTTTCGTAGTATTTATAGGTATTCGTAACATTTCTCGTAGTATTTTTAGGAATTTTTCATGAACTTAGTAATGGTTCTCAGTATTATCTTCATTGTAACTATTACCTTTCAACAATTGTGACAACATATGATCATTGTACCTGTGAAAGTTACACATTACTTGTTTGTAAAACAATTTGATTTTCGATTAGTAAATATTACGACAAAAACCTAACCCTATATTTTGCTACGAAGTTTTGTAATATTAAAACTCCTTATGTTTAATTTACAAATAAAGTTGTGCGGGGTCAACCTTTTGTATGAAAATATGCATTTTTTGGAATTGGCACATTCCGTAGTTGAAATTTTTAAATATTTAAATATTTTCAAAATAAAAAGATAATTTGAGTTCCTCAAACTATTTATTTAGTCCTTTGCTAACCTAAGCAAGATGTTATTTATCTTACTTACTATTATATATACATATGACTTTATTTATTAAGTTTAGATATTATTTGCAGATAATGTACATACATTCGATTTGTTTAAAACAAATAGGTTCGATCGAATTATAGAATTTATGTTGCACAAAACTACTATGTATTTTAGGAAATTTGAAATTCAATTCAGAAAACGTTTAAATATTGTAATATTTCATACAATCAAGAGCAATCCACAAATGGTTTAAGTCTAGTTGAAAGTTAGATTAGATAGCTTGTGCATATTTGTTGTGGCAAAGATTTAATTTTTTTTAAAGAAAAACTCTGCGGCTCATTAGCCTTAACATCACCATCAATATTATAATATATGTCAGAATTCATTTCAGCTTGTGTAACAAAAACACTTCACACAAAAATATCATAATTAGCAAAAATTAGGTATTTAAATTTAAAAAATCTAATTTATACGATGAATTGCAACAAATATTTAGAAACTGATTCGTATAAAATCTGTTACGATTTAATTCAACTCAATGGTATATTAAAATATTATTTTTAGATGATTTCAAACAATCAAAATAAACGTTAGTTGACAGATTCAAATCAACAAAATATAAAGAATATTCTTGACTGGTATTAATATGACCTTGTAAGCCTTTTCTACAAGCCATTCTATATGGCAATTTTATTTGACTCTTTATAGGTATTGAATTACAAATGTTCTTTTTAGATATACTAACGTTAACATATAATTTAAACTCCCTATGCTCAGCTACCATTCTCATATACCGAACTTTTCTTAATGAAACAATTTACAATATAAAAACAGGAGAATGAAATAAAAAATGGTGTTTTCGTGGAACAGTATATAGTTTTGATGGTGTTCAGTTATAAGATATCTATTTCTGAAACATTAATCTCAATTTTCATTATAATATTAAATATTTTTAATAGTGTTATAAAATAGGCCCATACTTCATAATTTGCAGGAATGAGGTCTACAATTAATAATGGTAAAAGGTGTCTGAAGCAATAAGTTTCGGAAGCCGACATGGACATTTTTTTATATTTTAAATAATTAGCTTTAATTTGTGGATGATTTATAATATCTGGCCCATAAACAAAATGAGTAATTCTTAAATTAAGTGTGTAAGAGAGAAATATTTACAATAAAATAAATCAATATGTGTGATATGCCGTACTGACACACTCCTTCAAGGATACCGTTCATAATATCAACTGGTAAATTATCAGTGACGTGAACTATGGAATTTCATTAAAAATACAAGATGACTTCATGCCCGTTTTACTAGGATCATTCAAAAGAATGTGTTTATAATTATCCAAGTTTCTTCTGTTCCTTCTGATAAGTTGTGTGCTATGCCTCTATTAAATTCACAAAATCTACAATACTAATTTGATGAACAACTTTTTAAAAAACCAACTATATCATTCAATCATCTAGTTTTCCCCTAAAATAAGACGAAGAACTGGGAAGAGTAGGCTTGGTCCCTTTTTTGTTTTGATAATTATTCCAATTTTTTAGATCATTATTATTAGTTTTATTGACATTATTGAAAAACATTAGAGGAATAATATTATGTAACAAAATTATACTCAGGGGGTAAGCAGGGAAACTGGAAGTAAGTTGCAGCTATGTTATATTGACCTATATGTGAACCTAAAGGGTTGTTGACTTCAAGATCATTAACATAAAAATTCAAATAATTTTTCCGGGTCTTCATTTTGATTCAAGAAGGAGTTCCTTAAAACTTTTTTTAGAGGCGTAGAACTTTAAATTGAAATAAAATACAGAAAAATGTTTTTAATATCCATGAAATTAGCTTCATTGGACAGATAATTTTATGGCATTAATGTTGGGGATGATTTCAGGCATATGGCCACCGTGGCTGGTGCATACATGGCGTAATCTGGAGGTCTTTGTTAAAAATAGGAATCATAAAGAACAATTTCAAATATTGGGGAGCATGCACAAAAGTAACGATTAAACAGAAGTAAGAAGCTCATCGGAGAGCTCCTACATTTACGAAAGACCACATTAGAAACATTATCAGGTGAATCCGAGTAATCGTAGTCAATATTTTGTAACCAATCAAATTGAGAACTACTCACCACAAATCTGCCATAATCTAGTGCATACAAATAATAAATTAAATAAACCAGCATTGTTTATTAGAGTTTTTTGAAAGGTTTGACGAACATTATTAAAACCTTTATTTATTATATTGATAGTAATGTCTTATCGTGATAACATAAATATGCAGCTTTTAATTAACAATACTCGATTTATCCATGCCAACCAAATTGTAAATTCATAAGAAAATCTATCTTGCTCATAGTGCTTTTTAGAATACTGTACTACTATATCTATTACGAGCAACAGGTAAATGTATCCATGCTTCTGTTTGCGTTGCTTACGATTAATAAAGTACCTATTACTTGCGATGGTATAACTTAGTCCACAGCATACAATAATGCTGGATCGAACGGCCGTTCAATAGTTAAAGGTTTTAAACCACCAGGAGAACGCAAATAAATGACTAAAATAATCTCACGAATTGGACAAAATGGCCTTTTATTAATTTACTGCAGTAATAGCAAGATTCCGTCTGTAATATTCAAGTTGAACTTAAATTTAATCGTAAGACGAGTGGTCGGGAGAAAATTGAATCCATCCACATGTCGTTATTTGAGGCGAAATTATATCAAACCAATGTAATCGATGGTTACTGCTGGAAAGTACGAAATCCTGATAACCGGAGGGTTCATTCACTATCACGAACTTTGTTTTCAACTTAATAGCGCGGCAGTCGAAACTCCTTCATATTGTTAGTCCGCGGTATCGTAGTTACGCGCCAGTTTGTTCAATATTTTTATTTCTTCAGAAATGATCATTTTGCGGATTTTTTTTTAAAGTAGGTATTGCGGTAGAGTAAAAAATATTAAACCCGGGTCATGCCAACGTGGTTGTGACGATTTTAAATTATTCAAGATACAAATTTGTATTGAATCGTAAAACAGCA
Organism: Philonicus albiceps; assembly: GCA_963969385.1. Taxonomy (NCBI): domain Eukaryota; kingdom Metazoa; phylum Arthropoda; class Insecta; order Diptera; family Asilidae; genus Philonicus; species Philonicus albiceps. Next base: position 27,513,233 of record OZ017772.1, on the reverse strand, counting down.
AATATTTTATAACCACGATATAACAGTAGTACAGTACCCATAATGCACTAGGTTTTCATCTGTCAAAATTTCCGTTTTCAAATATTTACACAGGTATAAATGGTATACCTACTAGTGTATCCATCGAAATTTAGATGTTTTTGAAAGATAATGTTCCAGTGGCAGACAAAAATGGCTTATCCTTATTTCGCTGCTTAAGCAACCCGAATAATCCACCTGCCCCTAAAACGTCTGCCGCGAATTTCATGTGTAAAAATCGATCGAAAGGAAACTTTCGTGAGAATATTTTAATCCTGCAGATAATCCCAATCGCAGCAAATTTTTAAAGCGAAACCCATTCTCATGAGGGTCTTATCTTATTTCACAAGTTATTAAAAACATTATACCCTCAATTGTGTTTCTAGATAAAAAATAAATTCCATAAACAAATACAAGATAGGTAGGACTATAGCAGGCATTGCCAATTCATTAGTAAGAAGAAGTTTGATATTCGTTCTATCTTTAACGAGCTCCCACAAATTTTTAAAGCAGAAAATGTTAAATTACACTAAACAAGTTATCAGAGTTGGCGATCTGTTTATTTTTATGCTGCATTGCCTCCTGAAAAATTAAAATTTTGCAACTGAGGAATTTTGCTTGAAAAATTGTTTTCTCGCCTGAAACCAGCACGAGCTTGCGTGCATTAAGAATCCAACATTCTTAAGCATGAACTGGCATTAAAATCGAGCGCAAGGTATTAATTTAATAGTTAGGTAGGTATTCGGGCAGTTGTGTGCTCGAGCAGCAAAGGCTAAGACTCCCAAGATTCTCACTAAAGTTTGCTATTACGATTATTTCAACTCCGATCAGGCACTGCTAAAACCCTCTTCGACAATTTTTTAAAATTGAATTAAATGAAAATATATACCCACTTTACATATGAGCCTTTGAGAATAAGAGTGGTGTAAGACAATAATTTTCAAAATCGAACTATCAGTATTCTTAACCCTTTCCAACGGCAGACAAATAGCGATTTTTTAAGTGCAGTTTTATCAACATTAACATGGAACAGCTCAGCATGTTTATTAACATTAAGCCACATGCGATTAGTAGGTTCAAATATAGATATTTTGTAAAACCTGTAAATGCAAATGTAAGCAGGAAAAGAACAAGGAGTGCAGAAAAATATTCCTAAACAATTGCAAAGAAATTGATAAATTCTGATAAAAAATATATAAACGTAAATGCAAAAGAGCGAAAAATTGTTCTTAAGTATTTTGTGAGGATGTAAAATTAACTGCAGTGAAAAAATCACTTCGAATATTTTAAAAGAATTATTTATTAGTTAGTTAGTTATTAGAAGATGGTCTCGAAAAAGTGGAGGAATTTTAAGAAGAGCCTCTAATATATATTTCCTAAAATCAGAACAAGTCCTGTTTGTGATAGTGAGAAAAAAGCAGGAAACGAATAAATAGAGCCCTCAAGAAAGTTGGAGTGATGTTTCGATTTCCTACTGTGATAGCTTCATCAAAGAATCAAAAATTATCTTCCTATCTTATTAAACATCTAAAACTCCAAGCACAAAGTAAAAGCAACGTTTTATTGCAGTATACAGAGACTCTTGCACAGGTCAAAACAAAAATATTAAAATGGCTTTAGCACCCATGTACTTTCCTTAAAGTATGGAAGTTTAAACTACCATCATGATGCTGATTTCGATCAAACGAAGTAGCAGCTAAGGGAAAACTTATCTATCTGCATATATAATGCATGTTTACATGTAGCTATGTATGGATGTGCTATGACTTAATGAGATTTGCTAGGCGAAAAAACATATTTATCGTTCATGAAATGAACTTCGATGAATTTTTATCTACTGTAACATTAGAGCAAAATGTTACAAAATGGAAAACGAGCAAGGAAAAAACTCCAGTGAAACTAGTTAAAAATACAATGGATCTTGCCCCTCAGAGATTTTGTATAAAGAGCATTAGAGATTTTAAATATTAGATCAGTCGAAAGGAAGGGTAGACCGATTCTTCTTCAATACACATTCTCATTTTTTAAACTCTTGAGGTTCAAAATAAAGAAAAAGTGATTAATGAAGTGCGATTACATATGTGCAAGTGGTTCCTAATTGAGAAGAAATTTATAATAAACATCTATATTAGCATCGTTTTGATTTATTTGTTTCTTTTGAATGCAAATATGACAATTGTGGCCAGTGTTTTTCATATTACAATTCATTTAATTCGTATATTTTTCGGAAACATTCAATATTAAAACCTAGAAAGGGAAGCCCTAATATTTATACGTGAAAGGAGCTTCTCTGTAAGTTTATTGGTAATTCCTTAAAAGATACAATAAAACATATTGTTAGATTACATTTAGTCGGTGGGAAATTTCTTTTTTATTCCGTTATGCATTGCGACAATCGATTTAATAATACATAAATCTTTACGAAGTCTCGTTTTTAGAAAACATTGGGATGTTAGAAGTATTACTTAAGATCAATTATTATTAGTGGAATCTAATGTCGAAAATGAATTATATGTTGACGATAATGATGTTTCAGACCACTATGAAAATCTTTCTAATACTGTACCAGGATTGTTCTTAAAATTAAAAACTCGATTTAATATATCGAAAGGAACTATTCAAGGACTCTTAAGAGAGTTATATGATTTAAAGGCTTCTCAATGTTGTAACATTAAAAGAAAAAGAAAAAAAAATGCTGGAAATATAAAGTAAATGATGAAATAAGAAATTGTATTTTTTTAGAAATAACTTCCACAAATTCATAACATTCAATTAGTTTTACTCTGTAAACAGCAATACGATAATATTTTGGAATTCTTAATGTTTTTGAATATCTTATATCAGATTTCTTGCTGCTGGAATCATCTGGAATTACAGTTATTTTATAACAATTACCAATTAGAGGATCTATAGTGGCGGTTCTTGGCGAAAATCATCAAATTGGAGGATTTGTAGGAAACTTTAGTACTTCTGTGAACTTTTGTAGATTTTGTCTCATTTCTACAAAAAGTCTAGACAATCAAGATATTTTTCTAAACATCGTCGCGATAACAAAAATTATAAAAAGCAGTTGAAAAACTGAGAATGCGAATAATCATGTGATTTACGGTATAAAGTTTAATACACCTCTCAATAACCTTTTATACTACAAAGTTTGTAATGTAGGACTACCTTTCTGCCTTGTTCATGACCTTTTTGAAGGAATTGTGGAATAAGATTTAAATATTATTTTTAACTGTTTCATTAAAGAAAAATAGCTTCTTAACATGAAATTTAAACAAATTTCAAAACGAACTAAAATAGATTTATGTTTACTGAGACTTAAAACAATTTCAATATGTTTACTAGGCACAGCCTATGAAAATTTGCAACTTTTATTTCTAAGTCCAATTGTCATGTGCAATTAAAATTTGAATAGAGAAATGGATGATTTTATTAACAAGGTTATTCGAAATTTGCCCTATCATTTAGTCATCTGAGAAAACGTAGTCTATTTATCCTTCATAATACAAGAATACTTTTTATACAGAAAATGAAAATCTAACCGAAACTCTTTTTCAAAAACATCTTAGTGCTCAAATTCAAGAAACATGTTTAACTTCATAGATCAGAATGTAAATTTGAAATTTGTTGCAAAAGCTGTTGTAACAAAAGGTACCCTGTACAATTAAGGCAAATGTGTTTTAGCAGAAATCAGAGACAGAGAGAATATAAACGTTATCTGTATTCAGAATTTTTGAGTGTGTGACAGTGTTAAGTTTTATGGCGGAAAAAAATATCGTTATTTTACAATTACAAATCAACTTTGCTTGAACCTGTAAGTAATAATAATGCGTACGAATATTATCCTCCGAATCTTTATTTTCCCCCAACCGTTTACACTGTGTTGTTTGAATAATTAAAAATATTATTGCTTCCCTATGTATAGTTTTTGAACAAATTGTCATTCCCTTTCAACATTTTGTTTTGTAATTTTTGAATCCCTAATTTATATTTATAACAACTAACGTTCCTTAATTCTTTAAAAATTGTCTGATGCATACATATATGTATAATCTCCAATTTATATACACAATAATTAACTATTATATAACCAATTTTTTAATCGCTTGAGATCTTCGACTTCCAGTTTTCACTTGTAAACTTTGTATAATTAAATATGCGGAATTAAGCAGTAAAGAGAGTGTAGCAAAGTACAGAAAATAAAACGTTTGCAAAATGTCCACCAAGAAATGTCCATTTAAAATCTGGGATTTGATCAGAAACCAAAGACGAATTGTGCTAGCTCACCCGGCAATAAAAGGTGTGATTGAAGAAGGTGAGTTTTTAACTTATTATCTTAATTATCTAATAGTTTTATTTAACTTTGGTTTTATAGCGCACAAAAAAGAATATCAAGATGAAGCATCATCGACGAGGTTGAATTACTCATTCATTTCAAGGGCAATGTTATTAGGTTTTTAAGCTTGAACACCACCAGTTAAAATACTTCAAAACAATGCTGAACAACTTGCAGAGCAGTATCAGATTATTGGAGATGTGGAGTCTACAGCTAACATTAATTATTATACAAAGTCGATAAATAAACTTTTGTTTGTGAACCTGAAAGAAGTCTTTAAAGATTCAGATAACTCTTTCTTAACTACTTCAACATATTTTAGCGTTGTTTTATCAGGAAGTGACGAGGGATCCGATGCTAAACTCCAAATGTCTAAACTTTTTGAGGATTTCAAAATTCCACGGGAAAAATTTTCTAAGGCTGCCTTTGATGCGTTTCGAAAACAAGAAAAAATTGGCATGCATTTAAAGAGTATTGTCCACTTATTTGTCAACGAACTTCGTTCTAAGTCAAAATTTATTACAGTAGATGTCTTTAGAAATATTGTTGCCAAGATATGTGGAAAATACCCTGATACTTTTGCCTATAAATATAAAGAAGGGCCCTTGATTTCTCTCCAAAGTTCTCCGCTCATAACTAGTCTAACTACCAAGGAACAATTATTTAAACCCCAAACCCAAATCATTACGTGGTTCAGGCCTTACTCCACTAAACAAAATGTTCAAAAACTTTTGAAATGACGAACTGACAGCCATCTTCATTAGGAACTGTTGAAAATAATGAGATCCTCACAATTAAAAAATATAGATTAATAAAGTTAAGCAGACAAAAACGCTCTCTTCTTCTGAATATAAAGAAGTCAAAGGCCTAATGGACAACTGGTATTCTGAACAGCGAAAATATCTCAATAATTTCGTCAGCATACCTATTACTGAATTGAAAGAAGAATGGCCATTTTTGTTGAACAAGGGTTTTATTTTTTAACATTTCAACTCCCTCACTGGGACAATATCAAATAATATTAATTATTAAAGTTTGATAATAATAATAATGAATTATTAAAGTTAAAGTTTGATAATAAATTAAAATAAATAATTGACTATGAACGTACAAAGAAGCCAAGGACTATATCGAGTATTTTTGAGATCGTTAATGACGATGACAACAAAGTCACTTTTAACTATGGAAAACATTTTTAAATATTGTGGGGTAAATATTAAATGATCTTCTCTTAGTAATTAATATAATTTAAATTTAGTTTGGAACCGAACTTCAAGAAATACAAGTGCCAATGCAGACTTCCTGGTTTGCAAGCGTTGGTAAGTCTGTCTTTCAAATATCCCTAATATAGACAAACTAATGTTTTAATTATAGATAACGGTAGCAGTCACGTCATATACATTTTATGTCATGCATATTTGGATTTTCAAGTGTTATAAAAATTACCGAATTGTTTCCATTGAAAGAGATTATTTTTTGAATTAAAAAAGTTTGGAAGTGTTTTTTTTTTAACAAGAAAAATTTTGCATTTGTTATTTTATATAACCTATAACTTATACGTAACCGATATTTGGGGCTTGTTGATAGAGAATGCGAATATTTATTGCATGAGCAGGATATGCCCAATTTTAGCTTTTTTGAAATTTTTGTTGTTGTATAGGACTATAATAAATGCCTACAGTTGGAACGTATCCATAAACCCACTATCGGAAAAACTATATATACAAGCATTATTGCGTTTTTATTTTATTTTAAATTAAATAATTTCATTTAAATTAAAAATTGAGAAAACTGTAAATAAATAACGAAATAAGTACCAAACGTAATTCACTGATAAATTCGTTTTACTATTGTTTCTTATTCCCATTTAGAACATCTTTCGATGAATATGAGGTCTTATTAAAGTATTATCTAAAGGATATATATATATAAGGTATACGTATAATACAAAACCTGATGTAATTTCACATACAATAGCCTAGGCACATAGAACCGCCACCATTCTAATTGTGTCCCGCCGAATATTTCGATCATCTTGAATTTTTGCCATTTTTTTTATAGAGTCTTGAATTTATTTATTATTTATTTTATTATAAATTTATTTGATTTCTTTGATTATAAATTTACACACAACTGATTAACTATATTACAACTTGAATTTAATATTACAAACGTAAGTAAACTATTTTCATGAAAAATTGTAAATTTCAAGTGAAGGTATAGCTATTTTTTGAGGTGTAAAATTACTGCTCTTGGAGTATGAAATCTATTGCCTACTCTAAAAGTAGTAAAAACCTGTTACTAAACAGGTCCTTTGTTTTTCAGGGAAAATGAATAATTTTTATAAGCATTTATCTTTTGTAAATTTATCGGCTTAAATAAAAAATCCGGAAACCTCTCCGAAACTCGGAAAAAAAAAATTATGTGAAAAAAGAAATGTTAAGATTTTAAAGTCCTGTATCTTCGAAAGTAAATGCTTCCGATAAAAAATATTGCATATTCGATCATTTTAAGTCGAAAAGAAATCGGAGAGGTTTCCGGATTCTTAACTTGTTCCAATTTATCTTCAAGAAGTTGTAATTTTTGTATTTTAAATTCTGAAATTTATTTCTTTTAAATTTTTAATGATTAAGCACCGGAAAGCCGTTGAAGCTTAATGACAGTAGAATAAAATGACATATATGGCAAATCATTTTAGCTCCATACTTACGACTAGCAACATCTGTTAGAAAAACCGGTAAAGACTTTCCGGTACATCTGGTATAGATGTATTTCCATTGTTGAAATTTACAAACACTGAAAGTAAATTTTAGAAGCTAAGCATAAGTCAGGTAAATCCGGATGTTATTTTAGGTTGATAGTGGCGTAAGTCAAAATAAAGTTTTACCAATAACAAAAAAGCAAAGTTTATCTGAAATTTAAAATTTTTGTCCAACAGATTTTTCTATAGACCACTTTACGAAATATAAATTTAATCATATCTTCACAAAGTTGACTTACGTCACACTTATTCTCAACGACTCATATAAAATTTATCAAAACAAATTTCAAACAAATACGAAAAAGGAACATTTTTTAAAGTTTTAAGTAATGAAAATTCGTTTCATCATTATAATTATTTACAACCGTCTACAATAGATATACTAGGGAAATCCCTTTAAAAATGTACTGGAGAAGATTCAACGAGCTAAGACGGAGATAACAAAAGAGGAGAAACAACAAACAGAAATAAAACAATTTTCCTAACTCTAATTAGATTTTCCCTTTCATGCCCTTTTCTATCCTTTTAATTCCTGGTCAAGACAAGAGAGTAATCTAAAGGACGAGGGAGCAAAGCATTTTGCTTGAGGGCGCTTATCTAAAACTTATTTCTTGAAATCTACTTGATGGTAGCGTCATCCCTTTATTTCATTAGGACTTCATTATTACGGATATAAAATTATTGGAACTGAAAATAACTAGATCCCCAACTAAAAAACTTTGTAACATTACCTGGTCGAACATTATTAGAAATTTCTCCTTCTTAGAAAATATCCTACTCGAATTTCACGAATGTAGCTTTTAATTAGCTAGTTATATGGTAAAGTTATCCACACTAACACCTTATATATTGCTATCTATAAACAGATCGCCCCTTTCTCATATTTTCCATAATTTGAATTAAGGACCGCAGCACCTCAGCTAAGGATCTATTTACACGCCTTGACAGGCACAGTGGAGTGCGGCCAGCGTAAATAGTAACGCTGCGCTTTATCAGCACGCTCAGCACGTGACCATGTTTATCATATTTGTAATAAAAAACTTGAGAGGTTTTTTACTCTTCACGGTCGCGCTGTGTGGCACACAATCTTATTCTAAGCTCTTAATGAAGTCCACTCTACAGATGCACAACATGCCTTTTCAATTTTGCCGGAGTAATAAGGTCTCAGTCAAAAAGGACGTGGAACGGATACATTACGGAGGTCACGTGCAAGCTATTTGTTGGGCCCGTGGTTATAATTTGATTATGAGAGGCAGCATATTCTATTGAAATAGAAGTGGATCTTAAGATACTCGCATTGTCTCTTACTTTACATATTAGCAAACATACTCCATGCTTAAAAGAATTTCAGATATTCGCAAATTCACTTTGTGCGTAAAGGACTTATAGGTCAAAATCACCAAGATGGTTAAATTAGTTCTTTTCTATGGAATATCCTAAAATATTTATATTTATACACATTTATTTTGCCATGAAACTAATGACACTTTGAAAGCCCGCCCCAATACCTAAATGGCTAATTAAATGTTTCATAAAACATTGAAGTAGGTTTTTTTAAATATTCAATTGTCATTTAATTTCCATACATTATAATGTTATTGTCATAACTTATTCATTATTACAAAAAAAAAAAAAAAAAAAAAATTAAGTAACTTTATATTTTAAGCTTTACACAAGTTTGTCCGGTAAGTTTAAGCCCACTCCGTGAACGCATCCTAGTCTGTTCAAAACTTAGTACCTACTTAGTATCTTCTTAGAAAGCACTACTGGTAGTTACGTAATATAATCTCGTGTTTGGTTTTTTCATAAATTAGTCGGTAAGTCAATTTTAGTTAATATTTTAGTAGCGTTCATCAATACAGCATCATAATGAAAATGTCGCCATGTCATTAATGTAACAAAGATAACTGGTCTCAAATCCATCAAATAAAACATCACTTTTCGTTGTCGTTGGTTTTACATGATGGCGTTCAAAATGGCGGATTCTATTCGTAATTTTGGAAATGTTTTCGGATAGACAAAGTTCCCGGAATAATAATTTTGTTTCCAGAATGATTTTATTGCTAGCATTTGAAAATTATACTTTTGCATAAATAAAACAAAAGTTTCATTTATTTAACAAACATATACATCTATTTATGTGTAAATTATGTTTTTAATTGAAATTCAAATTCAATTCAAATTCTACTAAATCCTAGAAACTATCATGGCATTTGTTCCATAATTTGTTGTATATTTTATTATACCATAGTTTCTACAAGGAAACAGAAGTTAAGAAAGTGAAATAAACTTCCTAATGATTCACGAAATGTTAATTAAGGAAGAATTTTGTCATTTCGTGAACATCGTCATTTGAGAACATAATGAAACTTTCATTATTAAATTACAGATTTAATTTATTTACTTATTCATGAATAGCCGAAAAACACATAAGCAAACAGTTTTCTTAAAATAACACTGTAACTAAAATACGAAATAACAAATAAACTTTCATCTATAAAATAATTTTGCTTCAGAAATGTTCAGTTTTATTTATTATAAAATAATTAAATTACTCTAATTTTAGGCAATGAAGAGCAAACTTCTAAAATTATATAATATAAATAAATATTCGGCTTTTTTAGAATGTCTGTAAATCATTAAAATATGAAAGTTATGTGCCCCCCTTTTACAGAATAGCTACTGATTTCATGGTGTATAATGTTATTTCAATCAGTTACATTTCGAAATTCGCCACCTTGGTGATTTTGACCCTTACTAACTTATTTCAGTTATGAACGCAATAGAGGCACTTTAAAATAGGAAAATAGTTAAATCATTTTCCAATACTTATGCAAGTACTAATTAAAAGTATGTTTCGTTTTTTTTAAATACTGTTTTTTCACGACTGTAAATTTTTTTTTTCTACCGTAACTTCTAAATGCCTGGAGCGATTTAGATGTGTGTGGTATCGTTAAAATTCTTACGTTACCCCGAGTAACATAAACAATTGTACACGAGTACTCTATGTACAGTGTACGATTTTGTTATAATGAAAATTCTTGAAATTTGAAAGTTGTCAATTACTAGAACCCTACAATGTATACATACATATATATGTAATGCATAAAACTTTGTTTAGTAATAATATAACGACCTCACTGTATACAATTACATAATTCTTCAGCGATTTTGTTGCCAAACAAGTGACAAGTTATTTCTATGAAATTTTTTTTATAGATTATGAACTTGTTAATAATTATAATAATAATATAGTAAGTTCTCATTTTAGAAAAAAAAATGGAGCTAAGAAAATACTAAAAACAACTTATAAAACATTATATAGATTGTCTGCAGCTGGAAAAGAGCTATTTATATTTATACTATTTTAAAAATTGTAATATTCCTCAAAATTTACTTAGTTTTATAAACCAATTATTTCATACAACAAATAATGAATGAAAATCATAGCAAGCGGATTGTCATGAAAAATAGGTAATAGAGATATTTGTATTTTGTATTTCCCAATAAGGAATCAGGATTTCAAATAAGTCACTCTACAAGCTTCTAAGATAATCCTTTACAGTTTACTTATTTTTCAAAATTTTCTAAAATACAGTCTTTCGTATTTTTCAACTGCATTTTTCTACAAAATTAAAGATGATTGAGCATTTGTATTTACAAATTCGTAATCTATAGAAAATATCCAATAGAAATAGTTTGCCACTTGCTCGGCAAAAGCGAAAAATATTAAACTTGTTGACCAGATATTTTTCCTTCTTTATTCATGTGGTGTAGGAGATTACTTCACCATAAATGGATTTATATGGAAAATCATATATAGGAATCCATAGAATTCAATTTGAAGAACATAACCTATTTTTATTGAAGTTATTTTGTTTGAATGTTTTATTAGAAGCTCTTACATACATATGTAGGTTTTCATTCGTTAAGTGAAATTTTTTTGTTTTAATGGTCCCTTGAATATGTAGTGCAAGTGTGCTTAATTCTAATTGCATACATTTGCGTCAAATGTATGCAATTAATTTTCTTTACGCTGATATTGTTGAGTAGTTTTAAATGTTGCCACTTGATTTCTAAAATATTTCATAAGTGTAGCATTTCTGATCATGATTTAAGTATTAAATATGAATATGAGCAACATAATATGCATTATTATTATATATTTCGAAATATTTTCAAAATATGTGATTTATTAATTTGAAAAGTACATAACTTTTTTATACGTCTACAATAAATTATATGAACATTCAATATATGCTCACCATTTATCTTCAAATTACATTCGGACTTAGCTGATATTAATTAATTTGATTAATTTTATTAATGATATTTATATTTTTACAAAATAATTTGAAAATGATGCAGGTGTACTATAGATATCAGAACTTTTTGAAAAAAGAGCTAGGCTAATTGAGAAACTTTAATTAAATGAGAATATAATAATAACATACAAAAAAGACTCTATAAATTAAAGGAATCTAGGTGAACATTTTAAAATAAATTATTTAAAAGGTGGTTGTGCAGCCACGCCCACCATATTATGATAGAATTGGTACTTACCACTGAAGACTCGAAAAATGGAAAAATTCAATATCCCTCATAAATAAATCAATTAAGTTGAATTCGAAAATACATTGATACATTTTTACATGTAAATTTTATTGTCGAAAATGCGTCTTGCCTGAGGATACTAATGTTTTACTCTGATTCTGAATTAATAGCTTCTGACGGAGGTCCGCTGCCGGTAATTTATCAGTCGTCTTTATAGTAGCAAAACACCGGAGATGAGGAGTTTAAGTCGGCACTTCCTAGACTCGACTTGGATAAAGTAAACACTGAACGAACGCTAATCCATTAGCATAACACACCTGTCATCTGGCTAATTCATTCACAGAGCTGAAATATTTAATTCATGAACCGAAAGCGGGTACGGAGAATACGATTTTTTTCACCTCTAGGAAATATTGTTTGATAAAAGTTCTTTGATTTAAGCAACTGTATAAAATTTTAGATTAAAGTTACATGCTAAAAAAAAGTACCTATATGAAACAATAAAACTTTTTTTCGTAGAAATTTTAATGATCGTAGATTACATAAAGTATTTTTTTCCAAATCATCTATTGCAGTGCCTCTGATGACAGGGTTTCAGTAACAAGTAATGGAAAAATGAATATCAAAAATGTGCGAACACATACCTACTGCGTATTAACCCTATTATCGAAAAAACACAAATATATCAATGGGGGTCGGCACGCGTTCACTTCAGAAATACAAGGACAGACCAGATGAAGGGAACCAGCCGACGGTTAAAGATTCGCCAACAGAGATCAGTGGGGCGCGCAAGGGCGGATTCCCGCAGACTTGAGACCCCTGCCGTTCTATGTATGCATTTCCTAGATGTCTACATATAGTGAGAGTTAAAAGTGATCCAAGTCACGATGTACGAAGTATCAAATTTTTCAATCGTTTTATGCCGCATTCTGCTCCTTTATTCTTCAATTAAGATTTCGCCTCTTGTACCATAAAACGCCTCATGTGGTCGCAAAATAAAAACAGAATAGCTCTCAATATCTTTATTAATGATTTTAGCTTGCATTATGTGTCTTTAACACGAATTTGTTCTTAAGCACTACCAAAAGCCTTTAGCGTTTGATTTATATTTTCTTGAAAAGTTTTGGCGGATAGCGGTTGGGGTTCAATGCGAGATTTCTTATGATCTGTCCTTTGAAGATTTTAAAATAAAATCGGATATAGGAAAGTTTATAGTACAGATGGAATCTTTAATTTAAATTTACGAGTTCATAAAGTGATATTAAACTTTTTGCCAAAACTCGGCAAAATCGAATTAGTACAGATGAAACAAATAAAAACATCAAACAGTTTACATTTCCGATTTTCCACTAAGAAATTAAAGCACGGACATTTATTTTAAAGCGTAACAAATTACTGCTGCCCGCTGCCTCCTTCATCTTCACTTTTGCAATCATCCGCGCATATAGAATGATATTCACCTGATTACGACGCGATGCGTATAGAGCCGGGCCCTCAACGGTTTGCTTTTAATTTAAATAACGAAGCAATAAATAACCATATTGCAGCCGGTATGAGTCTCGTCCAGCTTTTAAACAATTTCAATCTGTGTAGCACAAATCGCGAATAAATATTAATCTCGCGGGTCCCGCTCTGGTCAGCAATCAGGTCACAATACTGAGAGCAACCGCTGCCTCCGCTACACGAATCAGGCCAACCGACAGAGGAAATTGGTACAAGATGATCTCTTACCTCAGACATCTTGAAATAGCAGGAAAGAGATGATTCCAATTTAAATTAAAAAATTAATGATCTCAAAAAGGTCAGAAGCAATTAATGCATACAGAGCAGACACACAGAGACATCCTGCTCGGGTACCTAGAAGTGCGACGAAATTGTTGATTAATTAGAAATCATACAAACAGGTGTAAAGTTGCATTCTCATTTTCTACTCCATCAAGTCTGTGGTTCGATCGCATTAAATGAATAAATGTGATAAAAGCCATTCAGCCGACCCATTATATTTTTACTAGCGGGAAGGTGCAATTTAGTTTTTAGCAAAAATTCATCATCAATCAACTAATTTAAATCCTATCTGTAAAACAATATATCACCGGGGATAGTCATTATCATGCCAACGGACGACGCGCTTCATATCCAGCAACCATCAAAATCGATCAGCTTTTGATAGATGTGTACCTGAGCACTTGACACAATAATGAGAGCTTGATTGGATTCTATCTCGGCTTCGCTCCACTAATCTCTTCTTTTAGATAAAGCGAAGTGTAATGAAATTATCGTTCGTCCGGTTCTAAATTATTGCAAAGTTTGTCACAAACCGGAATGCTAAAGTTTTTGTGTAGTAACAATAAAACACAAGAGCATTCTTTCTACCTGAACGAATTTAAAAACATGTGTTATCGGCCCTTTCTAAGGCCGAAATGTTCATATCTGAAGCAAGTAATATGAAAAAATAAACTGCAAATGAATTTTATCTTTCGTTAGCCCTTTGAGTCTTCGTATATCAAAACAGCTACAATCATGGAGCCTCATGCTATGGCTAAGCGAAATTCACATTTTTCTTTAATTGCTGTTTCTAGAAACTATCATCATCCAAGTACCGGAGGTAAGAAAGAGGTCGAGCCACAAAATCAAAGTAAACCTCACTGTAGGTGTTGAAGCTCTTTTTCGAAGATCGTGGAAAATCCCACGACCAGTCACTGCCGACATATGTGATTATGACTATTATGTGAGACAAACGTTAGAAATATACAAAACAAAGAGGAAAGAACCGGCTCTGCTCATTCTTTCAGTGGTATCGCTAAAACCTTATTGTATGAGGATCATCTAAATTAAAGGGTGAATCCCCAAACTTTTTATAAAATGATTATACGTTTTGAATAGCTACAAAAAGAGTAAGAAAAGAACTATACCTTAAATGTATAAACGGATCTCCACAACTCGCCGCATTAGTCGAGTTATGATTTCGATACAACTCTTGACTGGCGTGATTAATACATTTCGTGATATTCACCTGAGGTTATATCATAAAGGACCTATTCAAATGTCAAAATAAGACCACAAATTTAATATGGTAATTTTAACGCTGTTGGTGTCGTCTTAAGGATTATTTTGGTCTATAAAAGTGAAAAAAATTGAAATTAGACTACTTTTCAAAAGAATGTTTTGCGATGAATACTCCTGTTCCGAGTTGTGTAATTTAAAATTTAATTTAATAATTTTATACATCATATTCCTTAGCCACTTAACTTACGGAACAATTTTAAGAAATATCAAAAGTAAATGACACGATTTATATAAATATACAGGGAGGTCCATTTGGTGTTTGGAATTTGAACTACCGGTAATTTAAAGTTTAGTTGATTATATGTCATTTTCGACTTGACACAAATTTAGTTTAAGGTTCTACATTTACGAAATATTCGCTTGAAGAAAGTTAGGAAGTATTCAAAACTTATTTCCAAAGTGGCGAGTATTCTACTCAAACAAAATTTGACAAAAAATACTTCCAAAAATCCAATTTGTGGATCAATTCGTGAAGCGAACTCGTGAAACTGGAATGTTGGTGGATAAACCAACCCGTGTATGTATTCGTCTGGTGCGCTCAATCGAATTTTGCGTAAAAACCTTGCCATGAAGCCATATAAAGTTCAATTCGTACAGCAGCTAAAGCCGGTTGACCATCCGAACCGTCTACGGTTCGCAAATTGGGTGGACGATCGTTTGGCCGAAGACGGCGAATTTTACCGAAAAATCATCTTTTCGGAGGACGATCTATAGGAGGACGGCTATACAGCTCACGCCACAATCGATCTTTGTCAGCCGTGGTGGTAATTTGACCGAAATTGTTTTTCACAAATAAATGACATAAAACAATCTTTCAAATAAATGTTCAACCATTGAAAAATATTGAGCCGTTTTTTTTTATAACAAAAAGAAATTCCAATTTTTAAATGGGCCACCCTGTATATAAAAGATCTAAATTTTGTTAATTACATGACTATTAAAGCAAATAATTATTATTATTAAAAAGAAATAAGCAAGTCATAAGTAAATTAATATATAGATTATTTTTTACTAAAAGGAAGTATGTTCATTTTGACGTGAAACGTTCGTCTCAAAAAGTTAATCCCCTAAATATTGACAATTTACTTTAGAAGGCTCTAAAACTTAAATGTCGTATCCAATTTCCAATCTGCAAGCTAAATTGGGATAATGAATACAATTATTTTTTTATATTTACTTTATAGTATTTTTTCCCGGTTTGTTGAAAATCCTAAATTTGAAATTTTCAACTGGTTGAAAAAGTATTATTAAAAAGCAAAGGGCTAGTAGGTATATTAGATGAATGTCATGTGAGAAATTTTTAGAAAAATTATTTAGAAAACTGTTAAATTTAGTTGGAGAAAGTGCATACATAATTCAAATAATGTAGTTAAATGGAACGAGTACAATAGTATCTGAATTTTAGACCGACAGACAACTGATATAATTTTTTTGTGTAGGTATTACGTTTGAAGTTCTGGATCTGTGCCTCAATGAAATTTTTACAAAAGCCTTCATAAGTGACATCAAGATCAACTTAAGCTAAAACTTAATTTGCTTCACAAAATGCTTGTTAATTGCAAACTTTACTTACAACTTACTACAGTGTCCACAAAATATGGTGAATTACTTATTTAAAATTCGCGGGTATTATGAAAGCATAGTTATTTTTTTGTAGATTGGTAGTACTGTCTTTGATTTCTATGCAGAGTTTCAACTCAATATATTCCATTGCTGCAGAGTTACTCGTGTTTTTGTAAACATACAAAAGTCAGTTTATCGATTTTCCCTATATCTGATTTAGTTGAGCAAAGAATTTGCATTAAATTTTGTTTGTGGAATTCGAACCATTTCGCCAGAAATTCAACTCACATCGTTCTGCAACCACCGCATTCGCTTGATTTAGCACCGAGTGACTTTTGACAATTTCCTAAACTCAAAAGATCTCTCCGTGGACACCGTTTCGATTCGATCGAAGAAATACAAGCCGAATCCACGAAAGCTTTAAAAGCCATACCGGAAAAAGACTTTTCAGACGAGAATTAGAAAATCGTGCATAAGTGCATTATCTCGGGTAGGGATTACTTTGAAGGCGATCAAATTGATTTGGATAAAACAATAAAAAAGAGTTTTTATTTTGTAAATAAATTCGACTTATTTTTTAGACACAGAAGTATATTAAATAACGAACACATTTAGGTTGAAGTCCTGTAATAAATAAAACTGAACTGAACTGAACTGGAAAGTGACAAATATGTAAACAAATTTGACTTTGGAGTTTTGAAAAATTGCATTTTTCCGTTGCAATTTTCAGCTTACTTCTAAACATTATAAATTGTTTACAGCTAAAGTTATTTCTATCTTTTCTTAAGCAAATTTTTGGAAAAATTGTCAAAATATTAAAGGCAAGTAACTTATTCATTTAGCGTTTGTATGAAGAAAATCAGAGAAGACATCTTTTAATATGTGTCACTTTTCGAAATTTGAAAAATAAATATTTCCTGAGAAATATATACATACAAGAATCCGAAAAAACACTTTTTGCATATTCGTCATATTTTACTTTAAATTAATTTCACTACAACGTTTCACGAAAATCCGTGAGCGAGCTTCCTGCCAATGTATACTAACAAAATTATCTAAAATTGTTTAAAGTAAAATTAGAAACAAAAATAAATATAAGCGACCTATTTTCTAAAAGGAGAACGAAATTTCCATTCTAAGCGATACAACATGTCTTCTTTTCTAAAAGAAAATTATGAGTCATCAAAAAAAATATCAAATGCATAACGCCGAATTATTTTTATTCAAATATTAGGCATCCTATGGTACTTTACACCGGGAAAGAGTTATTATCTATAGCGAGAGGGAGCAGAAAGCAAAGGTCAATTATATTACGATATTCAATTAAGGGTCATGTAATATTTTGAGCGTTGTTTATATATGTTATTCAACTCTTTCTGCCAGTTTAAACGTATGTTGAGTATTTTCGTAATAATTAGAAAAATTATAGAAATTTAACCAAGGCAAATCATTTTATCGTAATTGTCCAGTACATTCATCATGTAGTGATTTGCAGTTTTTAAAATATATTTTGACAGAATTACTGATTTCCGATCAAAAGTGAATTTTAAGTTAATTTTGATCAGTAATCAGTAATTCTGTCAAAATATATTGTATAAATTGTTGAAGAACTGGTACATTCCCCATTCTGCCATGTTTTCATCATGATTATTGGTGGTACAAATAAGCATTGAGGCTTTTTTTTGTAACATTGAAGCTGTATTCAGAGAAATTGGTACAATGTATTTTATTCAAAGTATTGTCCATAAGGAGCTACGACTTTTTCCAATCTTTCAGGCAACATACGGATTCCGCGTTGAAAAACATTCCTCGTCCTTTAAGGTGATCGACCCAGTTTTGGCTTCTTCGTAAGAAGTGAAGTGCTGCTCGGCCAGGCCATGAGTGATCGACCGGAACAAGTGGTGTTGGAAGGAACAATATCTGGTGAATAGGAGCGCCTCAACAATTTCCTTGATGATTGTTTCAACACGTCACCGAGTGTCTCTTGGCTTGAGTTCATACGGAACCCAATTTTCTTGTTTTTGCACCATACCCATGGCCTTGAGATGGTTTGAAATCGCTTGTTGAGTCACTCCCAAGGATTCAGTGACAACCTCTTGAGTTTGGCAAGAATCTTGATCCAATAACGCCTCCAAGTCAGCGTCTTCAAACTTTACTGGTCCCGGTTTACGTTCTTTGTCGCTGAAATGACACATACTGATTTTTAGACGAAAATGATGACATTTTAACATGAATATTATAGTTATTAGATGGTCTGATGCGATTTAATGTTAGTTATGCCATCTTTTGTAAAACCCTCAAAACTTATTTGTACCCCTAATATATTAATCTATCAGTAATAAAACAAAAGTGTATTTATTTATTTATTTAATTTGCGCTTAATACAAGCTACATAAATAATTAAAATACGGAAATAATTAAAATTTTTGATGTAGTACATAAACCCTGACTTGCTCCATCATACGGGAGAAAATGGGAAATAAATAGTTTTCTTACGATATACATTTTTGAAATATATTATTTTATTTTATTTGAACTTTGTTGCTATTATAATGTTACAAATTGTCTTAGAAAAAAAGTAAATTAATAAATTTGCATATTTTTATTCCTTGTGATATCTTACTAAATAAAATGGGACCTAATTCTGCTCCACCTTACCTACTTTGATGATAATATCACAGAAAAAATAGCATTATTACATATATACAATTGCCTGTAATGACTATTATAGAAGGATGAAAATAACAAAACGAGCCTTTAAAGTTTATGGCAAAGACTAAATTTCCTGAAAATTGTAGTGTTTTATCTCGTACCACACATATTAATATCCATTAAATTTAAAGTTTTTTTTTGTAAAAAAAATTGGTCGACCATACATATAATAGGCTTTCTGTTTTGTTTAATATATGAACATAACATACACAAAATCTCAGATATCTAAATTTTCCAAGAAAGATATTAAACCATAGTGAAGAAACCCGTATTTTCAAGATCTAACTCTAGCTCTAGATGGTTTTGCACGGAAACTGACCAAAAATGATTCCTACCAAGTTTTATCGAAATAGAAAATGTTGCGTATTTTTTAAATGTGTTTTTTAGTTTTGATAATTTTCTATGTATGACTTTTTCTTTATAAAATATTGATCCTTAATATGCAAAAAACTGCAGTGACACTGATACTGTGTGATACTCAGTTACAAAATTTAGCTCAAAACTGGTTCAATTTTTTAAAATAAGAAACAGCAATTGATTGGTGCCTTTGTTGGCAAGAAGTTACAAGAGTGCAAAGTGAGGATGATGGTAAGGGCCCAGTAAACAAGACGGTACTACATAATACACGGGGCACTGGGCACCCGCATTTCATTTAAGTCATATTTAATATTTACACATAGCTCACAGAAGTAGCTCTGGACTGAATCAATGCAGAACAGTGACGTCCAGTAAGGCACCTATAGGTGCATTTTCTTAAGGTGGATTCCCACTTTTTACCTGGGCTTTTAATAATTTCTTATATGCAGCTGGGCAGCTGGCCCTCGAGGATTGCGAGTGGTCAAAACGGCATTATACAGTTACAGCGGTAGGGGATTAAATCAATGCAAACCAGTAGTTGCAAGTCGCAACATTTGCTGATGGATATAGGTGACCAATACAGCGATCGCCATCCACGTGTATTGCCAAGAGGAGGATATAAGAGTCACTCTCACACTGTCACTGCAGTGGGCTGTCTTCCAGCGATGGGCGTGGCTTCTTTATAAATGGTTGAAACCAGTTCTCGGTACGCATACAGAGGTATGCCATCTTCCGACTAATCGTGTTTTGGACGTCTGTATGTCCCGGGTATTCAGAACGAATTGAATTGGAAACGCATTGTTTGGAGGATTTAGGCGTTGAATACCCCGAAGGTTTTAGTCCGGGGCAGTTAGAATTTGTCTACTGCGCGAAGAGTGTCGTGTTCACTTCGTTTATGTCGTGGTCGGTGGGATAGATGCAAAAAGCTTCTCAATTGCGGGTCATACACAAATAGGCGATTGAAAAGCACCCATATGAATGGTCACAGTCAACTAGTAGAATGCAGTTTGTTATGACATTCGATTAAAACTCCGGGGCTCGGTTTATCGTAATGTAATATAAGCTTCCCAAGCTTATTTTGTTTCGATTTCGATTTATTTGCAAGTTTCGTTTGATTCAACTTCTACACTGAAGTACCAGCGGCGATAACCCGGAGCAACTTTTGGGAATACAAATACCCTGTGCCTGATTTTGTGTGAAGGAATAAATGACGTGAATACAAAACGTGGCGTCACCTTCCAGATAAAGATACAAAGGAAAAGAAGTGCGTTGTGCCCGGATTCAAGACATCAGCCGAGCAACCCACGTCTTTAGATTTCCCAGATGAAAATAAAAATACGAAATAGGTATAGCGGAAAGTCTTTCTATCTACCACACCACAGAAAACGCGACAAGCCTCCGAGGTTGCTATCGGGCGCGCTAAAAGTAATCACACCCTATGTTTGTATTAAAAAATGGCACAAAGAATTCTTTCATGCCGATTGTGATATATTTTACTTTTACAAACCCAACGCCCGGTCGACTCACACTCTAAATAATTGCCTTAAATTGTGCCATACTAAATAGCTTTCTTTCCATCGGAATATTATAAACGCGATAAAACCGGAAATAATAATAAAATATAAAATCAATAATAAAGTGGCCGCGTATATAAAACAATGATAACATCATTCAGCAAAATTCTCATTCTAATTAAGTTTAAGAAAACTTTTTCGTGCCTATTCCGAGTGATAGCATAAGGAAATTTCATTATTTGTACTATCACGATTTACCACCATATTTCCCGATTAAAGTGTTGTTTTTGTTAGAAATATAAGAAATATACATATTTTCGGATTATCCAACTTGAACATTCCATTATTACCTATGCATATCTTACACAGGACCAATGATCATCAATTCGAAGATCAGAAATTCATGATGGTAAGTTTATTCTACACGTAGGCAACCATTTATATTATTATTATTAATAGAACGATAGACAATACAATGTAAAATTAACAAAAATCTTAAAATACTATGCCAATAATATTTTACTGATCGTATCCTTCCCATTTTACCAATGTTGATCTGTTCAAACCAGATACGGACTTATCAAAAATTTAAGGCCTCCACAAATCCCCGGATAACGATAAAAAAAAAACGTTTTAGGGAAAAATCTTTAAACTTTGAAATTATTAAATTCCTTCTTTTTCAATTTATTTACAGCAAATTTCGAATAGTAAATATTTATAACTTGCGATCCCTTAATTAGGTACAACATGGCTATTTATTAAATGAACGAGAATAACATCAAATTCCCATCTGTTATCCTATATTCAAAGATATTCATAGATCTTTTGGCAATGTTGTCTTACTTAGGATGTTATATAATTAAATGCTTCGTTATCATTCAATGCTTAGAATTCCAATAAATCATTTATAATAGATCAATAAATCATTTATTCATAGATCCTTTAGCAATGTTGGGTTATTCAGCGTGCATCTTTTGAACGATTGCTCATATATTACTTTTTTGCGTTTCTTTCATTGTGTATTGCGTAAATCTATAAATTTTCTTCGTTATAATTCACACTTAAAATTTCAATAATCATTTATTAAAATCAACGTTCATCCCCTTATTGTGAGTTTCTACGACATAGAAGCTATACAGATGATGGTGGCTTCCTGGACTTCTAACAATTTTTCAAAACTTGTTTACTATAGTAAACGAGCACCGCAAATTTTGAGGCGAAAGGATTAAAGACACGTTATATAAAATTATTAATATCAGCTATATTATATATAGTGTGGCTTTCAGAACTATAAAAGTATGGCACCCACCATTATAAAATATTATGATTTTAAAATCGTTAGTATATACAAATATATATAGGGGTGAATCTATATAAACTATGGTTTCTTGGACTACATTTTTTTTAGTGAATTGTATGAAAAAGTAATTAATGGAAAATGGTAAATTCGTGTTAAAGTGGTAAAAATACTTTTTAATAATATTTATTTCGAAAATGGGAGCTCATGGAAAATTCAGAATCTATAGAAAAATACCTATAGAAACGATTTTCCAATTCTTTGCAAAAGCAGTTTATTTCGACCAGTGTAACAAATTACGAAATATTAATTTATAAAATTAAATAAATAAATACTATAGATGTAGTTCACTAATAAATTCACTTATTAGTACTTTTTATTATTTTTTTATTCATCATAATAGTCATTATAAAAGTTATCAGCAGTTCAATAATAAAGCGACGTCAATACCGACGCACATTCGAGTTCACTTGACTAATATTTAAATATTAAAATTGTTCCCAAATTGTCATCAATAATAATTCACAACCATTGTTAATATCAAGTACACCTATATTATTTTTAGTGTACAAGAATTATTTAAAAAAATTGTACATATTTTGGACTTCTGAGAACTTGTTCGAGTCTTATGATTAAGTTAGTTTATTCATTACTGACTTACATATTATCGTGAGAATTTTTCAGGATAAGAAGATTCTTGGAAATTTCTCCCTATTTAAGAGACTCTGGCTTTTTTTAATTTACAAAATGTCTCCCTACAGTGTGCAATTTATGTCCTGTACAGACGGCGTATTTCTTAGCGGATTAGGATGAAACTAAAAATTGAAATAGTTTAGGAAAAAATCTAAACTGGTTTGTTTGGTTGATTTAAGAGACGACTAAGTCCTGGCCGGATTCCAATTAGCGCTATGCCCACCTTCAGCTAGCGCCGTAAATTTGCAGAGAAAATTGTCTTAATTTACAAGATTTGTTGTTTTGATTGTAACCCATATTTAGAATTATTTCAACATTGATTTATAAAGCGAAAATCAACTGCTACTAATCTTCTCAAGTTTTCCCAAATTTGCACCTCTGCGATGGAAACCGGCAGACAAACAGATTGAACTCGTACATTATTTACTGATTTCAGTCTAGTCTTCGATTGAATTACCACCAAATATTAATTTACAAGTTAACTGCCCGGGATTTTCTAATTGTTCATCACTTGAATCCGTTCATATTTGTCCAAAAAAACTCAACGAATTTTTTTTCGGGGATCTTTTTCTACTATAATTCAGAATGCTTCTGTTGTACCTCAAGGGAAGGATTTTTGCCCACTTTTATTAATAATTTATATTAATGATATATCCGCTTGTATCAATCACCTAAAAATTTATATATAAATACTAACACCCCAAAAGTCTCCGTATTTAGTTTTGATTATACGTTAAATAATTGTGTATTACTATACTTGAGGAACGGTGATTTCTTCAGTTTTTCTCATCACCGTATTCGGTTCAATGAACCCAATTAAATCTATGTCCTGTGTTTTTAATAAGAATTATGATTTCATTGACTTAAGTTTTTCGAAAAACTCTAATAGTGTGTATATTTGCTGTGTCTGCTTGCTTCTTATTTGTTCATATTTATGTCTATTGTAGTAATCATCTGTTTTCAATGGAATTGAATAATTAAATAAAAGGAGTAAGGGATTTTAGTTCGTCGAGACCCTTGTATCTACGACAATAGTTCGTCAGTTAAGCATGCATATTCCCCTATAGCCCAGTGGCTTTTGTGGACTGTTACTAATCTAGCAATATCAACAGGGTTTCGGCTCCGTAATAACAATAACAATTTTTGCATATCGTGCACAGGGCAGGTTAATCCAGACATCTTGCAGGTTTTTAGACTCACCCACTGCTATTGACAAATGCTAACACGTGGAAAAATATTTGTACCTGGACGAATCTCACAGAAATGTTAAGTGTTTCCTTTTACGATTCGCCGAGAATTCTACTTTACTTGGTCAGTTCATTCGACCTCACGTTCCATCCTATGATGGTGTTTCTGGGATTCCAGAGTAAGGTGATAGACTGGTGTTCGGACACACAACCCACGCACTGCTTCAACAGTTTTTCGCGGATGACTTTTCCTTTAAAATGGAGCAAACTTTCATGATCGCCAGTAGTTCCAGTCGTAAGACGCTAGAATAATTACGTAGACGATACATTATTTCTACATTAAGCGAAGTCGAGAAAAAGATGGCGCCAGTCTCATTCTCAGACTTGGAACCACCGGTAAACCGCCACTCTATTCTATTAAGAAACCTCTCACCTCGAAGCTTCGAATGAGCTGTTCATGGAAACACATTAGTCAGTCCGACAAGCCACTAATTCTTTGGAAAGTAGTTTAAGGATCTTGCGATGGTCATAAGGTCTTGCAAACCAGAAAACTCTGATTCTTTGAACCTAACTCCGCTACAATATGCCAGGTACTTACATAATAGGGAACTCAATGGGTAAGAGATACAAGAGCACGTTTGAATCCTCGGTCGTAGAGGACCGCGGGCTCTTGCGATGCACACACTTGCAGTTCTTTATATTCTACCCAACATTATTTTATTATACCCTTTTTCGAGACAGGGCCATCATACAAGAAGGTGAGAATGGGATGTATTGCTGCAGTATACCATATCATCTTTAGCTGCAACAATTGCAGCTCTGTTTTTCAAATTCTTATTTGCATCTGAAAAGCTGTTTTGGCCCATATATTCACCTTATCCAAAGCTGCCTGCTATATCACTAATCATGGACGCACGACGGTACCAACCTTGATGCTAGAATTCGATTTCGTCAACATATGCCAGAACCTTAACCATTTCTCTGCCTAACTTTAACAGAATATTGTCCATTACCAGCACCTAAAGCAGAACTGCCGCTTGAGTCTTTATAAACCAAGGCAACCCCAGGCTGTTGTCTGTTTTTAAGTCACCATGAAAGGTTTTTACAGACAATTACAAACAAAATTAACTTTAATTAACTTTAGTTTAATTAATACAAAGACGAACCACAAAAGATATTCATCGCGTCCGTGCAATGGTTTCCTAGATATTTCTAATATTCTTTTTAAATTTCTAGAAAACGCTCTTGAAAATTATCCTTTGCTGAGCGTATGAAAAAAATTCCAGTTTAAGTCAGATGGAAGGTGGAAAGCTTTCGAATTTCCAAATTCAAATTGAAAATTTAACCAAACATTTTTCAAATGATAACGTTTTCAAAACTGTTGATTTTTTACGGTGCTAGATGTCCCCTTAAGAATTCAAAAATATCTTTAACACGTTTGTGGATCGGAATGCTATAGCATTCATTTTCATTGTGATACAAAATTATATGAATGCTATAGCCAATTGTTATCCAATTAATTGTATAGGTACAATCTTAAATTTTTGTAATTATTAAGCATCTCATGAGTCGCCGTCGATATTATAGCAATAATTGTATATAACGGTTAAAACATGATATTCTGACTACTCTTACAAAACATGTCTAATCAGATTTTGGATATCACAACTAATTTTTAGAAAAAATTGCCTTTCTATTTCCTAGTCTGTTTTGATTTAACCTTAATTAAATTTCTTTTTGATTTAACATTTGAATACTAAAGAGACGTAAATAACCATAATATCTATTGTAAACTATAATTACTATTATTTATAGTATTAGGTGTACAAATTTGCTTCCGCCGTTTTCTAATAGATAGCTTTAGCGGAAAATGGTGGTTGAAATAAATAAATCATAGACGGCATTCAATAAGCTTAGGAATCTGTCAACATAACGCCATTGAAACGATTAATCGATTAATCTGCATCATAAAGTTATTCTCAATTGAAAATGTCAGTTTTCGAACCAAATTCTCGTTATTTGCAGGAGGTTTTAAATTTCTGCTTCAATATGAAGAAATCTGCGGCTGAGCCTCATTGAATGCTCTCAAATACTTATGGTGAGGCTGCTATTAGTGCAAGAACATGTCGTGAGTGGTTTCAACGCTTCAAGAAGGGCGAAGACCGGCATGGCGGTGCAACAGATATCTGTTTCAACTGAAACAATTACGGGCGATAGGTAACCAAAGCAGTTGATGCCTTTGAGCCGAGAATTGAAGATAAACAGCTGCAATACAACGAGAGGTACGATAAAGTGATTTTACAGCAGGACAATGCTCGACCCCATGTTGCACAGTTGGTCAAAACGCTCTTGGAAACACTCAATTGGAAATTTTTACTCCACTCGTCGTATGCTCCAAACGTTGCTTCCTCTGGCTATCACTTGTTTCGGCCAATGGCACTACTAGCTGACCAGTACTTCCATTCTTACGAAGAAGTTAAAAATTATATTGATTTGTAGATCGTCTCAAAAGATGACTAGTTGTTTCCATGTTGAACTCGTATGCTGCCCGAAAGGTGGCAGAAAATAGTGGACAGCGATGGATAATACTTTTAATAGTAAATCTATAACTAATTTTTTACTATAAAGCCTCGAATTTCGGGAAAAAACAGCTAAGACAAAGTTGTACATAATAAATGAATAAATAAAAATTAAATTTTCAAAATTAGTTATGATCTTTTTTCCAGATAAACTACACAGTTTTATTTGACCTACTTTAAAATTTAGAATTTAGACTGAATAAATATTAAAGCGTAATTCAATTGATGATGCAAAATAATTTTCATCCTGATTATTTGTACCTTATAAAATATCAGAAAATTCATGATTTGGTTGGGCATAGAATGTTTAGATTTGGTTGGGCATAGAATGTTTAGATTTTCCACTTTTCAAAAAAAATCGTGAATTGTCTATTACCATGTAAAAATTTACGCCTAACAATATTGAGAAAATTTAAGCATTTATAGACAACAATATTATATAATATTAAACACTATTTTGATAATTTTTATTTTTCGTAAATAATATTCTCGATTTTTTACAAAACATAACTAAAACGAAATGTTTTAACAAGAAAAACAACATTACGAATTTTAAATGTTATATATTATTAAAGTTCATTTCCTGTGAGATATAATGTGTGTTTCTTAATATTAAGCAATTGAAAATTTAAACAGTGAACTAAATTGTCTAAATTCGAAACGTTTGATTCTTTTAATTCTGCTAATACTCAATGACAATTTTTTCTAATTAGTATCAACATCAAAAACTCAAGAATCTGTAGCTTATGTTCTTTACATTGCCTAGTAAAATATTCTGGAAAACTCGTGCTTTTCTGCCTCCTCTAGTTACTTTTGTCACCACATGTATCGTTATTAATATTTAATTTTTAAGAGATTTGATAAGAGAATTTGTAGATTGGGAAGGACAGGAAAGTAAAGCTCTCATATTATACGTATCCAATATTGGAATAAAAAACTTTCTAGTTCGCTACCCTAGATTTTAGTATTTGGAAGCGCCCCATCTAAGATGTAACAAAAGACCTAGACTTGTGCCAATCTTGCTTAACCCGAACAATGAAACATAGATTATTGATTGTAGTTCTACTCAGTGTATCTGGCTATTTGATTAGTGAACTCATTTTATAGTTTCTTATGCTTTTATATGTACATATTTTGAGATGGGCATTATTGTATGCAATTGTTTTACTGTGATATTACTTTAGTTGCTGATAGAAAATCGTAAATATTTATGTCTTTAATAATAATAATTGTAATCAACCATTGAAAATGTCTGTACAAAGGGAGATTATTCCCGTTGATAATAAAAATAAATAAATAAATAAATAAATAGAGAAATCAAAGTAAATGAATAAAAAATAAAATAAGATAAATAATTCAAGTATAAAATATTGCGGTGGTAACTTCGTGGCAGCCTTGACAGGACTGATTTTCAAACTTGGTACGATATTGAAACTAGACCTAATGCTGGTGCGGAAATATGTATGGCCCTAGTCTGATATGAAAACCTAGCTAAATCCTGATCAGAGACTATTCCACTATTATTACTCCTATTGGAGGCGAGGATCAGGGTTTTATCCAGTAGGTCTGTCCACGTGGCGAGGGAGTCCAGTACACGGCTGGCTTCAGTCGCCGGAGTGCATAAGTGCATTTCCCCGCTCCCCTACAAAAAAATATTATTATTGTTATTATACAAGGTGGCGCAAAATTAATCACTCTATCGGAAGATGTTATAATTATTGCAAATTGCGTACGTGTCGCGCCAACAGGGCAAACATTCCGCCGCTTAGCTGCTCGACTCGAACAGACTGGAACCACAAGAGGCCTTGCAGGGCGTGGCCGCCACAGGATTGGTCGTTCTGCCGAGAATATCGCGGCTGTGGCTGCCGATGTCGCTAAGAACGAAGAAACATCAACCAGACTACGTGCCACGCAATTGGGCATCACCAGACAGTGAATTTTAGTGAAAGACTTACACATGTTCCCGTACAAAATGCAAACAGTGCAACAGTTAATGCCTACTGACCGTCAGTCGCGTGTGAATTACTGTCAAGCCATCCTCAATCTCAACAACGAAGAGGACGATTTTGAGTCAAAAATCATCATGAGTGACGAGGCGCATTTCCATTTAAGCAGTTACGTCAATAAACAAAATCTCCGTTTCTGGAGCACTGAAAATCCGCGTGTCATGCACGAAGAGCAGTTACATCTACTCAAAGCCACTGTGCGGTTAGGCGTTCACGCGGAAGGAGTGATTGGGCCGTATTTTTTGAGGACACCACTGGCAATACGGAAACTGTTACTGGCGAACGCTACAGGGCCATGATAAACGACTTCTTACTTCCGGAATTGGAGGAGCGGGGCATGGTGAACATGTGGTTTCAACAAGACGGTGCCACCGCACACACAGCACGAGCCACAATGGATATTGTGAAGGAAGCGTTTCCTGGTCGCGTATTCTTCCGTTTTGGCAATTTGGCATGGCCAACCAGACCGCCCGATTTAACCGCTTAAGACTTCTTTCTTTAGGGCTACTTGAAGTCGCGGGTTTATGCTAACAAGCCTCAGACAATCGCAGCCCTTAAAGAGAATATTCGACAAGACTGCGAACAGCTATCACCGGAAATCTTGCGAAAAGTCATGGAAAATGCGATAAAACGGGCACAAATGTGTATCAACATTAGCGGCAGCCACTTGACGGATATCATCTTTCCCACTTAACAGACAAAATTGTAAAGGTCCAAAGATAAATCACTCAAAATATTTTTTTTATTTAGTAAAAAAGTTATACAAAAACAAAATGAATGAATGATTAATTTTGCGCCACCTTGTATATTCAAATAATGACATTATTTATTGATCAATAATTTATAAATCACTACATACCATCACTACATCAAAAAGTTCACGGAATTCACTCAGAAAATTAAAAATACATGTTTATTCTTCAAAATTGATAATGTCCAAAATTGAAATAATCCCCATCAACTGCAACGTCGATGATCCAGTGCCAGCGCTTGATCTAGTTTCTAAAACATTTGTGGTATACAATTTTCGGTTTGTCAATATTCGTCTTTGTTTTTAGTATTATCTCTCGGCTGCTAAAACGCCTTCATTGTAATAGTTTTTTGAGTCAAACAGGAAAAAGTTGCAGGGAGCTAAATCAGGTGAATTTGGTGGCTGCGGATTGATATTCGTCGCGTTTTTGGTGAGAAACTCGCGAATAATGATAACATTGTGCGACGGTGCGCCGAGAGAATATTGGTGACAGTTGTGGCAACCTACCAAAAAAAGTCAAATTGGTTGACTCAGAGCGCCACAAGGTGGTAATTCCGGGAATTTTTTAATCTCTTATTATAAAACAAAATCTCCCACTACGTCTGCCTGTCTGTCTGTATACGATTTTCTCCGTAACTACTGAAGCGATTTGTTGACAGTTTTTATGATTAGATCGATTCAGTCACGAGGAAGATCTTAATATACAATATTATTGATTAATGTAAATTAACCGACCTATGTATAACGATAAAAGTTCGTAAGGGGGTAAAAAAAAACTAGTAATAAATACAGAACGATTTTTATTTCTTTATTTTACAATTTTTTGAAATTAAATCTAAAATTAATTTCGTGCACTCAGGAACTAAGCCTATATGTCAAGAACGATTTTTGTTTATATAATAACTCATTCATTAATACATAATTACATAATATTAATACTCAGCCAAAGATTGGCACTTAAATCTTGGCTACAGCTTAGGCGTAAACGGAAAAGGTTGGCCAGCGTATATTGATCGAAGTAACTATTTTCAACTCTTGGTTGAGGCCTGGGCAGTAGCTTTGATGATTGGTCTGCCTTATGCTGCCAATTCTCAGTGATCGGTTATATGTAAGTCATAATCGAATCACAAGAGTGTCGTGAATAATCCTCAAGTTTCTGATTTGTGATCGACCTTAACGCTCAGCATAGAAAATCAATAGTTATTATAAAGATATTGTTAATTACAGGCCTCTCTCTCTCATATTTATCATCAAGTTGTGATATTATACTTATTATACGAATCATTAAACAACATTTTATTTAACTGCATATATAAGCAATACTACCCATTATCGGTTGGTAATTTTCTTGTACTACTACTAATTAATGTTGAAAATGCTATAACATGGAGAGTACAACTATTGGGTTGGCAACTAAGTCATTGCCGCTTTTGTCGATAGATTCACTCTACACTTTCTTTTGTTTTGTTAAGGTGGTCAGAGCATCTAATCTATATTTTTTTCTTACTGTGTGGACTTCTACTTTTAATTAGTAAAAAAATTATATCGATTAGTTCTTTAGTTTTGTTTTTATCCCAATTTAAAAATGGAAAATCAGGACGTGCACTTCCGACACATTTTATTGTATTACTTCTGAAAAGGCATGAACGCATCGCAAGCACAAAAGAAGTTATGTACCGTATATGCAGATGAAGCCTTAAAAGAAAGGCAGTATCGAAATTGGTTTGAAAGATTTCGTTCTGGTGATTTTTCACTGAAAAATGCACAACGATCTGGCCGCCCAATCGAAGTGGATGAAGCCCATATCAAGGCCATTATCGATTCAGATCGTCACAGCACAACACCAGACATTGCAGAGAAGCTCAATGTATCGGATACATGCATTGAAAAAAAAATTAAAAACCCTTGGTTGTCAAGAAACTTGATTTATGGATCCCTCACCAGCTAAAGGAAATTCATTTGACGCAACGGATTAGCATCTGTGATTCGCTTCTGAAACGCAATGAAAATCATCCATTTCTGAAAAACCTAGTTACTGGCGACGAAAAGTGGATAGTTTATAACAATGTTACTCGCAAGAGATCGTGGGTGAAGCAAGATCAACCAGCCCAAACAACATCAAAAGCAGAGATTCACCAAAAAAAGATTATGCTGTGTCTGGTGGGATTACAAAGGAATTTTGTATTTTGAACTCATGCCACAGAACCAAACGATCAATTCAAATGTGTATGTTGAACAACTCGACAAACTGAAAGATGCAATTGAAGAAAAGCGGCCGGTATTTTCAAATCGGAAGGGTGTTGTTTTCCATTATGATAACGCAAGGCCCCACACATCTTTGGTCACTCGGCAAAAATTATTGGAACTGGGTTGGGATGTTTTGTCACACCCACCATATAGCCCTGATCTTGTGCCTTCGGATTACCATTTGTTTCGTTCCATGCAAAACTTTTTAAATGGTAAAATTTTTAATAACGCGGATGATGTCAGATCACACCTAATTCAGTTTTTTAATAACAAAGACCAGACATTTTACGAACGGGGAATTTTTACACTGCCAGAACGATGGAAAAAGGTCATTGACAAGAAAGGGCAATATCTAATTGAATAAAGTTATATTTTTAAACAAAAATTCTGAATTTTCCTTCTTATTTGAAATCGGCAATGACTTAGTTGCCAACCCAATATAACATGGAGAGTACAACTAAAACTTAGAATTGAACTCGCGAGGATAGGATCGAAATAATCAACACGAAAGAAATCGGGGAGAATTAAAAGTGAAAAATAGTTCTGAAGATCTAGAAGAAAATAAAAATGTAATGATCAATTACTATTCTGGCAGTTCACATTTCACTGACCACAAAAATTTTGTTTGCTCACCTTAGTTACCTATTTAAAAAAAATCATTCCATTTTAAAACATATCAGTCGGCTAAAATTATGTTTGTTTAGAGAAAATCTGCTGTAAAATCTCGTTTTTAAATTTGAGAATTTATAACTTATTATAACGAAGAAAAAAACGAAAAGTGGTTACCATAGAGAATCTACTCTAAAAATTCACTGACAATCGAAGTTTAAAAACTGTCATGTTCATCATCTGACGTACTTAACAATTTCATAAAAATTAAGTGTAAAATTTTCGTAGTTTTTGTCAACACTGGAAAGCAAAACAAGTAATATTTACAATAATTTTGCGATAATGCTACAATATAAAACTTTGACAAATACACTGCAAATCCAAGTACATTATATCAACTCACTTATTTGTATTATTTTACTGTAATATTTTTTTACGCCCTTTTATCCAAGTTAATATTACATGTTTATATGTTTTAATTTAATATTTGTACAGATTTGAGGTATTGAAATTATGTTCATACAGTGAAGAGCGAAACTGATCACATGCTTTCCTGATTCCTGCACACGAAAAAAAACTTTAATTTGAATGAAAAAAAATTTACTGAATTCCTTACATTTAGAACAATTATTAATAAAAAGCATTCGTAATAATTTTTTATCCAATTTACGTTTACTTAAATTGTCCGAAAGTAGCTCATGTGATCAGTTTTACACTCTGTTTCGTAGAAAGAGATATTTGTGGTAATTACCGTTATTTCCACGAAATGATCCACTTGTTGTAGCCGATATTTTAATATTTCTTTAACTAGTATTTGTCTGAATTTTTTCTTGGTTCAAATACTGAAAAATGCGTGCGTTAAGCCAAGAAAAAAGTCCCAATTTTATTTCTTTTGGAAAGTAGAATTTCAACTCGTGAAATCGCTAAAAAGTGTGAAGTGAGCCTGCCAATGGTTGTAAAACTTAGAAAATATAGTGGTAAAACTGCAAGTGGACTAAAAGGTGAAAGACCACGTAAAATAACTGAAAGAGTGAGTAGAGAATTGGCTCGGTTGCTGACATCGGAAGGTGTTAAAACGTCGAAAGAAGCAATCCTTGCCATCGGATTGCACGGCGTGCTCCTCACAGAATTGGTATTAAGGCTATAGAGCGAAAGAAATTGAACATTTGTGGGCTTATGTGAAACGGAAGTTAGCGGGGTATGCAGATCTATGGAACCGCTTCCAAAACGAAAGGAATAAAATTCCTAAAAAAATTATTGACAATTTGTACGAATCAATGCCAAATCGAGTTAACGAATTTAAGAAAAATAAAAGGTTGTGGATTAATTACTGAAAAATGGTAGTTTAATTTATATATTGGAGGTGGTGCAAAACTGATCACATGACCTACCTTTAGATAATTTAAGTAAACGTAAATTGGATAAAGAATTATTACAAATGCTTTTTATTAATAATTGTTCTAAATGTAAGGAATTTAGTAAATTTTATTTCATTCAAATTAAAGCTTTTTTTCGTGTGCAGGAGTCGAAAGAAGTCAAAATGTAAAACTTGTGATCAGTTTTGCTCTTCACTGTATATGTAACCCATTGCAGATGAGTTAAAAACTCTTCATTTTTAAAAAAAGCCTCCATTTCTCAATCACCACTCTGCATTACGCATTCTACATTTATCATTCCCATTCCTCCTTGCGATCGTACACTCAATACAATACAATACAATACAATACAATATTTATTACTATTATTGTATGCAATTTTGTTTTCCATTTTGTGTAATTTTACATAAATTTACAATTTCACAAAGTAAGGCGAATATTGAGCAAATGTGTTGTAAAATGTGTATTCTTTATTTCGTAAAATTACTAAGTGAAGGTAAAATTACATAAATATTGGGTGTAACACATAAGCCCATAAGCCTAGTATAAATTTACTTTAGATAGTGGTAAAATTAAGGCTTGTGAATGTAATTTCCTGCCATATGTTCTGTTTTTTGCATTAATCTATAGTCTAAAAATACACTAAAAACATTTTATTGTCCGTCCTTGCTCAGTAATATTATACAAATCAGATTTAATGTTTAGACTTATAGTTAAATTTTAACTAATTCATTTTTTATTTTTTTTGTAATCAAATCATATTTATTTATAAAGTATTCTGATTTCAATATTTTTGTATCATTATAATGCTTATTTAAATTAGAAAGAAATTTACAAAAGCGTTAGAATGACACTAGTTGTTATTTTTATTATTTTATAGTCAAAAATTTTTCATTATTTGACACATGAAATGATTTTAGATTTTAATACATACAAACATTTGACATGAAAGCATTGAAGAAGTAAAATTACTATTAAAAAACGAAGTTTGGTTCAATGCTTTGCATTTTTTGCAAATACACTCTCAATTTAACCCCTACTGTACATCATTAGGAATTTACAATTTTAAGTACCATAACGCTGTCTAAGGTAATTGTGTTCACCTCTTTTAACCAATCTTTCAATCGTAGGAACTTTAAATTTTCTTATAGACACAACATATCAGTTTTAAAATTGAAAACTATCTATTCTCTTTAAGTTTGATCTCTCATTAAATATGACTATGTATTGAAAAATGTTTTAGTACAAACGACTGTTCTTTACAACACTTAAAGCTGTTAACCCGGTGACAGAGGGTCGCAAAGCAATTTGACTAATGAATTTTAAAAAAAAAGCAAATTAGGCAGACCCTCGTGTAGTTTGACAACATACACATAGCTAAATGTAAGCCAGTGCTTAGCCGAAAAGCGAAAGCTGTGAAAGGTGTCCTCTTTACTAGGGAGATAATTATTAGGTTTTGGGTAATAACCTCAAGCCACTCAGGTAAGACCATAAATCTTGTGGGCAAAAAGTAACCGTGGCCAATTTAACTAGACATTTATTTCGGAGGTCTCCGCCAGAGATGTGCTTTAAGCGGCATAGGTCATGCGCATCTCATTAGCATGGGTATGAAGCACTGCATGTGTATTAAGAGCTCTTTAACAACCTATTTGGAGGATCATTTTCGTCAGAAAAATGATTGAAAAGCAAAGCGCGTTTTTATACCACGGCGTTGAGGTGCTCTCTACGAGAAGCAGGTCAGATTTTATTTGCGGGTGCAAGCGCATGTCGAGAATAGCCTTTTTGTTTTGCAATCATTCCGTGATATAGAGGCAAACTTATTTTTCTGGATTTAACGATGAAAGAATTAATTTAAACTCAGACGTAACGAGGAACTGCGTCCAAATCCAAAGATATAAGGCATAAAAGGAATTTGCGAGCTTGACGCCGTTTAACCTTCGATGCCCAGCAAAGTACCGTGGAGTGTGGTTAGCTCGTGGTCTCCTCACCAAGTATTTGAAACAGACTCGTGTATTATTTATTTGATTTGAAGAAGTCCATGCTGCCTTTGTACGTTTTATGAATGAATTTTACTACTTCATTAAAATATTATTCGTTTAGCATAAACAAGAATCGGTTATCTTGCCCTTTATGCTATTCCTGAGATTTGGGTGTGACCACCAGCTCAACTAGAAAAAAATATCTGTTATATTTGTTGTTTACTTATAGGCTTTATATTAAAATTTGTTTTTCGTGTAAAAAATAAAATGATAGACATTATTAAAAATTAACATGCTTTTCAAGTTATAATATGTATTAAGTTAATATCACTTTCAAAACATAATTTAAATATCTTTTAACTATAGTATAATTTTATAAGTTTAGTTTTACACGACTTCAAAAATTAAAGGTTATATTTTATTATATAAATACATTTGAAATATGTGTTTTAAATTTAGGAGGAAACATTTTTGCGAATATAAACAGCTTTTCTCGAAACAATTCTTTTGGAGTTTGTGGATTTAACTTCTTTCAATTTTTGTTTACCCTAAGCAACAAATACAATAATAACTGTCGAGAAGAGAAAATTATCAGATTATAATGTTGTAACAATTACAATTCAAAATTGATATTGAACTTTCTATTTTCTAAATATATTAAAAGAACCATTTTAATTTACGTAAAGTAAAAAGCTATATTGCCCTACGTCCATTCATAATAACCGTTCTTGGCCATAAGTTTGTTAAAATTGGACCTTTCGCCATAAAAATCAAAGTTGAAAAATCTTAAATTTGATAAAAAAGCCAATTTTTTCAAAACTAATTTAAATTAAAAATTTCACATTGATAGACACAAAAATTAAAACTTTTATAATATAGGTAATATCATAAAAAATTGTTTTTTTTTTATTACAAATAATTATTTATAGTACAATAATTGAATAATAATTAATCTTTTTTAAAAGTATCAAAATTATCTTATTAAATGAAATATAAGTTATCCTTATAGTCACCAACATTTTAAAAAAATATGACTCCACATTTCACTTCCCGTGTCCCCTAGCATACCAGCATGCAAAA
The DNA here is from genome assembly GCA_963969385.1 of Philonicus albiceps. Lineage (NCBI taxonomy): Eukaryota > Metazoa > Arthropoda > Insecta > Diptera > Asilidae > Philonicus > Philonicus albiceps. Next base: position 27,476,545 of record OZ017772.1, on the reverse strand, counting down.
ATCATTTAACAACAAAGATTTATATTTTGAGTAATGGTGAAAGTAATGAACATTTATTTCTTATATTTTATAAAATGCGTTTGAATTATTACTATATTAATTAGCCAATAACTAGTCAATAATTAATTTGAAATAAAAGATTGCATTCAGTTTCTTTTATCAGAACCTTGTCATTTGAGTTTTATTAATACGCGGGATCTGTAGCGCTACAAAGTTTATATTGTGTCATTTGCAACACTACTCATAAAGTTAGCCACGACAAAGGCTAGTTCTCGGGCAACTGTGTTAAACTCAATGTGAGAGTGAGTTCTTGTTCGAGAACTCCTGTTGCGCCAGTCAAAAAGGCAATCAAGTAATAATCTTTTAACGCCTTACGCCAGAAATTGACTATCGTAATGTTTTTTCCAAAAATGTACGCAATGTTGGCCCACTGCAGGTACACTCACTTTCATTTGTCTAAAATTCATGTTTCATCGAATTTTCTTCGAAAGCCACGTAATTAATACTGCTACTTATTATTTTATTTTTTCGAATTGCCCAACTTATTACTTGTACCTTTCCGTCATGTAGAGGAAAAATATGGAAATTTATTCGTGGAAAACTTTTTCTGGTAAATTAAAATATATCGAATTTCAAAGAAATTAACCTAAAATTAACCCCAAAATGCTTTTATTTATATTTATTTATTTATTTATTTATTTTATTTTTTTTTTTTGTAAACAAATTATAAGGATAATAACTACCACTTTTCAACATTGTTCACTGGCTAACATATACAAAAAAACATAACATACTAATCTCAGTACTTCAAAACTATTTCAAAAATGCTTCAAAATTTCAGGATTTCTATTAAAATTGCAAACATGAACTGATTTTTTTGCACAAATCAATCCGATAAATTAAACAAATGTCACTCAATATTCGTCGTTCTCGGTAAATGTAATATAAGGTATGTATTTAGAAACATACTTATTGCAACAACCTTTGACTTGTTTACATAAACCGCAAAATAGGTATTAGTATAAAGTGGTCGGAATTAACGAGACTGTCGATGTAAAGCCACTTTAAGTTATCAAAGAGAAAACTATTTAAGACATTTTTTTTAATCTCACATGTCTGAAAATCTAATTATGACCAGAAAATAAAAGTATCTAGTACTTGTTGTATCACTTTCTTGAAATTAATTTTTTTTTAATTTTAAATTCCAAGGTATTTATTCGGCTTTAAGAAATACTCACAGAAAATAAAGTAAAACTAGTTTAAAAAAAAGCTACTGATCTTTAATGACGCTGTATAAGACCCACATTATGTACAATAGTTACTGGACTCCTTTTTTTGTTAATTCTGAAAGCAAATTAAAAAAAATTTTCCAATAATATTATGTTTTATTGCTCACATGAGTAAACCTAAGAAAATTCATTCCACTACATTGAATTTATTGCCGACTTTTTCCGAACTATGTGCCATACCTAACTTGTTTTATATAAATGTGCGTCAATAATGTAAAAAATAAACATTTACACATACATCTACTATATGTGCTACAAATAATATAATTTTGTAAATTTGTAGATATTTGTAAATATATTTATTGCATAAGCGAACGATTATATTAAGTTTATTTTAGGAATTTATGTGGTTGTGCACGCATCACGTAAAAACTACTGATTAAATTCAATTGAACTTAAAGTAAGATTTAGTTTTTAATTCATCGCAATTATCTCACTCAAGCAGAAGATTTAAGAAGAATTTAATATTTTTAAACGATTCACTTTTATTGTATTTGTACAACAGAACAGTGTAATGTGCATGTACATATAAATTCCAATAATTCTATCAATTTAGTTAGTACGTTCAATATACTTAGAGAATGGTTAATCCAATAATTTTTACGTTCCTTTTTCATCTAAAATAAATGTATTTCATGCAAATGTGCCCATATTGTCAGTTTAACTATATTTTGAAATAACCCTGTAGCATGGTAAATCGAATAATATTTTCTCGTTATGACAATAAATTATTTGGAGAAATGTTTGTTTTTGAGGCAAACGAAAATATAATATATATAAATAATATATATAATAAAAAGATATTTAATTTTTACCCATACATTTTTTCTGACATAGAACTTTGTTGTATTGTTTTAAGGATTATAAAAATTGATAAGCAATCACTTGCATTGTCAAGGTGAAAATTCTTGTCGATAATAGAAAAATCATTTATTTCCGTAACTTCTTTTAGTCCAACAAACATTTTACATAAAATCCTCCTGTAGGATACTCGTTAGCATTTTAGTTAGGTAAGGTTACATAGCAATCGTAAATTTTTGTATATTGTACAATTCTAGAGATATATTTAAAATATTTTAAGTGCAGTGGTATTTTCACTATAAATGTTCATAACGCTTGCCATAGTTCAACAAAGATTCAGTAATAATAGCACAAATGTAACACCCCGCGTAATAAATAAAGTTAAAGGCTCTCGAAAAATGATCGAAAGCGATGGCAATTTATAGACGAAAATCAAACAGACGGAAAAGTGACAAAAATCTATCGGAAATTAGGCGGAAAAATGTAGGCTCATGAACGAAAAATATTGTAAGTTTTGCCCAAATATCATGAAATACTGGGCCACTCTCTATACAAACGTAAAGCCCTAACCCATATGCAAGTTCTAAAACTGCCTGGGGAAAATTTTTCCATTAGAGAAAGTAGCAAAGAACTACTGCTTCCTATGTCTTATCTAAATTCCAATAAGAACGAAAGAGATAAGAATAGGCAGCCAAAAATTCTCATTTACAGCACTTACAGTGTAGGCAATAAAATGCAGCGTTTTTTTATCACGCATTTTTAAAGGCGGGCCAATCTGTCGGGCTCGCTGTGTACCTCTGCATGCATGGTATTAGTGCCCAGGCAATGTTCCAGCATAGGGAATTGCTGAATTGAGAATGGGGAACAGGCAGGTAGCACACTCAGAGCATGTATACGGATGCGGGCTGCTTACATTTTTTCACTGTGCATTTTTAAAGGCGAGCCAAACGTATTCGAACGTGTGCGCTGCTCTGGGTGATGAAACGTGATTTTAATTTTCGTTCCGCCTCCCCCTAAATTTTTGTCTTTCTCTCACGAGTGAGCCCTTTATTACTATCCACTTTTAGCAAAATCTGCAAGGTCGGTGGGCTAACGGGACCAAGGTCGATAAAGGACTACGTCACGAGTGTCCCATCTAGTAATTCATGATATTTGGTTTTGCCCGTCGAGCGGTTGGGTTGCAGAACTGCATCCGCCTATGCTGTGCTATGGTGACGTTTATACAATTGTGTTAAATATCGCATTCAAAAAATCGGTTAGCATTTCGATTTTCCATTTGATTTTCGTTTCTTAACATTTTCTTGTTAAGTCCAGAATTTGACACATTTTCGTCTGTTTTCCATGTCTTTGCAATTTGTTGCTAAGCCCGATATTTCAAATATGTCCGTTTGTTTTCCTTTTCTTTGCTTATTAAATCGAGTATTTGAATAATTTCTTTGCAATTAGTTTCTTGTTAAGTCTGATATTTTGAAAAATTAGCGTTATATTTTCCAACTGTTTTCCGTCTAAAAGTCAACTTTCAGTGTATTTTCCATCACTTTTCTCCGGTACCATCGACAACTTTACTGGACTTCATGAAACTTACATCTGTATGATTTATAGCGTACCAACAATGAAACATTTCTTTTAAAGAAACACGTTTCAGTTGAACATCGAAAACGAACATTTGCACACCTATTTGTCAATTTACATGGTAGATATTGATTCTTGATTCAGGTACAGAATTAAAGTTTAAGAATACACATATTACCAAATTTATGCTTCTAATTATTTTGTTTATTATACCATTCTAATATGATACATGATCAAAAGCAAGTTTTACACTATTTCGATTTATAATTTCATAAGATTTCGATAAGTTGAAAAACATATTTATCTTTAATTTTTAAATTTCAAAAGTTCTTGAAGACATTTTTCAAATAAAAAATGGAAATATCTTTAACTTAAGTTATAATTTGCAACGAATTTTTGCGGGAATATGCAAAACATTGTGATAGAAAAATGTCATTTTTCGAAATTCCAAAGTTAAATATAGCGAGAAGTGACTGACAAATTTTGTTTGCATATTTATCACTTTTGACCCCAAATGGATTATACAAGATTTCGTCGAAATTTGTGAGGAGGTCATAAACTCAACATGTTCCTCTACCTTTCTATCAAGAAGAATAAAATTGTAGATCCAAAGATCATCAAATATAAGATCAAAGATCTTCTAATACAAGATGTGACACTCTCTATACAAACCCAAAGTTCTAACTCATATATAATTTCAAAAACAGCCTGGGGTTAATTTTTTCATTATATAAAGCAGCAGAGAACTACTGCTTCCTATGCCTTATCTAAATTCCAATAAGAACTAAAGAGATAAGAAAAGGCAACCAAATATACTCATTTACAGCACTTAGTAGAGAATAATGTACATGGTTTTTTTATCACGCATTTTTAAAGGCGCGACAAAGTCTCTGCTGCGCTGTGTGCTTCTGCATGCATGGTATTAGTGCCGTCCCGGCGCAATGATCAGACATAAAAAAATTCTGAATCGAGAATGGGGAAGAGGCAGGCAGCACACACAGAGCATATATACGGGTGCGGATTGTTTACATTTTTCTACTGTGCATTTTTCAAGGCGGGACAATGTATTCGAATATGTACGCTGCTCTGAGTAGTGAAACGTGGTTTTAACTTTCGAACCGCCTCCCCCTAAATATTTGTCTTTCTCTCACACTTGAGCCCTTTATCTTTTTTTAGCAAAATATGCAAGGCCGGTGGGCTAACGGGACCAAGGTCGAAAAAAATAAAGAAAAACGTCACGAGTGTCACATCTTGTATTAGATGATCTTTGTTGTCGATCCTACAAATATCTATTCCAATAATTCAGTTTATTTCAAATTAATATGTTTATTTTTCTGAATATAGATAGCGCTACGTGATACATGAATATGTTTATTAACAATGTGTGGATAAGTGTGTTACGTACTTTATTGTTATAAATATTTGTATTTTGATATTACGTATTTGGTCTGCACGTATGTACCAAATGGCGAGCAAAGCTAGCATAGACAAAAACTTGATTTCCCGAATATTAATTCGTAGATTTACACAAATATCAAAATCACGATATATAAAGCTATATATGTAGCTGCACAGGCTTATCCTCCTACTTAAAAGTTACAAAACTTGAATTAATTTTAATATAAAACTACAATTACTAAAGAAAAAAGCACTATCAGTATGCATCGCAGTCTCAGTAAAGCATAATAATAGTAAATTATAAAGTAAAATTGGAAGAAACGCGACCATCAACGACAAACAACAAATTAATGAAAGTAATCAAAGTAAAAAGATCACGGTTACCTGGGGCACCGCATAAATGGATCAAGTTTTTTGTTGTTTTTCTTTTCCTGCTCCCGTAGTCGCTTAGGGACCTTTCGAACGGAAGAAATTTATGCTGCACTAATAATATTTTGGGAGCTCGCAGAGAGCGAACCCAAAGACCCCGGCAGCAGGGGCAGGTCTCACAGACAGGTTACAAATTCAGAGCATACAAAAATCTGGCAGTAGAATATAGGTAATTTCAGGTTAGCATACTTCAGTGACTCGCCCTGCTACTGGATCTACACGTTTCCAAATGGGCGAGAGAGGTGGATGATGAAATGCTATAATTCAAGAAAATGTAGAAAAAATCAAAGTAAAAGAATGGAATTTTTATAGAATGTGGGTAATTGCTGTGTCCATGCACCACCACCGAGTTTCATTTGTATCGCACTTTTAATCCAGTCCGGCTATTTTGAGGAAAACTCATTTGCATAGCATCGTTAATTAGAAAAAATTACAACTAATGGTGAACGAAAAATTGTTTAAGAGCTTAATATATACAAGCTGGTTTGACGAGGACGTATAACCTTCTCTGACACGTCTCGCTCACCACAGCGAAAAACTCGGTTTTTGACCTTTTCGTTTTTAAAAAAAGAATGACTTATGCAAAATTTTCAAATATATTTAATATTGCAAACAATTTTTATATATCATTCCAACACCAACGAAAAATTAGTTCTAGAGAAAAACACATTTGGTTATACGAATTCTATAATCTTATACTTATTTTTATAAAAACTAAAGGTTTTCAAAAAACATAAGTAAGGTAAATTTTCATACCTATTAATTCTAACACGAAGTGTTTCTATTCAGTTCTGACCATCTGATAAATATTATAAAAGGTTTAGGGTAGTTTTGGGGTAGTAAGAAAAATTTAAAATATACGAGTATAGAGTTTCAAATTTGTACCTATCTCCACGAGATCAATGTTATTATTCGATACTATAGTACTATAGTACAAATAATAGCATATTGCATTTATGAAATCCTTTTTAAACTATATTAAATAAATAATGGATTTTCCATAATATTGATAATACGATTTTTCTTAAATCGATATCTACAAAATGCGCGACGCTATATATGTATATATATTTGTATAAATCGTAAAATATTGAAATGAAAATGAAGAAATTAGCGCCAGCACAGCTTAAATCAACTTGAGCAAATAATTTTTGTAGTAGTATTCTGTGATATTATTTTATTACAATATGTTGAAAAACATTCGGTGAACGGAATAAAATGTTAATCTATTATGATTTGAATTTTTTTGGAAAGAGCATGGCAGAGTCAGAGAAAATTTTGCATTTTAAGAAAGTTTCTACAATATTATATTGATGTTCTACATTGGTAAATATTGGATCGTCTAAATAAAGTGGGGGAATTCTTCTTAAAGTATTATTTTTTTAATAGAAAACGACTAATTTTATTAGTAAAAAATGATTTAAATCTGTATAATTTTTTTGGGATTGTATACCACTTCTAGATATTCAAAACATTAAAAATGCTAACAATAACTGAAAGAAGTGTGTCTTTCGAGTGGAGGTTTTTGTGAAAGTTCTTAACTTAAATTTGAAATAAAATTAAATATTCCATGACATCGAAATATTACCTTAATAGTGTTAATTATAATTTAAAATAAATAATTTAATATGTACGAAGACTAAACAAAATTTGTTGTTTTTTTAAATAGGTGCATTACTTATTTACCATGTTAGTACAATTAGAGATAAGAATAAATTAATGCAATCAGGGCCTCAAAATTATCTACATCGTCTTTAATTAATTAATTGGAATTAATTGTTGAAAAGAAATTATTAGGATTTTAAGTTCAGAAAAAGCTACTTGGCCTATAGAAATTATGCTGAACAAATTTCTCCCAGAAATTAACTGGGTTTTGACATGAATATGTCTTATCCCTGGGGTCTATTTGAAAGAATGTGCGGAACGAAAATCGTGGCTGTGACTAATTACTGAGTTTGGGGGCTGGGTCCTAATCTAGGTATGTGCGTAGTGGGGGTAGCAGTGGGCCTAACAGAGGCCCGCACTAATGAGTCATTAACGATGGCATGATATTTTGTGCGCAGTAATTATGCGCAGATGTATGCACGTGGTTTCAGAAACACGTGCATTGTCGAAAAACGTCTCAAATCATCACCAGTTATCATTAACTGCATTTTTAATAGTTTTATTACGTAGCGGTTTTCACTTTTAAGCACGAATACTGTGTAAGTATCTTAAAAAATAACGATCTTGATGTTTCCACGACGCGCAATTCAACATGTATCGACGTAGTTCTTTCTCGCCATATCGAAAAACTTGAAACAAAAGCGTACATCTCGTATTTCAGTACCCATCGTCCTCTTCTGTCCAGAACTTCGCCTTGAACATCACATAACTTTATGTATGTGTTTGTATGTATGTATGTATATATAAGTTTGAATGTATGTATATACGTATGAATCTATGTATCTTTGTATGTATATAGTGTATATAACAGATCGAAAAAATACATAAAACCATTTAAATCTTTCTTTTCATTTATTATATAAGACATATTCATGTCTACTGTGCCATCGAGAAACCATGGCACTTTTTTTTTATTTTATTTAATCTCTGATCATATTAACTAGTACCTTTAAAAAAAAGTGAAATACCAGTTAAATACTCCAGATGAATATTATGTTTATTAAAATTCTAAATTAGATTGGTTTTTAATATGGATGTAATACCCCATACAAGTTATGAAGTACATAATGTTTATTCTTGTTCTCGGAAGTTAATTTATATTACCTCAACGATTTCTTCTAGAATTATAAAAATTCGAATAATTCGTAATATGCAAAATTCATTAGAATTTTCGAACTAGGTATTCGAATTTATTGTGTATTTTCACTAGCAAGCTTCATATTACACTAAATGTAAATGTTCCATCGTTTGGCTGGTTGTAGATATTTTAAAATATTATTAGTGATTTATCTCAGAACCAGTCAAAACAAATCCGAATCTAATAATTTTGTTTAAATGTAAATTTTTAGTATTTTCAGTTTCAAACATTTTAAAACATCACTGCAATTTTGATCGGTTTCGAGATAATACCCTTTTTTAAGCTAAGCGCTTACACTCGTTTAGTCAATGTAGTAATCATAATCTTCTACATCTTTGGCATCTATTACTAACTTAATCAGCCATTTTAAGCATAAGCATCAGCAGTGAAACATTTTCCACCAGAAAGGATTTCTTTGATGATAAACTTATGAAAATTTACCCCTCACTCCTAGAAACAAAAGCAAAATCCACGACTCATAAGTTAAAACTAATAGTTTACAATAAAGATATACAACACATTGCATTTCCAGAAAAACTAAATATAAATGGACAGATTAATGACAATATAGTCAATATGCGAACGAAAATCAATTTTGTTATCCGATTGTTTTCATATATATAAATATTAATGATATTTTACATAATATCACCATTATTAAGTCAAAATCCTATTAATGTGAAAATTCACATGTATTTGACAACACTAAAGTGCTCCACCTTCTTTTTAGAGACGAAAGCGCCTCAGTAACAACTAAATTTTAAAGCAGAATCACTTTGTGTTATTGAAGCTTCGGACCATTTATCTTCTCCTAAAATTTACAAGAGAGGGCGCTGTATTAGGTTGCTATAAACATGCATTGACTAGTCCCTCTTTTACTCAATTTAGTAGACAAAGCGCTAAACGGAGAACGTTAAGAAATATTGGACCTTTTGCTGTATCGACCATTTTTAAGGAAATTTCTCCCAATTGACGAAACCTAGGACGAAAATAATTTAGGAAAAAATCTATGCTGAAATCCATTTATGTAAGATGATTATTGATTGTCACCTATTACTTAATTTTTTCACTGCCAACGACGAGTTGACTTGTGGTTACCTAAAGTTGAATAGGCATCTGAATATAAATATGATTTCAGTAGCAAATAGGTTAAAACCAAAAAGAATTTATGTAAGGTGACTGTACTACCTGTGTAGCTAGTACAGATACCATAACCCACAGATAAACTACGTGTGGGTCACTGAAAATCGGCTTTATACGAAATGTACAAACTGGTACAAGCGGAGTATCGATAATTAGATTTTACCTTAGTATTTGAACCACGGAAACAATGTCAATATAATTTAAATTAGTAAATACATATTTAAATTTCGGCTCGTTATTGGAATTCACATTTTGCATTTGTTATTTATTCGACTTGAAAACACCAGCGAAATTCAAATGAATAGAATTTAATGAATTTGTTGTCGGTTACCATACAATACAATGGTTTCGTTTTTCTTTCTTCTAATATAACTCGTTATAGCAACGACATATTTAAATTAAATTAAAATAAGTAAATTTATCACTTTCTCCAAGTTACTCGTAAATTTTATTTTGCCAAACACATTTGCATAAGTAATCATATTGAGATGATTATTTACAAAAATCAACAAGGTGAGAAGTCACCATCACCTCACATAAATGGACTCCTGATTTCGTAGATGAACCAGATCTGAGAATTAAAAAAAACAAATAATAATACAACAATAATTTTTCCAAAAAAAAATAGAAATTGGTTGTTCAGTGCCGGTATAAAAATGGGTGAAAAGTTTGCAGACGAAAATCAGTCAGTCAAATAGATTATGTTTTACTATCTATATTAGTTTTATTATCAAATTACACAAGATTATTCTTATTATGGTGGCAATATGAGAATTTTTTTCTTTTTTTGTTATTCCTAAAACAGTGACCTTAAATTGTTTATACAAAACCTAATTAATAAATCACAAAACTCGTGTACTTCGGTCAGGGACGGATTTACGAATTTGCCGCCCGTAGACAGGCAACAAAGTGCCGCATTTTTTTCTTAATAAAAATCTGTTTTGTAATTTTAAAAATTGAAAAATATGTAATTTTCATTAAAGTGACGTGTTTTTGAAATGATTGTTTAACGCAAAATTAAATGAAATTAAAAAAATGTGTATCTTTACATTTTTATTAATCAAAAAGTTTTTGAATAATTGAAACGTGATTGAAAAAAATAGGGCGGCAAAATCTTGCAAGAGGCCTACTTTGCCTATGCGTAAATCCACCCCTGACTTCGGTCAAAATGTGTGTAGGAAGATACAAACAAGATTTTAAATCAATTTGTTTTGTAGGAGCATCATTTTCCCTAATTTCGAAAACATAGTTTTAATAAACCGCGTTTAAAGTCTCAAAATAACTGTTATATTAAAAATATTGACGATAGAGATTTGTATATTTGTTTGTTGTTCTTTATCTCAGCGATGCCAGGACCTTAAAGCAATCCTTCTAAATCAACTCCTTTTATGAGAGATTTTCACTCTTTTCTACATCTTTTCTTATTCTGAACGATGAGCGACTAGCACCTTTAGTACGATTTTCATGAATTTATATATACAATTTATATGTTTCATTTGTATTAGTTACATAATGTCAAAAAAGCTTTTAAAACCATCACTATATGAAATAACTGCAACATACGTAGCGATAACAACGATGGTTTTGCCATTTGATATTATTTTTGAAGCTATCGTCCACACAACATAATTAAAACGTTCCTTTATACAGTTTGAAAGGGAATTTTCTGAAATTAAATCAATATATGTTAAATTTTTTTCACAGTAGTCAAAGTTATGTTTTTTCGTTTAGCTCTAATATTGATCAGATAGATCTAAGTAGATCAACTTAGGAAATTAAAGAATATTTATAGATTATGGTATTTTACTATACTAAATCATGATATAAATTTAATACATTTAACTAAATTTCTTGTTGATGCAGGAAATAAAATAATATTAAAAACACAATTATTAGGTTAAATATATTTATTTATTACAAATCTCTTCCGCTAATAATATAATAATAATATTCCATTCCAAATTGGAATTAATTTTTTCTTGCATTCTATAGACTATTTACTTTTTTCATCTGTCTAAATTTAAAATTATTCTAACAAAAGTATTTATTTTCTAATCACGAATAATATATTAAACTATAACTAAATATTTGCAAATAAATAATTTAGTTCACTTAATTTATAATGATTATGCTTTTTAATGGTGTATTAATTTCTGATTAATAATATTTATTATTTAAGGTAACTAATAAATCGTATTTTAAATAAATAAAAAAATAATAGTTATTTTAAATAAATACGCTTAATTATTATAACTAAACTTTTCTCAGGGTACTTTTAAAGATTTTTTTTTTTCAAATTGAAATGTTTCACTTTTTTACTGCAAGGGCATTAGTTTAATACAAATAAAATTAGGTTGTGCCGACCAAAATGACAAGTTATTTGAATGAAGCTAAAAACGGACGATTTGCAATAACAAAAATGAATTGGTTAATTTTAACTTAGCCTCTTACAAGCTTAATATTTAATTAAACATAACTAATACAGTACAGAGAGAAGGTAGTCGCATAAACTAGAATTACAAAGTGTAAGATGTGTAAAAAATTAAACGATAGTAGTTATTCATTCTACGAATGAAATTAAGAATTATGATCCTGTCATAAAATGAATCGAATTTTCATAACTTCGAACTTTTATGATAACTGCAAATTACAATAAATATACCTGAAACAGGTATAAAATGGTAAGGCTGGTTAAAAGGTATTCTAATTGTAGGTAACCCCACTTAGTCTAGTTTTAAACAAAAACTCGGTTATATTAAATAAAATGTTGGTTTCCAAAAAGTTGTTTAAATTTTTGTTACATTAAAGAAAGATGTTAATTAACATATAATTCACACAAACCCTTGTCGATTTATCCAGTGAATTTGATTGAATTAAAATTAATAAAAATTAATTTGGGTTATAGCCGAAAACACGTTAGGCTAAAAATCTCCCAAGTATTTTGTAATTTTAAACTTTTAAACCAGTAGTTTTTTCTCATTGTACCAGGTATTTATTATTAGAAATGCATATAAATCGACTGCGGAAAAAATTAAAAGCAAGAAAAAAAAGCCTGCATGAGATATTAGATATTACAGTGGACCCGGAAATTTCTTCCTTAGCGTAAATAAGGAATCAGTATATTAGCACATATTTGAAAAGAGAAAGAATAATTGTTCATATTTTTAACTGATGTTGATTAAAACCCAGCCCTGATGAATGAATAATAAAATACTCCTCCACAGCGCGGATCGACTAAGGACAATTTGATAGGTTTTATGAGCAATCATAACTATAAGCAGCTGTTCTTAAATTCCAATTCAATAGAAAATCACTGATCTAAAGTTGAATACACTAAGAAATTAGTTAAGTTAATTTAATGAAATACTGCAATTGAATCAATAAACTTTGAAATTTCTTCAAATTGAGTAAATTTTCTTTAGTTCAATAAAATTATCATCACGAGAACGAAATTTAGGGAAAATAAATTAATAGTTATTGCAAAAAAATTAATAAAATCAATAAAGAATATAATTATCAGAATAAATATGTATATAAGCTGAAGTCGATCTATTAAACCTTAAAGCTTCAATAAATTTTAAAAGATTCTATAAAGTTGTCTTTGTGATAATGACATGGAGAAAATTAAATTCGTTAAACCAAATATAGTATCTTTATAACAGAGACATATCTTTTTTAGACACTAGGGGAAGAAATGAATCAAATCAATGTTGATTATAATAGTATTTTTTGCATTAAACAATTCTTTTCAATTATTTATGTTCCTCAGAAACGCACCAAAGATAAGAACGTCAGGCTAAAGAGTAAATTAGAAAAAAAAAATAAAATTGTATATAACAAAAAAAAAAAAAAATAAATAAATAAGGTACAGAAAGCGCCAAATTAGTTAGTTTTCGAAAGAGGAAAGAAGAAATCTATGATTAAAGTAAAAAGTAAAGTCATTTTCATTCAACTAAAAATTGCTGTACCTTTTGATTGAAAATGCACTTGCTTTAAATCAATGAAATAATAAATATGAGCAAACGTAAACGTCTTACAATCAATTTCTATTATTTGAAAAAAATTTAACTCTTTATATTGAAGTTAATTTTGGCTCGCACTCCATGTCGTTTTCCTTTAATAAATATTATATTATTGTAATTTTTTTAGCTTTATGAATTTTTTCTCAGTGTAGATAAAAAACCATCTATTAATTATATACGAGCATTTTTAGATTAATACAATAGTTCGTAATAACAAATTTTCTAAACAGGTATCTTAATATTTCAGAATAAGTAGCCCTGTAGAAAATTGAATACCAAAACAGTGTCCATTCAGAGATTAAAGAAGAAATATATGAAATAAGTAGTAGTATACGATTTGTATTAATCTTTTGCATAAATATAGGAGATTTATGTTATATATTAGACGTATTTAATCCGGGCATGCATTCTATCGGCATAGAACGTAAAGCGAATCATATACACTCACTTTTTTTTTGCGCTCTACTAATATAATTTTCCACAACGCAACATTCAGTCAAACAACAAGTAACGAGTTGCGAATTCGTTACTCTACTTGAAAATGTGTGTTCCAATTTGCTTCAAAATGGCATCGTACTGTGTTTATATTAAGACTGAGATTAACTTAGTTTAAAATTTACCTAAACTTATAACATGTGTATTTTATAAATTGCGTTTTCATCAAATTGGCCATTGGTGTAAAGGTTGTTAAAAAACACGTTCAAAAGTTAGTCCTGGGATTTCCAAAAATAATCCTTTCCTCGTTGGTATATATGTATATAGACAGTCGGATAATAACGTCTAAAAGGAAGGAAGATTTTCTAATGTTTGCTGGGGGGATCTCCGTATCAACGTTGATCATGAAGAATCGATTGGCACACCCCCGTTCATATACTTCCGGAACACGCTGTGTAATTCAAAGAATACTGTAGCAATTTCTTTACTTCGATTTTGTTTTAGTTTGATATAACAATTTAAAAAGGAACGTTTCAAGTTTAAAAATGTGTTTTCTTCTTATATGTATATAATGCATAACAATTAAATAATTCTCTTTTCACTCTTCGAACTGTCCAGACAAAATATGCCTAAAAAAAGAAAGCCCAACGATCAACGATGTTGGATGATGCGCGTTTGCCGCTCAAGAAGTGCTGAACGTGTTATATAATCTTATCCATACTAAACCTGTTACGTGTTCTGGCAGTGATCAATCTTGTAATTTCTTTCTTTGATTTTACTTGTGCTTTTGCGGAGTGTTCAAAAGATAAAAAAAGGAAATTAGATGCATTGTGAATGCTTGCAATCTTCAGATCGGTAACATCTAAATGAACCAGCGGGCCCTGTTCAATTAATATCAATTGAAAGATTTTTCAGATCAGTTGGAAGACGTATCAGGGACACAAACTAGCGTTAAGCCAGTAGTAAATGCAGCGGCTTTTTAAACAGGGCTTGATTCTGCAGTACGTACGCAACTAAAATTGTGACTGCCAACTGGATATGTTCAATGGCGCTCTGCAGGTTAACAGGGCAGATAAGTTCTTCTCGCTATTTGTTTTACTCTTTTCGTTCAAAGCTGGACGATGTTGTGTCTGTGCTTGTGCATTGACATAGAAAATATTTCCGGTTTGTCGCTTGACTTTTCCAATTTTTCGCTCCAGTTGTTGGGTGTCGTCGTTTTGTTGCATTCACAAGGCTAGGTCCAGCTTGCTTTGTACAAACCTGGTAAATAGGAACTTACTACTTCTTTTCGTCGATACTACGAAGAAATTCAAAGGAAGGGAATTGTGCAAGAATATATCAGAATCGACTTGAGATGCTAATGTAAGACTAGCTTATCAAATTAATAAGATGATAAATTTCCATTAACAGAACGGTTGCTTGAAACTTAAATTCTGCAGCAAAAATGCAATAATATAAATATGATCTACTTACAACAAATTTGGTGGAATTTTTCACGATTTACTTACAACTTTAAATTGAGAAATTAACCACTTAAAGAATTTATATTACTAATTCCTAATGAACACCAAAGATGCAACAAAAAAAGGCTAAAATATCATTTCCACGCCTTGCTCCTTCTTCACACGTTCGGTTAACTATTCCAATCATAATTATACAACATTTTATGACTTCATGCAAATTACTCCCAAAGCAAAGAATATACCACAATACCTTTCTCCTCTTTACGGCACTGCTAAGCAACTGCGTAGCAGCACATGTCGCACTGGTAAAGAGCCCAATCCCTCAAGATACTCGTTATTCGTTATAATTGTCCAACGCATAAAAGGCGAGAGAATAACCTCCAGCGAGCAGCAAAAACTATCCAAGTATTTCTCCACAACATGAATCTTTATTATATACAGATTCATGTTGTAAGACTCACATAATATGTGTGGTAAAAGACTCAAAGAGACAATATCTGGTTACTATGTCCGTCAAGACTCATAGATTTAAATTCGGGTTTCTCACTTAAGTCTTTTGTTTTAATGAATCTATCATACTTGATTCTTCCTAATTTTCATGATTTAATTAAAATTGCTGGTAATGGAGATTTTATTGGTATGACATACACTTAAAATCTATCAAGTTTTTACCTGTGGTGTGCACCTTTATAGCGAATAACCCAGATTATGGCTTGGGGCCATTTTTGTCTTTTCTGGTTCCCCAGTTAACATGCGGTACTCGAGATGTACGCGCCTTGTGTAAGCTGTATTCTTTATAAGTATTACAATACTTCCTGCTACCACAACGATAATGATTTACCTACATTAAACAAGTTATTTAAATTTAATAATTTTAGTCAGTGACAAAATAAACAAGCAATTTACTTCAGTGATGTGGAATAAAAGTGCTTTTGCAAATTGTTCTGTTTTGTTCTTAAACCATTAGTTAATCAGTTACTATATATTGTCATAAAAACTATTCCGTTCATAGTCTCATATTATGCTTATTCTTAAATTAATTGTATGCCCGATTAGGCTTATCTAGAAGGAATGGATAAAATTAACAGTGGCAAAAGACCATCAAATTCAAATGATTTGTTACAATTAAGCGCAGTAAAGCTCTTCAAGACAACGATCTGTGATAATGTTAACGTTAACAATGATTTATTACATACTAGTGACTTAGATGCATACGATTTAAAACAAGTTTTCAGCAAAACCAGCTTACAATTTTTTCGAAATAATAACAATATTGATATACTAACGGATATTTCGTGCGTAAGGGGCGAATCACTTAATACACTATTTAAAACTAGCATTGAGATTTTGAAAACACATAATCTGTCGAAGGCAGAAAACGATCAAACAGTGGCAAACGGTATGAATGATTGTAAAAATATCGAAGATACTGCCAGTAACGATGGAAAAATTGGTAATACTTCAGATAAAGAGGCTCGTAATTCTGAAGTAAGTTGTACCAAAAGTGAAATTATTCATTCAAGGGATGAAGAAAATTTGCAGCTGACGCAGCTTTTAAGTGATCAGGACACACAAGAAAAGGTCAATGAAGTAAGTGATGTTACAAAAAACAACATAGTAGTTTAAATTATGCTTGATTTTGATAAAATAAAAACGGTGATGAATACTCAAAAAGAAATTGTTATCAATCGCTTATACTGGGTACATTAAGAGACATTTAACTTCAAAAACTGAAATTAAATATATTTCCACTCCTAAAATTTTCAATACCATTTTCGACTGGTCAGACTGAAATTTTCTTTAAATTGTGTATTAATTTAGTTTAATCAGTTGATTTAATTGCCAATGTTCCATTATTAACTCTTTGTAGCCGAAATAAAATGTTACAGTGTAAGACTTGAAGCAAACAACATTTTTCCATTTTATTCTATGTAGTTTAGTGGAAATCATGCCCATTTCGTAATATTAACAAACATTTACTCTATAGAAACAAAATAATTTATACATTTCCTCAGTAGTTTCATAATTTTAAGTAAAAGATTGCAACGAACTATATGCTTAGTCATGAGGAAAAAAGTAAAAAGATATATGTATTTTATTATATCGTGTAATTATCGAGTAAATTACATCGTTAATATTTTGTTGAATTAAACGGAAAATCGAGTTTTAACACTAGAAATCAGTTGACTTTTTAGGACTTTCATTTTCCTCCACTGAAAATTCAGGTTTTAGAATTTCATCAAGTAGCATTCGAATGAAGATTCTCACTTAATCTACAGTGATACATGATACAACCGATCATAATTTCTACTGGATCTTCATTCGATGGTACCCGTGCATCGAAGTTATGATTCTATTCATTATCATTATGAAGTGCGATCATCTTAAATTAATAACAAAGGTCTTATTTGAGAAGAGAACAAAAGAAGAGTTTTTGTTTTCAGATCTGAAATGATTACCAAAGGTTTACTCTCTTTTAGGTTCGAAATAAACTAAAGTGTATCACATATTCTCACTTCTGAATTTTTTATTTAATAATTTATCAATATGCATTAGTTTAACTTAAATATAGTAAGACAATTGAGTTATGATCAATTAGTGAATTATAATCGCAGTTGTTTTTTTGTTGTAATTTATTTTTATTTGAATTGATATTTTAATGGGGTCAGGCTGTTGTTTTTTCTTGTAATTTATTTTTATTTCAATTGATTTGTAAATGTGGTCAGGCTGTTAATATACTCAGAACAAAGATAATTTTTTTGTGTGTTTATTTTAAAAAAAATCAATATATAATAAGTTATATATTATTATCTAAATCGTTTTTAATACTGAATATACTCGTACGTTAGAATAGACATCAATATCTCAAATCTAAATAAAAATCGTAGTGTTATAATGTAATATTTTTTCTTAGAACCAAATCTATAAGGATGCTGATTAAAATTACGTATGCGTTTAGAACGAGAAATCTGTCTAGCTAGATTTTTTATCTGGGAATTATGCAGAGGAAAGTTTGGCTACTTAGTGTTTCTGTTGGATAAGCAAAAGTAATATGAAGACGTTCAAAACTTGAATTTAGCCTAACGCTAAGATTATACCAGACAAAGTATTAAATCCAGTCGCTAGAAAAGTGTGATCGCAGTTTCTAAGGGTTTTAAAAATGAAAAATTTGTCTGTATTTTAGCTTTGTATAATGTTTAATATAAGCAAATAGATTTGCGTGTCACACTATCATGAAAATTTCTAATTTATTGTATTACTACTTAGTATTATGCATGGTATTGTTCTTTGATTATTCCCATTTTGAGAAAAATAATTAAAAGGGTAGAATCGTAGATTGATCAAAACCCAACAGGAAAATTTTTTAAAAGCGTTTGCTTCAAAAATTATTTTTTTCAGTAAAACGCTTTTAAAGTTGTCGTAAATGAAACTTCATAGTTTTTAGTGAATTTGTAAAGTCTAGAAAAAAATAGTTCCTTTTTAATTTTAAAAACAGCTTTATTTCATTTAAACTAAGCCTTTCTGATGCTTTAAGTTAAAACGTACCTGCACCGAGTGACCTACACTGAAATAAACAAAAATAAGCCTTAAATAGTAGGCGATAATTAAAATCTTCTTAAATAAGATACTGGTATAAGAAACGCTTTTCTGCACCAAATTACGAATATTCACCCTAAACATGACTGCAGTGTCAGCGCCTTTGATCAAGACGAAAATAGAGATCAGGTAGCACAGGTAGACTTTAAGGAATTTTTTTGTAATCAGTCTTTAAGTATTTCTGATAGCGAGAGATGCAATAAAATTGCTTTATATAAATTGAGTTTTATTTTTTTACCAAATTGAGGAAAAATTAATTTAACTTCGTCCGAACAGAGTCCGTTGAAGAAGTCCATTGAAGGATCAAAAGCTAATTTGTGTCTGAACGACCTAGCTTTCTTTCCCTATGCATGCTAAACAATTGCGTATCAGTTCATAAATCGAACAATTATCTTACAGTGGCAAGTAGATGGGATAAAATCTCTTGACCAGTATTCACGAGTTCTATCAAGAAGTTTACCAACATCTGTCGGTCATACTCAACAAATTATGTTCCATGGAGTTAAGCCAGTTGGTGTACTAACCCAATCTTACAGGAAAAGGGCTCTTGATAAGTTTATTAGAGGTTTCAGTGGAAAACTCCTCAGATTGCCTAGTGTTAAAGAACCAGTAGGTTTACCACAAATCCTTTTCCTCTGTCTTAAATTAAAGAATATCGATTTCCGCAACAAAAATTCGTACAATACAGACAGTAGCAAAGAAACTTTCCTCCGCCAATTCCTCCTAGAAATAATATTTCGCCTCCACAACGAACTGCTCCTGTTTCGCTCCCTAAGCAGCAATTTTACCATGAGTTAACCCATTAACTGCCAAAAAATCAACAACCCCATTTCCAACATCAATCATTCCCACAAAGCCTTCATAATACCCGACAAGTCCTCCTAAATAATGATCAAACTCTGGTCGACTACACCGAAGAAAATCCTTCCTGCACAGACAATGAGCAAATGGACGGCATCTATTAGATTAAGGAAATTATGGAGCTCTTCGCTACCCTACTAAGAGCACGTCGCGAAAAGCAAAAAATCCTTAAAATTCTTAGTGGACATAGGATCAAGTAAGAATTATATTCAACCGTGATACATACCATCCCTATCCCCAATGAGAAAAGCTTTTTTGCAAACTCTGTGGCAAGTACCATTAAAATAACACATACGCGTTTATAAATCCGTTTCATCACCCGGTTCCAAAACAAAAATTTTTTTTCCTTTTACCCAGCCTTATAGCATTTGACGTCATCATAGCAAAGGACAGTCTGAACAATTAAAAGAAATTATTCACACCTACGAAAATGTCACGATCATAGATCCAAATCTCAAACTTCCTCTTAAACAACAAACTTCCGATTTAGTCAACTCCATAAATCTTAGAACTTCTCGTATGACAAAGCATCAAAGTAAAAAATTAAATAATACTATAAATGCCCTTACTCTTCGTTGATCATGACGAAAGGCTTCAAATTAAAGAACTTTTCGTCCACATAGAGTACAAAGTGCATGGAAGTGAATTGCTGGAGATCCCGACCATGACGATTACGTTAACAGACCAAATGAACATTGTTCTCGATAACAATAACAAGGAAGTAATAGTAAATGAATTGTACAAGGAAAGAACTAATAATTTAACCCCCACTACGAATCGAATTGTAAAAATCTTTGAAAAAAGCGAAGCTATCGGCGAAAAATTAGCATTAAGGCTCATAAAAGAAAAATTAACTAATATTAAATAGGCAAAGGTTGGACTAATCAATTTAATGATGTTATCCAAAAAAGATATAGATCCAGCAACGAAAACTCTTAACCAGGAAAACGTACCATATCCCAAAGCAGAAGAAGCACTAGAATTTGCAAACGTAAAAATCATTAGCAATAGTTCCACCTTAATATATATCGTTAACATTCCGATAACAACGAAGGAAATTTACCAGCTACTATTAATAAAACCTGTAAAGAAAAGTAATATAATTAACAAAATACTAAAAAATAATAAACAAATAATTGGCACAACACAAAATTGTAAAAGTTATAGTTATTATACATTTGTAATAAGAATAGCATCTTTGATATTAGTAATTTAACCTTTATCTCAAATTTGCCGATAAATCGAAATGTCACAAGCGTACCTATCAACAACCAACATGTACCGACAGTAGAAAAGATAGACCAGGGAATCCTGCTACCAAAATAAATTTAACACAATTACGATCAGTGCCTAATCATTCACATCCAAGGAAGCATCAATCCTTCAAACGTTACTACAAACACCCCAAGACGAACATCTCAGGATGTTGGATAAGGGCATCCAGCTTAAGAGGGGAAGAGTTAACACCATCCATATTGAGGATAAGTAAGCAAGCTAAATGCAACCTACCGACTTCTTGAGAAAGTTAATATCGTCTTAAATTGCTACGATTCTAATAACTAATTAATAATTAATTAATTAGTGGACTTTGAAATTGAAATCATTTGTTTTGCAATATCTCAATTATAATAATGAAATTTATGGATTTTATTAATGATCGTAATGTATTACCAAATCATCAATTTTAATTTATATCAGGCTCCAACACATCACGTAGGTATCATTCCTTACATCATTCCGTTTAATACGATGATGATAAATTGTATTTTATGCCATGCAATAAATAAGTAAATAAAACAAATAAAAATATTCTAGTTTTCTACTCTTTCACTCCTTAAAGTTATTCGAAAGTTCCATGGAGAATAGTCTCTGACGATTGTATTCGACGAACTATCTAATTGGTATGGATCAGGCTTATAAAATAATGAATTACATTTATAATGATTACTCTTATCATTACCATTATTAGTAATAACGTTTTAAGTTACAATTACTATGACTGCAATGGATTGTAGTGGCAATTCTGGTTCAATTTCTTCATTGCAGTCATTGCAATGATTTTGAAATTACCCACTAATAAAACGAAAGTTATTATTAATTTGGAAAAATGAAAATCAAAGCAAGATTAAATATCATGAACTATTCGAGTCCCAATATTGCAATTGCTTTTTAAGATGATAAAGCTGTTAAATATTATGCCTGACAAGTATACCTTCCTACCGGACTTAAAAATAAAATCTTCAAAATATTTCTAAAATTGTCCAGCTATTTTTAAAGGAAAAATAAACATATGTGTTGTTTATGAAAGTTCCATTAGTAATTAATTACAATCAAGTAATTGCAGTAATGATCGAAATTTTGCTAGATCAAGGCTTTTGCTCCTCAATATTCTACATTTTTGTCAGATAACATCATAATAATATCCGTCACCAATATTATTTGAATGTGTAATTTTTTAACTCCCTGTGCGTATCACAAATAAATCAATAAAATTATAAAATTATATTACATATGTATACAAAACATACCTATTTTTCAAAAATACGTAGTTTAACCCTTACGGCCGAGGACATAGCATTTGTGCCCATAGAAAACGAAAGGCCCCAATACGAGGGCATATGAAGCGCAGATTTTTATATTATATTAAGTCTAAGTTCTAGGCCCATTTTGCTTGTTGGCATAAGCTTTATGGTTCAAAATTTTTCTTTTCTAATGAGTAAATGTTTAAAGACACAAGTTATGTTATTGTCGATTCCGAGATTTATTATTATTATTTATTTCATGAAACCGCGAAATAATAATTGAATTTTTTGTAAGAAATTCTACATTTTCATGGTTTCAGTTGAGTAAAGATTTTTGATTTTTTAGACAGCCTGTGTTCCGATATTGATTAATCCTTTGGATGATAATCGAAATTACTTTAGAGACATTAGGTATTTGTAATGTACTTATTTTTCAGTCCTAAAAGTCAATCTAAAAATTTCTAGAAACTCAAAACACATATAAGCAACAAAGTGTGTAATTTATAAGAATTTCATGAAAAAATTATTATTATAATTATTACAAGTAACGATATTTCGTTGACAGAATTCCAGTTACCAATTCATACTACATATTTGAGATTAGAAAGTTCAAAAATGAGGCAGTAAAAATCTGAAAAAAATTAGAAGTAAAAAAAGCCATGAATGACACACTTCGTTTACGAATAATCATTTCTTCCAAAGCAGTGGAGCCACTGTCTTCTGCCCGCGCCACACTCAAAATTCTGAGTAAATTAATTGACAGTGCAGGTGATTGAAGTATCTGACCGCACCTAGGGTTTTTATCTCGTCAGTTTCAAGTAGATATTGGCATTGCTTTTAGGCAGGTTTCTCGAATATAGTGGTGTAAGTTTAAACAAGTTCGACATAGAACTAACTACGCACACTTGAATGCAGGTCCAAAGTATCATTTCAATTGAATGAAAAGTAAATCTAAAGGCGATTTGGGGAGCAGTATCCATGTACGGTGCGAACTTTGGATAGGCGGAAGGTGGGGGCCCGAGGATCCCGCACAGCAATGTTCATTAAAATCCTCACATTGGCGGCACACATGCTATTATTAATAATATGCGTCTATGTTATATTCAGCGGGTCGTCGACCCGTCCTCAGTCAAAAAATGGTGTACAACAAAGGCGCAATAACAACAGTGCTACGCTAAAGCATGACAAAAAATTTGATTGATGACTTTTGAACTCTGATAAACCAACAGATATAGGCCTTAAGATCTTATATGACATTGATCATGACTTTGTTTTTTATTATCAGTTAGTGATACTTTAAATAATGACTAAATAAAGAAATTTGACTTCAATTTCTAAGTGGAAACGAGCATTCGCAAATTGTATGTTCCTACCATTGACAATGTAGAAATTTTTTTTGCAATAATTGCAAAATTTTAAATTCTGGTTTAATACGTATTAATGCTAAGATTAAATCACATAAACTGGACAGGTTGAACCTATAGATAAATAATGTACTGCCATAGTAAAGAAATATTTCAATAAATTGGCGAAAGATATTAAGTTAGAAGAATTTCAATAAATTGACGAAAGTTGGTTATATATGGCGAAAGCACTTTTCAAACATTATTTTCTGATTATTATTTTACTTATGTATTATTAAAAGTAATTACGCCAAAGATTAGTATGCACTCGAAAAATTCGAGTTATTTTACCAAAGCCCACATAAGAGCGTTATCTGAAAAGTTTCCAACGGGTATATTTTTGCGCTTGCTTTGAAAGGTACTCACCAAAAATTCTCAGCCATATTGGACCCGCAGTTTATTTTTGACAATCATTTCAGTGAGTCGTTGTGAGCTTTTTGTGAAAATGGAAAAAATCAAGTATCGAGGTGCTATTAAATATTTGTTTTTCGAAGGCAATACTGCACCATCACTTACCACCGTAAAATTTTGGGCAGCTGAATTTAAACCTGGACGTATCAATTTGGATGAACGTTACTGACGTCCAAAAACTGCAACCACTGACGATAACATCGCTCAATTTTACCAAATGGGGCTAGACAACCGTCGAAAGTTAGAGAGATAGCAGAGGCTATGAATATGTCCAAAGAACGTGTTTGTCACATATTGAATCAAGATTTAGGCATGAGAAAGCTGTTCACGCTTTGGGTGACGCGTTTACTTTGGACCAAAAACTTGGTCGAATGAATTTTTCCAATGATCTGTTGACGCAGTTTGAGTGCAATAAATCAAAGTTTTTACGCCGCTTAACTAATGTAGATAAAACTTAGATACACCATTATATTCCAGAAACAAATATACAGTTGAAATTATTACACGAAAAAACAGTCACATTTACAGAAAAATTTTTGTTTCACCAAGACAAGGCAAATGCACTGTTGCTATGGTGAAAATCCGCGAATTACATTTGTACTACTTGACCACCCCACTTATTCAATAGGTTTTGGCCCCATGGGACTTTTTTTTTATCCCTAAGCTAAAAGTTACGCTCAAAGGACAGACATTTTTGTCGAATGAGGAGGCCATCACCTTCGTAACCAACTATTTTTCATAGAATTACTCTGAGTACTATTTGGATGAATTAAAGAAATGGAAGATGAATTAAAGAAATGGAAGCAAATGGGAAAAGTATATAAACTTACAAGGAGACTATATAGAAAAATAAAAATAGATTTGAAGACAAAATATTTTATATCCTTATTAGGTTGGAACTTTTCTTCGTATTCCAATTAACATTTATTTCATTTGTTTTTATTTATGGTTTTATTTATTAACTCCCGAAAAAAGTAAAAATTACAAATTCTTCGGCGTATGTAGCTATTGTAATAAACACCCCATTCCATTCCCCTCAAGTCCTAACTTAATACACCATTTTTTAGGATTTCTTGATTTCAAAAGTTTATTTCCTTACATCTGCTCAATGCTCAAAGATGCCAAACATTAGTGCTCGATGGTTTGTACTTGCAAAATCTGTGCACATCATGACAAAAATGTACTAACGAAAAATTTTGCTTACATATTCCATAAAGCAGAAATGTATCACGACTCCGCAATAACACGCGACCGCTACGGCTACTGCACGTTTCTGACGACTAGCTGGACGGCAAGTACGTTTCTCAGCCGTTATTAAATGATGACAAAAATTTAAATTGTCAATACATTAAATAACACACTGGACCAAGAGCATCAATGCAAGAACAAAATATCAAAACGAGAACGAGATCAAGACTGAAACCGTCCCTGCTGATTACTAGTTTAACGATTTCACGTTTGAATAAATCTAGAAACGAACATTAAAGCAATTATAATATAATTACTTCTTAATTCAAAATTTCACGTACACTTTAATTCATTGTTTAAAGTGGTTGCACCAAAACCTTCTCCCAGATGTGTCAAAAATACGCGGGGAAATCGGTGATCAATTTCGCAATTAAGAAATTTTATTTCAACATGTAATTATATTTGAGACTTAGATGCTTCTGTCAGTCAAAGAAACGGTTGCTGGTAAAAATTTATCGGCATCAAAGACATTGAAACAGTTAAGAACTTGTTCCCTAAGACCTGAGTAAATCAACAATTACTGAATGAAGACTAGGCGATGATGAAAATATTTATAGGTCGGGAAGAAAAAGCCACATAACTGTTTAAATTTAAGAAAAAGAAAGAGCAATTAAGGCGATACACTCCGAGACTTTTTAATGAACACTTTGACAGAGTCAATTTCGAAAATTGTTCCTTGATTAGATCAATAGATCTCATCGCATGGTTAGGATTGAAATCATTTATCAAAATCTCATTACTTAATCTCTGCATGAATAACCAGAGGTATACAAATACAGAATCTCGTATCCAAAAATTACGTTTGCAGCAATGTACTCAAATAAAATCTTAACATAACATTTTTATAGAATATTTTTTTAACATAAATCTATCGAAATATAGAGAAAAAACAATTTATTTTTGCTTAGTTTCTTTTGTTACAAAATTGTTTTTTAATTCGTTTACCTCAGCAAACTTAAGAAGAAACTGAAGAAAAAATGAGAGAGACTTTCCACACATCAAACAATTTTGTAATCTTAGCATGCTTTTGGGCAAAGATCATCAAGTACATGCCTTATCTAAATGCCAATAAGAGCAAAAGGGATAAGAATACGTAGCCAAATATTCTCACCTACGGCACTTACAGTGTAGGGAATAAACTGCTGCGTTTTTTTACCATACATTTTTAAAGGCGGAACAAAACCTCTGTTGCGTTAGTGCTGTCCCCGCGCAATGTGCCAGCATAGCGAAATTGTGAATCGAAAATGGGGAAGAAGCAGGTCGCACACTCAGAGCATATGTATGGATGCAGGCTGTTTACACATTTTCACTGTGCATTTTTAAAGGCGGCACAAAGTATTCGAACGTGTGCGCTGTTCTGGGTGGTGAAAAATGATTTCAATTTTCGTTCCACCTCCCCCTAAATTTTTGTCGTTCTTTCAACCCTTTATAACTATATACTTTTAGCAAAAGCTGCAAGGACGGTGAGCTAACAGGACCAAGACTAATGTTTCTGTGAACACTTAAATGTATAGTATGTACTATACTAAGATCTCAAAGTTTGTCGGCATGCGAATGCTGGGTTTTCACTTTAAAGCTGATAAAAACCATTTAATTATAAAATAATACTTTTCATACCTAGATTCATTATTTTCGTTAGTCTAATTTTCAACGGCGTACACGAAAGTGCCAAACTGCTTTTCAGTGCGAATAAAGACAGGAATTGTTTTCTTTCTTTCTTTCTTTCTTTTCAGTTGACAAGTTTTATGTTTTGTGATGAAAGCAAACCACATTTAACACATTGTAATAAAATAAAAAAGTAAGTTACACGTAATTTATAAATATTGTAATTTCCAAATTTCAGAGGAGGAATTGCCCTTTCCTACTTCCCCCTGTGGACGACTATGTTCCTTTTAATGCTTTTGACACTTTTTCTTGTATGCTAGAAGAAAACTTCTCCCTTTTTTAATTTAATTTTCATTTATTAAATCATTAAATCTGAAAAATATACTATATTATTATTTTTTTGCATATTCTTATAGTTTAAGGTATCTAAAGTAAATCTACTTCTACATATACCTTCTATTTTGAACTACTATATATCGTGTACAGCGAACAGTGAGGTGGCGCAGCGAAGAACAAATTTTGAAATACCTAGAAGATAGATAATTTATCTCGAAACCAGGTTTAATCAACACGCCATCAATTTTCAAGAAAATCTACTATCCACTTTAAAATGTTAATAGAATATTCAGCACAAATTCCTTTAACGGTTGAATTTTCGAACTTATTATATTCAAAATGTTATAGATTTTTCGAAAATTGTATAAATGTGTCAACAAAATTGCAAAATTCAATTCGTAACCAAATTTTCCATGGAAATTTATTTACTAAGGTTCGGCTAATAATAACTAGAACATTCAATAGAGATTTGGAAAAATAGCTTTTGTCACTTGTTAAATTCTTCAAGTGCATTTTGTCGGCGCTCTGGAATAGTTTGGACTATTTAATTTAAATTAAAATGTCGACAAAATTATTAATATTTTCTTCAGAGCTATGCAAAGTTAAATATTGATATAAAGAGTCTTTCATTAAGCACTTCCTATTTTTAAATTTAAATAAAACAAAGTGTGTTATACTATATATCATCGAAATTTTTTATTTGTTTTATGCCATTAGGTACGGAATATTACATCGTTCAAATATCTTCTCTGGGTGGCGCGAATCCGAAATGTCAATTTTTCCATAACTTTGGCGCATAAATCAGGCTGAATTTCACCGATGGCACGGATTATAGACCATGCGACTCTCGGTGGCCACTTTACATCACCTCCACGTGAGATGACTATGTCCTCAAATCGCTCGTGCAGAATGTCCAATGTAGCATGTAGCGCCGTCCTGTTTAAACCACATGTTGTTGGTTTTCACATTATCCAATTCAGGCCAAAATAAGTTGGTAATCATCGACTTATAGCGCTTGCCGTTGAGGATTATGGCGACCGTTAAATGGGCGAACAGAACACCCATTTTGATAAAACAATTTTATCATTTGCACCTGTTGTTGAACGTTATATCTGTCCATGGTGATTTGGCAAAACAGACTGAATAAGTGACAGTCAATTTGACAGACCTAGCTTCAACAATATGGCCGCTGTCAACTGTCAAAGTTCGGAAGTCCCTATTGAAAAACCCTTTACATATAAGCATTGTATAAAAGTTAAAAAATTTGTGACTACTGTTACAGAAAAAAAACCGGACAAGTACAAGTTGAACTCTCATTGAGAGGGTTCCGTACGATGAATATGTTATGGAGTTGTTATAGGTTTTCCTATAAAAAAAGAAATAGAAAGGGGGAGGAAAGATTCTCACAATAATCTCTTTCATTTGATATGTCACACAGTATAGTTTGCAAAACTTTATATTTTAATTTTCTAACTTTCCCACCAAAAGTCCCTCCCATATTCAAAATTTTTTTATGTATTTACGTTTGGGTTACAGAAATTGTGAAATATGTGTACCAAATTGCAACTAAATAGTAGATTTGGAGCAAATTGGCTGTGCCTGACGGACAGACAGACAAACACACGAAGGGTTCCGTTTTCTTATTCGGACATACGGGACCTTAAGAAAGCGTTTGGGTTTTAACCATTCACATTTTTTTGCATGAATGTCATTTTAAAATGACGTCTAGTAAAGTAAATTTGAATAAAGAAGAACAAAAAATAAATATACTGATCGCTCTTATAATAACTTTTAGTCGGCACAACATGAAATAAATAAATCTAATATTGGTAAAAATAAACGAAAATTAACTCATTCTTAGACCCCATTTATAAGATGCAGGAAACGAAGTAGTTATGGTATAGGCCAAATAGTTTCCAAGCTGCTTAGTGAATGACTATGAGCTAATATACAAATATATTTCTAATAATAATGTTCAAAGGATATTTTTTTAAGAACACAAGAAGAATTTGTTGTTAAACATTGAATCTGGTCTGTGAATATTTTTTTTAACACATTTTTACAGAATTGTACAGAAACATACATGAGGTTTGACGCATAAAAAGTCTGCCAAATTTGTATGAATGCAAAAATTTTCACTAAAGCTAAACTTACAGAGAAGTCATACGTTTGAAATCGTTCAGCTTGTCGGATAGAAGGACTTATAATTTTTCCTAAAGTTGTTTACTTTGATAAACGCGGCCCACAAATTCCATTTTGAGGTGAATGGATTTATTCGAAAAAGGGGGAATGGACACGCTATATTAAAATGATTAATATGAGCTTGGATATCATCGCTTAAAATATAATGTAGAAGGCAGTATAAAATTGGTTGTTGATCTAAACAAAATAACTTCTGTAACGATATTCGTATAGCACTTTACCCTACACAATTTTTTTATATAACTTTCTCTCGTTTCCTACATACATATATAAAAATTATTTTTTCTACTAAGATCGATGATATTCAATGCATACTCGTATAGGAGTGAGGTATCTAGTTAAATCTATGATTACTCAGGCTAAAATTTCTTTCAGTGTATCGGGCTAAATGCATTAAATTAAAAAATGAAGTAACTTAATCTTTTCTGCTAATATTAAACTGATACTATAATTCTTCGATAAAAGTTGAGCTTTAAAACAAAATTTTACTCGTATAGCTTACGAAATATCAATCAATATGCTAAAAGTTCTTAAGTTTCATTAACCAATTATTCCGAGTTCCAAACATGCCAAAGCAGCTATTTCAAGTCAACGCTAAGTACTTTTAATAGCATCAATTCTTTTCATCTGTTGCAAACATATTTCTCAACATAAAATGTTATCTAAAATACGTATGCATCCTGTATACATTCTTGAGGTGAATATTTTCCTTTACCTTGAAAGCTATTGTAAATTCTATTGTTGTGAACCGTTGAATAAAAATGGGCACTAGCATTAACGAAATCTATAGCCCTGTAGATAGTCCGCAACCTATTGAGGCCGCCTGAAAAACGGACGAGTAACACATTTCCTTATTTCTCTAAAAAAAAAACGTACTATGTAACGCGATAACTGGAAAGTGTATAATAACATATTTTCCTGCATAATGTTATGTTCCTGTGAGCATTAAAGCCTTATTAAATTAATTTAAAAGAACTTTGGCTTAAATTTTGTATTATAAAGCAGTGTTTATCGAAGGCAACCGACATTCTTTCATTGTTGGGGCAATAAAGCTTGTTTCCTACTTTGCATTCATAAAAAATATTCGCACAATGCCTTTGAGAGTGCACAAATCGACAAAAACACAAGCAGCCAGGAAGGTACAACATGAAGGTAAAAATGTCTTGTCCTACCTTCCCACCCCTATTTGAAAAGATCTGCCTTATTATTGTTGGCTTCACTTTTAGCACCCTTATTTAATCGTAAATTTATATGAATGTAAAATTTGTGTAAGATTTAGGGAACCCGTTGAGTAAAATTCTCTTTCTCTAATCTAAAGAAAGC
The DNA here is from genome assembly GCA_963969385.1 of Philonicus albiceps. Lineage (NCBI taxonomy): Eukaryota > Metazoa > Arthropoda > Insecta > Diptera > Asilidae > Philonicus > Philonicus albiceps. The sequence continues at coordinate 27,445,682 of OZ017772.1, read as the reverse complement.
TAAATGTTGAAATGAGGCTGTATTTATAGCAGCTAATTGCGCTGCTTGATCTCTTCAAACCGCCTTTGGATACCTCCCGGCCGAATAATTTCCGCTATAGGGAAAATGACAGCGGCCAAGAAAGAATTACACACATTTGCACCGGTGGATATTTCATGCAAGGTATTTTCGGCGAAAGTAGTAGAGGTAGGTATAAACGGCCCTCTGACGAGATTTGCCACTGAACTTCGTTAGTCGCGCAGATCAGAAACCATTCAGCATCTTTAGGTCTCTGCTCCTATCAGAGCAAATGGCTCCATGATGGATGCTGAGTTTTGCTGACGGTCAGTTATTAATTGCACACGGCCGCGAAACATTCTGCGATGATAAAATTTATAAGAAGGATATTTTACACATATTGGAAGGGCGCATGGCTGTTATAATTTTGTTATGAGCCGTTGCTTTCCACATTTTCAATCACGTGCTCTTAAGGATCGAAGCCGCGCACAAGGAATGAATATACGATGCGGTGGTGCAACACTAAATATTTATAGAATTATGTTTGTTAGATTTTAAAAATCTTAAAAATTGACAGTGTGAGTGGAAAGAAATTTAAATTTAGTTTATTTGTGTTTTCATCTGAATGTGTTACTGAGTGAGAATTTAATGTTTTAGTGCATTAATGTAACGTAATAAGTGTTAATAATTTTCGGTACGCTGTCTAAAAATCATGTACCAATGGATTGAATGTAACGGATAATGAATGTAAGTCCACGTGGTCATTTTCGTTTATTATGTTTTGCTTATTTACTTTCAAAAAGTTCGCTGAAAATATTCGTAAATTATCTTGTTGTTCATTGAGAACAATCAAAATCGATCGATCGATCGGAAGCACGGTGTGACACTTTATTTTAAGAAGTACGAGTAAAGTAATTACACTAAGAGAAAAGTTTACTAATTTTGAAGAAAAACTACAGTGAAATTCAATGAAAGTTGATCATAATTTGGCGCCATTTTATATAATTTTATTTTGAACATTACATTTCTTTTATTGAAGTACATTAAATTCTATATTTAATGATTCCATTATAATATTCAATTGAAATACATATTACCTTTGAAATACAATACATAGTATTTATTTGTTAAACCATATTTTGGGATACAAATTAATGGTTATTAATTTACTAATTTTCTAATTTCTTGCCACCAACCAATTGGAATTTAACAAAACTAACAAAATGAAGATTAGATTTCTGTGTTTTTCTTTAAACTGTAGTATTTTTGGATAAACAAACCGATTTTGATGCACCCAAAACCGACTATTTCTATTTTTTTTTATTTATATTTATAATTTTCTGTCATTCATGGAAAGTGAGGGATAGAAAAAACAAAACAATTTCTAAAGTTCTAGTCAACTTTAAAACTATTCTTCGTTATCATTAATTTCAGATTTTATTTGAGTTGCCCGACTCCTATCCCTTAAAAAAATATATAAATAATAAAATAATATATAAATGAATAAAAAAAGAAAAAAATGGAATGTCTAATATCATTTTAAACCAAATATGGCGAACGTCTCCAAAATGGCATTTTTGCTTACAGCCGACATGGGGATCAAATAAAATAGTTTGACGAATAGATTACGATGAACTATGATTCATGCTAAACTCAATAAGCCCCAAGATGGAGGATTTCCTTTTTCTTTACAACAACTTTGATATGGGTTAGGTTGATGATCTCCCCACCACTGCTCTCCATATAGAAATTTAATTGTCTTTACTATATGACGTTGCTGAAGGTGTTTTAAAGATTACAAAATGTTGTGGCTCTGTTATTGTCTGTACATATTACACACCATATTTCACAAAAATTAATTTGTAATGAGGAAGTTAGATAAGTAGGATAGAATAGGTTAAGGCATCATGGAAGTACTAGGATATCATCCTGAACTCTTGAAAATGGGCTTTTACTATATGTATGTAATGCATTAATAATAAATATATAGATATGTTTATATAAAATTATCTAGCTAATAATAATAAATATGTATGTATGTATAAAATTGATTGATTCATTGGCAAAATAGTTTTAAACTTCATTGGCATAACTTTTTTGCAAACCCTTATTCAAATCAGTTATAGTATTCCTATTCGTGCGTAGTTTCATGGCCTCCGTCGAGACTCTTTTGCTGATCTAAGCAAGATAAACCTGATGCTCTGCATCTTCTTCTAATTGTTTTAGCTGATAGTTAAATGTTGCAAGCTCTTAACCCTATTGTTTACTCTCGATTTAATTTAAATCCGTGCAATAGTTTTTGTGTGACACGGACAGACAGACTCACCCCGCTAAATTGTAATTTATTATATAAATATATATACCAATGTATATACCATCGATTGTTGTATTGTGCAAAATTTACAGTAATTAATTTAGTTAGTCATTACTGTAAACCGCAGCTTCATTTATACTTTATATTAAAAAAAAAATTTAGAACGTACAACAGGAGTAATGTAATCGAATATAGTTTAGTCGAACCACGAGCAAAATATGGTTCCGTAGTCAGTAGATATATCCAGTATAGATGTATCCAGATGTAGTGCAATATATGCTACACTGACATTTTCAAATTAAAAGATGAATAGACGTTTTAAAATATAAAGTTATTTTTGCAGTTTATTTAAATCATTTGTTTGTATGGAATTTCTATGAACTCTTTGCAACTGCATGTCATTAGGTGGTCGACTATTACTCCCGAGTCGAAATACAAGACCTAAACAAAACCTAGTAATACTAGTAGAACTTATGAAACCTTATAATCGATTTACGTCCTATCGTTTCGTTGCGTAGAACCTCAATAGAACCTAATAAGCTGTTGTTGAATTATTTTATACCCGAGTCCAAATAATCCTCGAATTTGTAGTACATATAAGCCTTTTTTTTATATCCTAATCTTAATTAATGCAAACTAGAGAAATGTATACCTGAACAAAAAATTGATTGAGGGTTTTATGACGAAACAAAATAGCAAACTTTTGAGAAGTGATTTTGTCTTGAATCAGTAATTAAGTCCATGTCAGTGATGTTAGCATTTTGAGTGAATGTCATCTCAAAACGTTGTGAAATACATGTTCTCTCACATTCGTATTGTTAATTAAATGTTTATGCTGTAAAGTGTTTTATTTTTCAAAATATAAACCTTTTAAATTAATACAATTTTAATTATTACGGGTGGTATTACATAATTAATTTTTTAATAACGGTAACATTTAGAAAGAAAATTTATTTTGTGAATATACTCAAAAGTAGGTATTTAATCGTTATAGATAATATTTCAATTTAATAGGAGTTTGAAATTCTGATCGAATTTTAACATTTTTTAATAAATTTAAATATTAAAAGCTAATATTCACAAAATGAATATTTTCTTCAATATCTTACAGAAAGGAGCTAAAAGGTCTTATGCAGATCTAAAATTAAAAATTAGAGTACCTGCTAGGTTTAAAATATGTAGGTCCTAATCTTAACATAAATAACACCTTTTCGGTACCAACAAGTCGAGGACTTGTTAAGTTCCAAATAGGACTTACTATTGTGACATATATTCAAAAATAGAAGTAATTATGTGGATAAAAGCCCCACCGAACATGTAGAGGAAATACTAAAACAAATTTGTTTGAAATATTTTACTTTATAACTATGCAGGCGTATTGTTTTTTATGTAAAGGTGAAACAAATGTACAAGCAGCCGAGACCCTGATTTTAATTTTTTCATTCCGAAATTAAATGAAATTTGAGGAGGGTTTCATCAAATGCCTTGTTCCGGGTTGCATTGTCCTAAAAATTATTATATAGTTACCAGAATCCTTATTTCGCCACTTAAATCGTTTGTACTTTGTAGGTGGTTACCATAGAATTTTTCACATTCTTTCTAACATACACTTATTTCTTTGTACCACCTTAGAATCCCAAACCCCCCTTCTTCAATAAAAACACTACTTTCTATCAATATATTTAATATATTAATGTATGTTCTTAATGGTACTATGATATTTATTTATATAAAATGAAGAAAATGCAGTGCCTTATCTACACCCGACATTAAGTAGGTTACTTATTAGACCTAGCTGCCCTCTAGCATAAGATATAATCGATTTTTGCAATTAATACATTGCAGTGAAGTTATTAATGTTATAGAGTGAAAGTGCAGTTTTAATTTCAAAGTTCTCCCTTTAATTCATTTCAATTCTAAGGAATTCATTTAAATAGGTTTCACAAATAAGACGTTGTAGTTGATCAACTTTTTTGTTGGTTACTTCTGACTTCAAAGCTCAGTTCTTTTCTGATCTTACTCGTTTTAAGTATCAAATTCGGCCAAGAGAGAGCCGGGCTCGCACATCAGAGCTCTGTACCAAAACTCTATCAATAAACAGTCGATCGACGGAATTTAACTATATTTAAATTTAAACCAAATTTGCTTATGACAGCACGACACTTAACGGTAGTCTATTGTATTGTCAAATTTCATAAAATGGTTCGCATATTATGGGCCATATCTTTGTAATCAATTCAACAGTTTGTACCAAATCTTTGAAGATGATGACATGATACAAAAAATTAAACTTTTTTTACGGATTTGTACCCCCCATTAAAAATTAAAAAAGAGCGGTTGGCATCGCATAGTCAGGCTTCCGCATCAGAACTTTATCCAGGAGCAGTCGATCGACCGAATTTATTTTCTTTACGTGGAACGATATATTTTGTAAATTGCTTTTTATATTAAATTTTTTAAATTGTTTATTTTACATCTTTAAGGACAATTTTTGCAAAATTTAATTCTAAAGAAAATTATTATTTCCATGGTTACGAGTATTACTTTGGAAGTAGGGACTTCCGCTTGTGAGTGCTTTTTCCAGCAATTGTGATTATGATCAGAACCAAAATCATTAAAAAATATTAATTAGAAAAACAAAAACGATGGTGATTGATGGAAAAAAATCGATTTTTTTATTTTCCAGTAGTAGCTTATTGCAGCAATTTATTCTGTGATAGATTTTTCTGATGATAAAGAGAGATCATTAATCCTTGAAAAAGGGTCTTTTGAGGCAAATAAGATGCAAACCACTTTTTTTCTATAAAAATTGGAAGGAATAATTACTCCAATGCGAAATTTTCGCCCAATTGCTTTTCAATGAGCAATTATTAAAAAAAAAAAAAAATATTGTCTTTACCGGGATAATGAAAAACAAAATATTATAGGTACTCAGTTTTAAGCTGATGATTAATAAAAAAGCAAAAATAATTCTTCATTTATAACAAAATTCATTAAAAACCAAAAAAAAAAAAAAGCGAAGCGAAATAGTTCCCCCACCTCGAAAATAACCAAAAGCGGATGGGCGAAAAACGTTTTATTGGAAAAGTATAAATTCAAATATTATTTTTCTCTATAAATTTCTCGAAAATAGAGTTCAGAGTGGGAATTCCATTGTGCTTCCCAGAATTTATTATTTTTGTCCCGAACGCAAGCACATAAGGGGACTTCCCTGCATGGTTAAATTACATTAATATAAAAACGCTAGAGAGACTTTATAAAAGGTGGTACATATTATCAGTACGAGTCGTCTTATAAGTTTAAAAATAAATTTTTGTTTTCGAAAACTATCAAAGTGACGAAAAAAGGTGCAGTTTTCCTGTAATATTTAACTCAATGTCTACTAACCATAACAATGTCAAAATTGTATTTTATGTACATTTTGAGCTATATTTTTATAACGAAGTCACCAACAATCTTGGAAAAAATATGTTTTGGAATCCTTGAATATAGATCTTTCCAAGTATACTGCATACGATACAAAACTATAACACTTTTTTCCAGCTCACCCCCTTTCAAAATAAAAAAATATTTCATAATTTTCGATTGTTGAAATGTATGAGCATCACAAAACCCTAATAACCTGCCAAATTTCAATGTCTTACGTTACGTCATTTTTGAGATAAATAGATGTGACAGAGAGACAGACAGACGGACAGACGGGCGCACGAGCTTTTCTATAAGGGTTCCGCTGAAGCCGGTATGGAACCCTAAACCCAATGTTTCAATCATCAAACATTAAATTTTAGTTCATACGTTATGTCGTTTTCGAGGGAAAAGTTTGTGAAAGACCAACGGGCAAACAAAAGAACGAATCTATAAGATTTCCGCTGACGCTGATCGAGAACCCTAAAAATTTTAGTTTACACAAATTTCGAAGTAAAGTTTTTCACTGAATTACAATTAATACTACTCATAATTTATTCTACAGTTTATTTGGATGCCTATGTAAAATTATGATCTTTTGAGAAGTTTACCTCGAAAATGAGTTTCACTACTTTTATACTAGGTAATTGAAAAGAAATAATTAAAAACAAGAGGATATCCAGTAATATAAAAGAAAGTAAGCATTATTTAGGGGCCTCTGGTATTTCAGTTGTTAGCGCGGTAGTCTACGGTCCCAAAGACTGTGAGTTCGAACCCCACACCTAACTGTGCGCTAAGTGGTAACTGAATGGACCAAAAAATGGCCAAAATACACCTGTATAGGCAATCAACCACACCAACCTAACCTAACCTATTTAGAATTTAATTTATTAAGGACAACTTGCTTGACTCTTCTAAAAATGCAATTCAGAGAACCAAACTGTAGCTTATCGTGGTTTCTTTCAAAGCGTATTATAGATGAATTAAAATATACTGCTAGTTGAACTCTCGGCGGTTTAAAAATATTTCGACCAAACGCAGGCATCCGCAAAACAAGTTCGTGCACTAGAACTTTGAGTACATTCGGTTATATATACAGATAGCGGCTGTCATTTATTCAGTATGTTTTGCCGAATCACCATGGACGGATATAGCGTTCAACAACACGTGCAAATGATAAAATTGTTTTATCAAAATGGGTGTTCGGGTAACGTTCCGCGCGCTTCGCCCAGGCCATAACCGTCAACGGCGAGCGTTAAGATTACCAACTCTTTAGGCCTGAATTGGATGGTATGGACACCAACAACATGTTGTTTCAACAGGACGACGCTACGTGCCACATTGCATATTCTGCACGAGCGATTTAAGGACATGATAATCTCAAGTGGAGGTGATGTGAACTGGCCACCGAGATCGTGCGATTTGACCCCGTTAGACTTTTTCTTGTAGGTTTTGTCGCAGGTCTATGCGAATAAGCCAGAAACCAGAGCGGCCCTCAAAGCCAGCATAACCCTTGCCATCGGTCAAATTCAGACTGATTTATGCGCCAGAGTAATGGAAAATTTGACATTCGGATTCGCGCCACCCAAAGAAACCGCGGCGGACATTTGAACGATACAATATTCCGTACCTAATGGCATCGATAGACCTTTCAAACAAATAAGAAATGTCGATGATATCTCACACACACTTTGTTTTATTTAAATTTATAAATAGGAAGTGCTTAATGAAAGACCCTTTATAAGTAAATATATATATAAGTACAACGTCGCAATCAATTAATATATTGTGTAGTGCCTGCCGCTATCGAGAATTGCCTGGCATCTTCTGGGCATATTTTCGACGAGTTTTTCTTCATATTCAATCGACAACGAACATCATATCTTTGAGTCCGTGTTAGCGAGATTGAGATTATACACAGGCCTTCTATCTAGCTGGCTCTTCATTATGCCCCACACATTCTCAATTGGATTGGCGTCTGGGGATTGGGATGGCTAGTCTAACGTTGTTGTGTTATTTTCTGCTTTCCAGACCGTGCACAGTTGATTCCGATGTTTTGTTTGGGATCATTAAGTTGCGCGCATTGTGACGTTTCCAACGACACTGCAATGAGTTAGTATTGGCGTCGAACTCTTTTCATGGTACAATCACTCATAGAAAAAGAGAAAGAGAAATATCTTTTATCTCTTTTGAAAAAGGGCGGTTCTATTCTTGTTGAACAGGCAAAACACATTTATCTAGATAAGGTCTTCTGTCTGTTGTCTGGAGACAAAGTAAAGGTCGAGAGTCTAGCAGGATAATTAGTGTAGACTTTATTATTTTAATTAAGGAAATTGCGAGTGAATTTCCTCTGTACGCATTCAACTTGCAACAACGATTCGGGGCAAAGTCACATGAAGTAGGACACATTTTGAAATATTTAACATAATTAATAGACAGCACACCTACCTTCAAGTGAAAAATCGCACTGAAGAATATCATACTCTTCCATAAAGTTAATTACTCTAAATATGTTGGCGTCGTCTGCATGCAAAAAAACAAATTATAATTTAGTGGTGAAGTCATTAATAAAAAAACAGGTACAAAAGTGGACCAAGAGTTAATCCTTGAAGAGCACCAGATGCAGGAATAAACTCAAAGTACAAGCAACCACAAAATACAACTGCATACTATCTCTGATGTTCCCAAGAAGTATCGGATAAGGAGTATGGTCGAATGCCTTGAAAAAATCTGTGTATTATGTAGTATATCACATCAGCTTGGCCATGTTGTTTCGACAGAATGAGTTACAAAGTGTTGAAGCCGGAATAAATTGCTCACTTTGAATTTACCCTTGACAAAGCCATACTGTCTCAGAAAAATACAGCTGATCATAAAGTGCGATAAATCGCATGTTAGTTATTTTAATATCAAACGTATTATGTACATACATAGGTATCACATCAACATTTTTAAAATATATTTTATATAACTGAATTTCTAAAATCCGTAACCATCTTCACTTTAAAAACGATTTATTTGTATATTTATAATTATTCCGGAACTGAAGGAACGATTTTATTACGGTTTTCATTTTCTTATATTTATTTCCATTTCAAAATGAACTAACATCGTTTTCTTTAACAAAAACTTCATACGCTTAACAAACACCTGGCATTTGAATGAAATACATAAAAAGATCAAGCATTTTTAATCTACTACTACTGTATGTTGACTTAGTCATTTCAGATTCACATTCAATTTGAATTTCACTGTCCTGAATAAATAATATCTTAATAGACCACACAATCTGTTATTTATAAAAAGAGACACCTACTAGTTGAAAATTAAATGGAAATCGTTTGTTCCACATGTACATACATAGTTTATTTTCGTTAAATGGTTTTTTAGTTAACCGTACACAGTTTGATTATATTTAGTTAAGAAGCACCTTCAGCCTTAGGGAATTTTTAAATGAATGGGGTCGACAAATTGAATTTTAGGAAATAAGTCCATATGTTAAGTGTACCTTTGAATATTTTATCATAATTGTTTTACAATTTAAAGGCACAAATCGTCTATAGAGACTGTTTTATCATATATATTTATTATCATTGTCTTCTTCACATGATCTTCAGAAAAAAATGATCAAATGCGACTTTACTAGTACGAGTAATTTGATCAAGAAAAACGAACTTGTTTTTCGGTATTATTTTATTTACATATATCCGTATTAAAAATTTGATTCAAATTACCGCAAGTAAAAATTAACTTCAATGGATCTTAAGAGCTCACATCTGCCGAGACACCAAGATATACGGAATCAAAATTTCAGCTGTAGAAATTGAAATTACACAATTTTATATCACATCGTGAGCATATTACGGAAGAAAATTTTTTCCGAAAATCGAAATTAGCAGTTAGCTCTGCTATCACATAATTTCCAGAGTTACTACATTAGTAAACAAAAGTTATTTCTTCTTTATGTATATACGAATGTATATGCAATATCGAGCATAAATTAAGCAACTTGATTAAGGAATTCATTATTTATAATAATTTAAAATCAATTATATTTAGTTACAAATGTTTTTTTAATACAAAAAACAGTCGGCCATGAATTTTTGCGACGGAAGGTTGTGGGGAATAAGAGCTCTGAAGAAATTTTAATTTCCTGGACTTTCTAACCTATTCAAGGAAAAATTATATATATTTTACAAAACAGTATAAAAAAATAATATAAACGTTCTCAGTATCGATAAGTACGAATTAAAACAAAGCAAAAAAACCGACTGCTTGTAAAAAAAGAAATGAAAATATACAAGCAAGTATTTATAAAGCTCAAACACAAAAAAAATAATAATTTGACTATTATTATTCTTATCTTTTAGAAAGTACTAGTAGGGCTAAAATTGTACTTCGAATTTCTAAAATTCATGCTATCAAATCGTGATGCACTTGTTGGAGACTGCCACTTTACAATTGAAAACAAGCATTTGTAGCCTCCTACTGCTTATCAAAAATATATAATTTACTGAATGCATTTATTACAAATAAATGTATACATATTTAAATTCGTTTCATAAAGACATTTCATTTAATACTCAAATCGGTATGTATGAAAATACAAAAATACGCATGCACTCCTTCAACTAAAACTAACTAAAAATTTGACAATATCTCAATCGATTTTAATAAGATTGAGCCGTTTAGGCGTGAAAGAGAAGCAGACATATTTCTATACATACATACATGCACCCAAAAAAAGCGTTAACCTCTTTCTCCCGCAGTCGGTTAAAAATGAGCTTAAATTTTAGTCTATTGCAGAAAGTACTGCTTGCATAAGATTTTATACTATATTTATTGGAATAGGTCCAATATTTTCTGCACTACACAAAATAGGAATAAGTTCAATTGAAATTTGTTCAGTGTAGGCGAAAATATAGCATTTGTTACACTTTAACATAAATTTTTTCGAATATTTGGCATATTGAACCTCTTTTTTTCTAGATTCGTGTATGACAAGCTCTGTCGATAGCATATGCAGTCGTTATTACAAAACAATATGCTGGAGTAGTAGTGTAGGACAGTTAGCTAACTTTAAATATACTTTTGCTATTACAGGAACGCCTGACTAGTCATGGTAGCATTGGACTGTCAAGTGGCAGTCCTGCGTACACAACACATACCGGCAGCCACACAGGCCGAGGCGGACCAGCCGCTGGACATGGTGGGCACACTGGCACCCACAGTTCAACAGCGTCTATGCACCACCAATCACTTCAATCTGATTTTCAACCACCATATTTCCCGCCACCTTTCCATCATGCAACACAAAGTCCGCCACAACAACAAGTGAGTATTCTACTTCCTAAAAAATATACTGGTAATCAAACACATTTACTATCATGACTTGATTGCACTTTCATCTTATACTTTTAAATATAGTTTAATGGATGACAAGAAGTTGCGAAAGCAAACCCACACAAACATACATATTATGTAAATATGAACAGTTTTTATTTCCTTAACTTGTTCGCACATTGAAGAAATCTAAAGAATCCTTTATGATGCAACTATATAAAGTCTTATCCATAATAATACTTATCTATATTACGATTTTTTTATAGATAATCTAAAATATAAAACGCGAATATTCTTACAAATGCGAAAGTGAATTTGTTTGCTTGATTGTTACGCCACCTTAACGCCTCAAACACTGTAATGATTATGCATATGCATAACCATACCACACATACCACGCATATACATATTTTATCCCCACATCCCCATACAACATGGCTAGATATTTTGAAATAGTTATTTCACTCTACCCAGAGACAAAATATATACATATATAGCTGTGTTTTTTGATAGTCTAATCTGGACCAGATTTCACAACAAATTTTGTATTAAATTAAAATTTACAAATAGTAAGTCGTAGAAAAAAGTTTTTTCTTTGTGAAAAGAGCATCAAACATTGACTTATGCTCAATTTGCATCAAAAACTGAATTCAATCCTTTTCCTGTTAAGGATTTGAAGTTTGGATGGGCAAAAATCATTGCAATTTAATTTTCGAGGTTAGATTATTTTTCTTTTTTAATATTTTTATAAATTATCATCTATCAAATAAACAAATTATATTACACTTAGTAGTCTATTACAATCTAAATACCAGACCGATTTCTAAAAATATAAGAAAAAAGTAGGCAAAGTAACCCGCACTACGGTACGTATACTGTATTTATTATTTTATACCAAGCTTAGGCTTTCTTAGATTGGGTAAATTATCTGCAACTTTTGTCTTAGCACATTTTACACAAGACCAAGGTTATTCTTCTAAGCCATTGTATCTTAGATACAGAATGGGACATTCGATAATTTAGTTAATATAATTTCCGGATTATGTAAGTAACCCTCTTTTTTTAGTGTATGCTCAGTGCAGCCGTACGGAATAACGCCGATTCTACAACAGTTAAGCTATTTTCTTTCGTTGTTCCGTTACGGCAAAATCAAAAAATGGCAAGCTACAATTTTCTTTCTTTCTTTTTCCCTCTTATTTGACAAACAGTTTCCCTTTCGGACTTTGAATTGGGGAGAGGGGATCACGGAGTCACCCCCAAGAATTACCTATACTAAATATTACAATCTTTAATTTAAATCATTTTTAGATTGTAAAAGAAGTAAAAATATTACATTATTATGTTTCGGAAAGAATTCTTAACCCTTTCGTTGCCACAATATTCAGGAAAGCTGCAGAAACTTGCATGTTCAATTTAACGAGAGTTTTCAAGCCCCAGGTCCATGTGACCACTGTGCCAGCGAAAGTGTTAATTATGCTAAACAATTATAATATTTTCAAACATTCAATTATTGCCAAAAAGCATTAATCTTATTGGAAGCATTTTAAATAATTAAATTAATTTGAACCTCGAAATAAGCATTTATTAAAATTAATAAGTATAAGAGTTTAACTATAAAAATACAAGCATATTTTCTTTTAAAATATAAGTGCTTTCATTTTTTTACCGTTTGGTCTCAAAACTTTTAGTTATGTTTAAATCAGACAAATTTATGTATTTAAATTTGTTTAAACTACAGATTTCATATGAGTTATATGTATAATTTGTCATATGCATGATAATATGTGTTAACCAAAAAAATTATGTGATTTTCTTGCTGCATTACTATATATGATTAATTTCAAAGAAATGGTTAGCCAAGTAGACAAATAGGCCCGGCTTATAAAAATATTCTTTTGTCACCCACTTTAATTTACAAGTTCATTTGCATTTATTCCATATTGCAATAGATTTTCAGTTACTTTTTCCTTTTTTCTAGTAGTAAAGGAAATTCTAAAAATGATTTTTGCTGAAATGACTTTCTTGAGGCGTTTACCTCTTGATGTATTACATATTAATACTATTTGATGTAAAATTATCGTAAGCCCTTTAAAAGAGTAAAATTTAATACGTAAATGGTTTAAAATTTATTGTAATCCAAAACGAAACTTAGAATATTTGCTCACATTTTTCAGAGTGTATAAAAGTTTTTCTAAAACTCAAACTGATAACTTTTAAAAGAAACAATTATTTGAACTTTAATAGTAAAATTTTTCTCTCTACTACATTTATTCTATCTGATTTTAATACTTTATTAACTGAAAAACCCGATTTCACCCGGTGTATCTGAAATACTTAGGACTTATCAAATGCTCAAATTTTATTTTTCACCCACTTTAGAAGTAGTACTAAAATCAGTGATAAAAATTTCGACTTGATTTCAACTATATTTGGCAAGGTCTATGCCAAAATATCAGCAGGGTCAAATTACATCCACTTTGTGAACATCTACACTTAGAATTATAGGTTTAGGGCACACCGAAATATTCGAATAGTCAACAGCTCGAAAAAAATCTAAAGCGCACCGACGAAGTTAATTTTTGAAGCGATGGGCCAAAATAGTGAATTTTATATATACTCGTATATGCATACAAAAAATATTATGCTCGTCCGCCGAAGTACCCAGTGAACCCAAAAAATGGTCGGCGTTTCGATCCTGGGTACCAGCTAAAGTTTGTCAGGCTCGATACACTTGCCACATAGATGTCATATAAACGTAATGTTACCTTTGAGTTAAGTTTTGGACCTAATATACGAGTAGTGTTAGCATTCTGTTTATTCTATAAAATTTTTAAGCCTCGTATATCTTGGTGTTAGCTTCAAATAAAATTGTCGGTCTGATATATGGTGGTTACACTCTAATTCTGAAAATTGGCGAGATGTCAGCTTGAGTGATATCTTTAAGAAAAGGAAAATAAACGATCAAAAAGGTTTTATTTATTTTTTTAAATGCCACAAACAGCTCATATTTTTTTCAAATTTTTAAACTTCAAAAGTGTCCAGTATTTTTTTTCAATAGCACAAAGGTTTGGAACTTATTTTATTAAATGCACATCAAGCAAACAACAAAAAGGAAAAAAAAAAAACAACATACAAAATTTAACTGTTGGCTTATTAAATGTCAGAAATTGGGTTAATTAATAAAACAAAACAATTAAAAATTAAAAAAAAAAACAGACTTCGGCTTAGACATGTATGGCTCAAATTATTTTAAATGGTGTCAGCATCCTTTAGGCTTAGCACCTGGTTTCCAAACACCCAGTATAAGAGCATTTAAAGGTCTTCGCACCTTGTGTATAAGAATTTTTGATATTTGCTATTGCATTGTTGCATTAAAACTGCAAACGTAATGTTAATTGCCTATTTGTCATGGAATCTAATCATTTTGGTCTACATATTGGATTTCGATACTTTCTTTTTCAAATTTTTATATAAAACTAGCTTGCCACCTCCAGGCGTTGCACGGGAGGGTAATTGCTTAGTTTGCACGATGAACGCGAAGACTGCTTCATCAAATATTGCGTTTTTACTGATATTCATCGTCATAAGTCGGTTTATTTTCACAAAGCATTCATCAGTTGCCGTTTACTTTGAAAGTGGTGTAAGTCCAAAATGTCATAAGAACGAGTTTACTTGAAAACTAATATAGAAAAATCCTTATATTTTAGACTTACACCACTTTCAAAATAAACGGCTGAATTATAATTCTAAATATTCCTCACGAATGAGTCTATTTAATCATCAAAATAGGAACAAAATCCTACCAGGATTCACCTCATCTCAACTGTTTGGGAGTAATAAAAATAGTATAAAATAGAGTATAAAATTTCCTAAATGTTTTTACGTAATTTATCAAAGTTCTTAGGTGATTTTCCAAAGTATTTTTCGTTAAGTTTCGATTAAACTTTTTTAAATGTTTCACCGAAAAGCTTGGAAGATCTAAAAATGCACTTCTTGTTTATAAAAGACATTAGGAATACGTCATCAGTGCTTATGTGATGAATTGATTCCAAACGATGGAAAAAAGATGGACTACCTTATTATTATATTTAAATTCTTCAAAAAAAGCAGCCATTTAATTTTAAGGATTTTTCCACTAAATCAGTTCACACAACCTGAATAAAAACAAATATTCATAGAAAAACCAAACCAAAATTATAAATATAATAAAGATGAATTCAAAACTGTAAATTTGTCATTCATCTTAACATTTTTAAATTCAACACATTTGAGAACTAAAAGCTTTGACGCGCGTTTTTTAATTTCTAATAGAAACATAACGAGTAATGTTAATTTCAAACAGACATAAAGAGCAATGCTTTTTTCTAATAGGAAAACCAATTTTTTTTTAATTTTCAGTATAATTTTTTCTTTTCTTTTATCAAAAAAATATTTTTGTATATATTATAGCTATATAATTTCACTTTTTACTCTGTATATTTTATCTTATTTTTTTATTTGAAACTGCTAATTACACATTTAATTCAGTTGATATCGGGAATGTCAAATTTCATTTTATACCGATAACGGAAAAATTTTCAAATTTATTACAAGATTTGTAGCAATATTAGAATTGAAATAATGTCAAGTAGATTATCGCATTCTACTTATCAAACCATTTTATTTGATCCTATATCAAGAGTATTGTGAAGAAAAATATAATCTTGGAGGAGTCCGCCATATTGGATTTAAAATTATGTTAGATTACATATACAAAATATTTACTATCCACACCAAAAAAACTTTACATCCGTTAACATGCTTTCCTTAGTTTAAATCTACATAAGATTATTTATTTTAAGAAAAAAAAATCCTCAATGGCGTTTTCTGCTTACAAGTAAATAACACTTATTAGTTACACATTCTGTTACAGAATCATGGAGCCCTGGAGTATTTAGGTACAGATCCCTATGGCCAACCTCTTTCAACCCTTCATCACGCTCCACTTCATCATTATAATCAACTTGCTGGCTTGAGATCAACTCAGGATCAGCTAGGGATTCATCGTTCACATCGAGAAGCTGAAATTCAGGGGCATGTGGTAGGTAAAATTTTTATTTATGTATTTTTTTACATTTTCTACAGCTTAATACGTAATATACTTACTCATGTGCTTGAAGATATTAGGAATGTGAAGGAATGCAAAACTGAATCAATCCCATTTTCTATCAGTTATGGAATTAATTTTAAAGGAACGAATCTAATTCTTCGTGTTTGAATAAATCGCAGTCCTTTAGGACTTAAATGTCGTCCACATTAACGCGCATCTCTGTCTCGCATAACGTAAAAATTCATAATGTGAACTCAACTTATACTATAGATTAAATTGATGTGGCTGTCTCGGTCACCATATAACAGTTAGGCGAATTTTTAGCCCCATTGTATGTATCACATTGTATCACAACTTTAACCAGAGGCACTAGTGGGAATCGGACCCACAATCTCACTATATGTGTAGATACATGTAAATACTCATAAACTAGGCATATACATATATAGTCTGTTCAATATACATATATAGTCTGTTCAACAAGGAAAGAACCTTTTTCAAAGAAGATAAAAGATATTTCTCTCTCTCTCTCTCTCTGTGAGTGATTGTACCATGGAAGAAGTACGACGCCAATGCTAATTTATTTCAGTGTCGCTTGATACGTCACAACTCCACCATCCCAAACATCCGAGTCAACTGTGCAGGGTCTGGAAAGCATAAAATAACATAACAACGTTGGCCATCCCAATCTTCAGACGCCAATCCAATTGAAAATGTGAAAATAATGAAGAGCCAACTAACTAGAAGGCCTGTGTTTAATCTCAAGCAACTAACACGGACTTGAAAGATATGTTGTTCGTTGTCGATTGAATATGAAGAAAAACTCGTCGAAAAGATGCCAGGCCATTCTCGATAGCGGCGGGGACCACACAAGTTATTAATTGGTTGCGTCGTAGTACTTTCTTACTTGTATGTAAAAAAAATAGAAATAAATATTTCCTCTGTAAATAAAAAAATGTGGTTCCTTTCTCGTTAAACAGCCTGTAAGATACCTTAAACACAGAGTCCAATGAGAAATTTCGCAGTGCTTTAGGGAAAAGTTGATTCAGAACGCTTCATCCACGTTTTCTGATGTGTTCCAAATAAGCGTTTCTTTAGAAGTTTTTTGAAAAATTATTTGAAGTAAAAATTATCTAAAATTACTAAAAAACGAATGCAGCGGTGTGATCATGCAAGTTTTCTCCCAAGATAATTTAGTATACACTTTCAATAAGTTTGTTTATATAAAAGCGATGAATATTCTACAATTATACAATGTGTGGCATGCTAAAATAAGTGAGATGAATGATCTGACCTCGACAAATAATAAATTGTATGGCATGAGGAAGTCATCTCAACCATTTGCGAGTTATAGGGTGAATCGTCAATTCCAATTTTTCATGGTGGCTACTCAACGCAATGACTTCCATCCACTAATATAGTGTGTTAGTTAGTATTTTTATCAAATTGCTCATATTATTAACCTTCCAAGAAGGTACATCATATTAGGTAGAAAAATTTCCTTAGAAAAATTTAACTGGTATTTTATTGTTTCATTTCACTACAATTGCAAAAATCGTAAAACAAACAAAATGTTTTTAAAAATTATCGGAAATGTTTGTTGAGCATACACAGGTAATTAGTTTAAATTATTACTGTAGAATTTGTTTTAATGTCGTAATTAGATTGTCTTATGCAGTGTATCGTGACGCTCTCTTACTAATATCTGACGGAAACTTTACTATAAAAGAGGATAAGTTAGCAAGAACATCGATCTTAGTTGACAAACCAAGCGATAACTGTTTTAAGCTGAAATAATTAAAAGTTGCCTTCAATAATTTACATTTTTGATGTAGTCGAAGGAAATGAAAGCAGGCTGTCAGGGAATACTAAAGTAAATCCCCTAATCAACGGGTAGCCCAAAGAGAGGTACTTTCGCGCACTTTCCAGAGGTTAATAGAAATCGGAAGTGTAACTTAAAATAGGACGGATCCGCGATCAGGAACATCGCAAATATTTGCCGACGTCGAACAGCAAATAATCAGCATCGCGAGGATAAACCCTGAAACAGCAGACTTTTCAACGAGAAAAATAACAGCCATAACATCATGTGCCAGTACAAGGACTTCTAGAAGGAGATTCCGAGAGAAAATTGAAGTTTTAAAGAAATTAAACTAAAATTAACCCCAAAATATTTTTTGTTGATTTAAAAACCGATTAAGTTAACCCTAATAGCTCTCAAAAACTGCTCAAAATATCCTCCACCACTTGTAATACACGCCAATGACTTCCTTCCAACTCCCTGCTGTAGACAGCCTCTCTCGTATTTTCGTCGCTGCAATCCCAATTTTGTTAATTAATTCCTCTCTGGTGTTAACAGGATTTGAGTAAACTTCATGCTTCATCGTTCCAAAAAGTGATCAATGAAGTAAAATCTGGAGATCTGGCAGGCCAAGAAATCGTTACACCTTGTCCAATAGGCGCTCAGGAAATTGTTCATTTAATTTTACCTTCAAAATGTTATCAGAATGCACTGATTCTCCATCATGTTGGTAAAACATTGACTTTATATTATCCAGAGAAATGTCTTCAAGTAGTTCTGGTAGTGTATTCTCCAAAAAGTCTGGATAAATTTAGCTATTAAGCACTTGCGGCAAAATGAATGGTCCCCATCAATCAAAATCATTTAATGATATTAGCCCAAACATTGACACTGAATTTATGCTGATGTGATGTTAACCTCTATGGACTATTATCTGAAGATATGAAGGTTGTAAAAGTTTGTGATACTATCCTTAGCGAATTACGATTCAACCATCCACAGGATTCGGTCTAAAAACGCCTGTTCTGTATGTTGCATTCCAGAAGCCAAGTGAAAAACTCTAATCTTCTCTCGAAATCTCCTTCCACGAGTCCTTATACTGGCATATGATGATATGGATGCAACATTTCTCGACGAAGAACCTTCCAAACTATGTATGGAGACACTCCTAATCATCTTTCGACTTGTCTCGTGCTCTTTTCAGGTTTTTTGCCAGAGGATGGTGATTATTTGATGTTCGATGTCAGCAGAATTTTGCGATGTTCCTGATCGCGGAACCATCCTATTTAAAGTTCTTTCTCTTAACCTGTGGAATGTGCGAAAATACCCCTCTTTGGGGTACCCGTCGATTTTGGAATCTGCTTCTCAGCCTCTCTTTCATTTCCGTCTACTGCACCGTAAATGATGTATGTATATCGACGTATTCCTCAAAAATTCCATTTTTGAATAATTTCAGCTTAGAGTACTATAATTATCGCTTGGTTTTTCAACTATGATCAATGTTCTTGCTAACTAACTCTCTTTTATACACCCAGCGAAATAATTATATGTGCATATTAATTTTTAAACCTCTTGCAAGATCAAATGTAAATTTCTCGAAATGGTTTATAAATTACAATAGTATTGTAAAGAGAAACAGAAAAATTGCTTTAATCATTTTATTTATTTATTTATTTTCATTTAAAACGTAAAGATTTTACACTTTCAAAGGAAATAATTTATATGTGCATAATTTAAAAAAACAGTAATTCTGTACAAAAATAATAAAAAAGGTAAATTTAACAGCTTTTAATAATTTGTATGCCCTCCATTATTTATATTAACTTCATTTAAGCACCGTGGCATTGAATTTATTAAAGACTGCAGTATGGCTTTGTCAATTTTATCCCATTCTTCCTGGATAGCTTTTTTTAAATCTTTTAAATTATTAAATTGCCGCCCATTCCTGTAGACTTGATGGGATGTATGCTCTACAGATTTTCCATGAGATTTAAATCTGGACTAATAGCTGACCACTGCAATAACGGGATTTGTCTTAACTCAAAGAATTATTTCGGGTTATTTGCAGTATGTATGGCTCCGTTATCTTGCTGCAAAGTCCAAGTTTCACCGTAAATATCACCCGTAAAATTTATAAGGACATTTTCTAGCAAGTCTACATATAGTTTTGCGTCCATTTTATGGGAAATAAAGTAAATAGGGGTCTTTCCTTTATAACCAAATCCAGCACATATCATTGAAAATTGCGAGAGTAGTGGTTTTGTCGTGGCTCCCTTAAATCGCGCCAATACTTTTGACAACCATTAGGAGCGTCCACATTAATTTTTTTCGTCACTAAAGATTATCTATTGCCAATCCTCATTAAAAAATTTATATTTTTCTGCAAAATTAATCCGCACTGTCTTATGACGAGGTAACAATTTAGGTTTGACCAACCGACTTTGATATTTCAAATTAACAAATGCAAAATTTGTTGGACTCTCCTTTTCGTTATATTAAGAGATAGTTCTCGTTTAATTTGAGCAGCACTCATGTTTTTTCTAGCAGCAAGTCGTTGAATTTGCCTTTTAACCCTTTTATAAATTTTCGTTTTAGCTCCTGTTCCCTTAATTGTAGTTTAAGAGTCGGAATTTTTCACAAAATTTGATGGTGTTCCTGTGCTTGTTTAACTTAGCTGCTATTTCGCAAATTGCAACACCCAATTCCATATAAGCTGAGAAACGAGCTTGTTCAGTGTTAGACAGATTGTTCCTCGAGGCATTTCGTTCTAAAAAAAATGTTATTACGATCATGTTTTACGAAAAATACATTTTTCTTACCGTTAAATGACTTTTACTTGCTTTAATGAATTTGATTTTTGTAACAAATTCACTACCTTCACACTATAACGCACTGACAACGATTATGCACATATAATTTTTTCCTTTGACAAACTTAAATTTGTAAATGCAAATCAATGTAACAGTACATTCAACAACAACAAAAGTTGCATTGTTGTTGGAATAAATGGACAAATATTTTTACGTATTTGAAAACAAAGTGAGTTTGAATGTTTTCAAGAAATGAATATAAACTGCTGTTGCACAAGTTATTTCGTAGGGTGTAGCAAAATTTTCGGCAGGCAATAGTAACAGAGTGCAAAATACACCTAAGTATGACTAGCTAAGACAAGCTAATTACGGTAATAAAATTAATTCCATTACCCTTTGTATGACTTTTCTGCAGCAATAATTAAAAGGAATTATCTGTGTACACTAAATAAACATTTCCGATAATTTTTGGAGACCTTTTGTTCATTTTACAACTTTTGCAATCACAAGGCAATGAAACAGTAAGATACCAGTTAAAGCTTTCTAAGGAATAGATTATTCTATTTCACCTGAACATAATGTACCTTATTGGGAAGGTAATAAGATGGGCAATTTGATAAAAATAATAAATAGGTGTATTTACATGATTTTCGGAGAAAATATGAGGAAAAGCTGAATTTTAGGAAAAAGAAAAACAGTTTTTACATTTTCGGAAGTGCAGTAGTGGTGGTAGGTTAGCATTGTTGGCACCTTTGAAAAGGACATTGGTATAGCAGATTTTTGGCGTTAGGTGGATGTCGCTGTATTGAACTCATCAAAAGATAAAAATAAAACAATGATGTGCATACCATCTTTCATCCTACTTATTTTAGCATGCCCACTAAAATCCACACCGATTTGCTAAAAAACTAAAAAATTTATTTGGTTTAAAATAAGGAAAGGATACCAAAAATTAATTTAAAATGTAGAAATACGAGTATATTAAGTCAAAATATTTGATGATTTGATAAATATATTCTAAAATACTGATTGAAAGTCGGTTAATTAGGAAAAATAGGTGCGCAAAAGTAAATAATAACAATCGCTTAAGTCGCTTAAAAGAATAACACGTAAAAAGAGATCTGCATACGAATTGAATTCATAATTTATTTATTTAAAGAGTGCATCTACGTGAACGGAGAAAAACAAATAGATAATGTCCTATGGTCTATGTCTATAGGAAAAATAACGACATTATAATATATGTATATAAAATATATATATATATATATATATATAAGGAAGTTAACTTATAAACAGTTAGATGGATAAAGTAGTTAGTGGTTAAATAAAAAAGTTAAGGCGTTTTTCTATAAATATGTTGGAAAAAGGAATTAATAATTTGTGGTGTACGTATGACTGTATTGGGAAATTTAACATAAGTGTAAAATATTGGCCTACACATTTTTAGGAGAGTACAGTAGATGCAATTGAATTTCCTATTTGACTATTTGAAAAGCAAATGTTCATATATATACATATCAGCAGACAAACCAATATGTCATTAATAAAAGATGAATTATATTAAAATATATTTGAACTTTAATTAACTTTTTAGTAACTAATTTTAAACTGAATATACATTCTTTAATATTATATTTTTCAAAATTATTATATACACTAAGACCTCGCTTTGCGTGGTAGATATGTTCCAAAATATCACGACTCAATTTGAAACAACGCAAAGTGAATTGCTATTTTCTATTGGAAATCATATAAACATCAAAGATAGGTTACCATATTTTTCATTCAGTCCTTTAATTTTAAAAAAAGAAGTATATTTAAATAACAAAACAAAAGTAAAACTTTATTAATTCATTTAAAAACATAAAAAAGACTAGAAATTCAATCAAAAATTAAAAATAGATACAAAAAATAAAGAAATTATAAAATTATTCAGACTCTGCAGACGAGCTTGCGGCCATTGAAGTCTCTTTTTTTTTCAAAAAAATTGTCCAAAGTTTGCTGAACAGCTTGTTTTTTTATGTTGAGGTAAAGTTCTTTGTAACAATTAATATCATTTGCTACCGCACGAGAAACTTTTGAGCTTCTTTCGCTATCAGGATCATTTTTTGAAAAAATCTCCATTGCTTCGTCAATTAGATTCATTGCTTTAGAAATTTGCTGTGAAGTTAAATTTTGATGCTCACTTATATCTAGCGAGCTGTCTTCTTCGTTAGCGATTTCCAAATCCAGTTGCATCAATTCCTCGTTAGACATTTCTTGGTTATGAGAAGCTAGCAATTCGTTTATGTCAACTTCATCCATCCCTTCAAAATTAACCTCTTTTGCTAAGTTAGCAATTTCATGACAAATAGTATTTGCTTCATCATCATCCACTTCTAAAGAGGAACTGTCATCCTTTTTCTTGTGTACACATTCTGGCCATATTTTGCGCCAAACACCGTTCATGCAAGATGGTTTTACTTCCTCCCAAGATTCTGAAATAATGTTGATTGCCTTCAAAATATTAAAAGATTTCCAGAATTGCTGCATTGTAGGCTTATCGGGTCCGTCTGTTTCACTCAAAAGCATCTTAAATGATCGGCGGAGATAATAGCTTTTAAAATTCGAAATTACGCCCTGATCCATCGGCTGTATTAGTGATGTGGTGTTCGGTGGTAAGAACACAAATTTTACATTTTCGGATATGCCATCTATATAAACTGGGTGGCCAGGAGCATTATCTACTAAGACTAATGCTTTGAAGTCTAAATTTTCCCTATTGCAATAAGATTTAATTTCAGGAATGGCGCATGTAGAAACCCAGTCTCCCAACGGGAGATAATCTTTACCCTGATAACAAAAATGACATTGCAATTCGCAATTCGAAAAAAAAATAAAAAAAAAACAACGCAATTCGAAAAAACAACGACTCACATCGAAAATAGGTCTTAATTCAGTAACAACGCAACTTCGAAAAAACGCAAAGTGAAACGACGCAAAGCAAGGTCTTAGTGTACTTGATTTATAGTGTTCTTTGAAATTTTGAAAAACTACATATAGAAGATATAACTACATTTAAAGTCCTTTTCAAATAGGATATTCGGGTTTGTAAATTGTATGATGTATGATGTACAAATTTCACATTTAAATAAAACTAACATTACATATTGTTTATTGATTATTGATGTTAAAAAATAATTAATAAAGAGTAATTTTTATAAAAAATATATTTATTTACGTATTATATAAGTATATAATTTAAAACGCACTATGCTGCAATAACCGAAAATATTAATGCATGCATCAACAACAACTATTTTCGATTATACGTATTTTAATAGTTGAATAAAATTAATGATTTTTTTTGATTTTGCACACGTTTGACCATAAAATGTACACTCTGCACAAAACCATATAAATTCGAACTATGGCTTAAATTAATTTTTCAAATAGCACATTTTATAAAAATATAAATAACTAAATAATTCACCTATTCTGATGCTACGATGTCATAGACAGACCGGCATTACATACCTTAAAATGGCAACACATTTATAAAAAGAATAGTATAGTTACATATCAAATGCAGACTAACCTCGATTAATTTTGAAGCTATAGCTATTGCTCACGGATGCCTACGCATGGTTTAAAGATTTGTTGGAAAAATCTTTATATAGCTTTTCCAAATTTCCAGTTTTAAAGAGTGATAAATAAATTTTCTATAAATATTCAGACTCGTATATAAAACTCTATATTCAGAAAATATTCATCTACAATTCAAATATTCCAAATATTGAAGTTCGAAGCCACCTTTTAATTAACAGTTGAGGTACAATAAGTATTAATAGCTTAATTTTTTTTGATTACCCAGACCATATACAAGAAAAAGTTTAATAATTATTTGATAGTATAGTTAGGTAGTTACGTACATACCATACTATATGTAGATATAGCAGCAAAATCTCCGCTCCTCCCCCTTTTATGCTCCCTCAAAGATTGAATTTTACAAAATCATGATATACATATACATGTTTGTTTTTATTTTTAAAACAGAATATTTTGTCTGAATTTCAAATTTAGATTAAAACCCAGTTATATTTATAAGGGGTATCTCATTATCCCAAAATAAGTGGGATCAAGGATCTGACCTAGACCAACAAAGCTCATCTGCCATAACATTACCCTGAACATCACTATGCCCAGGCACCCAAATGAGGTTGATGTCAACCTCTTCAGCCAGCTGGTTTAGCCGGGACCGGATCAGCAAACACCTTCGTGGTGGTATAGACGCCAGTGAATGATTTGATTGCAGCTTAGTTATTAGTAAGGACAGAGATACTGTTCGAGGGCGGTGAGGCAATAAGTACCCAGCTCATTGCCTCCGATATAGAGATAGGCTCTGACTGGAAGACACTGCAGTGGTAAAGTAATCGGAGTAATCTTTTGAGTCCTAGTTTCTCGGAGTATATACCGCTACCATACTTGTCCATACATGCCCATGGTTTTACCGAATTGCGCCTTGCGGCCGCCTTGGCTGCATTCTACTTTGCAAAAAGTTCCACTGGAATAAAGTAGAGAAGGTCACGCCTTGTTGGTTGTTCTAAGAGCGTATGTGATTAGTCGGGAGGCAATACTCTGGCCAATTTCTAAAGCATTCCGGTGACAAGCCTTCTCTAAGGTTGGCCACCAATGCACCGTAGACCATGATTGGTCTGATCACGATCACGAAGTGCTAATGTGCTATACGAGGTTCCAGACCTCA
Organism: Philonicus albiceps; assembly: GCA_963969385.1. Taxonomy (NCBI): domain Eukaryota; kingdom Metazoa; phylum Arthropoda; class Insecta; order Diptera; family Asilidae; genus Philonicus; species Philonicus albiceps. The sequence goes on along the minus strand of OZ017772.1, from coordinate 27,420,176 downwards.
CTTTTTCTCAATCACCCTAATACAGAGGGCCGTAGTGGCTTTTCTTACTTTTGCTTGTATGTTGAATATCCAATCCAACTTCCTATCCAAAAATAGTCCCAAGTACTTTACCTGGTCTGAGAAACTAAGTTTCACTCCATATTTTAGGATTGGGGTTCTAAAAGAGAGAATCGTATGCTTCCTAGTGAATAGCACTAGCTCCGTTTTTTCCGGGTGCACACTTAGTCTGCACTCTATTTATGGCCCGTTGTAATAGTTCGGATAATGTTTCTAGGTGCTTTCCCGAGATTAGAATAACTATATCATCTGCATAAGCAATCACCCTACATCCGGTACAATCAAGATTCCGGTTAGGTTCCATAGGAACGGTGACAGGACTCCACTTTGAGGTGTCCCCTACCCGCGTATTTCCTAATAGAAGACGACCCAAAACTTGGACTGATCCAAAGCATCTTGTCAGTCACTGATCTGTCAAGGTCCAGTGATTGCTGCAGGTTTGATATTGTTAAAAGTGCCCTCACTGTCCAAGAACACCGCCAGTGCGTAATCCTTATAGCATAAGGATCTCTCTATTTGGCCAACAAGGGTGTGCAATGCTGTTTCAATAGATCTACCCTTGTTGTACGCATGCTGAGAGGACGAAAGTTTCGATGGGTCCACAAGCAAAGCTTTCGATTAAATGTCTCAAGAAATTATCACTCTCAAACTAGGTTATCTTGACTTCCTTCCCCAGCTTATTTAGTAAATTAAATCGTACCTTAACCATCGCCAATCGCCAACAATCACTACGATTCCACTATTTCTAATCCCTTCGTATCCTTTTCCGCTGTTCCACGGGGCAATCATCTCGGCCTATAAACCTTCATATTATCCATTAACGATATCGTGCAGACAATTAATAATTCTGAAATTTTAATTTATGCCGACGATATGAAAATCTACAGACAAATTAACAACATATTCAACTCCATTCTCCTTCAAAATGATTTGAATAGTTTCTCTACTTGGTGCACAAATAACTTCCTTGGCCTTTTAACGTATCAAATGCCAATCGATCACTTACTCCCGCAAATGTTCCCTGTCTCCCAAATCTTATGTGGTCTCAGGCGAACTTATTTCAGCTGTCTGTTCAGTTCAAGATCTGGGTGTTATATGCGACAGAGTTTACTTCCACTCCCATATTGACGTCATCAATAGAGCCAATTCAGCTCATGGTTTCCTTAAGCGGTGATCTAAGGAATTCTCTGACCCTTACGTTACTAAATCACTCCATATCTTCTTTGTTAGATCTCTGCTGAAAAACACTTTTCAGGTTTAGTCTTCCTCCAATCTACGCTTATTTAAAGAATTGAATCAGTTCAACGTAGAATTATCCGCTTTGCATTGCAGAACCTTCATTAACCGGATAGCCCTAACCTCCCTCCATACAAAAATCGCCTAAAATTGATTAATCTTCAGCTTCTTGTCTTGCGTCGTGATGTTGCCGATATAGTTTTCTTAATTGGTTCGTGAAGGAAATTCGTTTAGCCGCACATATAATATTTCAAACATTTTGATATCACTTAAAACGAATATTTGGTAACACTATAACTTAACTATTAAATGGTTCAAAATAACGTATTAGAGAATTTTTGTTACTATTTATTACCTACTAGGCAGACCAGCACAAGTTTTCGATAGTGTAAGTTTTTTCGTAGGAAATTCATTTAACCGCATCTACTATATCTTTTATTAATATTCTATAATTAATAATTTGAATTCAGTTAGTAAGTGAATCATATAATTTTATAATATCTGTTGTTTAATATTATGAATTCTTTATATCTTGAAAAGTAAAAATAACGAAATGGTCAAAGGAAAATATTTATCGGAAGGAAGAAAATTACCATTAGCGTTTTGAAAAAGAGAGGAGAATCTAACCGTAAAATAACGAATGAAATTAGCCGTTCCGTTATTTCCTGGTGTAGGAGTCTTCTTTCCGAGTTTTAAAAAATTTCTTACAGCGCATAGTAAATAAATAAAAATTGACGCGTCGACAAAAAAATCAAATTGTGGCGGAAGTAACAAAAAATCATTTATGTTTATCACAAATTGTTGCAAAATTAAGCTTGGCTGTGACAAAACGAAGAGTGAGACAAATTTTATCCGAAATATTCAAGAAACATTCGAACATTCGAAAAAGCTAGCCTTAAAACCCCATCATAAGACTGTTCGTCTTGTTTTTGCAAGAAATCATATGGACTTGGCTGATAAGTGGAAAACTATTATTTTTTCTGATGAAAAAAAGATGGTCCAGATGGTTTCAGCTGCTACTGGCATAATTTACACAAAAATAATCCACCAAGAATGAGCAGGAGTTTTCAAGGAGGTAGTTTAATGGTATGCGGAGCGTTGTCATCGTGTGGGAAATTAAAATTGTGTTTTATTCCAACTAAAATAAACTTCGAAAAATATTGCGAAATGATGGAAGCAGTTTTGATACAATTTTTAAAGGATATGGTTGAAGATCGCGAGTTTGTATTTCAACAAGATAACGCAGCTATCCATGTTTCAAAAATTTCGAAAGAATGGTTTAGAAGCAAAGATATTCCTCTGATGGATTGGCCAGCCTGGAGCCCTGAATACGAATAATTTTAAATACTTTTTCCTCTACATCAGCATTTTGTACCTTTTTGGAAAGATAGCAAGATGGATAGTTTAATAATAAAAATAAGTGTATCAATTACATTTTTTGTTTGGCTAGGTCAGAAGGATCATCCGACTTATTTTGGCATACGATACTATATATCACATACCTCGTATACATATCGTCAATAAACAAAACAATAGCCTACGCTTGTGAAGCTATTTTTAAGCCCACTAATTTAGACTGGACTTTCATAAATCAGTCAGGATTTTTTATATATTTTTATACCTCGTTTTACGAACTTTCATTTGACCTTCTAAATGATTTTTTATATACGAACCTTGTCCTATTCCACACAATTATACCCTTAGGGGTTGAGTTTCCTGGAATGCCATTTGAGATGTGGCGCATTTATGCTGTAAGTGAATAAAACCATAAACATTTTGATTTCATATATTTTCCACTCCTTGCAACTCCTTAGGGTTTTGCACACTGCTGTCTACGTCATAAAACGTAAATGTCATCCAAATTGCATAGTTCTAGCTTTAGCTTTTTGGGGTAGAGGTTGATGAGACAGTAAGAAGATATATTACTATATACAAGGGGCGGCTGAAAAGTCCGCGGCTTAAGATACTTAGCAATGACTCAATATCTGACTTGTGTTAGCATTAATTGTAACACTCCTTGGCAGTATAAATGATAATGAGGTCATTAAAAAATTATCTGTTGAAGGAAAACTTCATCATGTCAACCGATTCGACTAATTTTAACGAAGGCGGCCGTAGAAAGCCATTTTGAGAGCAAAGAGAAGGAATATTAATAATGGCGGTTTAAAACCATACTATATTGATAATATAAAATAAAAATAAAAATAAAATACTCATACTTTTCTTTCATTTAATGCCTTAGGCCGCGGACTTATCAGCCGCCCCTCGTAGGTACATTTTTGTATGTATATATATATGTAATAGACGTAGCGCAAGCTCATAGAATTTTAACCTGATAGCTTGAATAAGGGAAAGATTCAAGAAAGAGGAAATATTAATATTTTTCTACATAAATTCTTCGCGTGCCTGTTCGCAAATTTAATAAGCCAATAATTCACTATTCGACGCTTCCACGTAGATGTTTTAAAATATCAGGAATTTCAGTTATGGGATACTAAATAAAAATCGCAACGAATTAAGGACTTTGGTTAAAGGGAAGATTACTCTGCAAATATCAGAGCTTCGCTAGGGATGCGACCCTTTCTTCTGGTAAGCCTTCGATTTGAAAGAATTCAGTGAATGTTGCAGCGAGGAACCCAAAAGAACGTGCGACTCTCTTTCTTGTAGTATCTAAGAATCGCTTTCGGAAGCTAACGCTCTGTCTATAATGTATATATAGCTACATGGATGAATTCTCTAAGAATTTACCCTCCTTATTCTGAGAAAGTTTGTGTTCGTCACATTCATGAAAACATCTCAAAACCTCCTTTCAGGGTGAATCGACGGATGTGGTGTTTGTTGTCTGCCGAACCTAATTTTGTATATATTATGTAAACAAAGGAGTTGAAATTCCAAGGCGGGAGAAAATAGAGGATTAAGATCGCTGCTTTGCATAGTTCCACACATACCTCTGCATTTTTTTCCCAACATCCGTTTTTCAAAATTCTCGTCTCTTATTAAATTATTCTTTGTTTTTACCACTTATTGCAGGCACAGCTTTCACATGGTTTTCCTTATACGGACCGAAGGGGAGAATATGGCGGGACAGTGGGCGGTACCGCAGGACACGGGGCGCGTCTAGGTCACGAACACGACCCCCTTGTGCTGCACCAAGCACTTCAAAATGCAGTTGATGATGGACAAAACTCGGGAATGGATGATAACGTAGGATTTATGTCAGACTTACCATTAATAAAAAGTAACTTCCTAGATAATATTTATTTTTCATGAAAGAACAAAAATGTGTTATTTTTCTCTATATCATTCATAATAATCTCTTTAGTTTTATTTCGTTATTTGTCCCCTTTTCTTTCAAACACAAACATGCATCACGGGAAGTATTTTTCGGTTTTAAAATTTTGAAATTTGACACAGCCTCACCAGCAGAACGCCTGCCGCGCCGACTCAATTAGCTGTTTCAATAACGCGCAAATAATTGAATATGCAAGCAAAGCCCCTTCCCTTAGGTGCACGAATTCATACTGGGAATCGTTAATAGGTGTCGAATTTGCCTTTTTTTATCAAAGGTAGAAAACTATATGTGTAAATTAATAACATACCCCAGACCCCCGACTGCAATCGGAATGGTAGCAAACACACCTGGTTGTTTGCATTCCTTTGTTATATTGGTTACAAAAGCAATTCTAGAGCACACATTAACTGTTCGACAACGAGAATTGTAAGATGGACTAATAATCGCCTTCTTCTAGGTATTAAAAACGGCAAAGATGTCGGAAATATTGGATCGGGTTCACCTAGTGAGGTGTTTTGTGCAGTTCCAGGGCGCCTTAGTTTGTTATCAAGTACCTCGAAATATAAAGTCACTATAGCCGAAGTACAAAGACGGCTGTCGCCACCGGAATGTCTGAATGCATCGCTCCTGGGAGGAGTGCTTAGGAGGTAAGCAACATTTTGTTCCAACCCTTTCTATTTTGCAATTGGCTTAAACAGCATGCAATCACGTCCTTGGAGAATCGTTTATCATAAATAACCCTTGCTCTCATATAAATGAATATTATATATTTTAGTTGCTTGAAGTATAATATTATCTTTAGGGCTAAAAGCAAAAATGGAGGCCGATTACTGCGCGAGAAGCTGGAAAAAATCGGTTTAAATTTACCGGCTGGTCGAAGGAAGGCAGCCAACGTTACACTGTTAACCTCGTTAGTCGAAGGCGAAGCTACTCACTTAGCTAAGGATTTTCATTTTGTCTGTGAAACAGAGTTCCCCGCAAGACAGCTAGCTGAGTATGTAATACGTCATCACACTGAACCTCAGGACTCTTATCGACGGAAGGAATTGCTTTTGCACACACAACAGGTAAAAAAACATATTGTTAAAGGTAAAAATTTAACCAGTATATGTGTGTAGGTACTATACAGCAACGATGCCACTACCAATAACTATATTAGCATCTACAGACGTTAGTAAGAAAATATTCAGCAACATTTTCGAAATCCAAAACCATAATCAAAAATATAAATATAAATATGAAGATTATCGCTATTTCAAAATTAATTAAAATCTCGTATGAGTACACAGATTTGTATAACTTCAAATATCCCATACATAGCCTTAATTAAATATTAAAGGGTTTCCTGTTGAGTGTTGTTCCAATAAATTTTAATACACTTCTTAAGTTCAACAACTGTGTGAAATAGACGTCCTTTTGCATATAAACCTGTTAGGTGCCCCATAGGCTTTCTATGAAATTACAATTAATACCGCAGACAGGCCAGTCCAATATCTTATATCTTTTTGTTCAAACAAAACTTGAACTGGTTTTTGAAAACTTAGACCTATGGATAGATGCATTATCTTGTTGATATGTGAAGTCTAAGGCAATGAACTCTTCAAGATAAGTAATTAGAATGTCTTCTAATAATTCTATATAATTTTGGATATCATTCAATATGTGAATTCCATGAATAGGTTTTGCATTTTGTGTCCATTAATATTATTTGTACGAAGCTAGTACTATGTACTAACCTATAATTGTAATTATCAAGACTACATATACCACTAATTTCTTGAATTATCTAACTGTAATAAAAAAAAATCACTGTGTTTTTAAATAAGTGCAACCTAAACTTGTATTTGCGAATTTTGGTTGATGTGTTTAAAAGAATATCCTCACTTATCTTATCTTATTATCTCTTCTTCGCCGCAGATTTGTTCTCTTCTAATACACTGTTAAACTTAAATCGGTGTAGCATTGACTTAACCATAGAATTCCCGCCTGGAAAATTAATTTTGGTTTATCTGATAGTCCATAAATAACAAATGAAAATTTTGGCATTGCTAAAATTACTTGAAAATGAAAATAGGATTTGCCACAGTGCTAACAATGCTAAAGCTGACTGGCAATAATAAATTATACGACAACAATATTGTGCTCGTATAAGCAGCAGTAATGCCATTATCATGTAATTTTAAAATTTTCTCACCTGTATAACCGCAAATCTCACAGGTAAACGCAACCACTTCTGCTAGCTAGAAATCCATACGCCATAGGAAGGGAAGGGATATAATGAGCCCTACTAAAATCACATGTTTTCAGACGTTACTAGCTCCCGCATTATTAGGGAAATTAGCAAAATTTTAAAACAATTCAGCTTTTATAAATATCTTAATTTAATATATCAAATATAATAATTATATTTTTTCTCCGAACTTTTATCTATCACTCATTTAAAGTTAATATGAATAATATTGCCATTGGTGTAAAACAGCTGAGGCGATCGTCTGAACAAGGTAATTTTAAGGAGCTTATTGTAAGAAAATTGAAAGAGCTATAATTTTAAAACTGTACACCTTTTTATTATACTTTTTTAGGGAACAATGAACTTTATTGCCTTTTAAATATTAACTTTTATAGTGAGGAGCCAAACTGTAACAGAATGTGGTATGGATATAGATGAATAAACTGTTTTTTAAAATAAATAAACATCTCAAGAAACTGAAATAATTTAACTTTATTAAATTTGCGATATTTGAATTTAGAAAAACATTCATGCAGCTTTGAACTTTTGCACTGTTTTAGAAAAGCTTTGTTATTCTTAAAAACGCATTGAACGACTTTTAGCTTCAGGGTCCAAAATACCCCGGGCAAAATTGGGGATATAATGAATAGAGAACATATTTTCAAGAACAACCTCGGGGATATTTTCCACCAAACAAAACTCAGCAAAATTCCAAAACACAAATTGTAAATAAAAAATCAAACTAACAAACACTTTCTATACTAATGTGGTCAGCTCAAATTCCGGATATAAATTTCATAAAAAATGTGTTATATATAATGTGTTATATTGAGGAGGCAAAAGGGATGAATGAGCTATAGGAAAAGGCGAAGGATGTTTGGTATAGTGGAGTTTTTATATCAGAAATTGTGGAGTTTTTATATCACGGTATTCCCAGGTCGTTATCAAAGTTGGAAAAAGTTAGAGGATATTAGATTAATTACTAAATTATAAACCAGAAATTCGAGAGGTAACAATGAGATCTATTAATTTTTATTTTTAATTCAAATATCGCCAATTCAATTAAGTTGCATTACTTTTTGTTTCCTGAAATGAAATAAAATGAATAAAACAAGAATAAGAAGTTATTTATTTCAAAAAAAATATTTTTTTTATTTATTTCAAAAAATTTTTCAACTATATCAACTATAGTAGTAGTTGATATAGTTGAATTACAATTATTTTACAATTGCCGAATATTAGTACTTACAAGTAATCAATCTTTTGCAAGAATTTTATATTGCATTTAGTTCTTTGTCGATTGTTGAGGAAGGAACATATATTCTTATATAATACAATTTTGAGTACAGTATTAACAGAGTTACAGAGTTACCCCTTTGCATACTCACCATCTTAGTTTACATGATCAATTTACATTTATTCCAACCTTAGTTCTTACTTACTATTCTATTACTTACATGAATGAATGAATGATCTAATTTGAACCTGTACAGATGAGATAAAAGGAAGTATCCAAAACGCTGGTTCCTCCATGGAGAAAACTTGGAATGTAAAGGGTTAAATTTTTATTTTGAATACTTTATATAAACAATAGTTGAAGATAATTTTAACATAATATAAGATGATGCTTTCAAGTTATCACTGTAGATTTGATTCGGTTTATTTGAAATAAAAAAATCGGTCTAATATTTATTAAATAAGGTAGCGAAGTAAAAGTTATGTTTACCTCACAAAAACTCCAGTTTTTTTATAATACAAACGAAACGTAGACAAACAAAAAGCAAATCCAGTCGCCCAATCGTCTATGGATAATTGTAAAAGAAAAGAACTGACTGAGTTTTAAGAAAAATGCGTTTAGAGTTTATAAAAAGTATAATAGTTGGTCTGACTCGAAAATTTAACACATATTCTTAAAACATTGAACTTCAGAAAATGAAAAACAAATTTTTTTGAAATTTGTGACTAGATGTAACCGTCAAACTTCTACAGAAAAAAATTTAGAAAAATGCAATGAGAAACCATGAAACTCCTAGTTATTGCTTCGTCTTTTATAATTTATTGATCTCTGCAGTATTCTTTAAAAATAAAACATTTATTTCTGTAGAAAGCACCTTGATGAACTATGGCGAACCGTCGTTGATAATGATGAAGATTGTAGAGTAGATTAAGAAATAAAAACTTGGTTTTATTAATATAAAATTTCTTTTAGATGTCAGATGTATGTACGTATACCGTTATTATAGTAAAAACATTATTCACAACCTTTAACTGAAATATGTAGTATGGTGCAATTCTTCTAAAATATTGAAACACTGCAGAGAAATAAGAACTCGCTTCCGTGAAATCGTACATAACGGATAAACAAAACAACATATATTAGAGGAAAACAAGTGCAGAGCGGACATCACACCCTGCCTCATGGCACCGGACACAAAGGCGCAAGGCACGCACAAGCATTTCAAATGACCCAATTAAGGCTTCGGCCACAGACAGAGCGTGCGACCAACTGGCGAGCGAGCAATTTTAGTGGCCACAGGATGAGTGTGCAATCAGCGAGTTTTATTTTATTTGAAATTTTTAACCATGACAAGAGCAAGGAGGCCCTTAATGTGCAACAGTAACCTATACCTCCGGTGGAACATTATTTAAATAAAAGTAGGAAGTATGGAGTACATCCCGTAAATAAAAAGCGATCCGTTCTAGGGGAATTTCGTCACTTGTACCATGATTTGAGATTTTGTGACAAATTCTTTAAAAATAGTCAAATATCTGTACAAACATTAGTACAATACAACCCAAATCTTATTCGTTATGCATTTATTTTTGTAGTTAGGACTTTCACCCTGCCAAGTGTAGGCCTATACTGGACCTCCGAAATTAACATACACTATCTTAAATACGCCCACCGTTAACAAAATTTCGCTGAAAAATTAAGCTGCACGCAAATTACACGCTTAAAGAATCAAAACAGTTTGGTTGCAAAATAACCGCTCGCTCGCGCGCTCATTTTGTGGCCACTCAAGGGAGAGTGTTGTTTGTTTGTGGTCGAGGCCTAATTTTCACGCGAGTTCTGAGTTACGTCGAGCTCATGAAACTGGAATGTCGGTGGATAAACCAACCCGTGTACGTACTCGTCCGGTGAGCTCAATCGAAAACATTGCTGCTGCTGCTCAAAGTATACGTAAACAACCATCAACATAAACTCGTTATCGTTCTCAACAATTGGACATTGCACGCACTTCTTTGATGCAAATTTTGCTGAAAGACCTTGCCATGAAGTCATATAAAGTTCAACTGGTATAGCTGCTAAAGCAGGTTGACCATCCGAACCGTCTACGGTTCGCAAATTGGGCGGAAGATCGTTTGGCTGAAGATGGCGAATTTTACCGAAAAATCATCTTTTTGGACGAGGCTCATTTCCACCTCAATGGTTATGTTAATAAGCAAAACTGTTGCATCTGGGGCACAGAAAGCCCGCACGTCATCGTGGAAAAGCCAATGCACCCACAACGAGTGACTGTTTGGTGCGGATTTTGGTCCGGCGGCATCATCGGCCCATTTTGCTTCGAAAATGAAGACAGAGCTGCCGTAACCGTCAATGGCGAGCGCTACCGCGCAATGTTGGCCGATTGGTTTTTCGGGAAAGTTGAAGCCGAAGACTTGGACGATATTTGATTTCAACAAGACGGCGCTACGTGCCATTTAGCGAACGTCACAATCGATCTTTTGCAACCTATCTTCGGAAATCGCATAATCAGTAAAAATGGTGATGTGATTTGGCCGGCAAGAAGCTGCGATTTGACGCCTTTGGACTATTAACTTTGAGGAGCGGTGAAAGATAAATATTACGGGAACAAACCAGAAACAATTCAAGACCTCAAGTACGAGATCAAGTTGCTATTGCTGACATAAGGCCCGAAACAACTAAAAATGTACTCAAAAATTGGGTGGACGGAATGGGCTACTGCCAAGCCAGCCGTGGTGGTCATTTGACTGAAATTGTTTTTCATAAATAAATGACATAAAACTACCTTTCAAATAATTGTTCAATCATTGAAAAATATTGAGCCGTTTTTTTATAACAAAAAGAAATTCCAATTTTTAATGGGCTACCCTGTATAAATAGGCTAGGAAATTGTGAATAAAGGCGGATTGATTGAAAAGACTTCAAGGCTTTCACTTCTGAGCTGCTTCATAAACCTTATTAGAGAAAGCTGAATGAGCTACCCTTCCGAACAAATCCAAATTCAATATCTAAAGGCGACGTACCTCGAAAAGCTACAAGCCTATCTAGCCTCATGGCGACCGTCACGAAAAGTTACACTACGAATTAAAAGATATAAAGCTATCAAAAAAATGAGGAATCTAGAGAAGGTATTCGAAGCCATTGTTAAGAAATTAGAGAAGCAGTTGGAAAAGAACACCACTAAGCTAACATTTTATCCAACGGGTTTTTCCGTACAACCGTACGTCCCGGTAGTAAAGAACGAGGATAAACAAATCACAAAATACGTCACAGGACCGAAGAAACTCTCATTAGAAGAATACAGGACAAGGACCGAAAGAATAAAAAAGCCAACACCAGCAAAGGAAGTTAAACCTAAGCGAGGAGGTCGAAGAGAGAAGACAGGCAGGCACCTACAATATTTCAAACTACAAGCCACCTTGGCCACAACAGAAGAAGAACAGACCAAATACGTCAACTAATAGCAAACGCAAAGAAGGCACTAAACAACATCAAATATAAAAATAAAAAAACTATGTAATAAATAAATAAAATTAGAAATAGATAAGTTAAAATAAATAATTGGATATAACATGTATAAATAGGGAAATAAATAATTACCAAAAAAAATTTTATAAATCGGACACAAAAAAAATATTTTTTACTAAATCAAGATGTTTCCTAAAAATAAATACAATGCGTGAGCTAAACTCACCAGAATTAACACAACAATGGTAATTTTAATAACAGAATTCGTCTATTTATTAACAAGAATAGTAATAATAACCATGAATATAATAATACGGCTCCCTAGCTCTAGGAAGTTGCACACCCTAGAGCTAGGGAAAACACCCGCGCTGATCCTCAGGTCAGCCGGGAAATGTGTAGTAGAAGGTTCTTCTGAAGGTCTACGAAACCCTCGGAGGCAGATCATTGGTGATTCGGGGCCTATTCGAAGAGGGAAAAGAACGGCTGGAGGTTGAATTTTCCCCTATGGAGCACGGGGATAATGGGAGGCGGTTTTGCTGGCAATTGGCTTGGCTATGGTCCGAGAATGTGAGCCCGTGCCTGAAGGTGGGAAATATTATACCCATTATGTATTTAACTATGGATAACAAAAATAAATCGCTTGTGAGGGATGTTTTGGGGGAGGAGAAGGGAAGCGGCAGTCCGCCTGCCGATCCTTTCGCCAGAAAGTCGCGGATGCTCAGATGAATTTATTGTACTATTATTAAATATTTGACTGATTATCCTTATCTACTATACTTTCCACCAATATGTACTGACAAAAACTAAATTGACTGCCACCAGTTGCTAATATAATATACATAGACTATTATACAACGTAAAGGTACTTAAACTCCAAATAATTACTTCTATTATATAAAATAGATCACAAAGGAACTGATGCAAATCCTTAGTCAAGACAGGACCGCCCAATATGCGACAAGATCTCAGCATTTTTTAGAACCATCAATGCAACGACACTTAACTCATTTTTCATTGATAACTCATGGATTTGGATCGCCTGCTATAATGGCTGTATTACACGCATTTCAGGTAGTTGATATTAAAATAACAAAAACATGACGCTAAAACTTATTCCTTTCAGACATTTCTCAATGAATCCCTCAACTATCTGGATAAACTATATCCTCCAAATGGCGGTGGTATGGTATCATCTTCGCTCGACAAGACCAAAATTGACAATGATAAAAAATGATAATTTCTCCCATGTCCCACAATTTTTAAACACTCCCCCAAGACTAAGCCTTTGTTCGATTATTTATTGTATTCTTAATAATTTGTTGCTAACCTTACCCTAAACAGCCAAAATTTATCTTAATCATAGTGCTTGCCTTCTCGAAAAAAAAATTGTTTGTGATATATATATGTAACTTCCCCGCTTTGTGTAACTCATTTCGCGTTTTATTTCTTTAATAAGTTGGACAAATAATCGCTCGCGGAGCTGGTGCTGCCCAATAGCATAATTTATTTTAAGATAACGACAGAATTCAATTGAACAAAATATTTGATAATCCTTTCATTAAAATGTAATTTGAAACCTTTTTAAAAGACAAATTCGCTCGAATTTATTAGTTACAATTTATGCTCTCTACACATTTAAGTGATTCGCACATTTTTTCGAATGGAATTTATTTACCGTCAATGGATTAGCAATAATATCTTATATATATTGTGTACATTATTAGCCTTATTCTAGTTAGTTGTCATCCCACTTTATTAATGTTAGTGCGCAAAATTTAGTTTGTGGCTATTATTTAACTAAAAGACAATTTTAAATGCAATTCGACGCTTTACTGCTACTTATTATAGAATGTTTGGAAAATAATAATTACTTTGTTTTTTAGGGGCTACATGATTCTTTTAAAAATTATATTTAATTAAGTAAAAAGTATTAATAAAAGATATTCAGGTCTACTTCAAGATTCATCACAGTATCTCTACAAAATGCGTCTTGTTTTACAAATACAAAAAAATTCAAATTCTATAATCTAATTACATTGAAAGTTCGTTATTTCGAAATAAACCTTAATGTTCTTTACGTCTATTAAAAAGGTATATTTACAAAAATAAAATGCTGTCGGAGGCATCAAAAATCAAAAATTATTTTCTCCCAACATCTGGATACCTACGAGATCTTGGCTACCACTCGTTTAAATTTGATAAAATTTGAAGTGAGTATATTTCAGACTATTTTCTCGTACATATCTATTAAATCCAACTTTTCGGTTTTTTCATCTACTTCTCTTTCAGCCCTTTTTATTATTTTGGTCATTAATAAATTTATCCACAAATCCTTCGATAAGAAGCAACATTTATTAACAATTGAACTTTTAGGAATAAATTCCACTGGTATAAATTATGTTCCGAAGTACGTGCACAGTTTCGTATTACAAAAAAATCACTAAATAAAATCACAAATAGGGATTTCATAACAAAATTGATAGTAGGACGGATTTTAGAACATTTAATAAAATTACACCACTCGATTGTTTTTTTTTTAATTATAAATACATCAAATTTAAAAATATTTATTATTAATTAAAAACTGTAATTAAAAAGTTTAATGATTTAAGTTAAGGATAATTATATTTAACATTCATGATAACCTTTTCAAGGTAAAGCCGAATTATTTTTGTCTTCCCTTTAAGGTTTCACAAACAATTACCAATTTGAGAGGAGATTCTTTACAAGCAACCTCCGTTATACTAACAATATTGGATTCAACATTTTGAATTTTGAAAATCTGATGAATTCATAATCAACGATCCCAAGAATCCTTATATACAAGTAGATTCTAGATAAATACAGCTAATATTTGATCTTGTTATAAATAATTTAATAAGGTGTCTATATTTGAATTTGGCATTTTAAAATTTAAATATGAAAAAACTGCTACATGTCAAAACTTGTTAATCGTCAAATAAACTCGGTTCACAATGGGGCCTTGTCCGTCAGCAAGACCAACTACTCCCATGTTTTTATTGTAGTCAGTGATAACTTCCGGTTTTGATTACGTTTTCCCTCGATTTTCTGTTCCCAACTATTTATTTTCGTGGGTAATACTTAACATAATTTTATTATATACATACCTTTTGCCTTTCCACTTCATAATCATTGTTTGGTTGTCTGTACCTAGCAATATATTTACCTTTTCCCAAAATATGATGTTAGATGGTATTTCCTTTCTATTTTTCCACATTGTTCCTACCATACATCATCGGTTTTTCTCCTGTACATTTCAGCTAGATCAATACTAGTATACCAATTATCGTACCGTATATCCCTTTTCCAACAAATTGTGGTGCAATTTAACAACAATACGATTTGTTTCCTTTTCTTCTGGATAATTCAAACCATACTGCGTATTTTGACCTGTATATATAAGAAAATAACTTAAATATCCGTATTTTCTTTCCTGTAGCATATACAACATAAAATCGGCTTTTTACGATGGAATATCCTGTCCCCAAGATAATCTTCCTTGCTATAATAAAAGATCTACTCATATTTGCTTATCTCGTACGTATAAATCTTTGAATTTATTTCTCAAATAATCCAAAATTGGATCGGATTTATATGTTTTTTAGCTGCACACTGTTGGATCGAAAACACTGTTATAAAAAAATGTCAACATTTACTAATAGAAACTTTTTACTAAAATAGTTTTAGAAAAATAATGCAGTCTCCAAACTCTCTCGCTTTGTGAAATACAGGATTCAAGAAGGTTTTCCTACTATTCCTTGCAGAATTAGTAAGGAAATAAATACTAATAATATCTCTCGATTATCGGTGTCGATCCACTTGAGACATCTCGAGTTTAAGGAAGAATTTTTTTGAAAAAACTCTCCGGGTTTATTTCATAATAAGTCCTACAAAATCTTCATCTATGAATTTCTCAAAATAAATAAGGCAATATTTTGTTCGAGTCCTTCAAATGTAAATCCAGATTGAGACAAAAATGGAAAAGGCGACCACTCATGTGATGCCGATGGAAGAGTTGCATCTATAATGTCTGCATCTTCTAATTCTACAACATTCGGTCCATCCGTAAAAAAGTCGTTATCGTTTTCTTCTGAACTGCTATTGCTACTTATAATTCGGCGTTGTTTACCTAGCTTTCCGGCCAATATATCATCCTCTCTCTCAATTTAAAAATATTTTCTTCCTCAAGATAACGGATAGCCACATTTTAGAAAAAATAATAATTACTCAATACAATATGATAGCATATGACCACGCTAGAATTGGATTGGTGGAGAACTAGAGAAAACGTAATGCGATATTACGATTAAAAATTTCTATGACGAAAATTATCGTTATGCCCGTTAAAGTAGTTTTCCAGATATTATTTCTTAAATATTTCATGAGTAAGAAATTCTATTCGACTAGTATTTCCTCAATGTTAACATATCATTTTGTTTGAAAAGAAATTTTCAAAAACATACATAAAAAGTACAACAAATTTTAAGTAATAGAACCTAGCCTGAGTCAGAAACTCAGATACTCACAATCAAATATTAAGCTTCGTAACGCCATGCTAGCGAATGATACTAAATCAATTCAGAATATCAATCAATCCAAATTCATGTTAATTTTATATTCCTGTTAATTATGATCGTAGTCTTATTCATAAATTCAACAACTGTACCTTTTTAATTTTCGATATTTTAAATTTAACAGTACACGCTAAATCGTAAAGTTCAGAATTTCTTAATCATTTGATGTTAATATCAAAATATACCTATTATCACCCGCAGCTGCTCTAATAAGATTTAGTCCTTAAAAATTTCAATTTGTTACTTGGTAATTGAATATTGGTTCCTGAGTCTCAGAATATCACTCGATCCTGTGTGTTGCCTAATATCTAGACTGAGAAGGGGGGAATTTTAGTTTGAGATCAGCTTTTGTATAATGGTCGTAGATATAGTATCAATATATTTTAAAAAACGCTCAAAGGATCTTAAATTGCGCTCAGTATTAAAATCAAACCCATAAAATGCGGTGTTAATTGAAGGGCAAAATTGTATAATTCAGCTTCACAAAATTCCAATAACGCATCATGGTGACGCTAATATGATTTATTAACGCATTCATAGCCCAAAAATACCAATATTGTCCCAATATGAATTATTCAAATGCCACGACCATCAATAAGTCGTATTATTTTTAAAAGTAATTTCAGTCTGCGTGCTTGCACTCTAGATTTGTTCAGATTTTTCCGAAATTGCAATCAAGAACATATTTGGGCTGGCACAAACCTAATCGAAAATAGACACTTTAGAATATAATATTTTAAAAATGGGGCATAATTTTGAAAAACGTTTTAAGAAAACTGATAACAATTTAAAATTGCCTTTTCAACGATGCATTACTTATGTCGATTTTGAGGTGGATTGATTGATTTTAATGGCGGAGGGGGCAAAAGTTTGCTCAGGGTATCCGAAGGAATTTATTGATATAGTGTCTTCTACGTAAAATCCGAATATCCTGTTTATAAACCTGTAAAGCATTAGTCTTCGACTGATAGTATCAACACATATTTGAATTTTTGATTTAATAAATTAGTGGTTCCAGGCAGGCTTTTTAATAATTTTTTTTTATTTTTATTATCGCTTCAGCTTTTCTTTTGTTATTACACACATTTCAGGTAAGTGGTTAATTTAATAATAATTAATATTTAAGATTTATTAAACATAAAATAAAATGAAATTCAATGAGAATAGAACTGAAAAAATATTTTAAATAAGAAGGCAATTGTTTTCTTGTACACATTATTAAATGAAACTGCTTTAACTTATGCAAGTCATTAAGCAGTTAACAAAATTTTTAAAAAACATTTGAGCAGTCCTTACAAAAATACAAAGTTCGACAGTTGTTTGTAATTATCAGACATATAAATTAAATCGATTGTAACAAAAGAGCCGTGAAATAAAAATGAGCTTTGACAACAAATGGTGGGACGACAATTAGAATAAGGCCTTTATATGCGAAAGGTGTGAAATTTATGTTTGAAAAACATTATTTGTATTTGTATACTTTAACTAGAGCAAATATTCTCTGAATTCTGTACTCAAATACAACTATGCAACAAAAATTCATTAAAATATGTAGATCATTTTAAATGGCTGAACGTATCACCACTTCCACATAGCAAAAAATTTCAGTGCCAATTGCATTTAACAAGATTGTTAAAGTGAGTATGTAATGTATATAAAGGGTATTCAATTTGCAAAAGCTTAGGAGTTGGAAGAATCTACTTATAAACTAAAAAAATCTGCCATGTTTATTTATCTTGTTAATTTTACTTCCGTTCTTATTACTTACATTTAAACTATAAAGTTTTTTTAAGGGAACCGCGAAAGTTAGATACTTGCCATTTTCAATTTAATTGGTTCTAAAGCATAAAGAGGGCGATTAGCGCCACGAGAATAACGGAATGAGAGAGAAAGGAACCTTAGTACATTTTTAAATTAATATTAAGAATAATTGCGTATTTGTTATTAAAATAGAGTAACTCTTATTAAACATAGATCAAATTTAGTTTTATTTAAGATATTTGATGTGAAGTCTGTACAAATGGCAAATCTAAAAAAAAATGAACACATTGTTAAGCTTTTCAAAAAGAAAACAACAAAATAAATTAAAAACGTAAAACTATATTATGTTTTTTTGTTTGTGTTTCCCAAGTATGTGAAAACAAATATTTGATCATCCCAAAAACAAATTTCAATTAAATGAACTAAAAGTTGTAGAGGAAGGAAATCAAATACGGACATAAACTTGTTATAAAAGCAGGGAGTCCTTATTCTTAGTGAAAGTTTTGAAGAGAACGATCAACACTTTGCTCACCCCATCGTATGACGGTATGGTATGCCTTATTGGATCTAATCAGAAGTCTATTTTATTTGATCAGGTATAAATAGGTCTACTTTATTTCAGCTTTATTACAAACCGTATTTGAACTGATCCGGCTCTGACGTTGATGCTCTTTTAACTTCCATTGGCAAATCCATACATTTTTTTTTATGGAAGCGGGGAAATGCTGTTACGCACCGTGTGCCGGACTCCCCAGCTTAGCTGGGCCTACCGGCTAAAACCCCGCTCCATTATTCCAGGAGCTCCACCCCGGTACCGTCTGTAAAACATGGAGTGGAGTCCCCCCCGTCAGGCGCTCCCTGTTAGCGTTCTGTTCTTTCTGGCGAAGGATCCCTTTCACGAAAAGGGCGACGCTTCACCATAAATCCCTCCCCCGCAACATAACCGCGATTGTCAGGGGTTATGCTGCCAGTCGCCCTCTCCACCTGGTTTCTCTGCGCCCTCCAACGAGCACATTCAAAGAATGTGTGGAGAGCGGAGTCCGACGGGGAGTCGCAGTATACACAGCACGGGCCCGGTGCCTTCCCTATGCGATAAAGGAAGGCCCGAAAGTGCCCGTGCCCCGTCAGCATCTGTGTGAAGTAGTAATCGACCTCCCCATGCCGACGATTAAGCCAGGTGTCAAGCCGGAGAATAACCTGGGCTGTCCACCGGCCCAGCGACTCCCTATCCGACCTTTCCTGTCAGGACGCCACGTCGCTGTACCGAGAGAAACGCTTGCGGTACTTCTCCCACCGCATCGCGCCGGCCCAGACTTCTGCCCCGTAGAGTATGACGGCCTCAGCGGTGCGGAGCAAAAGACGCCGTGTGCAGGGCCTGGGTTCACCATTGTTGATTATGACCCTGCTTAGCGCCGTCGTGACCGCAATTGCCTTGTCTGCCCTACTCCGGATCTCGTCCCAGAAGGTGAGCTTACAATAGAGGCTCACCCCAAGTACTTCACCGCGGGCTTCGTCTAGGCCGACATTTCTCCCACCCGCATCTCCCTCGGAGGGGATGCGCTTTTTCGTCAGAAGGACGATCTCGGTCTTGGCCAACCTCAAATCCAACCCGTGGTCGCGCAGCTAGGGACCAACCAGGCGCATCACCTTGTTGAACCGCCGCCACATCTCTTCCGGTAATAACCGCCGCGATTTCATCGGTATACCCAAACAGGAAAGACCCTTCCGGTATCTCCATACGCAGAATTACGTCATATGTATAGTTCCATATGTCGGGACCCAGTATGGAGCCCTGAGCCGACCCCGCCGACAAGACCCTTGTTTTTAGGCCATCCTTCGCCTAGTAGGTGAGGGTGCGGAACAGGTAATCCTCCATCGAGATACTGGGGAACCCTGAAGTCGCGTTCTAACGCATTAAGCTCGTCCCCCCACTTCAGCGAGTTAGAGGTGTTGCGCGAATCCAGAGATACCAGTAGGCACAGCGGGCAGGAATAATTGTTTCCGCTCTCGGTGGCCCAGTCCGCGTCGACCACCTCCTGAATTCTCCGTCGACCTCCCTTTCCAGTATCCAGCAGCCACAATAGCCGCATGGAGGCGAGGCTTTAGGAGCTTCTCCAGGAGTTTTCCGGCTGTGTCGAGCATACACAGTGGCCTGTGCAACCCGGAGGACCCTACAGGTCCCTTGCCCAAAGAAGCTGTTCAATCACGTAAGGTGTTGTTGTGTCTTCAGTGGAATATAAAAGCTGTAATTTAATAAACGCAACCAAAACAATAACAAAGCTTATTTTAAGCGGCTTAAGTCAGCGCTAGGAAAAAACAACCATATTTGGCTTCAAGCCGAGGAGTATTTTTTCACGACAACGCTCGGTCATACAGCGGTTATAACATTACTAAGTCTACATGAATTTAAATCTGAAACGATGCCCCACCATATTGCCCTATCTGATTACCATTTACTCCGTAGTCTGCAAAATTATTCGGACGGAAGTACTAGAGAAGTATGTGTCATATATGTATGTACAAGTAAATTTTGGAAGAAAAGCATTGAAAAACCACCAGAAAGATGTATGTACGAGTATGATGCATTTAGAGAAACATATTTTATATTAAAAAAGAATTTTGTTATCTCAATTTGAAAAAGGACGCATTATTTGTGGGATGACTCAGTTATACAGGTGACAATGCCACATAGTGGTGGATTATTTTAATGTGACCGAAAATGACGAATTATTTTATTCTTCACAGCACCGAAACAAGAGTAAAATACCTACAACAAACTGTGTGTCATCATTTCATAATTGATTGTGGGAATAATTTGGTAATTAGTTTTAATTATTTAATAATAGCCAATGCCGAGTGCGCTGTGCTTGCCGAAACAAAATGTGCTTTTTTTTATATTTATTTTAATAACGGTGAGCTTCAGATCCATCATTATTTTCCTCTACGCTTGTTAAAGCTAAGACACTCGGGGGTTTTTGGAGTCATTAATCATAAATTTCCGTTTGAATTTTTTAAATCTAATATGGCAGATCCAATATAGTGGAGAATGTTTTAACTTCAAGGAATTAAACATTTACATGTCATGTGCCACGTCATGTCATGTGCCATATTATGTGTCATGTCATTAGTGATATCATTTGTAATGTCAGGTACCAATATTCACTTTACAAAATGCATTAACTTACGTACGTTACAGTAAATAGCAAAAATATTGATTTGCTTTGCGTACCCTCTATCGGAACATTTTCAAACCTTTTAATTATTTATGAATTATCTCGTACTGTGTATATGACACACATATTCTGGCAAAATTTGATCTCAATCAGCCCAGAACTTTCCGGGTCTATACAATTCAAACAAACAACAATTGCTTTTTTTATCTTCTTATATATAAAAAGCAATTGCCGTGTTCTAGTCTCGCAAAAATTCAAAAACACCTCGACCAATTTGCATGATTATTTGTTTTTGTTCGTTTCAAAACCCACAGTAAAAGCCGGAAAATATCGAAATTGTCATTTTGTTTAGAAATTTTGTTTGTTTATTTGTTACTCAATCACGTCTAACCCCCCCCCCCCCCCCCCCCTTCAATACACATCATTTTGTGCCACAATGTATTACATAGTCCAACTTAATATATATAGGCTATTTTTTATTTTGATAAAGTTTATGGTTTCAAAATAACGATTCAAAGATGACTAGCGACGTTTTTGGGGATGCTCACGCCTCAACCGATTTGCATGATTTTTTCTGTTCGTCTCAATACTGAGGTGGTACAGGAAAAAACAAAATTCAGAAATACCCAAAAAAAAAGCCGAAAAATCGAAAAAATCTAAATTTGCGTTTTCTTTGGGAATTTTGCAATGCACTTAACACTATTTATATAGCCATTTGAATTATAGAGTGCGACGTGCTTCTGAAGTACTCAACAAAATATCAATTTTAAAAAGCTTTTTTTATAGTTAATTGTGTCTATAATATGTGTAAATATGAGAAAACGTCTTAAGTAAATATATGTGATGTGGTTTCATTTTAATGTAAGTACAGGTTATAGCGCTTATAACCCTTGGAAGATTAGTCATCTCATAAAATCCATCACAGTAAACTTCAAATCTACTAAGAATCTGACGAAAAGAGCTAACCAGGAAAAAAAAAACAGTTTTTTGTAAATTATAGTTTTAATATAATACATACATAAACATTTGGTATATTTTTTAAATTTAAAAATTTCAGAAAAATAAAGTATACTTCGGACTTAGACCTAGACCTTTTACACGGCTAATGAAAATGTTGATAAGTCGAAAGCATACTTATCAGCAGAGGGATTAAACTTATTTTGTAAGTATACTTCTCATTTTCTGCAATAAAACAAACAAATTTCTTAAGGAGTTAATCATATCTTTTATTGAATAATATGCAGGGTGGTTCATATATCGTATGCTACTCTTGTTAAAAATTTATTTACCACCTGCCGATACAGGTACACTCACTTTCGAAAGCGTAAAAAATGTTTTTTATTTTCCTAAAATTCCCCTGTCATTGAATTTTCTCCGTAATTCATGCAATGAATGCACTTATTTATTATTTTTATCGAATTTCTCATCTTATCACCTTTCCAAAAAGGTATAACATGTTCAGGTAAAATAGAAAACCTTGACAGGTATCTTATTGTTTTATTGCCCTGTAATTACAGAAGTCGTAAAACGAACAAAATGTCTCCAAAAAGTATGGGAAATGTTTGTTTAGCATAAACAAATAATTAGTTTTGATTATTGCTGCAGAAAAGTCATATAAGGTTAATGGAATTTATTTTATTACCTAATTAGCTTATCTTAGCCAATTTTTTGATTTAGGATCTAGGGGTTATTTTCAATACAAATGATCATATAGATTTTTCCGTCACAAAGACATATCAAGCTTTAGGATTTTTAAAACGCAACACAACATATTTAAATCTCCACAAACACATACATATATCCGTTTATTTTTCATTGATATGTTCTATCCTTGAATATACATCTGTAATATGGTGCCCTTATCCACCAAACATACATAAAAATAATATAATGAATATAAACGAATTTTACTTGATTTGTCTTTTTTAATTGTTGGCTGCTCGTTGATTTCATACCATCTTATTTTGTTAATCTTAGAATTCAGACCGGAATTAAGTTTTACTATCTTTGTGGAGGATATTGTCTTTTATAATTAAATGTCCTGAACTATAGTCACTAATCAATTTATATACACTTGAAAGACCAATTCTTTTGGAATTCTTGCTGTACGTACCTCCTCATAGTACTAATTATGGTTATCATGAATCTGTTTCTAATTGTAAAACTTATATTAATTGTTTATCTAACTTTGTTGATTGTACTATGTCAAGAAATGAATTTAAATTAGCATTTTCCAAAATCAGCATATAAACAACTAATACTGAGTATGAATACTTGCTAGTCTGTAAGATTTGTATCTGTAAACATTAAATACACAAATCAATCAATCAATCAATTAATCAATCAATCAATCAATCAAAACAATCAATCAATCAATCAATCAAATAAATAAATAAATAAATAAATAAATAAATAAACAACTTATTAGTGGTGTAAACAGCCCTCAAACGATGGATTTAACACTAGAGCTACCGGAGCGCAAGTCTGTAAAATATTATCGAAGTCATACATTTTACGCCGACATTTTAAATCCACTTTTTTCGTAACTATACTTTTTCAAAATTGGAGTACAGGATAACTCAACAAATTATTGATTCCCCTGAAATTGAACAGATATTCGAAACAGTATTAGCTTTTAGGTGGACTGTAAAAATGTAAAAATATTTCGAAATAATACTTTTTACTTACGATCAAAAGTCGTAATATTTTTCTTCAAATATAAAATTTTCTATCAAAATTGCGTTTAACAATTATTTTTATTATGAAAACAAATTAAAACATCAACAAACAGATTTGAACAAAACATATACATTGTCCTAAAATAATTTTTACAATAAAATACTGCACAACAAGGTAAATAGAAAATTGCGAACACATAATAATTAGGTACTTTTTTAGGCAACAAAGTCAAGCATCTCGTATTTTTCTAAGTCTAATAGAATTTCAATCATCCGCTTGTTAAATATATCCAAAGTTCGTTTATTCAGGAATTCATACCGCGAGAAAAAAGCATCTTTTTCTTTATCTCTATTGAGTTTCGGAGAATTTAAAATAGTTGTTGCAGCTTCAGCGGCCTCGTTTAAATCTGGTATATGGCTAGGATCGGAAATATAAAACGGCAACGCATAAACAGACATACAAAATCCGTATGCTCCAAACATTTTTAATTGATCTTCAAATGTAGCGTAAGAAAAAATCTTCTCAGGATCAAGATCAAATAGTCGAAGCTGATTTGCCAGAGACGTATAATAAACTCGTTTTAGATCTTCAAAGTGCTGATCCCGCAGATCTTTCTCTGTACAAACAAACAGGTAGTGTACAATGTCCAAAACAGGAGAGGAATACCGAGACATCTGAAAGTCCAGAAGTTTAGCTGCTACCGCCTCCCCATTGTCCTGTATAATATAAAACAAACATTAATCAACTTCAAGGGTTCATTCACCTCTCGAGCAATATTATTAGATAACATTTAAAAGTAAATAAACAAAAATTTTCTATATCAGCACGCTAATCCCACCTCCGCCACCTATGCATTTTTCAGGGTGCAGTTAGATAACCGGATAAGTCAAGGCTAAACATATGGAGCAAAGAACTCGTAATTGCAGATTTGACGTAACCGCAGTCTTATCTCCACCTATCCACCAGCTTCTAATCTGGGCACAGCAATCTTCCTGCACGTGTTATCGCCCATGCTCCATAAGCAGATAAAAGAAAGCACGTTTAACAAGCCCGACGGGAGTACACCAATCCCCTCTCTCATAAATATGAAGCTAGATGACTTAGCACCGAAAGCTTCTCGAGTTTCTACATTTGCTAAGAATGTTTTCTTTGTAAACTACATATCGGCTAGCAAAATAGAGCACAGATCAAAGCATATCTCTATGACGGGCGGGGAATTGCGTTTTAACTATCGTTTAATTAGATCTTCTTGCTTTTAATTGAAGAACGAACGGAGGAAAGGATTTTAAGATCTCTATATGGCCGAAAAAAATAGTACTATTGCATATACTTACATTATATCGGTAGAGAATGTTGTTATTCCAGAAATCACCATGACAAATTACTGCGTATGGCTCTGCTTCAAATCCACTGACCATCTTGACACCTAGCTCTTTAAACTTGTCGCAGAAGTACCGAAGGTGGTTCAAAAATTTTTGCTTATTTGGAATATTCTCCTCCTCATTTACAGCAGTTATCACTTTTTCAATGTATTTCTCACCAAAATCAATTTTTAACTGTTCCATATTGTCCGAGAAAAGGTGATCCTTTCGAATTACGCTGACACATTCGTAGAAACGCTTCGGTTTTTTAGCTCGGAACACAAAGGACATCGCATGGAATTTAGCCAATTCTTCCAAAGCGAGTGCTGCCAAACTATAGGGAATAGCTAGATTTCTATCAAATCGCATATATCCAGATTTGTGAAGATCCTCAAGGATTATGAACTCATCCTTCTCCTGTAGTGAGGCATAATACATAGAGGGCACTGCATCAAAACAGAGCTCTCGGGGTATATTGCGCTCCAGCTGTAGTCGCAAATACTCACTGATTATATTACGATACATAAATACCTCTCTAGTATAATATTCCACCACATCCATTTGTTTCCTTCGGGCATCATTTTTTGGAGAGACTTTTGCTATATAATGAAAAGGTCTTTTTCCCAACATTGGAAGGACTTCCAATTGCAACACAAGTCCGTAGCTATTTTCACCATGCTCTGATAATTTTTCTACATTGAGCGTATATTCGCCCACATGACGAGAAGAAACTATTTCTTCGACGGCTAGTCTCACACTAACCGGAAGCTCAGTGCTAATTCCCTCACGAGATTTATTATTTGATACCAACTTCTTCATACCCATCTGATAAAATGCACTCAAGCTTAAATTTCGAATACGGCACTTTAGGACACTACCAACGAACTGTTTTCAAGGCCTGATTTGAACTGATCACCTCCTACCGCTTCCGAACTGATTTATATTTGAGAAGCCCATATGCAGTAAATGCAGCCACTCAATAATTATCAAAACAAAACGAAACAAATAATTCAAATTGTTTAATGCGCGCACAATTTGATTAACAATTATATAAGCTTTCAACCCTTTGTCTTCTGCGAATATCTAGAAGTGCGCTTTCTTATCGGCTAGCTGAGGATAGCATTGAAGATACCACGGAAGAGCTTTTATTTTTATACAAATGCCCCAGACGATCGGTTTTCCATTAAAGAACTCGAACTGGCAAGCTTCTGCAGCGAAAATTCATCTTAATGCGAGCTTTGTTATTATTAACACATACCTTGGCGTTGGCGCAGCACTGCACACGATCGATGGAAAAAAATGAATAAATTTCATAAAATTCAAGCGTTTTTAATTTTATATAGAATTTCCAGTGGCGTTGAGGAATATTTATTAAATAAATTCAAGTTCTTACACAATAGCATGACGGCAAAGTATTAGATTGAACTCGAACATAGCCTGAATTTCACAAGGGCTACGCCAACAAAATAAATAAACGTTATATTTGTGGGTCAATTTATGTAGAAGACGAATTTAAACATACTAATTCCGCGTTCTTTTTGCTTAGTAAGGAACGTTATATTGATTTGGTAGGTCTTTTATGCACCCAGAAGACCATTGACAAATATCTGCAGTAAACAGAACGAACGCAGAACAACAAGGCGCAATTGTGGTCATACTTCCCTTATATGTTACAATGTACGGTCTCAACATAATATTTAAATTGAAATCTCCATTATTATAAGTATTTTATTTTTTGTTTATTCCTATACAAAATTAAATATTAAAAGAATATTGTAGATTAACAGAATTTATGAAATATTATAGAAGTCAAAACAGCGTCTGGAATACTTACATGCGTTATAATTGAGCAAGTAAGCACAAATTTTAAAATGCTGTTTTACTTAAGAGGTCACATACATCTAGAGTTTAGAAAAAACAAATTTTGTTTTTATTGACTAGCTGAGTAACCCAATTTCGCGGTTGCATCATAAATATTATTTTGTTAAAGAGTTCTTAAGTAGAACCTGAATCCAAAACTCACGTGGCTACTTTGCTCCACAACTAAAGAGGTTTTTGCCTTTTAAGAGCTTTTATAGATAAAGTGTTGAATAAATATATAGAAATATTCTTGATTTTTTTTATTTGCTTTTATATAGCTGCATTATGGTCGGATATCCGCCATTTTGAATTTTGAACTTTTAATAGTGTCTAAAGTTAGCATCTCGAAAAAGCCTAAAATACCAATTTCCATGGCAATTAATTGAAATTTACTAAAGTAGCCATATGTCGCGTTAAAATATGTTGTGCTTTCAATCAAAAACATATAAATGCCGATCCAAGCGTGATTGATCAGCAATAAACTACTAAATAAACTTTTGTTTGTATGTATGCATAAAGGGTTTACCAATAACAACGAAAGGATTTTAAATATAAATAAAACACAGTAATTTTGCTAAAACATGGTATATATTATTTTTATTAAATGGTATATTCTATACCATTTATGATTTAAACAATATTTCATTCAAATACCCACCTCACCTATTCGTGCACTGGTTGATCTGGACACACCATTTTTCGATAACTCAGTGCATCATTTCAAGTTCATCAAGAGGCTTGGGTTTGTTGGTATAAACCTAACATAACAAGGCCCCATAGAAAATAGTTTAATAGTGTTAAATCACAGCGGCCAGCTGTGAAAGCCATTTCTCAAAATTAATGACTCACCAAATTTTCCGCGCAATAAATCCACTGCAACGACCCCTGTGTGGCAAATTGCGCCCTCTTTTTGAAAATAAATATCATTCGCGTCAATAGCATCAAATTCCGGAAAAAAAGGTCAACATCGAACGATAGCGCTCTCCATTCACTGTTGCGACTCGTCCTTCGTCATTTTTGAAAAAGTATAGTCCGATGATGCCACCATACCATAAACTGTACCAAACAGTGAGTTTGTCCGAATCTAATGGAGATTCATAAAACACTTGAGGGTTTGACTCACATCAATAACAATTTTGCTTATAAACAAAGCCGTTCAGCCAAAAATTTGCCTCAAAATATTTTACACGAAATGTTCTTTGAGTACCAACAAAACTTCTCGAATTTTGATGGACTGTTTGGACGATTTCTAAACGTTGTGGCAACGTGAACCTGTTCACGGTGAAATGGTAAACCTCTCTAACATAACTGACATCAGATGTAAAAAAATCATCCAAACATGGCCGCTATGAACAGTAAAAATCCTATCATTCCTTTAATATATAGGGGGTTTGAAATTAGCTCTTAATACTATTTTTAATTTAAATTCGTTAAATTTCAAAAAATTGTGGTCGGCATATTGGATCCGCTATTTTCAATTCCCACATTTTGATTGAATTTTTTGAATTTCAAAAATGTTGAAATTGGTGTCTTCAACCCTTTGTACCAATTTTCACTGAAATTCATTGAATTTGAAAAACTTTGTCTTGTCTTTCTAAATTTTGAAAGGAGATTCGAGATTAGTATCATCAGTTTTCTTTTACGCTAATTTATATTAAAATCAGTCGTCATATTGGGTCTGCTATTTTTAATTCCAAATTTTGATAGTAGATTTGATATTAATGGTCTCAAAATACCCTTAGTGCCAATTTAGCACCATTTAGGGGTGATTTGTTGCTCAACAAACTTTCAAGTTCATATATGTATATAATTGTATGTATGTAGAGATTATTATTATAGATTAAGCTAAACAAAAAAAAATTCTTTTGATAACGAAATTATAAGCGAATAATCTGGCCTCAAGTTGGCTAATGCAATCTTTAAGCCTTAGACCCTTTTTTCACGTGGCAATATTTTTCGATGCAGTTTACGGCACAATAACTTGCAAACTTTTTAATAGTTTTTTAAAATTGTTTTTTTTAATCTTTAAAACTAAATTTTATAAAAAAAAAATTCAATTACCATTACAGTTACTGCTACTTTGCCATTATTTTAAACGCATAAACATTACACATAAACCTTACTAGCATTATTTTCTATGCAGTTTTAAAAAAAATGGTTTATCAGTAAAAAATATATTTCGGCAACTCTTTTATTTCGCAATGTTTTTCGATCATGTTTGGCCTGGATTAAAAGTATTACCGTGCCGATCATTTTCATTTCCCATATAAAATCCGCATACAAGGTGGCGCAAAATTAATCATTCAATTTTGTTTTTGTATAACTTTTTTACTAAATAAAAAAAATATTTTGCGTGATTGAAATCTTTATCTTTGGACCTTTACAATTTTTTCTGTTAAGTGGAAAATATGATATCCGTCAAGTGGCTGCCGCCAGTGTTGGTACACATTTGTGCCCGATTTATTACATTTTCCATGACTTTTCGCAAGATTTCCGATGATAACTGTTCGCATTCCTGTCGAAAATTTTCTTTAAGGGCTGCAATTGTCTGAGGCTTGTTGGCATAAACCCGCGACTTTAAGTAGCCCCAAAGAATTATTATTCACCGCCTTGTTGAAACGACATGTTCACCAAGCTTCGCTCCTCCAATTCCGACAGTAAGAAGTCGTTTATCATGGCCCTGTAGCGTTCGCCAGTAGCAGTTTCCGTATTGCCAGTAACGTCCTCAAAAAAATACGGCCCATTCACTTTTTCCGCGTGAACACCGAATGACACAGTGGCTTTGAGTGGATGTAACGGCTCTTCTTGCATGACACGCGGATTTTCAGTGCCCCAGAAACGCTCTTGCGGTGTATAGCGCTCCATTGCTTGTCTGTTTGTATTTTGCAGCTGTATAGTTCACAAATGTTAAATATATATGATTGACGTACGACGCCATTTGCAATAATTATAACATCTTCCGATAGAGTGATTAATTTTTTTCGCCAGCTTGTTGTGTGTTGGATGTTTTTTTAAGAGCTTGAGAACTTGAAATAATAATACAAGATAGAAATATTGTTTGGAATGAATTTTTTATTATTATAATCTGGTAGAAAATTTCATGACATTTATTTTTTAAATATTATTTCCGGCATATGTCCGCCACGGCCACGGGTTACATAGTCCTTTCAGTCATTCCAATTTTTCACTACTTTTTCCAATAAATCTGGCCGTATGGCGTCAATGGTGGCTTGAATATTGGCTTCCAATGCTTCAAGAGTTGCTGGTTTGTCGGCATAAACCAATGTCTTAACATGGCCCCATAAAAAGTAATCGAGAGGCGTTAAGTATGGCAAGTTGCGCCGTCTTGTTGGAACCAAATGTCGTCGATGTTTAGCTTATTAATTTTTGGAAACAAAAAATCAGTCAGCATGGCTCGATAGCGCTCGCTATTCACCGTAACGGCAGCTGCTTCCTCATTTCGAAAGAAATAAGGACCGGTGATGCCGCCAGCGTGCAAACCGCACCAAACAGTCAATTTTAATGGATGTAATGGTGATTCATTAATGGCATGAGGATTGTTTTCGCTCCATATACGGCAATTTTGCTTATTCACCAAGCCATTTAACCAGAAATGAAATGATCACTAAACACAATTCTTCGATAAAAATGCTCATCTTCGGCCAGTTTCAAATTACCCCAATCAGCAAAAATGCGACTTAAACGATGGCTTTAATTCTTGTACGAGCTGTATTTTATAGGCACGTAAAATCTTCCTCGTAGTCGAAGGACAAAGGCCAACAAGTTGAGAACGGCGACGAATCGACATTTCGACGTCTGACACTTCGCGCTACAGCAGCAATATCTCTTCGGTACGCACATTTTTTTGTCTTGTTGATGGTTTTAAATCGAGAAGAGTAAAATGAATACGAAAACGATCAATAACTGCACGAATTGCTTGCTCACTAGGCCGATTATGTTGACCGTAAAATGGACGAAGTGCTCTATGAACTTCGCGAACAGATTTATTTTCTTCAAAGTAAATTTCCACAATTTGGAAGCGTTGCTCTGGCGTTAAACAATTCATGATGAATTGTCAAACCTTACTGAACAGAAATATCAACACAGTATTACAATCTCAACTGTCAAACCATAGACAACAACCGTCGAAAGTTCTCATGCAGCTAAAAAAACACCCATTATTAGTAAAGTAATTGTAATTTTTTAAAATAAGATTACATTTTGAAAACATGTTGAAATTTCAAAATTTATTATTTTTATTATACAATATATGAGCAATGCTTAGTGGTGAAATACCAGGAAGTAGCTTTAATAGTAATTAGATTGTTTGAATTGTCATTACTAGTAATGGTATTGGCAATCAATTAATTAAATTGTATTATTTGTAATGGTAATGGCTATGTTAATGCCATGCAATGCACTATTTTACAGCTCTTTACCTTTTAATGACGTCGTGTATTTTTAATAATACAGGGGTGATTCATAAAGAAGTGTTCCAACATGTGCCAATCGATCTTTTACAGTGTTGTAATCAGCGTTATCACGATAAGCAATTTTTTCGTAAAATCCCTCCATCATCCCTTTTTAACGGCTGAAATATTTTTGCGTGTGCAGGGAGGTGAGTGCAAATAAAACGTACTAACTTCTTTCTGTTCGAAACACAGTAGAACGACAAGTAAGGTTTTGATAAGAAGCTTATGAGCTTTTTAACAGTGTCTCACATGTCTCGATCCCTTGGCAAATGTGACAGGTATGAACGTTAAAACTTAAAATTTTTAAAAATTTTGGTTAAAAATATACCCTTTTATCCTCCGTCCTTAAAAGTGTCCTTCCTAAACTTAAGCAAGCAACCTCTTACGAAATTTCTTTGATTTCAAAGCTCATACAGTCGTTTAAGTATTAATGTAAAGGATGTTCAAAGTGACTGACAACAAAATTATAAGATTCTTAAGACGAAGAGCAAGGTTGGTCATTCGACAAAATGATCGATAAATAAAAATTAGTATTACTCCCAATCATTTCGAAGTCGTTGATCTGTAAGAACGATCTTGAGTTTAAAAATGTTAAATTATAGCTACTAGACAACACCCGCAGTAAACTTCAAAGTAATGAGGTGCATTTAGTGTGCAGGTTAGTGTGGTGTAATAGCTACCTTCTCTACTTAAACTTATGATATTTCACTTTGATATTTTATAGTGGTATTGGCTTTGAATCAAGAGTTCGTACCTTTAATGCCTTAAAATAATAATAATTTTAATTTAATCACATCTTAAATGATTATAAAAAGTAGCAGTATGTCTTTTAATAAATCTATTCGCGTAGCTAATTAACCAGTTCATTGATACTTAGCCCAAATCAAGGCCAATTGCGCAACGCACTGTGTCAAGTATCTCTTGTTAGATGCTATCGGATAGCTTCGATTAATCAAACCTTATGCAGTAAAAGCTTTTAAGTGCAATGAACTTTGATAGATAAGGAGAACTTCAACGAGTCGATCGGGCGCACGTTTCCATCTCCATACACATACTCGAAAAAGCACGTGTTCGATTACCTAAGAGGTGCAGCAACCCCAGGGCCATCTCTAAGCTCTGTTGAATAAGCAATTACAAGGTCGGATCAGTGCAGCGGGCGTCTACCAGTGAATATATTTTTGGAGGAGGTCTACACCTAAGGGAGTGTCCAAATAATATCAGTTGATAGCCATCACGGATTTTGATGTGCTCGTATTTATAGCACGTTGGTCTATCCATACAATTAAATAGTTGAATAAGCAATAGTTAATAACTCTCTTTGAAATCCCTAAGTATTTTCGATAGTTCTTAAACTTAGTTACGCATTCAACCTACTCTGCTAATCCAGTTTACGAGCAAACGAGCTAAGGTGAGCGAAATTTCTAGACATAAAAAAATGGAAGACGGAAAATCCAGCGAATTTTTTCATTCATTTCGAACAAAAGACGTCTTAAGGTACAGTGATTTATTTTCATTCTTTATTAGAATGTCATCTTATGTTATTTTATTCCAATTTTACTCAGATAAAACCTTAGTGGTTATTGAAACTAAGAAAACATACATAAAATAATCAGGATTAACCTGGCGTGAGTTAGATGTGATTGTAAATTTCAGATTTTTAATAAACGATTTTTTGATGATTATAAATATGTTTTATTCACCAAACTTTAGGTTAGATATTCTAGTTTGTCATATTACACCATAAAATATACATTATCAATTGAATTCAATTTTCCAACAGAGCTTAGAACGTGACAGGAATCCGTAAAACAATTTCCCACCTAACTGCACGCTTGATTAACAACGATTTCCTTATCCCACTACAGTCACAATCATCTGGAAAAAAGCAACATTACTTTCA
Source organism: Philonicus albiceps (assembly GCA_963969385.1). Classification (NCBI taxonomy): domain Eukaryota; kingdom Metazoa; phylum Arthropoda; class Insecta; order Diptera; family Asilidae; genus Philonicus; species Philonicus albiceps. The sequence continues at coordinate 27,386,846 of OZ017772.1, read as the reverse complement.
TTTGTAATATATTTTAAAACAAAATAAAAGAAAATTAATTATAGACGGATATCAAAAAATTTTCAACAAATAAGAAACAACAAAATTGAACTTCGAAATATAACTTTAAAAAAGTTAAAATTATCTATAAATAATTAAAAAAACACTATTTCTTTTTTCCAGAAGAATTATTCATCGGTGATAAATGCCAAAGTTAGCAACATTTATTCGCAGAAGGACGAGGTAAAAATTATAATAATGAAACTAAATCAAAAAGCACATGATCATAAGACAATTTTGGTGTATCCCACTAATTGTGTGTTGATGACTATTCATATTAATGTGGGAAATCCATATGTAAGTAAGAGCGGCTTATCTATTCCACAATTAAAAAGATGATTCACTGAAATAGTTACATTCCGCTTCTTCATTTGGAACTCATGAATTTCAATTTATCTTACACGACGGAATCCTTCCTAATCCTAAATTATAACAGTCTTCGTTACATTGTATACATAAATAATGAAAGGACTATTTACCACATGTAGTTTTCAGTCTGCGGAGCCCTCATTACGCCAACACCACCTCCTAGACGTCTGTAATTCATGCAACCACACAAGCGCCACTGATTCGTTTCAGGATCGTACACTTCTATCGTTTTTAAATAAGCAGAGCCATCGAAACCTCCTACAGCATACAACTGACCATTAACAACTGCCAACCCAACCTGGAAAATAAAGTAAATAGATATGTATAACGATTTTTCCAAGAAAGTATGTTTTGCGTCTGTAGAACTACACGTGGGTTAAAAAAAACAGGAATCACAGCAATTCTTTTGCATGCTGTGGAGCCAAGCTAGTTACATACTTGGGTTGCCATTCGTCTGACATTAACAGCGAGAGAACAGCTTTTGTCCCTAATTGTAATTATGGAATGTTTGTAGTTTCAAATTTTTCAATATTCTGAGAAAAAAATTAATAAATTTTAAAATTCTTAACATCCTTTTTCGCTTATGAAACGAACGGCTATGTGCCAATTGATTCGCTATATGGTCTTCCTCTGATCAATATTTCTTATCCCTGGTAGCTAAATTCACCATGCAGTCTGTTGCTACCGAGACAGCTTTTCTTCCAATAGCATGATGAATTCGGCATTACCCCCAAAAGATACCAACCGATCTTGCTATTTTCACTTCCCACGTATGCTCCCGGCACGTCTCATGTCGCAATGAACGCAGGATTTTTTTTAATTCCTAACTCTTTCTGTAATTTTCTTTCTTCCACCCTCCCCTCCTCTGACCTCTCTGATGGTCGTACCCCTAATCGTCTTTCCTTGCACTACCAAAATGTGAGAAGTTTCCAGTTTTCCAGAATTCCCTTCCACAGTTTTCCAAAATTTTCTTGTATTTTCACACAACATCCTTGCCCTAACCGAAATTAACCTCGTTCCCAGCGTAAGCATTAATAAATGATTTTCTATCGATTTCACTTTCTTCTGTAGGGGTTAAGTTATTACAAGCGTCATTGTAATGATTTAATCCCTACAGGCCGAAGGCCGAAGCGTCCTTCTTCTCTCACCTCAGACTGTGCATTCATCTGCATCAAAATTACCTTAACCCCTAAACTCTTGCACATATTTTGTGTCCCTCTTAACCGCTCGAGGTCTATAAATTCGCCACCGATGAGATCAATTCCCTCTTCAATATTCTAGCACTACTTAAATGATGAAGCCATATTTCTTGGTGACTTTAATCTCCCTCGCCACAATGGATTCGATCTGAAGATGAACTCCACTATGTGCCCTTGAATGGACTTTCTGACAAAAAGACACTTTTTATCGACCGTCTCTCCGACTCTGGTATCTGTCAGGTCAGCGGCATAACCAACAACCTCGAAAGACAGCTAGATTTGATATTTTCGTCAGATCCCGTTAGTTCGCTATGAGTTCTTTCCACTCTTGACGAGTGCCACTTCCCACTTTTCCTTACTCTTTTTCTAGAACCCTCCTTTTCCACAAGAATTTCGACACCGCTTTGTATTTTAATTTGCGAATGGGTGACTTCGGAAAATTAAATCACCTAATTGGCTAATCGTTCCTTAACCTCATTACAACTGATTCTCAGCATTCCGTTGACGTTTCCTATACTGAAATATTCGCCTACATGACCCAATCTATTCCCTATCAACCTCAAAAAGACCATGCCTCATACCCCGTGGTATAATAAAGAACTGGGATCTCTATGTAATAGGAGAAATAAACTTTGGCAAACCTATCACTTATCCCGCTCCGTTGCTGACCTCTCTAACTACCTTTTAGCGACCAGTCTGTTCTCCGAATGTAGAGAACCCTCCTACCCCGATTATCTCAGCCGCATGCACTTCACCCTTATCCAGAAAATCCAGTGACTATCCCTCAACACTCAGACTTACAGACACCTCTTCTCCGACCCTAAAGTGTTAACTAATCTTTTCGCTCATTACTCAGCCAATCTTTCAGTGAGCATATTTCCGAGCCGGATGCTAACCCTTTGCGCTTGAATTTTTTTCACCAACGATCATTTATACATTGCTCTGGTGCCTGAGAGTCACCTCCCGAGTGCAAGGGGTTAACTATTTACATTTTATGCGTTCCTGTCCTCAGACCTCCCTTGCTTCCATCAATATTGATATTGATAAATTTACCCCTCATCCATCAATGCACCTGCTGATGATCATAGTCCCGGACCTGACGGAAATCACGTTATCGTCCTGAAAAATTGCGCAGAACACTTAATCTCTTACCTCTTTTTTTAATTTTCAATTAAGAGTAATATATCCATACCACTAACTTCACTGACTGTCTCTAGAACGCTGTGCGTCATGGTAATGAAGTCAACGTCATAGCCACCAACTTCAACAAAGCGTTCCATAAAATTTCACATTAAATAATTCTATGCAAACTCAGGTCCCTTGGCTTTAATCAGCATATTCTTTCTTAATATAGTCTTATCTCGATCAACGACTTTTCTATTCGACGACCTATCCAGGGTCCCTCCGGGTAGTCACTTAGATATGCTGCTTTCTATTCTGGCCATTAATGACGTGGCGTGTATAATTAAATATTCGGATCTTTCTATCTATGCTAATGATATGAAAATCTTCAAACAGGTATCCTTCACGTCAGACTCTCGACTTTTACAGGACGATCTCGTTTCATCATCTGGTGCCAAAACACTTTCTCGAACTTAATGTCTCCAAATACCAATCCATTACTGACTCCTGTAAACGACCTTCTTGCTCCCCCAGAACTTATCTGCTGCATGATGAACATATCCCATGTCTCCTCCCTTCGCGACCTAGGTGTCATTTGTGAACTTAACTGCCGTGATCACATTAGTAGTATAATTGCCGGAGCCAACTCTGCACTTGGCTTTGTGGAGCATCTGTCTAAAGAATGTCTTAATCCCTCATTCGTCAGGATATTCCTCGAATATGCGAATCAAAGTTTGGTCCACGTCTCAATCCACCTACACCAATAGAATTGAAGCAATCTAGAGTAGGTTTCTTCTCTTTGCCTTACGTTATCTTCACTGGTCTGATCATCTGAATCTTCCCTCTTACGAAAACCACCTGATGTTGATCAACCTGCAAATCTTATGGAAGGGTCGTGACCGCGTTGATATTACCTTCATATATCAGTTCTACGGCGACATTGATTGTCCTACATTGCTTCAGCGAATTTCTCACCTCAGATCGATCCGCCTCTTTCGCAATATCTACCACCGCACCAACTATAGCCTTTCTGTACCACTCACCCGAACGCTTCGAAGAGCCAACTTCCTTCCCTCCTTTAACTTTCACCATCATCTCTTAGGAATGACCTATTCCGCCCACCTTAGAAAAAATCGTTACTGGCCCTCCTTATTTCTCTGTTTAGTTATTAATTTTTTTTCTTATCATTGTTGTTTTCTATTATTTGTTTATTTTGATTATTATTATTATTGTTATTAGTTTATTTTTTTTATTTTATCGCTTATTACAAGCTACAATAAATTTAAAACTTATTAACAAAAAGATAATAAATTAAAATTAGAGAGCGGGAATGATAATGGCACATGACAAAATAGAAAAGAAAAAAGAAAACAAGCAACATTAGGAGGAATTAAGGGCATTCCTGCGAGAAATTTTACTCAGGTGAAAGTCAAAAAAGGGGTGGGATGACATGGGTGGATTGATAACGCGTTAGAAAGCCGAGCCTGGTACTTTGATCAGCATAGGTGGCCCCTTCTTCTCAAGACCAAATTTGACTTTTCTTGCTTTTTCAGAAAATATTTAAATTTTTTCGCCTTACTTTGTTTGTATCATGGAACTATGTAAAAAATTATGTAGTTATATTACGCAGGCGTGAAAAAAACGTAGGTTTTTTTATTTGTCCTCACTACTAAAAAGCAAACAAAGTAGAGTAAAACAAACGTAGATTACGAAATAAATATTGTTATCACTCTAAATGCTGTCTGAAGATTGTTATCCTGCATACCGTTTACCTCCTCGAAATAGAAGCGTTCTCATGTTACTTACCATTTGATACTTTAAATTAATATAAAATAAATTGTTGTGTATCTTAAAACACATAATAAACCCTGGGTAGATCTACTATGATTTCTTTATTGGTAGGAGAGAAATAAATTCATACAAAAAAGATTTCACACATTTTCGCGTGTTCGTGATCTAAAAAGCCTATTAGTTTCAGACAAGGTATTTCCGCTCAAGAAAATCTTATCATTTTCGCATAAGACATTTATGTTCAGATGAACACGATTATTCACACCGACAAAGCTACCCTGAAACACTCCCTTTACCAGCCCTACCCGCCTTAACCATTTGTTGTCTACCCTATGCGTTCCCTCTCTTCGATTTGGCCCTTTTTATTGTTGTTACTTCTTATCTTAACCTGCAGAGAGTAATGCAATTTTCACCGGCCCCTGTTAATTTTGTTCATTTAACTTAAACTAATTATTTTATTTTATTTATATATATTATTTGTAAAGCTTGAATTTTCTGCGTAGAGATCGACAAAAAAACAATAGTTCGTTTACGATTTGTCAATTTGTCAACAATTCATAATTACATTACCAAGTAATTTTTATCAATTTTGGATTTTCCATTCTTCAGGCAATTGATTAGGCTAACATAATATAATTGCTTCACCGAAAATTGTTGTTCGAACAATCGGTAATATATAGGACAGAAATCTTCTATACATATATTCTTTCCGAAGTGATTGGCAATTGGAGTCTTTGGGCCAGCTTAACCAGTGATAACCACGATTTTTTACGTTTTGGATTTTCGAAATAAATCCATTCTTCAGCACCCGTCACAATCCGATGCAAAAGTGACTTCCCTTCGTACCGTTGAAGCAGCATTTTACAAATGTTTTTTCAATTTTCCATTTGCCTGTCATTCAATTCATGTGGCACCTATATTTCCAGTTTTTGAATCTTTCCCATAGTCATAAATGGTCGCTAATCGTTTCTTGTACCACATTTAACGTTTCTGCCAATTGTTTTTAAGTTTGAGTTGAGTATTCGTCCAATAACTGCTGCAATTCCGCATCCACAAATATTTTTGGTTTATCCGAACGTTTACTATCTTTCACATCAAAATCACCATGATCGCCACAGCAACATCTGTTAGAAAAACCAGTAAAGACTTTTCGGTAGATCTGGTATATCACATATGTCATGTTTAAATATGTACTAGGTACCACAGACATGTATATAAGATGGACCGCTCAAACTCCTGTCTCAAGCGTCCACCAATTTATCAACCTACTGCCTGAGATAAATGAGATAAGATATATATATAAACTTATACAGCGCTCTCTATTCTTATCGCATTGCATGGATGGGTCGAATCCGCAATTTTTTGTATGCGGATTTGCTGAATGTTGACAAAAATATTTGTGAAACATAAATTTATAAAATATCTGCTTTAAATTCATGAATGTTAATAAAAATTATTATCATTGCCATAAAAATGTTTTTAAAGCTTTATCCCTGCCAGATTACCAATATTTTCCAGAATTTGTGATTGATAAATTTTAAGTCGTAAAAACGTATTATACATATACATATTATTAATAAATGTGATTTATTAAACAATTACTGTTTTAATTAAAGAATTTCAATGTAAAAGGAAACTTTTAAATTTAGGATAGCACAGCGCCAAATTTGTGTAATTAGCCCACCAAATTTAACAGTTTCCAGGAATTGTTTATTTACTTGACTAAAAGCGAAGAACAAAATCTTTAGTATTTTAAAGCAAATTGTTTAGCGATTGATTTAATTTATTTGTGGGAAACGTTGGGGAAACGTGTAGATGAGTGCGATGTACTTATGTTACAAGTGCCTTTGTAATCGCAATAACGATATTTTATATGTGCTTCGTGACATTTCTCAATTATTTAATGCAACATGTGATATTTACATCAATCTAGCCAATGAGTTACCCACTGCTAAAATAATAAGAATGTAGTTCAGAAAAATGAATTATGTATTGATCACTTGCATATTCCGATTAGATAAATTTTTCAAACGATCCATTGAAAAATTAAAATTGATTGGATAATGGAAAATATATGTTACGCATTACCAAATATTTAAATAATTGAAGAACTTTTTTATGTCAGTAATGGATATCCATTAATAAAACCAAAATATTTTTAATGGTATTTCCAGAGAATTGCCACCTTATGAACAGTTTATTATTATTACAGGGATACAAAATAAGAATCAAAGTGGGAAATAACACTGTTTACATTCGATCAAATTATTCTCTGAATAAATAAATAATCACTAACATAGCGAATTGCCAATCGGCTTACGATTTGAATCACTTAATTACCATTTAAAAATATATACATATAAATTACTATAATACCTTTTCATAAAAAAATATGTTTAGCGCTAAAAGAAAAAAATTCATTTTAAATTGGAAATTAGGAAAATGAAATCACTATGCATAATGCTAGACCATTTCATGGTTTGTAATTATGAGGTAAATCACAGTATCAGTAAAAAGAAAAGTTTCTTTCAATTTGGAGACATTGGCCCTTATGCATTCTTATTCCTTTAAATTATTTTGTTTTGCGTTAATGTTTCAATTTTATCTCTATTCCTCATACAGAATGTGCAAATAGTATAACGCACAAAAGTGATTTACAAATTTTAGAACACTAAAAAATCAATATTAACTTACCCCACTTCGCCTTGAAGTCATTGCTACAATTGGACTCCATGTATTTGTATGCGGATTATAACGTTCTGCAGATGAAAGTTCCATGCAGTCGTCTCGTCCCCCAACGGCATAAATGTAATTATTAAAAACAGCACAGCCTAAATGTTTTCTTCTAGTCGACATTGGATTAACAGCACACCACTTATTTTGCCTGAAACCATAACATCCAAATAATTTAAATAACCTTAATGATAATTATTTTACCTTGGATCATAGCGCTCTACTGTATTAAGAGGACATTGTCCGTCCGAACCTCCAATGGCGTACAGGTAGCCTCCAAGCACAGCAACAGCTACCCCCAACCGACGGGTTGTCATAGGTGCAACCTAATTTTAAAAAATACTATAATAAAAGGAATTTCAATTATATATTGAATGCTTGCCTTTGACCACTTATTTTCTTTTGGGTCATACCGTTCTACATGGTTCAAACACTGAACTCCATCTTGGCCCCCCACGGCATATAAAAATCCATCTAAAACTGCAACCCCTACACTTGTTCGACAAGATGTAGTCGGAGCGACATCGCAAGACCACTGATTCGTCTGTGGATCGTACCTTTCGATGCTGTTCAAATAACTTTGACCGTCGTGACCTCCGACAGCATAAAGTAAATCATTCAGAACAGCCACGCCTACGCCACACCTTCTTTTACTCATAGGCGCGACCATTTTCCAGTCGTTGGTTTGCGGATCAAATCTCTCAACAGAAGCAATAGCATCCCCAGAACACCATCCCCCAACTGCGAAGAGAACTTCTCCGCGACGTGTCGGTTTTCTGGGTCTAGTTCGCGGACCCTGCATTAAGGGTCTTTCTTGTGGAAGCAACAAGTAATTTTTGGCTTCATCTACAAGGTCCCGGCAGGCCTCATCAGATCGAACTAACAAGTCTGATCCTACTGTTCCTACAAGGAATTTTGGGCTTAAAAGTGGCAGTCTGACGTGTTGTAGGACCTAAAATCCCCATAAAATTATATTTATATTGTCCTCTGAGAATATACAAACCTGAGCCAGGTGTTGGCGCCTATCAGCAACGTTGTACTTCAGCCAAGACATTACAGCATTGAATACCTGTTCCTCGGACCGAACGTTGAGCTCGTCACTGCAAATTATGTCGACGAGCTGACCCACAGGAAGCAAAAGGAATTCTTCACTCTCCATTACCTCTTGGAAGTTATGTTGTGTAAATTTATCCGCAATTCTTAATAGCTCGCGGCATGAATGAGTGTCAGCAAAAGCCCGGATGCCCAAACAATTACTCGGATCGAGTTGTCTTTTTAGAAATTCACAGCATATATCCTGAATTTCAACAAGCTGCAATAAGCAAGCAGCCGGCAGTAATGTTTGGACGTTAGACTCTTCCACAACGATATGAGAGGTGTAGCAGAAATCGATAAGTAATTCCATAGCATTCTCGTCGATATCTCTGATAGTAACTTCCGTCTGCCGTGACTCCTCCAGCTCCCCAGTGAACATTGCACGAAAATAGGGACTACATGCTGACAGGATGACACGGTGAGCAAATATTTTGCGTCCGCCCACATTCAGGACAACATCGCAGAGCTCCCGGTGACGCCGCAAAACATTTAGTTCAGCGAGCGTCACCTTTGGATGTTTTTCGGATGTGTGCGATAGACGTGCCGGCGAAGGGGGACGATCCCCCAAAAGAGCATCGCCCATTCTGTTTGCCGCCAAACGCAGCGGGGCAGAAGCCCAACCCCACACAGCGTCTATCTAGAAAGAGGAATTTTTGAACTCTCCAAAATATAAAATTTGCCAATTTATATTTAAATATAAGCTTATTTGGTGCTACCGCAACTACTTGGTCAATGTACGTAGTTTGTATGTTCTATTTACAACTATTTTATAAGCCTCTGTCCTTTTGCACTGGCACAACACTGACAGAGTTCCGCGAGAACCATTTTAAGAAACGCCCAGGAATATTCTGAGGGTTAATGGTCATCGTACAATTCAAATATTAACTGGACTTCTTCTTTCAGGAAACGCATTCGCCCAAAAGCAAGTTATTTAGTCACAAAATAGGCATTTTTGATTTATAAAGTGCTGAAATACGTCAACTTTCTCAAAGATACCTTTGTGGTTTTTCCCACGGAGGAGCCAAAACAACAAAACCAATCACAATTAATATTTAGCAGCGAAATTTTTTATCGCCTAGATAATCATTGCTAAACATAATTTTTCCTTATTCTCTTATTTGATCTCTACAAACAATTCTGGGAGTAAATCAGCGGTTCTTCGTCCAAAACCCGATCCTGATAATTTTTTTTTTGTTGACTTCTTGATTTTCCAATTGTCAAGGCGAGAGCATACATATACACGACAGCCTTCAAAACATTGAATTCATTGACATGAGAGTTTTATGCTTTGAGGTTGGCCGTATGATGTTACGGCTGGCAAGACCTCTCTCTGTGATGATTTCTCTAATAATGCACCACAGACATAAATATACAATGGACCACTCATATATACGATTTCCTGTAGAAGCAGACGGTGCGATTTTTATTCCCTATCTTTCGCTCTCAGGAAGTGATAGCTCGTAAAATGACGTTAGATTAACATTCTATAATATCAGAGATATTTCAGAGCGCTGAATTACCGTTACAGATATTCTGTGCCAATTCTCTGGATTATTAAATGACCAACAATTTTTTTATACAGAACAATTTATGATGGGTTACTTACAGCCTGCTTTCTTCGTCTCTTGCACATTAGGCCATCCTCACACAATACAAGAATCCATTTCTACCTTTATGTTCTTTATTTAACTTTATAATAAAAACAATTTAATCAAATAATTTTAAAATTGTATATACATATTTGAGAAACTTACCAATTTTCGTATGCTTTTACACGAATCAAAATGCTGTATTCGAAATATCGAATCAAACTTTAATATAGTTTACAAAACAAATCACAAATTAAATCAATCGCCAGAGAAATCGCTAAATAATTGGCTTTAAAAAAATAAATATTTTGTTCTTCGCTTTCAATCAAGTAAATAAACAAGTCCTGACAGCTTTTAAATTAGTTGGACTAATTACACTAATTTGGTAAAAAGATTAAAAAGTTTGCTTTTATTTCGAAATTCTTTAAATAAATAAATGTGATTGACATTTATTAATAATATATGTATATATATTACAACGTTTTCACGACTTAAAATTTATCAATCACAAATTCTTGAAAATATTGGTAATCTTGCAACGGATAAAATTTTAAAAGCATTTTTAAGGCATTAATAATAATTTATAGATTATCATTAATAGATTTGAAAGCAAATATTTTATAAATTTTTGTTTCATAAATATTTAAATTCAAATATTTTTGTCAGCATTCAGCAATTCCGCATTTAAAAAATTTGCGGATCGACCATTAAACTATTAATAGGTGTGTTTATTGAGTAGCACTAATGTGGGGGTTTCAGACTCCCTACCTGATCGACTGAATGACGCGGGCGCGAGTAGTGTGCCCAGGCGCCGCCAGCGAAAGCAGGCGCTAGTTCCTCGTGCCGAGGCGGTTGGCCATTTTGAAGCGTCATCTACAACACACCACACGTGTGGCTAATGCAGTTCATTATTTCTATTGTGTAATTCTTAATTGCCAAAGTTAATTATTATCAATAAAGTATTATTATTGTTAGTTGTGACCTATGATTATTCATGGTTGAATATCCTATATTCCCATATTGGTGACCCCGACGTGATCTTTCTTTGTCACGATTGACTGTTACTACGTAGTTCGTTCTTTGTTCATTGTGACTCACACTGAGTGTCTTTGTGCCGCGCAATAACTATCTACTATCCTCGTACAGTGTTAAACTGTGTTGATTCAGCTGTGCAATAAACTTATAGACGTTTTTACGCTATATTTGTGTTCTGTGTTATGCCGGTAGATCATTCACCGCCTCGTGGTTTTTCAGCTGCACCCGGTACTGGTATCAGCATGTCCCAAACGCAATCGACAGACAACGTCGCACCATCCAGCTCAGGCCAGTCAACAAATCAAAGTGGTGGCGAAGTGTCTGCAATTCAAAACTGCAAACTCCCATCATTTTGGAAAGACAATCCAGAGATGTGGTTCCTACAAGCTGAGTCAGTCTTTCAATCATTCAACGTCCGAGCTGATAACGCGAAGTATCATTTAGTCGTCAGTAACCTCACTTCTGAGGCAGTGTTGGCTGTTACTGATATTATCAAATCACCGCCTGCTGGAGATAAATATATTGTATTTACCTCAAGACGCAGCTCATTAATCGTCTAGCAGACTCTGCTGATAAGCAACTACACTTTGGCCGAACTCGAGCTCGGTGGAAGGAAACCTTCAGAGTTGCCCAGGCTTATGCGGTCCATGGTTGGCGCACAAGCCCCGGAAAATGTTTTGAGAGTTTGTTGGTTGGCATTACTTCCTCCAACTGTACAAAAATTATTACGAGTTTTCCAAGCTACGTCTTCACTTGATGAACTTGCTACTGGTGCAGACACATTAATGGAAAGTGGTGAATCACCTCAGTTCGTCATGGCTGCTGCTACGCATTCCAGCTACTCTCCTGCATCTCCACAAGCCTCAGGTTCTATGGATGACGCTATTCTGACGGAGCTTAGAGGAATGAGAAAATCTCTAGATAATCTAACTGCTAAACAAATGGAAATGTGCAACAAATTAAATAAGCTGCATATTTCCAGGCCATCCGTTGTCTCGTGGGTGAGGGTGTGGTCTTTCAGATAATCTCCCATTATCCGGAAACCCTGAAGTCGCGCTCCAGTGCATTAAGCTCGTCCCCTAACCTCACCGAGTTAAAGACACAATTTGGAACCCTTTTTTCATCTTTAAAACATAGTTAAGCTCAGTTCAATTAATTTATTTGCGAATTTTATTCACAATACTATTAAATTACTACTTTTAAACGCAATTTTACTAACTTTGTATAAGTTGAATTGGCGCCAAATCTCAAACGCAACTGACAGCTCTACTTTTCTTCTTCTTATTTGTTCAAAACAAGCGTTCGATGAGATATTAAAACCCAGAGCGCAATGGATTTTTTTGACAATACTCAGTTCGTTGCCTCAGGTTTTTTTTAACGGCTTTCTCATCGAACAGACGTAATACTAAAACGTGTTGCAGAGCTGATTCTTTTTTATTTCAGTTTTTAGAATTGATTTTCCCTTTGATGAAGAATGAATGCACGTTTATTTGAGATATTGATCTCCATCTAGCAGTTGATGCAATATTCTGTAAACTGTGCAAGTGAAATTCCACATAAAGTACAGTCTGTTTTATATACCTCCTGAATCCAAGTTAAAGTTTTTAAATTGTGATATTAGTTAGGAATCTTAAAATTTAACACACATTAATTAAATACGATTATGTTGTGCCGCCGCCCTCTCAAATTCGGGACAATTTTTATGGCGTCGATGTACATAAGACACCACACCGGATACCGTACCGTGGATTTAAGGAGCAGAGTTTTTCGTAGAAACACACAAACAATCGTTCTTGATTTCTGGCGTACGGTATCGACAAAATTCCGGCGCGATCACAGACCGAGCGAGTCGCACGGGCCACCAATAAAATACATCCGAGAAGCTTTGGTTGAAGGCGAAAAAAGTAGCGGCATCGGCAAAGATCATCTAAGGCAAGATATGACACTCGTTACGTATTTCCTTACCTTTTTTTGACCTTAATTCCATTAGCCCAACGGCCTTTAAATTTTGCTAAAAATATATAGTAATAAAGAGCTCACGTGTGAGAGAAAGACAAAAATTTATGGGGAGGTGGAACGAAAATTGAAATCACGTTTCAACACCCAGAGCAGCGCACACGTTCGAATACTTTGGCCCACCTTGAAAAATACGTTGTAAAAAAACGCTGCACATTATTGTCTACACTGTAAGTGCTGTAAATGAGAATATTAGGCTGTCAGTTTTTATCTCTTTCGTTCTTGTTGAAATTTAGATAAGGCATGGGAAGCAGTAGTTCTTTGCTGCTTTATCTAATGGGAAAATTTTTCCCCAGGCTGTTTTAGAAATTGCATATGGGTTAGTGGTTTGGGTTTCTATAGAGAGTGTCACATCTTGTACTTGATGATCTTTGCGGCATCGCCTGCCGTTGATTATGGACGGCGTCGACATTCGCTCGCCTTCGGGCCGCAACCTGAGCGAAAGAGTTACTTTTGGATTTCGGCAGGGTCAGTCGAGGTGCAATGGTTTTTTTGGTGAACAGGGTTTTTCTGTGAATTTGATAAATATGGACCTCTCCAATTAGTTGGGTCACGCGGAGGTCAAAGGGTGGTAGGGGCACAGGCCAGAGGGAGGTTCATTTTCCATCGGAAGCCCCCCTCCCATCCGAGAGTCAATAACGAGCAGGAACAGAGGTACAGCCCACCATTATTCTATTCCCTACCCCTTAACTTTTGTTGTCCCTTCGCGCAAGAGATTTTTGTTTTGTTATCGGTATTCCATTCTAGTCAAACGCCCTCCCCCTACCCACGCTACCACATAAAAATAGCTTACCAGCTCTCGCAACCGCAAACTATCGGACTAGGGGCTTAGGCGAGCATCTTGACGTTCATTCCCCATAACAAATATGGCGCCCAACGTGGGGCCATCCTATCCCCTCCCATTGAAGTGAAAGGCTTCCATCCGGCCTATTTATTTGAAGTTACACTTCAAGTATCTCTTAGCCTCTGCAAAGTCCGCGAAGATACCCCTGTTTGTGGTCCACGTGGATTAGGGAATCTCGTTTGGTACTCTCGGAAAGCCTCTTTTTCGTTTCCTTCTAATACATCGTATATATATGGTAAATTATATCAGCGTATTCCTCAAAAGTGAATGCAGCTATTTTTTAATTATTTCAGCTTAAGAATACCTATAGTTAACCCATTCACTGCCAATTACGAGATATCTCATAGTTGCCTATAGCTGAATTTGTGGCTGAATATGATCTCGGCAGCGAATGGGCTAACGCTTGATTTATCTATGAGGATCAATTTCCCTGCTGACTGACCATCTTTTCACAGGCATATATATATACAATGGACCGCTCAAGTACACAATTTCCTATAAAAGCAAACGGTACGATTTTTATTCCCTCTATTTCGCTCTCAAGCCGTGACATCTCGTAAAATGACGTCAAATTAACGGTCTATAATATCAGAGATATTTCATAACGCTGAATTGCCGTTAAAAATATTCTCTGACGAACTATTAAATGGCCAAAAAATTCTTTAATACCGACCAATATACGATGACGGGTTCATGTTGATGGTTGCTCACGCACACTTTGAACAACAGCAGCAATGTTTCCGATTGCGTGCGCCGGACGAGTATGTACACGGGTTGGTTTATCCACCAACATTCCAGTTTCACGAGCTCGCTTCACGAATTGATCCACAAATTGAGGTTTTGGAAATTTTTTTGTCAATTTTTTTTTTCAAATTTCTCACAATTTGAGTAGAAGACTTACTACTTTGGAAATAAATGTTTAATATTTCCCAACTTTCTTCAAGCGAATACCGTCCCTAAATTTCTGTCAAGTTGAGAATGACATATAATCAACTAAACTTCAAATTACCGGTAGTTTAAATTCCAAACACTAGATGGACCACCCTGTGTATACATTTCTGTGGAAATAGGCAAAGATAAGGTCTCTACATCTAAACTTTCATTAGGTAAGAATTTTAAAAATATTTTGTTTTTATCCCTTTGTATAGCGCTTGTCCTGAAAAGTAATTATCACTCTTTATATGTAAAATAAAAATATACAATATTATGTACCATATGTAACTATCAGTTCTTTACGCCTTTAAAAGTTACCCGCATTGTCAACATTCCCTAAATTAATTGAACCATCTTCAAAACCTTTAATTCTGCATTACTTTACATATACATAATTCTTATTGAATATTACTAAATAAATAATAATACATTTTATAATTTTAGCATGTATGTAAAGCACACATATTGACTGAAATTGGACGAATAGAGAATGATAAACCAACGTGTGGAAAGGTTTTTGTGGAACCTTGTTGAGTTTCGCCTTGGCCACTTCGCACTTGTCGATGTTCGCCTTTGTGCTGAAAGTTATTGGTGAAAACGATCACCTTCGCTAGGCGTAAACAAACAAATATGGCATGCGATCGACTAAAATATTCGCCAATATTGTGGACATTTATACCCGTCTTGCGTTGTCTCCAAAAACTTTGTCGATATTCGCCTTCAGTCGTCGTTGGCTTACGTTGGATTTTGTTGGCCCAACGTGTAGAATGGACTTAAGACTGTTTGGAAAACATTTTGATCACATCTTAATGGAACAAAAAGGCTAATTATTCTTTTGATAAAAAAGATTGAGGGGTCCAATTTTATACCTATATCTTATAAGTATTCTGTACACCATGCGTTACTAAATTTGAAAGTGTTCGCTTTTTAACGAAATTATACACCAAAATCATGAAAATAATTTTTATTTTACTTATTATGCCTTATTGTTAAATATTTCCCTACAGGGAAACAATAAAATTTAAAATAACAGAGACATAGAATTTACATTACATGGAAATTATATTATAAATACTATAAGTCCTAATAGTAATGTATGCACATAACAGTTTAAATTTATTGATTTCTCACCGACTCATTCCTTATTAGCATCCATACCAGAGTGGCTTTTAAGTTAGCGTGATTCAATCAAATTTTGTTTTTCATTTTTTAAAGAAATTTTCGTTCATTTTATTACAATTTTGGCAAAATTAGTGCTTATTTGCTACGCCAATAAATTGCTTATTGTTACTTCAAATTGTAGGTTCTATTAATGTAATAAATAATAAATAATGCTTATATTTACTTCTCTTGCTCGATTCCATAAGGCGAATGCCCGAATTAAATTTGTTAGTAAATGCTCAGTCCAGGAATTTTTTGAGATATTATAAACCCTTGAATTGTACATGTAAAGGATATATGCATTTTAGCCCTGATCACTACTAAGTATTGTTGAGTTTGTGGTAAGAGCTGTTGTGGACGCTCTTATTATTTTCGTTGGAATGTCACCTTCTTGAATATCAGAGGAAACAAGTGTCGATAAAAAAGTATTCAGTGTAGCTGGTATCGTAGTCGTAGTTGTTCTTGCTATTGTAGTCATAAGTGTGGTTGAGCTAGCCAATGTAGTTGAAAGAACCTCACCAACTGTTGTTGTAGACAATACCGTGGTATTCATAATACTTTCTTTTGTTTGGTTTATCACAGGCGACGGAATATATGGGCTTATAGGGCAGGGATTAGTGAGTTGTGCCCCCAGCATCGACTCAAATACATAACCAATAAGTGATCCTGCAGTTAATCCAACGTTATACGACAATGTCATCATGTTTCCTGTTACTTCCTTGAGCGTTGCAGGAACCTTTGCGGGTGCTAGCATCATTGGTAAGCTTCCAGCTAAACCATTGGTCACCCCAAGGGCTACTGTAAATATAAAAGCTGCAGTCTCCCCCGCAATCACCGGTTGTGATCTAGGAGCGCAGCAGAGGAGTAGCAAAGGTACTAGAATAATCCGAAGTCCTGACATAAGAATGAGTTGTCGCCTTGACCAACTATATGGTACTGCAGCCAATACCTTACCAACTACGTCGGCTGTGTTGAAAGTGAACATCAGTAAAACTGGCATCCATGTCCCCAAGCTGCATGAAACGATTTCAGATTCTATGCCAGGATACAACGACAGTGTGACACAATACGCAAGCGCTATACAGACCATATAGGGATAAATAGCATGAGCCACTCTCCACCTAGATTCCAGGCCGCTTTTTAAGTCTCCCAAGCGACCTGGATTGCAGCTGCCAGGTGTTAAGATGTGCTCAACCTTAAAAGCTACATTTGGAGGTTCCTGCGGAGTAGGGGGCATCTCTGGGAGATTGCCTAGTCCTTCGATCACACTCTCTCCTGCTGTTGGGTTCGAAAGCTCATAAACGGGATTGCTACATATTTAAAACAAAACAAGACTAATTTTTATTGTTTATTTAAGATGTTTCAGAAAGCTGTGCACCATTGTATGCCAATGGAATCAATTTTTTTCTGACACACCTCTCAAATCGATCCTTCAAAAAAAAAAAAAAAACGAAAGAAACCGATTGCACTAAAAACGCAAATAATAAAATATACTATGTAGAATTATACGTAACTTAAACGTTAAAACGCAGGGTGGCACAAACCTTAAGAAAAAATATCTCACTTTTGGTTTTCTCAGCGGCAACTACTATACATAATGGGATTTTTAAATGGGTATGTCAAAATCAGTGGGATGAAAGATCTCACTTATATAATAAAAATTTATATAGCAGGAGAGGGGGCCATCTCAATAGTTTAGGAGTACAGGGTGATTCGTAAATTCCAATTTTTCATCGTATGCATAACACCATTTTATTTTTATCTTTATTTGAGATAGTCAACGTACCGACATCCATTTAACCCCAAAAATCTGCTATCCTAATGCCTTTTCCAAAATGTCAACAATATTGACCCACCACCACCAGTTGCAGGTATACTCACTTCCGAAATTGAAAAATGTTTTTTATTTTTCTAAAATTCACATTTTCATCGAATTTTCTCTAAAATTATTGTAATTAATACACCTAGTTATAATTTTTCTCCAATTGGAGGGTAATTAACTGCGGGTGTTCTCAGCTAAAATATTTAAAAAAATTGCCTAATTAACTTTTGAGGAATACGCCGTTATATTTTACATTTATAGTGTAGTGGATGGAAATGAAAGACTGTCCAGGAATATCAAAGGAGATTTCCATATCGACATTTACCTCAGAGAAGGATATTTTCAGGAACTTTTCAGAGTTCATATGAAACAGGAAGTATAACTTCATATCGGATGGATCCGCGATCAAGAATATCGCAAATAATCACCATCGTCAGACAAAGCCTTGAAACGAGCTCGTTTCGTGTTCACAGGATAATTAGGACTGTCCTCAGCTAAAATGTGGAGGGATCTTCATCGAGAAAGGTTGCAACCATATTATCAAAGACTACTGGAAGGTGATTCCGAGAGAAGATTGGAGTTCTGTACTTGGCGTCTGGAATGCGACATAGAGAACAGGTCGTTTATTGACCGAATTCTATGGACGGATGAATCGCAATTCACTAAGGATGGTATTACAATGTTCATGCCTGGTCGGACACCAACCCATATAGGACAAGGGTGACATCATTTCAGCATAAATTCAGTATAAATGTTTTGGGCTGGTATTATAGGCAATCGATTAATAGAACAATTCATTTTGCCGCAAGTGCTTAATGGCCCAATTTATACGGACTTTTAAAGAATACCCTGCCAGAACTTCTTGAAGATATCTCTTTATATAATACAGGGTCAATGTTTTACCACCACGACGAAGCACCAGCGCATAGTGGTAACATTGCAAAGCTAAAATTAAATGAATAATTTCTTGAACGCTGGATTGGACGAGCTGGACCGATTTCTTGGCCTGCGAGATCTCCGGATCTTATTCCAATGGGGAACAATAAAGCATGAAGTTTACATGTTGTCCCTTTTCGAAAAAGTAATAGGATGGGCAATTCGATATAAGTAATAAATAACTATATTCATTATCTGAATTTCGGAAAAAATCCGATGAAAACGCGAATTTTGGAAAAAAGAAAAACATACTTCGACTTTCAGAAGTAGCGTACCTACAGGTGGTAGGTCAACATTGTCGATTTTTTTGGAAAGGACATCAGGATAGTAGATTTTTGGCGTAAGTTGGATGTCGCTGCATTTAGTGAATCAAAAGATAAAAGTAAAATAGTGATGGACATACCATGGAAAATTGGAGTTTGTGAACCATCCTGTAACTTCCAAACAGTTCAATTGGCCTCCTCCCTCGCCATAAAATTATTTCATCCCAATCATTTCGGCATACCCACTAAAAACACTCTGTATATAAAAACAGAATTCGCGAACGACAGCTAGTATCGATACATCGAGGTACACAGATCATGAAATACAAGATGTGACACTCCCTATATAAGCACTAAGCTCTAACCCATATGCAATTTCTAAAACTGCTGGGGAAAATTTCTCTAATGGGAAGCAGCAAAGAACTTCTGATTCCCATGCCTTATCTAAATTCCAATAAGGATGAAAGAGGTAAGAATAGGCAGCTAAATATTCTCATCTACAGCACTTACAGTGTAGGCAATAATGAGCAGAGTTTTTATACTACGGATTTTTAAAGGCGGGCCAAAGTTTCAGGCACGCTGTGTGCCTCTGCATTCATGGTGTTAGTACCGTCCCCGCGCAATGTTGCAGCATAGGGAAATTCTGCCGGTGGGCTAACAGGACCAAGGTCGAAAACAGATAAGTAAATACGTCACGAGTATCACATCTTGTATTTGATGATCTTTGATCGAGGTATTTCGTTTAAAAATATACAATTTATACGAATTAACGACACGTCATTTATTAAAACCCATCAGTTTGGGCCAGTACCAAAGATCATTAAATACAAGATTAGACACTCGGGACGTATTTCCTTGTCTTTTTTTGACCTTGGTTCCATTAGCCCACCGGCCTTGGAAATTTTGCTTAAAGTAGATAGAAATAAAGGGCTTACGTGTGAGATAAAGACAAAAATTTAGGGGGAAGCAGAACGAAAATTAAAACCACGTTTTACCACCCAGAGCAGCGCACACGTTCGAATACGTTTGGCTCGCCTTTAAAAATGCACAGTGAAAAAATGTAAGCAGCCCGCATGCTATACATGCTCTGAGTGTGCTACCTGCCTGTTCCCCATTCTCAATTCAGGAAATTCATATGCCTGAGCATTGTACGGGGACGGCACTAAAACCATGTAGAGGCACACAGCGCAACAGAGACTTTGTCCCGCTTTTAAAAATGCGTGATAAAAAAACGCTGCACATTATTGTCTACACTGTAAGTGCTGTAGATGAGTATATTTGGTTGCCTATTATATCTCTCTCGTTCTTATTGGAATTTAGATAAGGCATGGGAATCAGTAGTTCTTTGTTGCTTTATCTAATGGGAAAATTTTCCCCAGGCTGTTTTATAAATTGCATATGGGTTAGAGCTTTAGGCTTGTATAGAGTGTCAAACCTTGTACTTGATGATCTTTGGTCCAGTACGTAGGCGCCACAAAGTTAGTGAATCCTGCATGGCAGGAATACAAGTTTCTGGTATCTTTGGCAAATTGCCCTCCTACTAGTCCAAAAAAACGTGCATCCATAAATACATACATGCTTCCATGCATACATGAATAAATACATGCATGCATACATACTTATATGCAGCCGTATATACTACACACATACATACGTGCGTAAATATATAAATTCATACATGCATATGTACATAATTACATACACAAAAACATTACCTTCCTTTTAGGGTAGTAAGGTAAAAAATGTTGAAGGAATGGTTTGAGAGAGAAAAGTGTCGGAAAAAACGTTTATCAGGACACAAATAATCGATTGGCCACATCTTTTGGAGACACCCTGTATATTCAGCTTACCTAAAACTCAGAGCAGCTGAAGTAGAAGTTATTTGCACCGGAGGGCTAGCATCCAATATAAGGACACCGTACTTAGTAGTTGTTGTATCAGGTTCAAGGGTATCATTCTATAAATGAAAATAATAATCAAAAACTTATGTTGCAAATATAAAATTTCTTACAACGCGATCTTCATCAGGCCTTAGAATTATTTTAGCACACGCCTTCATGTGATATCTGACGAACGGCGAATTTCTCGTTACTGAATGAAGAACATAGCTAAAGGCTATATAGATGGTCGAAGTTATAAAGTATATCACTGTTGAAACTCTGTCACTCTGAATTAGTAGCTTAGTGACCACTCTGTTAAAGGACACCAAAAATCCAGCCAAACTCTCTCCGGCCATTACTGCTTGTGTGTATTGCTTTGGTAGCATACTGGCAAAGCCATAAAAACTGGACTGCTGAACTGAAATTGAAGAAAATACATATACATATATACAAATAGATTTGCTGATACTGTTAGCGACAATCCTTTGGTGATTTTTTTAAAACTGCCTTTTTGATAGATAACTCTGATACTAATTTTAGTACTTTTACACACTTGACAACCTTTCGCTGACTTCTCTAAACTTGAATTATTCTTTTACAAAGCTACTCTCGATGCATATCTCTGCCTTAGCGGATAGCTTCTCTTGTGGTCCCGATGGCATTTCCTATCTCCAATTATAAATAAATGTTGAAGTCTTCGAATTACTATAATCTGTAATACTTTCTACTTTCATTACAAACCTTTTTTACAATCATTCCAGCATAAATTTATTAAAGATAAATCCTACCACTAATTTACTAAAATTTTCCAATTTCTGCGTTGAATTTCTATAAAAGGTGAACAGATCGATTGCATTTCACCCGACTTTAGCAAGGATTTTGATAAATACAATCACCGAATTATACTTCAGAAACTTTCCTTACTTGGTTTTCCTCCTTTGTTTGTCGAGTGGCTAAGCTCCTATTTGCCTCACCGCTCTCAGTGGGTTTTTTTTTGCAGGGCATTATCTAGGCCAATATCTAGTTTATCTGGCGTGCCTCACCTCTTCTCTTTATATTATGCCTCTCCTCTTCTATTTATTATTTATAATATTCCTTGTCTTATCAAATTCAAGAATCTTTTGCTACGCGGGCGACGAGTTGTTTTTAGCAAGCATAATTGCACTCTTTTAAATTCTTAGCTTGACTATTTTTTTAGGTGGTGTGTTCTTAATAAATTCTACTAAACATTGAAAAATGTATCTTTTGACGCCTTAAAAACTTTACATACTTTAATTATACTATTGCCGGGTGTTCGCTGGTCAGACTCGACAAAACTATAGATGCGGGAGTATGATTGAATAGCTATTTTTTTTTTGAAGATCAAATTGAATCGAATATAGGCAATGCCTACCTCAGCTTTGTTAAGTGTGGGTCGAAAGAATTCGATGATCCTTACATCACTGAAACTATATTTTGTTTTTTCGCCAGACTCATTCTTAAGTATGCTTATCGAAGCGGTTCAGCGAAGATTTTAAGACTTTTTTCTACGGAAAAACCCTGGAGTAATTTTTTAGTGTGCTTTCTTTATTCGGATAGGCTGTTTTCGTCTGATTGTATGTCTGGCAGAATATATTATAGCTCTGTTCAATATTTCCGTTCCAGCTCGTTAACTGAGAGTGTGGTTCCTTCCTTGTGCCCCATCATCGCATAAGCTACTGCTTAAATGAACCCTTTTTGTCAATGTCACATGCTTTTAACTCCATTTTTACCAATATTAAATTTTCTGCTCACACAATAATATTAAAAATTATTAATTTCTGCGCTGTGATTTTTATAGTTATAAATAAGTTTTGAAAACTCCAATCTCTGTACAATTGTTTTGCACTTTTAAAATTAAAAACAATTTTTTATTATTAAAAACCATACGGAGAAACAAGTTTTGTTAACTTTTTGACATTTTTTTTAGTGCAGTATATAACAAAGTGATGTATGAACTAAGGGTAATGTTTAATAATAGGTCTTTCACGACCGTTTAACGCAATCGCATAAGAATTATATTATAGAGGGTGTTTCTTTCATAAAAGATCTGACAAGGACGATGAAAGACAAACAAAAAATTGCATGACAGGGGAGCATGTTAACCGTTTGAGAAATACAGAGTGATTCGTAAATTCAAATTTTCCATCACACATCCACTATTTTATCTTTTGATCTATTCAACGCAGCGAAATTCATTTCACGGCAAAAATCGGCTACAATACTACTACAGTACTATACAGTGACCCACTGTAGATACACTTGCATTCAAGAGTGGTAAACTTGTTTTTCATTTTCCTACAAATCACATTTTCATCGAATTTTCTTGGAAATTTAGGTCATTAATACACCTATTTATTACTTTTAACCAATTAACCATTTTATTACCTTTTCAAAAAAATGCATGTCCAAGTAAAATAAAGGTAGACAAATTTGTTCCTTAGAAAACCTTAACTGGTTGTGTTATTTCCCTATAATTGCAAAAGTCGTCAAACGAACAAAATATCATGAAAAGTTATTGAAAGTGTTTATTTAACATACTATTACAACATATTATTGTTGCAAAAATTTAATATTATCGTTATCTGCTGTCCTGCTTTCGCGACCACAGGATCTATGATAACTTTCGTCTTCTCCTAGTCTACCTCCACGACAAACCAGACTCTGTTTGTATCGACGGTAAAACCAATACCAATGTGCCGCTTTGAATTTACCAGGAAGGCCTTCCCACTTACCTGGCTTCGTGAGCTCTTTTTCACGCCGAATTAGACATTTCTTCCAATAAGGTGTCTTCTGACCTACCCACTTTCGCTTCCTACGTCAGCTCTCCGCGTATCTCCCACCTCCAAAGAGCTCGGCACGGTCACAAATTTTATTATAGTTTCTAACCCGACCGGCTCTTTTTTCTTAGTACTCCCTTACCCCCAGCTGGTCCCCCACTCCCTTAGCTGTCTTTCCCTTACTATCAAAATGTTAGATGCTTACATATCAAAACTTCCTCAGTTTTCCAGAATTCTATTGCTTTTCCTTATGATATCCCTGCCCTTACCGCAACAAACTTAACGGCTAAATCACGCTAAATGGTAAATTCCTGTATATACTCTGTGCACACATTCGCCCCTCCCAACCGCTTGAGTCTTGTAAACTTGCCACCGATGCAATCGATTCCAGCTTTAACATCCTTGGACCCAATAATGAAGTCATCGTTCTTGGCGACTTCAATCTACCCCGTCTTGAATGGCGTCGGTCTGATGACGATCTCTACTACATCCCTTCTAACGCCTTCTCCGACTTTATTTGTCGATCCCCTCTCTGACTCTGGTCTCTGGCAAATTAGTGGCATAACTAATAATCTTAGCAGACAGCTTGATCTGGTCTTTTCCTCTGATCCTGTTAATTCGGTTGTCACTCGTAGCACTCATCTTCTCTCTATCCTCGACTAGTATCATCCTCCACTCTTCCTAACCCTTGCTCTAGTACCTCCACATCCCCACTCTACTTCTGAGACTTCCTACCAATTCAATTTTCACAGGGGCGATTTTGGCAAATTAAATTACCTTCTTTGCCAATCGTCCCTTCATTCCAACTCAACTGATCTCAGCTTTCCGTTGTTGATGCCCTCGATGTTTTTTGTTTTTCTTCGCCTGCCTGGCCCAATTCTTCCACTATCGGAGAGATCATGCCTCCTCCTCCCCATAGTACAACAAAGAACTTAGATTCCTTCTAAAGAAGAGACAAACTATGGCAGGATATCTCGTTCCGACCCCGACTTCTCCAATTACCTCTCCGCGGCTTTCATTTTCTCTGCACGCAGCGAATCTTCCTTTCAAGACTACCTGAATCGTATGCAGTCAACCCTTATCTCCGACCCTAAAAGTTTTTACTAATTCATTAACATAAAAAGAAAATCCAGTGGCTACCCCTCCGCTCTCAAACTTAACGACACTTCTTCTTCCGAACCCCGTGCAATAGCTAATCTCTTTGCTCATCACTTCAGTCAATCCTTCAATGAGCATACTTCCGAGCCCGACGCTAGCTATTTCTATTTCATGGACTCTCGTCGTCAGACCTCCCTTATTTGCATCAATATTGACCCTATAATGGTTGCTACCACCATTTATGCCCTTCCTGACAGTCATAATCCAGGCCCTCACGGTATTTCCATCATAGTTCTGAAAGAGTGCGCTCTACACTTGATCGTACTCCTGTCCTCCATCTTTCAACTATCTTCGATCCACAAAAAGGATTGCAAGAGTGAGATCTCCAACTGCCGTCCTATTGCGAAACTCTTCTGCATACCTAAACCCTTTGAAAGCATCGTTTACGACTGCTTGTTCTTTCACTGTAAATCCATTTTTTCTCCGTTCTAAGCATGGTTTTCTAAAGGGCAGATCGACTACCACCAACCTTACCGACTTAATCCCTAGAACACTGTGTGTTCTGGAGAATGGCGACGAGGTTGTCGTCATCGCTATTGATTTCAGCAAGGCGTTTGATAAAATCTCACATAAATTAATTCTCTTCAAATTACACTCCCTTGGCTTCAATCAGTTTTTTATTTCCTGGATAAAGTCTTATCTTGAACAATGCCAGTACAAGGTCCTTTTCTGTTCCTCTTCCTCAAACTCTTTTGTGGCGAACTCAGGGGTCCCCGGGGTAGCCACCCAGGTCCGTTGCTTTTCATTCTGGCCATCAATGATGTCGAATGTGTTATTAAGCACTCGGATATTTCTATATGAAAATCTTTAAACGGATATCCTCTACCTCGGACTCCCGACTGCTTTAGGACGCCCTTGAGAAGTTTAGCATTTTGTGCAAAAAAACTCTTTTGAGCTTAATGTCTCCAAATGCCAATCCATCACTTACTCTCATAGAAGACCCCAGGGTATATCGGCAGTTTGACGAACCTATCTTCTTCGTATCCTCTCTTCGCGATCTAGGTCATTTCTGACAGCGAACTTAATTTTCGTGAATACATTGACATTGTGATTGCTAGAGCCAATTCCGTGATTGGCTTCGTAAAGCGTTGGTCTAAGGAGTTCCTTGATCCCTACACTGCCAAATCCCTCTTTGTTACCTTCGTCAGGTCTCTACTTGAATGTGCTTGCCAAGTGTGGTCTCCATTTCAATCTAGTAGCATCAATAGGATTGAAGCTGTCCAGCGCAGGTTCTTTTACTTCGATTTACTTGGCCTTCCCTGGTTTGACCGCCAAAACCCTCTCCCCTACGAAAACGGATTCTTGCTGATTAACTTGCGGCTCCTGTGGAAGCGGCGGGACCTTGTTGATATTACCTTCATTCATCAGCTGCTTATTGGTGAGATTGACTGTCCTTCTCTACTTCAACGGATCTCCATCTACACCAATTCTCGTAACCTCCATTCAGCCCCTCTCTTTCGCCCTGCTTATCACCGTACCAACTATGGTCTTTCTGAGTCTCTTATTTCGGAAAGCCATTTATTACTATTATTATTTTGACTTCCACTTGAGTAAATTATCGCTCAGGAATGACCCGTTCCTTTCTCATTTATAATTTATTATTATTTTTAATTTATTCTAATATTTAAGTAAACTTATTCTCAGTAGCTTGTATTAAGCGATTAATAAATAAATAAATAAATAAATAAGTAGTAGATTTTTGGTGCGAGTTGATTGTCGCTGCGTTGAGTACATCAAAAGATAAAAATAAAATAGTGACATGCATAGCATGGAAAATTGGAATTTACGAACCACCCTGTAACCCCCAAACGGTTTAGAACACCCCCCCCCTGTCATACAATTTTTTATTTCTATTCTACGCCAGAAACACCTAATTAAAAATTATTTTATGTGTTTATCCACATAGAAATTCAAAATATGATTCTAGGAACTTAAAATATTCATGCACGCTTTACAGTAAAAAAAAAAACCAAAAGAAGTACACATGATTTACTTATTTAAAAGTTTAGAATCTTCCTAAAAAGCTTTTGTTTTCAAATAAAAAAATGTTTAATATATCAAGAGATAATAAGTTATAAATCGACATTTTTAGATCATTTCCCGCCAAGAAGTGATTTTTAGCAGAGTTTGATTAAATATCTCCCTAAGCCTCACTAGCGGTCAGTTGGATTAGTTTTGTGGCGGTAAGGATCGCTGCAAGCTTTCTATTAAATAGGTCCTTTTGGGAAAATGAAAAAAACTCTCTAGGTGTTATTGCAATCTATGGCATTATAAAAAAGTATGAACAAATAGGTACATTTATATTTTTCGGAAATTTCACCCTGTTCATCAAGGAACTCAACTCACCCGTGCAGCCAATTGCCACCAGAGACACAGCAGCCAAATTCGCAGAGTACGCAGTGTTTGCAGAGAACACGTGCCAAGCTACCTCGCAGAGAGCTACAAATATCAGCGTTGTAATGGAGATGGCGTACCCGAAAGCTATCCGTATTCGGAAGGGTGCTAACGACAGAAAGACGTTATTTAATAGCACAGTACCAAATGCGACAATTATAAAAGTCATTGACATATCTAGAGCAACCGACCGTCCGGGAAATCTCGCTTGCCAATAATCCGCTGCTATTATGAAGCTGAAAATAAAAAATTATTAATGCTGGTTTGCTAATACTTATTCAATTTATTTTGTAAAAACTTTCCAGATTTCAGAAATTTGTTTCAGGTTCAAAAATACAACATCAAAATAAGAAAAAATGTCACTTTCGCATAAAGAAATGCACTTTAGTGTTTAGAAGATCCCTTTTTGCCAAATCAATTATTTTGCTTAAAGTTTTCAGTCATTACATATACATATAGTAATTTCTACAATTAATTTAACAACTGTCTTTTGAAGGTGTGAGACCATCAAATAAAATAATATTTTAAATTTGTATTTCGCAAATTTTACGCAGTAATTATAATATTTAGTTATACTGAGAGCTGTAAAAAAATACTACCAATACCATTACAATTACCAATACAAGAGGTGTAAGCAAGACAAATTACGAGTATCATTCCCAGTATTGGTACTTCAAGAAATGTTATTACCATGTCCAAGTAATTATATTGATACTTCACCATTATAGGACTTCACAAGTATTACTTAGTATTACTTGACATTACTTAGAAATATTGACATTACCTAGCATTACGAACTCAGGATTACTTAACATTTCTCCAGCACCAGCATTAAAAAACTTTAATCATAATTGTTCAGAACAATTGAGACTAAGAGTTAGTGCCTGTCAGACATATGTTAAAGTATGTATAAAGGCTAAAGTTTGTTGTGTGTATTCTAACAGTCGAAAGATTTCTAGAAATTGTACTGCTTTTGGATGTTATTTTTTTTTAGAGTTGAGTGATTTCAAAGCAGATTTCCTAAAACGCAGGCTGATTTCGGAGGACGATGGTCGACACTGTTCGTCAACAGCTTGACCAGGCATTGCCTAGTCCTTTTTTAAGCACTGGCTGCCCTGATATTTACCATTACTGCTTCCAGTTTCTGAAATCGAAGGACGATTCACCTCGTCAGTGCTCGAAATGGTATGCCTTCAAGCTATTCAAAAAACGTTAACATGCATGCCGTTAATTTTTATTGTGTAGAAATATTGATGTTTATTAGTAACCAGCGATCCGCCCCAGCTTCGCACGACCACTCGCAATTACGTGTACCCGTTAGGGTTTCTATCAAAGATCATGAATTACTAGATGTGACACTCGTGACGTAGTCCCTTATCTTTTTCCGACCTTGGTCCCGTTAGCCCACCGGCCTTGTAGATTTTGCTAAAAGTGGATAGTAATGAAGGGCTCATGCGTGAGAGAAAGACAAAAATTTAGCGGGAGGCGGAACGAAAATTAAAATCACGTTTCACCACCCAGAGCATCGCATACGTTCGAATACCTTTGGCTCGCCTTTAAAAATGCACAGTGAAAAAATGTAAGCAGCCCGACTCCCAGTCATGCCTCTGCTGGGAGTGTTGGCTAATTGTAGTCGGGCGGAAAGGACCGTAACTCTCTTAAAAAAGCTACTACGGTAGGTATTTGATTATGCGGAGACTCAGTACGGCCGTGCTAATGGGAGTTGTACGGCATATGGCTAACCTCTCGTGGTAGAGTCACCCATGTCAGATGGGCAACTGATGAGCAATGAATCAACATCCTACCAACCCCCTAATCCAAGGCGTCATGCTTACCGAGCCTATGGATGGTTTGCAGCCACCGGTAATACCGGCTGTATTCTAAAGGAACCTTCCTGATACCTACCAGCCTTAGGTCGTAATTAAGGACTTTCCATGTAAGGGGCGCTGAATGGCGGACATCTCTTCTCCGAAAGTACGAAGCAGATCACGGGTATCGGCTCGCCGAGAATGTAGTCGTAAGAAACAGTTGCTTTCTATGTACCTGCGGTTCTGAAAACCCAAAAGCCCTCACTTAAGCAGAAGCGCACAGCCGCGAATACCAAACACCTCAGGGTGCCTCCACGATACCTTCGGTGAGCATTGCCCGATTCTCCGTTCCGACCAGCACCGACTCCGAAACTCTAAAGAACTTCGAGACAGCCGAAGACAGAGAACAGACAGAGAAAACCATCTTCTCTAGGCAGTGGTTGATTTCAGCTACTCGAACGGCACCACCTCCTAGGACAACAGTACGGATGGAGTTGCTGGAGGTCTACATGAACGTTATGAGGACGTTCACTGGACCACCGCTTGTTTGTTTCGATGTAGGTTGGTACCAAGTGCGTAAGAAGCTCATCCTCTCTACGGATCAGGGATCTGCTGTAACAGACTTAAGGCTGTGAAGAAGGATCAGATCCCGAGCAAACTGAGGTCTGGGACCTGGATTCCTACAGGGCCCTCCGATTTCATTCATTCATTTCCTGGAATTGATTCAGGAGTGCAACACCAATCTGCCTGGAAAGTTGCCCAGGTCAGTGAAACCAAGGGACAAATGAGACTGGCAGTGGTCATCCTCAACGAGGAGTTACTGCCCTTATTGTCGGAGTCTAAGTGGGAAATCGACTAGGGCTTCGACTCTATTACCATAACGGTTTACCGACGGGACCACAGATTAACTTACACCACTCCAAAGCAGCGTCGACTGAACTACTCCTTCCCCTCTCGCATAAGCGGTAGGACGTCGTATTGATCCAAGAACCGGTCGTTGGTGATCGGAGCCATGGACTCAACATAGCTGTATATAAAACATTTTACTCTACAGGATTAAGTAAGCCCACATCCTGCATTTCAGTTAATAGCAGTTATAGCGTCTTCATCTTTACGCATTTCAGGGACAAGGAAAATGTTGTGGACATCCTGCAACGCTACATTAGGAGCTAGAAGTTAGTAGTAAGTCATCATGAAATATAGAAGTAAACCTGCGATTCGTTTTAATGACAACACTATCACATGGCGACGAGGATACTAAAATTGTCGAGAGTTAAATTGAAAAAAAAGGAAGATATAGAGGTAACCTGCAAGGGAAATTATTAAAAGCTATGAGGTGAAGTGAACTGCTAGAGGGATAAGAAAAACAAGAAAAGGTGCCTAGTACTATTGGAAGAAACTTAGCGGAAAAATGAAATAAGTAATAAATAGAAAACAGGTATATATGAAAAATATATCTAAAATCTCGGAAATTGCATACTCGCAACCAAGAACCATTTGAGCATTTCCTTATGGAGCTAAAAAATTGATAAAGTTGTGTGAATTTAGGAACTAAGAGCAGAGGATGCATGCATAATAATGCAAAAAAGACTACTTGAGGTGGAAAATCTGAACGCGGACAAGGCTAGTGGAATGGAGAAAGCGGCCGAGGCATCGAACAAATAATCAGAAAACATTCAGCATCACACCAAAGGCAGAAATTACAAAGCACATCCGTCAAAGGTAACAACGAGCATAAGCAGAACAGATCGAAAAATACCTACAAAACGTGCCATCAAGAACAGCCGAATAAAAATTATATTATACTTGTTCATTTTGTACAATGCCATATGTAAAAGGAAAGTGTAAACGCAATCATTTTAGTAAAGCGTTCAATAAAACATAAGTACGTGAAATAAATAAAAATCTATCTCTATATCGACACTGTAACTAACTTGAAGAAGATAATATGTTTATTGGTTAAAAGAATAAAAATTAAAAACAAGATTATTGTGTTTAAATTAGATACTGGTGCCAATGTCAATATTATTCCAACAAATGTAATGAAACAACTTAATAATATAAAAATTTCAAAATGCCTTATCTTTGATTGCCTATGGGGGAGCGAAAATTCAGACTATTGGAGTTTTATTATAATTTAAAGTGTGAAGTAGACAACAAAATAAAAGAATTAGACTTTACAATTGTCGAGGAATCGGTACCTATATTAGGATTTAGGGCCTCTTATGAAACGATTGGATAGGCCTTTAAAGGTCAGTTTAAAGAAAAATGAATATAAATTAAAATTGAAACAGAATGCAAAACCGATAGTTAGGCTAGCTCGCACATTTCCAATGTCCTTGATAAATGCAGTAGAAACTAAGTTAAAACGGCTATGCGAAAACAAAATACTTGAAAAAGTGGAATAGTCATCCAATTTGGTTAAAGCTATGTATATTTTCCGCCTCCTTTGGATTGTATAAATTTAAAAGATTGCCATTTGGTATCAAAACGGCGCCACAAGCTTTTCAAAAATTAAATGAGGAGAATTTTTCCGAAGTTTCTGAAGTAGTACTTTACATAGACGATATAAAGTTTGTGGCAGAACGGCTTAGGAACACGATGAAAATTCAAGCAAGGTAATAAGAAGGGCGATAGAAAGGAACATAAAATTTAACAAACAAAAAAACAAGTTAAAGTCACAAAAGTTAACTATTTAAGACATGTAATATCGGGCAAGGATATAGAATTGGACAAAAATAGGATGAAAGCAAATGAGGAAAACGAACCACCTAAGAACAAAAAAGAATTACATGTTTTGCTGGGAATGATCAATTACATGAAAGATTTTATTCCTGACCTGGCTGACATATAAAAACCCTTTAAAGACATGTTGAACAAGGAAAATGAATTTCAGTGGTTACCCGTACATAATGAATGCTTAAGGAAAATTAAATTTAAAATAACGAATGCTCCAATCTTACAACCATTTGATTTTTCCTTAAATTTATGTAACTATACAAGATGATCCATCAATCGGACTGGAATGCGGCTTAATTCAAAAAAACAAGCCCGTAAGTTTCGATGATGTTCGTAGATGAACACCCACAGAAATAAACTATGAGAAGATAGAAAAGGAACTATTACTTGTGATAGTATTTGCATGTAATAAATATCAAATTTATTTATGGTCGAAAGATGTCAAAAACAACGGATCATAAGACGTTATTGGGGATTTTATCTAAAGAGGTGGGACAAATACCGTCGACACGATTATAGAGAATAAAAAGTTCCACAAGAACCGGAATTAAAAGATTTGAACAAAATGGTACTTTCTTTTAACGTAAGAGAGAAGAGAAGGAAATTATTCATAAAACAAACAAAAACAAATGACATTTTGAGTAAATTAATAAAAATAATTAATGACGGGTGGTCTAATAGGATATATAATTTAGAGGCTTAAAATATTAATGGAAATTTAAACACTATCTGTATACCGAAAACAACCTAGTATTCTTTGATGATAGAATTTTCATTCTGACGTCGTTAAGAATATATAGGTATATAATGGAATTGTTCATAAGCCAGATATGGGAATAGAAAAAACAAAAGCTCCCGCTTGTTTTTTACTATTTTTGCCAGGCTTAAATGACCGGCTCGAGGAAATGATAGCTGTATAATGTAGAATATGTCAGAAATTTAGGGCATGTAATACAAAGGAACCAACGATTCCACATTAGGTCCTTGATGTACTGGATTTCAAAATTGGAGTAGACATTATGGAGGTAGATGGGTAAAATTATCTCATTATTGCAGATTAGTTTTTGAAGTACTTAGATATCTTACCATTGAATAGGAAAAACACCACAGAGATAATAAAAAAGAGTTTGTTTTCTGTTCATAGAATACCTAGAATATTAGTTGCAGACAACGTGCCCTTTCGGTTATATGCTTTCAAAAAGTTTGCAGAAGAAATTGGCATGTCAATAATAAACACAAGTCTCCGATACCCTCAATCAAACGGATATGCTGAGAGTATTGTGAAGGTTGCAATCCTGAAGAAATCAAAGGAATTTTGAACAGCATTATTAGAATACAGAAACATGCTCATTAAAGGTATGAACTGGTCACCGCTAGAACTTTTATTTGGCAGGAAAACGCAAACTCTTCTTCCTGGTAAAAAAGACTTGTTCAAGAAGGCAAAAGATAAGCAAGCGAAAGACTACTTAGAAAAGAAGAGCAATCTATAATCGCAGTGCAAGACTTAGTGAAGGGTTTGAAGTAGGACAGCAGGTACGGTATAAGGAAGGGAAAACGCGTATCGATGTAGTCATTACTAGTAAGAACCGATCGCCAAGGTCATATTGGATCATGTTAAAAAATGGAATAATATTGAGAAGAAATCGCGCATTCTGCGGGGTGTATGGAAAAAAGAAAAACGAAACATAGGCTGGATACTTCGCCAATTAAGTTATTCTTATTAGTTACAACATTTGAAATAAAAGAAAAAGAGAATATAGAGAATAAAGTATAATAAGAATAATGAGGAGTTACAAACTATTAAGGTATGAATAAAATAATGTCAAACGTACATAGTCTACACAGAATTTAATGAGAAATAAAAATTATATAGATAAGTGAATAATATATTGTAACGATAAAGAGCTTGTAAAGGTGAAACATTAAATAGAAATGATGATAGGTGAATAAGAAAACTGTGTCAATTATCGAAGCGGAAATATTAGACAATTATTTAAACGAAATAAAAGTGAATAAACTCTTTTTAAGAAGAACTTAAAGTATTGAAATGCAGGTAATAATGATAGTAACTATCGTGGGGGAAATGTTGTAAAAATATAACTGGTAACGCTACATTAGGAGCTAGTACGTAAGTTAGGATCAGAAGTTACTAAGAGCAGTCGCATGTAAGCTATCATGAAATAAAAACGTAAACCCAACTGCGATTCGTTTTAATGATACTACTAACGCCTTATATACTTGCAGGAGTGTGATCGGGAAAAGTGGGGACTGGAACCTCGCATAACCCATGGCTCTTCGTGACTGTGATCAGGCCGATCCTGGTATACGGTGCGTTTGTTTTGTGGGCAGCCAAGGCAGACAAGGCTTGTCACCGTAATGCTTTAGAAATGTTTCAGAGAATGGCCTCCCGAATAATCACTAGTATTCTGAGAACAACACCAACCAAGGCGTTAAATGTCCTTCTCCACTTTATTCCAGTTGAACTCTTTGGAAAGCAGATTGCAGCAGTGGGCCGCTAGCCTCGATTCGGTAAAACCATGGGCATGTACTATGAACTATGGACAATCTGGAATCCTTAGAGTGCATACACCTAAGTTGAACTACATTATCCCTAAGCCCTTCTTTGCAAAAAATTGAGATCCCATATCCCGTCCAAACGGGACTGGGAGGACGATCTTCCTCAAAAACTACATTCCGACAGTTCGTCTCTGAGGACCTTGGTTTGATCAACACTAAACTAAAAAAAAATTCTATCTAAAACAAAAACTCTCCTTGCAAAGTCTCATCAGGTATTTTCTACCTGAATTTCCTAACCCTTTCGCAGCCCATTTTCTTCTATCTTCCCCTCTGCATGCCTGCATCCCTAATCGTCATTCCCTGTACTACCAAAATTTCAGAGGTTTATGTACCAAAACTTCAACAGTTTCCAGAATTCCCTTGTGCTTCTACAATATCTTTTCCCTAACCGAAATCAACCTCGTTCCCAGCGTAAACAGTAATGAATTATTTTCCATCGACCTCTTCCGTGCTGATGCCTGTGATATTGGCTTAACCCGTACAGGCCGCGACGTCCTTCTCGCTATGCATAATAATCTTGGCGCCTATCTTTTCACATCTTCTAACTCCTCAGGCTTTACCCGAAAATTCTTGTACATACTCTATGTCAATATACACCCATCTCAATCGTTTGAGGTCTACAAACTCGCCACCGATGAGATTGATTCCCTCTGAGTTAAGTCAAAGTTTTTGGTTCTCCCCCGCCTTAAATGGATTCTATATCCCTTCGAACGTCCTCTCTGACATTTTTCATCGACCACTTCTCCGACTCTGATCTCTGTTAGGTCAACGGCATTATCAACAACATCGAAAGACATCTAGATTTGACTTTTTCTTCTGATCCCGTTAACTCATTAGTTAATCATCTTCTTTCCACTCTTGACGCAAGGACATTCAACTCACGGCAAAAATATGCTATCATAATGGCAATAATATTGACCTACCTCCTGCCACTGCAGGTACAGTCGCTCTCGAAAGTATAAAAAATGTTTTTCATTTTCCTAAAAAAATAAAAATAAAGTAATGGGATGTAACTTTAACATTGTTACATTGTTTATTTTTGAATTCATGTCTCAGAAATACCAAGTAATTGTACAGTAAATGTAATGAAATTTCTTTAACCTTTAAAAGATATCATCCAAAAAAATTACCTTAAGGGTATCATGGGTGAATTTTTACCCTAATATATGCTTATATAATTTTTAAATATAATAAAGACCAATAAATGCAATTATATGTTATTATGCTATATTTCATGATAATTTTAGTTTTGTAGCGACTTTATAAATATATGATTGAAAAAATAACTGACCACTTGATCTTTCTAAAATTTGTGAAGAGCGCTTTGCTTGGGGTGAAATTTCAACCATGACACTTAAAGAGTAAAGTCTAAATACTAGTTATGGGACTGGTGAGTTGCTTTGCTTGTAGCAGTACTGAGAGTGGTAATGCATTCTTGAATAATGGGCTTAAGTTTGGGATAGGGGAAATGGGCGAATTCGAATAAACTTTTGCAGGAACCTTCCGTTTGCTCTAAAACGGAAGGTTTTCAAAGAATCTTTTGTTGGTCGACTACAGTTTCCGAAATATTTCCACCGTCATTCCTTCTCCCCGTATAATTTCATCATAAATTGATGACTTTCCCTAACGCGCACTCCACTAAACACTTTTCACAACACAGTAACATTTTTTCGCGGAAAAACCTGAAAAAAAATAATTAAATGTATACAAAACCCAGACACAAATGCGTGCTTGTCTCCGCGCGAAGCGATTTTTTTGCAATGAAAAACTAAATTGGCAGTGAAACGTGCAGTGTAGTGAACATTAGGGAAAGATGCGCGCTTGGGATATGTACCGATTAGTAGAATTATGCAGGGGACAAATTATTACAGTGCAAATATTCAACTTTTAATTTTGACGAAAAGTTAAAATTAAAAGTTGAATATTTCGGAAACTATAACGGAAGGCTCCTGCAAAATTTTTTTTCAATTCGGCCTATATTCCCTATTCCGAACTTGTTCCGAATAATGCAATATTTTACAGATCTGTACATAATCTGTGAAAGTAATGATTTAGTTTCATGGTTTGATGAAAATTTAATATTCTTATCAGCCTTTTTGTAAGGACCGCTTCAGATCCAATGCAAATAAATTTTAGTTTGTAACGTAAGTACAAAAATAAATCGCAGTAACTTCACTTTTCCTTTTATGCGCATACATATAATATATTTTTTAACGTACTTTTACACTATTTGACAATGTCAGTCAACATAGTATCAGCTAAGTCTT
Source organism: Philonicus albiceps (assembly GCA_963969385.1). Taxonomy (NCBI): domain Eukaryota; kingdom Metazoa; phylum Arthropoda; class Insecta; order Diptera; family Asilidae; genus Philonicus; species Philonicus albiceps. The sequence continues at coordinate 27,350,278 of OZ017772.1, read as the reverse complement.
CGCATCGGACATGTCATTTTCATTTCTAGGGAAATTTAATAAGATTTCGGAAAAGGTAAATGATAAAATATTTAATATAATACTGTAGTGTGTGAATTTAATGATAGTGAAGTTGCCTTGTAGCTTCCAATAAGCAAAATTAATAAATTAAAAACAAGCTGTTTTGAAACTTATAGCGGATTGAGAAAAATGAGAATATCCCTACAACATTAAAATGAAATTATATTCAAATAAGCACCATCGTATGATGGCATGAATGTAATTGCAGAACAATTAAAGGTGTTCGTACCAACAATAACGACATTTCAATTAACAATTTAACATTCAAGTCAGATGATTTTGCTTTCTAGGTGTAAACGCGTAAATTATTTCAAAGTGATAAATGCGAGTCAGATGACAAATTTTACAAATTTTTAAAAATCTGCACCAACATGTCATCTGACATTGTCACGTAGTATAAAAGTACCTTTACTTATATGGGTGAAACGCAGAGGTGAAAAATATCCTTTGGTCTATTAGTAAAAATTGAGGATATAATAAATTAACACAAATACATATAGAACCAATTTATACAGAACAACGATCCCAACCACGAAGTGTGGTGAAGCCTAGGCCAGAGGAACAAGATTAATGTTTTGTAAAAATAATATTTAAATAATAATTTGTTGCCTTTATATACATATATACCATAGAAGTAAATATTTAGATCCAATTTACACAATAATGCTTTGTGAAGAATTCCGGAAAATGGGAGTCTCCAAATTTAATCTTTAGTCTTTTTGGAATTCTAAATCTCGAAAGCGTATTCTGACAAAGATCAGATCAACCAAAAACACAGCTAATATAATTTAAAGTAGATTCATGCTTTCGAAAATTTTGTACACAACTACGACATACTACATATACATATGTATAACATAATAAAGTATCAAAGGCAAAAGTGCACTTGCTCATTATCCGGGTACGCGGGTATCATATTATTGTACTAATTGTATTAAAATAAATATCTATAATAAAGAAGTTAATAACTAATTGTAACGACAACACATTTTTAAATAAATATAAGGATTTATGCTTAGAAATAATTGTTTATAAATTATTGACATGCTAAGTCATAATTTCATTTTAAATTCTGAGAATGTCTGCAACGGTATAAGAGTATATCTGACGCATAAAAGGCACTGAGGATTTTTGAATGTGGCCATTGTTGCTGTTATTATACACACTTGGGTGCCCTATTATTGATCAACATCGAAAATTCTGGTTAAATAGACGCGAATTGGTGCATTTACGCTATGCCATAATATATATTATAAAATATTTCCATTCCGTCATGAAACCAAACCATTACTTTCATTAATTAATCCTAATTGACTATTAATGTTACGCACTGTGCATTTGTTATGGAAATATCCCAGAGTAATTTTACTATATTTACTATAATTAATCCAACATATGTACCTGTTGTACGGAAGGACGAATCCAACACCAGCGGTTACTAGAGCTAAATAAACGATATGCTTGCGGTCCTTCGGAGGACCAACATTTACTTCGGGACTGTCTGTGGGCTCGGGGTTTTGACGGCCCTCTAGAGGTTCGTACGTTGTTGCCTGTATGCCATCCATTGGAAGGACTCAGCACTTAGCCTACGCTTGTGTTGATTCAAGTGTCGAACTAGAGTTTTTAGAGATAAAAAATTGTATGTACGAGTACGTGGTTCAAAATTTACATATTTGTTGCTTGAATTTATTTGACGTTCGTTTTAACCTATTTGTAAACTAACTTTGAATTCGATCGCCTTCTGTTTACATTTTAAAAAATAAACGGGTGTTACCACTAAGCAAAACTTTACAAATCACTTGAAATGGAATGGATTTCCTTGTGGATTTTAACAGAGTATGGATAGAATTTTGTGCGCAGAAGCATCCAAAATTGATTTTTGGGATGTTTTCCAAGACTTCGCAAAGATTCTGTCTGCGAATAAATAGAAAATGATTAGACCTAGGTTATGCCACGAATGTGAAAATTTAAAAGTTAAGAAAAAAACCACAAAGAAATAATTTAATTTAACTTGACACTAATTATTCAGTGACGGTATATGCAAATAAATTCACGGAAAAAGTTCGGAATAAAGGAAATGGGCCGATTCGAATAAAATTTTGCAGGAGCCTTCCGTTTGGTCTAAAAATTTTTTGTCGGTCGGCTATAGTTTCCGAAATATTCAACTTTTAATTTTGGCATTTCGTCAAAGTTAAAAGTTGAATATTTGCACTGTAACAAAATACAGTAGGTAAAATTCAATAAACTTAGTCTTTCGGTTTAAATTAATACATAAGTAATGGTAGTCAAATAATATTTGTATAATCACTGATCAAAGATAGCGAACTTTAATTGATAATGAGTTCAACTGCACTATGAGCAACCAAATGCTGATAGTGCCACTAATTAAGTAGTGATCAAAGATCATGAATTACTAGATAGGACACTCGTGACGTAGTCCCTTATCTTTTATCGACCTTGATCCCCTTAGCCCACCGACCTTGCAGATTTTGCAAAAAGTGGATAGTAGTAAAGGGCTCACGCGTGAGAGAAAGACAAAAATTTAGGGTGAGGCGGAAAGAAAATTAAAATCACGTTTTACCACCCAGAGCAGCGCACACGTTCGAATACGTTTGGCCCGCCTTTCAAAATGCACAGTGAAAAAATGTAAGCAGCCCGCATCCGTATATATGCTCTGAGTGTGCCACCTGCCTGTTACCCATTCTCAATTCAGGATTTCCCTCTATGCTGGAACATTGCCTGGCTACTTTCTCTAAAGAGAAAAATTTTCCCCAGGCAGTTTTAGAAGTTGCATATGGGTTAGAGCTTTAAGCTTGTATAGAGAGTGTCACATCTAGTAATTCATGATCTTTGGTAGTGATAGTTATATCCATTTCTGTTTCATCGAAATAGGGGAGGATGATACAAGTTTGCGTACTTTTTAATAAAAGAAATACCAAGGAAATCCGTTTGGATTTAAATAGTTCAATTAATAATCGCGGTATATTTTAACAAGTACGATTCACGTCCTGTGCTGCAATTAGAAGAAAGAAAAGCATGGATCCCCTGTGTGTGATCATAAAGTCCTTCCTAGATGCCAAAAGATTTAGTTTCTGGTTAGGCAGAAAATATAAAAAGTTAGGCAAGATTTGCGATTTTGCTTAGCTCACTACTCAAATAACATTTAAAAGGAAATCTTTATAATTAACTACTAATAAAACACTGTATTGCGCAATATTATACCCTCCAGTGTGTATAACTGCTCGCTAATATCGGTCAAATTTGTCTTAATGTCTGTCGCAAATATACATATATCAAATCTGCTTCGTTTAGTTTTAGTCGTGCCTAGCATTACTAAGGGTTGAACCACTGGTAATCTAGATTTAAAACATGTATAAAACTACACGCGAAACCTTTACATATCCACGGGATCTGCAATTCTACGAACATCGCTATGAACGAAAATATCGCACATTACTGACACTCCTTAGAAAATAGTTAAACTTTCTTTTCCGGTGCTTAGACTGGAATACAAAACAACTAATAATAATAATAATAATTGCAATAAAATTGTACGAAATATGTATGTGCATTCATTGAATTAAAATCTTGATACCTCACACTAAGTCTAGAGACCAACATTAAAATAAACCAATAAATAAACAATGGAGCCTTGAGGTACACACTATAAAGGAGCTCCTCACTCCTTAATGGCTCCGTTTTAAGGGATTCCGTGAGTCCGCGTGAGGAAGAATTTTCTTAGGTGTGTCGGCTTTAAGCTTTAGCACAAATTAAACGTACATCGTTACAGTTGATGTACTATAGAAGACACAATATAATCAGGATAAGGTGTAACGAGAATTCTCGATCCTGTCTCCTGGACGGTGATAGCATCCTTGAGTCCTTTTGGTTGCAAAGGATCTTGCTTTTCTTGTAATAAAGCTTTGAAGTAATTTTTTTTAAATATCTGTTTGAATGTTAATTGTAAATTATTTAATTTTAATTTCAATTATTTAATTCTTGAAAATTATTTATTAAATTAATTAAATGCTTTATATTAACAATAACCGACTTTCATTTTTCAAATGACAGAAGAGACTAACTTTTTATTTTTTTTAGAGAAACAATACATTTCAAAAGCTACTACTACTACACTGCTGGCATGCCTAAGATTCTTATATAAAACAAGTATTTTTATTCTAATGCAGTGATTTTGCTTCCATACCATCGAACAGCCAAACAAAGCTATATCTAAACTTTTTATTCACACTTTAAAATTCCGATAAAATTTACGAAAAAGTCAAAATGAAAAGCTTGTGGTCGAATTCAAGTCGTTGCACAAAACCAAAAACGAGATGACAACCACAACCCCCCTCCCCAGCGGATAGCTAGAAAAAGCAAAATAAATTCTGATTTCAAAAAACTTTAAAGAAATGTAACTTTTTTATGATGTGTGTTAGAAAATGTGTATATGAAAGATGAATTTTGAACTGAGAGATCCCTCCTAGACACTGGACTAGGACGAAGAGTTTCTATTTGATGAACAGGCACTGGATACTCCTTTAAGAGATTTGAACTAGCTTGTGTTAAATTGATTAAATCTCTCGTAGCGAGAACAGGATAATTAATTTGGCATTTAATTTCGGAAATATTACTCTTAAAGTATGGTTTCAATCTATTCAAAGAGATGTTAATATGTTTGTCTTTTACTTTAATTGTGAAAAAATATTGATGTCTCTTCACGACGAGAAAAGGTCCATTACAACAATTCTGAAGACTTCCTTTGAATACCTCGTTACGAACTAAAACATGAGAACAACTTTCTAAATCTTTGAATTTGGAAAATTTCGTTTTAAAGTGATTCGATGCTGGAGTAGGACGAATATTATCAAATAAGTTTAAATGATTAACAAAAAGACTTTGCTGAGAAACTTTTTAATTTTAAATAAGAAGATCTCCAAGAAGTCTTAAAGACGGCCCATAGAGTAATTCCGCAGGTGTTGCAACAAACTCTTCACGAAAAACTGTTCTTAACCCAAGTAAAATTGCAGCTAAAGCATCAGACCAGGAATTCGTTTCATGTGTCCTGATAGCAGTCTTTAGGGACCTATGCCATCTTTCAACAAAACCTTTAGATTGCGGATGATATGGAGTGGTGCGATTTTGTTTAAAACCTAAAAATTTAGAAAGCTCTTTAAATAGATGATATTCAAACTGTCTTCCTTGGTCTGTAACTATAATTTTGGGAACTCCAAACCGAGAAATCCATTCTCTAAAGAGTATCTTAGCACAAGTTTCACCTGAAATATCAGACATGGGTATTGCTCCAGGTTATCGTGAAAAGCGATCGATAATTGTAAGGCAATACCTGAAACCGTTTGATGGAGGAAGAGGACCGATAATGTCCATATAAATTGTTTCAACATGTGAAGAAGAAAAGTACCAAAGGAATTTTTAACATGACGAGAAATTTTATTCTTTTGACATGGAAGGCAGCTTTGGCTCCAATTATTGATATCTTTAATAATGGACGGCCAAAAATATTTAGAAGTAATCATTTTATTAGTCGAACGAATGCTAGGATGAGATAAGTTATAAATTGAATTAAAAATTTTACGCCGGAAAGATTCCGGGATGATAGGTCGAAAGCGAGAATCTTTAACTTCACAATAAATTTGTTCACTACACCCAAGAGCCGGCAATTTTGAAAATTTATAAGAAGAATTTTCTATGAGGTTTTGAAGTTGACTATCAGTTTTTTGGGCTATAGAAAAATCTATCGAAGTCGGTAAGTCAAGTTCTTCCACACGTGATTAGGTGTTCGTAACGACGTTATCATTACCAGCTATAAGTTGAATATCAGTAGTGAACTGACCGATAAAATCGGAGTGTCTTGCTTGCCTTGGTGAAGCTTTATCAGGATTTTCTTTAAATGCGAAAATTAAAGGTTTATGATCTGTGAATAAAGTAAAATGTCTACCTTCTAAATGGTAACGGACATATTTAATTCCTTTATAAGCTAATAATTCTCGGTCATAAGCACTGTACTTTTTTGCGCAGTACTTAATTTAGTGGAAAAGAAATCGAGAGGTTGCCAAAAATTATCGACTCTTTGATTTAAAGCAACGCCAATTGCGGCGTTGGAAGCATCGACAAACAAACCTAAATGGACGTTAACATTAGGAAAAGCCAAAAGAGTGATTTGAACTAACTGGGATTTAATATTTTCGGCTTTGGCCGAATCGCGTGACCAATTAATTTTTTTGAAACCTGTGGTCAAATCTGCCTTAAGCCAAAAAATTTTTCTGCTTCGGCCATTCGAAAGGACATGTTTTGAAACTCCTATACGAATTTTTTCAGATTTTTTTGAAAAGTATATTTTACACTAGGGATAATTTAATGATTTTCAACATAATATTTTTTTGTTCATAATAGTATCAAACAAAAAATCTGAAAAAATTCACACGTATTGTTCATCTGAAAACAAGTTTCCAGATATTTTTTTTTTTGATTTTTTTGGCGCGAAATTCAAATGTAAAAAAATATTTTAAAAATTATTTTTGCATTATTTCTCAGTGGATTCATGGTACTGCTCTGGAATTTTTAGGGATGATTACCTACGAGCAGCTGATAAACATATATTTTTTTCAGATTTTTTCGAGTGTTGGACGTTATCGGTATAAAAAAACATAAAAATCATATTTTTAAAAATTTGAATTTCCCGCTAAAAACTGAATAAAAACGTTATGAAAAATTGTATTTTCGAAAAAATAATGCAATTACAACATGTAATAACAATTATTTTTATTGAAATTACGCAACCAACATGTTTATGAGTTTCATCTTCTATTACAAACCAATAACCTTCTGTAAACAAAGTTTTATTTTTAGTTTTCTTTCGCTTAGTTTGTTTCGGTCGTTAACATCAGTCTCATTGTTGAATTCATTAGTAACTGTCAGGATTGCTTTTGTTACTACATTAATGTTCGACATGGCATCCGAAGGTTTCATTGAAATTCCAAAAAAGCCAAAACATACAAAATGTGCAAAATGCAACGTTTTTATGTGGAAAGTGAGTGGACAAAAAAAGTGATTTCAACGATAGATGAAGCGGAAAAATTTCAGTCTGGACGAATTGAACTCGATCTTTTTACAATTGTGTATTTTAGTATAAATTTGTATTTTCCTTAGTGGTGTTACTTTGTTGTTTACATCTTTTAAATTAATACTGATTTTCCGAAGGATATTTATTTGGTCAGTAATAAGGAATATTGAATTTGAATTTCTGTTGAATATCCTTGTTGAACTCAGAATAGTTGTATCTAAACGGACTTGATATCCATAGTTTATAGTGCTGTTCAAGATTGTTTGTTCAATAGAATCTCGATATTGCAGCATCAAGCGCTCAGGTTTAGGTAAGATAAAGATCCAGGAGTTCCGTTTGGATAATTGCAAATGGATTGTTTGGCTTAATGGAATGACTCTTTTGGAATATGTTGGAATATTGTTAATGGGGTCGAAAAGACTTCTTTAACACGTTAAGGACGACGCAGTTTTTCCTGTTTCGCTTCATTCGGCGGCAGCAAAATCGTACTTTGCTTTATCTGGCGGCGACTTGCACAAAATGTTGTTTAGCAAAACTTCATACTCAAAAGTGTAGTTTCCTTTTATTCTTCGTTTATTATATCCTACCTGTAAAAAAAAGCTCTTGAATTTTTCAATAAAAAAATTATTTTTAACCACATAGTTTTTTCATCTAACAAAACTATATTACAAAACTATAGCTGATGTGAGCCACCGGTGGTACACGCCGCCAGATGAACCATTCGCGTGTGAGCCACCGGTGGTACACGCCGTCCTTAACGTGTTAACATTGGCTATTGAGTTGCGAAATATGAATTTGTGTTTTTTTTTTCGTAAATGTAGAAGTTTTTGCTCACTTCCTGGCATTCTTGAAGGTCGGCTATATTGAATAAGAAATAGTGTTGTTTGACGGCATCTATGATGAGTAGATCTTTCTCGGATATTAGGATAACATACATAGGTCCCATTGAAGATTTTCCGTGGCACGCTCGTGATTTAAAAAAATAAAATTATAAATTCTACGTTGTTAACTAATGGTACTGTTAATAGGAAATTAAGCCTTTTGTTACTATGGTACACATATGTTTTAACAATTTCATACAAAGTGTCTACATTTCGAATATTTGGTTGTACAGGTAATTACATTATTTGGTAGTTGTTTTTTGTGTTTTCAAAAATTATTTTAACATTTTATTACCATTTATTACATATGGATGTAAATTTCCCCTCAGCGGTGAAGTCAGAACATCAATTACATGAGATTGTATCATAGCGAAGTTATCTTTCAGCAATGTAAAAATAGTAAATATTTCGATAATTGCAGAAACGTTTTCCGATGTGTTAATTTGTTAAATATTCCTATTCCATTTTATTTATTTTATACGTAATTTTATTTATTTCATTATCTAGTTCGTTAATGAAACCAATTGTTTTATTTATGTGCTCTACTTCATCTTCTTTTATGGAAGTTTGCTCTTTTAGTAAATTTTGCATGTGATCTTGATTTTCGTATAGTATTTGTATTTGTTCGTCAGAGTATTTGGCGTCATTATCATCTAATGTCCCGAATAATTATTTAGATATAGTTCCAATGCCATTGATCAATACTATTTTCGAAATCTTCCGATCCAAGTATATTATTAATAAGCTAATTTTATGCCTGAAGGGCGCTTATAGTTTGTTGTACAAATGGGAAAATGTCATTCCTTGTTCTCTGTATCTTGTTTGGATAGCTTTTTGCATAATTCTATTAGTTGTGAATATAATGATTCTATTCTATGATATTGTTCTCTTACGTCTTCTAAGTCTAAAAATAAGGAGTTTCTAGTCGTCATTATAAATTCTAAGATTCCCAATATTTTTGTAGTATAATCCCAGTTTATTTTCCAAATTTCAATGTAATTTCCTGCCTTGAAACGCTTTTATTTCTTTTTGAGGTTTTAGAACTGGAAAATTTCTAACACTATTTACTTTATTCGGATCTGGAGAGATAATATGGCCTATATATGAAAGCTCTGGTCGTAGGAATTGACATTTTTCAGGCTTAATTTTGAGATTACGTGAACGTAGACGTCTAAAGATTTCTTTTAATTTTTCATTCTGATCATTAAGTGTTTTACCGAAAACGACAATGTCGTGCATTGTTCATTAATCTTTGAAAAGTCGATAGAGCTCCTGTCAAGCCGAAGAGCATGCGACGATATTCAGAATGTCCTAGAAGGGTAGAAAACATTGTCTTTTCCTTATCTGGTGGATTTACTTCTATTTGGTAAAAACTGCTGATTAGATCTTAGAATAGTGGAAACATATTTAGAAGAACTTAAAAAATCTAGAATTTCAGTGATATTTGGTAGGGGGAGATCCGCCCCTTTTTGACTCCGTTAGCGTCAGGTTTCTTAGGAACGACTACCAAGGAAAAATTCCAAGGGCTTTTTGATTAAGAAATTATATTTTATCTGGAAGCATATTTATCTGAGTGTTAACTTCAGGTTTTTGAGCTTCAGATAAGCGATATGGCTTGATGTACATAGAATGTTGGACATTTTGAATGGTTTTTGTATACGTTAATTTTTCGTTGTCTAGATGAAATAAATCGCTGAATGCTGTGCTAATATCAAGTATTGCTTCTTTTTGTTCTCTGGTTATATGTTCGGTACGAATTGTATTTTTGCTTTTACTGTTCGATCATAATCACACAGCAGATTATTATTTTCGATGTTTACGTTGCAAATTTGGAATTCGGACGTTTTATTAATTCGACTTTCTCGGCATTTAATTCGGTGTCGTTTTCTTCAGGGTTTGCTATAGAGATTTTACATGTATTATTAACTTATACAGAAATACTGTTTGATAGGATTAGGCCGTTTGGGAGTTATTTTTCGATACAAATATATCCACCTTTGAGGTTTGTTTTAATGCGAGTTATTAGCTCTGACCGAGCTGGAACTGTTACTCGGAATGTCGATGGTTCGAGGTTAGATGAGAAATTTTGAGATATAGTGGGAGGTTTTTGACCGTAGTATAACTTCGTATTAAAGTCTTGAAGAAAGTTTTTACCGAAAAGTCCATCACTAACGTTAGGAAGTTGATCATTAACAAAATGGAAAGGGTAGTATATTGTTTCTGTATCGAATTTTAAACGAACGTATGTAGCATGTTCCTAAAGTTTGTTTTGGGTTTCGTTAATTCCTCTTAGATTAGATTTTAAGTTGGTTTCCACTGTTTCGTTTTCCGATAAGCATTTGAGTTTTAGAAGACAGACTTCACTTCCACTGTAGACTAATAATGATATTGAATTATTGCAACAAGAGTCAGATATAAAATTGACTGAGTCGTATTTCTCAAAATTCGATAGGGATATATTGAAGATATTTAGTGTGTTTGTGTTACGATTTTCTCTTGAAATTGGTTGATCAATCTTTTGATAATTATTCGCAGTTCGAGTTTGTGGAAAATTTTAGTAATTGGTACTCTTGATTCATTCAACGAAAGAGGAGCATGGTTTGAAGTAGTTTCCGAATCACTATGGTGAAATCTTTTCTCGGATGGATCTAATTGAATTGAAAGATGCCATACCCTAGCATGGTTTGAGTTTGTTTCTGAATCGCGAGAATGAAAATTTCCCTTGGATTGTTTACTTTGAATTGGAAGAAACTATGCGCTAACATGGTTTGTAATTGTTTCTGAATCCTTCTCAGGGTTCCTTGCGGAGTTCGTAATGGAGTTGGCATTTTAGGAAAGCACTAAGATTTCGTGGATTTTCCCGGAAGTTCTAGAATTTTATTGGGTTTTGTTGCTCTTAAATCTCCAGCTATGGTACCACCTCCTGTTGCTCAGGCCTTTCTTCGTTTCCCTGAAGATTATCCTCACTGTTAGCCACATTATCATTGATAAGAGAATTTCCTTTTCTTTTGCTCTTTTCCTACAATCTTTAATATCATGACCAATATTTTTGCAATACTTATACTTAATTACAAGTACATATTTTCAAGGATTCTGCTTAATTTTGTTTTTCCTAAAGGAATTATTATTATTGCGTGGTGAGTTGATGTTTGATTTCGAAAAGCAGGTGGCTAGGAGGAGGCAGGAGCTAGAGTGGCCTGATCGATTACAGGTTGAGTATTTTAGAAAGAGAGGTTTATTCACATTACTTGTATGAGGGGAGGACCTTTCCTCTTCAACTGCTGCTTCTATTGCGTCATTTAGGCGCTGATAGTGACTAGCCTTGATTATAAATTTAATAGGAGGTTGCAGTCCTTCAAAGAAGGCTTTTAGTGCAGTTTTGCTATTGAGATTTGTAATTACGAAAACGGCGTTTATCCCTTCAGATGCGATAAAAGCGTCGTTAAGATCAGACAGTAGTTTTTCTATCCGGTTAGTGAAAGTTCGTACACTCTCCCGATAAGCTTGTTTACTATTGACTATCTCTGTCTAAATTTTCGTTAGAGTTCTGCTCAAGAAATTGAAAATCCAAAATACTATGATTATTAGGGAAAGATAAAACTTGAATGGAAAGAATTTGGGAAAGAATTAAGGGAAAGAACTGAATGCTTTACTACACTTATAAATTTCGGTGAAAGAGTGATCATAAGTGCAAAGCTTGGTTTACCAAACGGCACACTATGGTAGTCGAAGCAGTGCATTCTGATTTGAAGGAAACTGTAGTGCTTGCATTTAAAAGTGGCATCATAAATCCGCATACCGGTTTTACCTCTTAAACGATACATTGGAAGAAGTAATAAAAAAAGCCTGTATGATAGAGGAATCAGAGCTGCATCATAGTACCCAACCGAGTCCATTGTATAGCGGAATAGGTGCGGCACCATTACTTAGTGCTGCTGTTACTCCTCAATTGGCAATTTTAAATATTTCTCCTTAAATATCAAACAAACCAATTTAAGCAAACTCTTTGTTTGCAGCAAACTACATACCTACCAATTTTCAAGCCAGTATCGCGATTATCCCAATGCGGCACTAAACAGCCACCAAAATATAACTCCTTTTCAAATATGCTGCAAAATTTAAAAGCCATGCCTTCTGCTGAGAAACCCCCGACTCCAGTCGAGCACCAAAAAGTATACTTTAGCTAAATTTGGTTTCTGTAATAAGCCAAACTATACTTAGACAGAATGTCGTTAAAGAAAATCTGTGCAAGTTGTAGAGTTTATGGGCACAATAATGAAAATTACCCAAAGAACAGTAACACTGAGTATCAAGCAAACGCGACTAATACAAGTGCAATCAGAAAAAAATGTGATTTCTCTCTAAAGAACGAGCATAGTATAATTGAATACTACACCAAACGTCGCTGGGACTCCAATAATCGACACTCCAAGTCGGAAAACTAAACCGAGGCCTACTAACTTAATAAGGTCATTGGGAGCCTACTAAATTAATAAGGTCTCACTCTAGTGAGAATTCCTAAGAAAAGTGTTCTGCAATTTTACCTCTTGATATCGCTAAGAATAGGAAAGCCAGGGTAACTTAATATACGCAGGTGCTAATATAGGTATTTTAAAAAGAGAAGTGCTCAACGAGCAAGTTACAATCAATCGCAAAACTAAAGTAACAATAAATACGGTATAAGGAAAAATGAAACCAGTAGAACATGTCGCAGAATTCTAAATTTAGACAACTCTCAAAGCTACAATTTTCACGTAATGGAAGACCTAAGGCTAAGATTTTCTCTCACGATTCTGTAATGTGGAGGGCCCAAAAACAGTTTTAAGGTTTCTTCTTAAGAAATCGGGCGAAAAACACCTTATTTTCCCCCTTACAGACAACGTAGACATGAAAACATACCATGGTGCGCTAAGTAGTACTCCACACAGCGATAACAGTGTACAGGAAAATAATTCTGACCCTATAAATCTCTAAATATCGCCCCGGAGGCTGTGCTAGGCCACAGTTCAATCTGCGCTCAACCAAATTAGCCATGAGGAAAACTTAAGCTCTCGAAAGAAGGAACCTAGCTTCGGAGCAAGAGATACATTTTGACAAGGAAATAGTTATTCCCGCGCGATGTGAAAAACTGATAAAACTAAGTACAAGTATGGAAGAATAGAAGCTTTGCATATCACAAGAGATATGCCAAGGTGTATTTCGAGCCAACTGCCTAGTCAAGCCGGTTAATAATAAGATAATAATCGAAATTTTAAACGGAAATAAATGTTTAAAACTTTTAGTCCATTGAAAATAAAAATGATGCCTCTAAATCAGTTCCACATAACGAATGTGGAAGGTAAATCGACACCAGAACACCTGGTAAGCAGTACCCAAACGGGGAACCTGGGTGCGAGTCTTAAAGAAAGTAAAGAAAGTAAGAAACAAGACCACGGATTTTTCAGAAACAGGTTAAGAAAACTAGCGGCGCAAATAACTTGAATGAGGAAGAGCGGAAAAGCATAAAAATATTGTGTGACGATTTCACTGATATATTTCATTTGAAAGACGATAAATTAATCTTCACAGAAGTACTGACACGCTTGATTCGCCTGGGCAAGAAACAAGGTGCGATCAAACAGCGGATGTACAGACTAGCAGAAACCCAGAAGGCACATTATATGTCATTATCCAGCATTTCTCTTAGCTGTCCTTGTATTATTGCCTTCTGGTTTTCTGGTAGTCTGTACATCCTCTGTTTGATCGCACCTTGTTTCTTGCCCAAACGAATCAAGCGTGTCAGTACTTCTGTGAAGGTTAATTTATCGCCTTCCAAATGAAATACTATACTATATCACTGAAATCGTCAATTTGGGGCACCGGAAATGTATCTCCAATAGTTCCCTTATTTAACTTCCTAAAATCCACTATCACACGTCACCTCTTTTCTCCAGACGGACCCGACTTTTTTGGCACCACTAATAGCGGGGAGTTCCATAGAGTTTTACTCTCAGTTGAGAGAAAAAAGTCGGGTCCGTCTGGAGAAAAGAGATAACGTGTGATAGTGGATTTTAGGAAGTTAAATGAGGGAACTACTGGAGATACATTTCCGGTGCCCCAAATTGAAGAAATATTGGACCAATTAGGACATGCTTGGTACTTTACTACACTAGATTTAGCCAGTGGATATCAGAAAGTATTAGAACCCGAGAATCGAGCGATAATGGTATTTAGCACGAATTTGAGGCACTACAAATTTAAAGGAATGCCGTTTGGTTTAACAAGAGCGCCGGCAACGTTCCAAAGAACCATGAATTACATCCTATCAGGGTTACAAGGCTTTAAGTGTTTCGTCTACTTAGGCGATGTAGTAGTATATGGGAAAAAACTTAGCGGACCATAACGAAAAATTCTTACTAGTTTTTAAAAGATTAAGAAACACAACTTAAAGCTTCAGCTGAAAAAAATTTCAGTTCTTGTGGAAGGAAGTAGTATATCTATAGCGCGTCTGTACGCGAAGGGAGTGTACCCGAATTCCTCTAAGATACAATGCGTGCAGAAATTTCCCACCCTAGACAATTCCCATTGTTTGCAAAGCAGTTTTAAAATCATTCAAATTAAAGACATTGTATAAGTAAGACAATATTGACGTACATTTACAATTAGTTTCTTCTTATCTACCGTTCTCTTGCAGTTATTGGACGTGAGTAAACCCATGACCCCACAAATAAAAATCAAGCAAATTCAGATTGTTAAAAGGCTGTAACGCATAATTTTTATCAAACCTTCTCGTCCTACTATGTTTCGAACAGAAGGTATTACGGTTTATATGAGCACACCTTCCAGCTATTAAAAAAGGTTTAAATGTTTTTTTAAATGAGACATTACATAACATTACATAACAAAATTTTTTAAATTGTTTTTCAAATAAACTTCAACTTGGCTCTTTTACATAAAAATTTAAAGGCAAATCCGTAAGCATACACATAAATAAATCTTGATATCACCGGCGCAGTATACAATTACAGCATTGAGCATGCAGTAAGAAGTTATTGATGACAATATGTTTCTTCGCTCTACAATGTTGCCGAAAAGAAATGTTTCCGCAACAAGTTATGTAATTTTAAATTAGATATAAAGGGCAAGCGATGTGTATTATTCCACACAATTTTTTAAATGTCCCATTATTTATAGTTTGAAACAGTTCATTAAATATTCTTGATGCCACCTCTTTAAATTGTGTATATTTTACGTTAGATAATCTTTGGCATTATCTGTCTAGAATAGGAATATAAAATTTCCTACGCATATTATGTACCCCTTCATAATTTCCTAGACGAAAATCTTACAGACAAAATTATGAGCCTTCATTTATCGGAAAGAGACTCTACTTTTAGCGGGTTCCTGAATTTTATGTAAATATTTTCATTTAGAAAAATAGGAAAATGAATGTTACTTCGGGTCGCGATTGATTAGTATTGGTACTTTTGCTTGGTGGATAAATTGCCCTTCAAAGGCGACAATTTAGGAATAGAAGTGGAGAGTTATACAATCAATTACCTTCACTAGCATAAAAGCAATTGGTATTGTACTTCCAAAGCCAAAACTTTCTATATTTACAAGCCTCGGCTCTTGCATTTTTGCAAAAATGAGCACGATATTGCGCGTAGTAAAGTCTCCAGAAAAATTAAATCAGACCGGATTATTTTTTTATCTTTTTAGGATAATCGCAAGTTGGATATGAGATTTAATTTGCTGCCACGAGTTTTGCCCTTGTTTAAGTTGTTCACCATATAACTTATGGGAACTTATTTGAAGATTCAGACGCCTTTGCCCTATAGATATATGCGTGACCACTTCACGGGTGGAAAATATAGAAGTTTTGCCAAAACATACTTATCTTAAAAAACCTTTATTACCTCACAAAATTACGTTTTATCTCCATGCAGCAGCCACACGCCCATAGAACACAACTTAGCTGCATCGAAATCCTTGCCTATGGTTGTATTTAAAATGATTGATTTCTACTTAGCAAAGTTCGGTTCAAATTAAGCTGGGTAATTCCATTTTACCTAATTCTGGAATTTAATTAACAGAATTCTGCAGGATAATGTCAGAGCTGATAATGTAAAATTCGAACTAATTGCATTTGCAATGGAAAAACACATGATTCGTTGCCACGAAAGCAATATGCAGATTCATGTGAGAATGCAAATTTTGTAGTGGACCTGAACCGAATACGTGACAAATTAGAAGGGTGAATGAAATATGGTTGACCGGAATCTTCCAAGGGTTGATATCACATATATAGTAGCAAATAGTATTCGGATTTGATAATGTTTGTGGGAGCACGTATCTGCATGTTTGCCGCCTTCCCGGAAAAGAGAAAAAAGGAAGAGAGACACCCAGTAGAAAGTCTCCCAATAGAAGTTCTGAGTGACACAATAAATATTCTATTCTCAATAAATAGTGTTTTATTTAATAATGTTATTTTCTCTTCAAATGTTAATTGAAAAATAGTGCAGTCGCTATCTGGTTCGAAAGTACTTTCGGTTTAAGTTTTCAATCCACTTAACTTGCAGCGTGTTCCCGGGATTCACCACAAAGAGTGGTCTTTTACTAGATATTTATAAATATCTCCTCCTAAGTACTAACATCCGTTTGCTTCAAAAGCAACGCCACTGTGGATTACCATGGTTGTGTATTTTTGGAAAACTCTGTTAATTTAACCATAAATTTTTTTATCCAAAAGTAATTAATTTGTATTCAATTCAAGTCAAGAATCTGGAAACCTTTTCGAATTCTACGAAAATTTGTAGAAACATTCTTTTCGACTTAAAATTAACGAATATGTAAAAATTCTCGGACGCATCTACTTTGGAAGTTACAAGCCTTTAACATTGTAACATTTCGTTTTTTACATTTTCGTCCGAATTTTTGACTTTATATTCTACATATATACACTATTCATTTCACGCATTTTCATATTTTGAAGACCGCAAATATCTGAAAAAAAAAAAAAAAAAATATGCATTAATTCTGATGTTTACACATCCTCTTAATGCTCCAGATGGCGACTTGGTGACAACTTGATGACAACTTGATGACAATTTACGAGTACATTTCAAGTTCCTCCTCCAATCTTTTCGGCACCGTTCAAAAATAAAGAAAATGCAATTGCAGTTCACCTCCATATTTGTATAAGAAAAATTTTCAGTAAATGAACAATTTGTGTAAGGAAATTTTTAACTTAATGAAAAATTTATATAAGGAAAATGTTCAGTAAATTCAGTAATTCAAAGTACAGAATTCTAAGCAAGCTTGGCGCCATTCCCGCGGCGGAGCTACACGAGAAGGGTAGGTCCTCCCTTGAATGGGCAAGGAAATTGATTTCTCAGCGCGGGGAGATAAAAAGGACTGATTCTGCCCCCCATCCAAAAGACAACCCTCGCTGGACGAGCAGCCCCCGATCTCAAAAAGATCCACAGCGGACCCCTCAACGAAGAAGATCCCTGCTAGATCCTTCAGCGATGTCGCGAAGGAGCATCTGGTTTGGGCGGTCAGCGTTTCGCCGACCTATATAAGCTAGCGGTCTCGTCTTGGTGAGGTATGGTCTGGCTTTAGACTGGAGGCTATTCTTAAGGACCAAATTTCGAACAGATTGGGGTCTAGAGGCTGGATCCCTGCCGAGCCTTCTCGACCGGACGAGGTCCTTGAACTCATTGCTCATGCGTTGACATCTGAGGCACATATGGCTCGCGAAACAAGAGTAAAATGGTGAGCGGTACGCAATGTGTTAATTAATAATAAGAATTGAAAGTAATTAAATGTGCTTCTGACGAGTACGCTTCCTCAGTAAGGTAAGATTAAGATATTCAATGGTATCACTTTTAGCCCCTCAATCGCCATAATTTTCCACTCAAATTTTGGTTAACAAATTTAATTAAATGCAGTTAAAGTTTATTCACTTTAATTACATAAAGCACAAGAATTAACATAGAACAAGCCATTTTAAAATAATAAATTCTTGGGCTGCAAGTTATCCCTTCTTTTAGATGAAATTTGTAGATTACCCGATTATTATTAAAGAAAATACTGTTAACACAAAATAGATTTGATTTATCCACAAATCATGAGATTATCTTTCAGGTTAGTCTTGGAGTTTATTGGTTTTTCTTTGAAACAGAATCATAACTTGGTGGAGGTTCCTAGAAAATATCAATGTCATAAAATTCTAGCTTTAATATTTTAAATGATACTTACGTAATAGGCAGGTGGTGGGACATATGCAGTTTGCGGAAGATTGGGATCATAATAAGCATTTTGAGCTGCTTCAATTTCCTTAGAATCTGCATTTAAAGATAAGAAAAAATATTAATCCATTTCACATATATAAAATAAAATGAAAAACTGGTCTTATGTATAAGTATTGTTATCAAAGCGTTTATGGTTTTATTATAAAATATTAAAAATATTCATTTTAACCTGCGTCAACAGCTTAAAATTTGCAACTAGCGTAAATTACCGCAACACAAAACATTTTCCCTTATTTCGAAAACGTTTACGAGTCGCAGGCTTAAAGGCAAGTGCAACTCGCACTAGTAGTTGTATATCAATTATTAAGGAATATTTATACTTCAATTTTTAGTTTGCTACGATTGCCATAATAAAACTTGCTCAATTTAATCTATTCAATCAATCAATCTAATCAATATATAAAGAATACCGGCCATAAATTGAGTTTTTTCTCCATCACAGGATACCTGAAATAATTTGCGTTGAGAGTTCCCATCATGGGCCATTGAGGTGTTTGATTACAAATTTCTAGGAAAAACTTGTCTAAAAATAGATTTGCAAATTTGCAGCGCCACTTGTGATTCGACAATAAGAACACACGGTCAGCCCGTAGAGAACATGATAAGTTTGCGCCATTTCGAAATTTTTGGGAAATAATCAATAAAAATCAATTGAAACACTGCATCCTTGGACCAACTTTGACGATTGATGACCAGCTAGTTCCTTATTGCGGACCAATACCGTTTTTACAGTATATACCATCCAAACCGGATAAGTACGAGATTAAAATTTTTTGGATATGCGACAGCAGCAACAATTATCCATTGAAAGGAATCCCTTATCTTGGACAAGAAGGACCCAATCGAGATCAAAATTTGGGAAGATGCGTTGAGGAACTGTGTGTACCAGAATAGCAACCGTAATATTACTTTTGATAATTTCTTTACGAGTTATGAATTGGCCCAAAGTTTGTTGAAAATGGGGTTGACGTCAGTTGGAACTCTACGAAAAAATAAGAGATGTATTCCACCTGATTTTTTACCGCACAGACAACGAGAAATAGAAAGCAACATATTTCATTTTAAAAAAATGTTACGGTAGTAAGCTATGTTACAAAAAAATAAGGCTTTTATTTTATTATCTACGTTACATCACGACGCAGAAGTTGAGGTGAATAATAAGAACAAATCTAAAATCATCACATTTTACAACACAACTAAAGGAGAAGTTGATGTTTTGGATAAAATGGCGTATTCATTTTCCGTAAAACGTAAAATAAATAGGTGGCCAGTTGTCCTATTTTATAATTTTGTTGACGTGTGTGCAATAGCCACGAAAGTCATTTGGTTAAATGTCAATCCCAATTGGAATCATCCAAAATCAAAACTACGGCGAAAGTTGTTTCTAAAAAGCTTGGGTCAGGACATAGTAGTAACACACATACAACGTCGCAGCACTCGATAACTGAATAAGTCTGCTGTTGCTAGCATAAATGAAGTTCTTGGCCACGCATCTACCAACATGGAATTTGAGAACCAGTCAGAAGACACATCTAAGAGCGACATTCGACGTCGTTGTCACATGTGCCCACCCAAAAAATGCAGGGTGTCAAAGCAATATTGCAGCTCATGCAGGAAAAATATATTCAACGAACATTCTACAATGATTATATTATGCAGAAATTGCATTAATAAATAAATTTATTATCTTTTTAATATATCTTTTTTATGTGCTTCAATTAATAAATGAATTTAAAATATATACAAAAACAGGGTTAGGGTTAATCGTGATAGTTTTTATCATAATGATTCGCATCACAGGTGGTACAATTTTTCCTTCTTTGGATATATCACAAAAGTTTGCCGTTTCCGGCATTGCCCAACCTGCTTTTTATTTGACTTATATGTGATAATTATCAAGAATCACAGCAAGAAATAATATAAATGCAAAAAACTACCTTTATAATATGGCAATTAATATTTATTATTTACGTCAAATAATAAACATCGGATAACGGCGTAGCGGGCAAGATTCGTTGTTGCTTTTTTTTCATTTAATATCAATGAATTCAATAGCAATTCCTGAGATTTTTTTGTTGTTCTGTTAGTAAACATAGTATATGTATATACATTGCTCGCCAAACCGGATGTTTAGTTTGCTGTTAGTTACCAAAGAGATTATATATGTTTTAGTACGATTGGTGATTACTCATTGGAACGAAGTTCCTTATCGCACGTCACACTATAGACGCTTGGCGAATGAGAACTAGACCGAAAGAAGTGTAAGATTTGACCGCCACGACACTTTTGCTATAGTATGTGCGGGTTTAAAAGCGTATAACTAGATATATTACTACAGTATAGACGTGCGGCGTATGCATCAGCTGTATCAGATACTTGGCGAATGAGAACTAAACCGTTTTATTTTTCACTTAATTACTCTCAAAAGTTTGTTAATCATAGAGTCTGTTATTTCATATATAATATGTATATAGCAAAAGGAACTTCGTTCTAACCGGGTGTCCCACGACAAGAATGTTTAGTTAAAATCAAAAGTAGCACGTATATCTCCAGGTATTTAACTTTAAAATTTCTAAAATAAACAAGATATTTTTGTGTTGCAATATTCCATGTATTTCAAAACAAAAAATTTGGTCAAAATGTGGAAAAATCCTCATACTTCTATTGCTGTGCCAAACATTTGCAACTAAAATAATAGTATGCATGTATGAAAAAATTAATTAAACCTGGACTATAATTAAAAACTGCAGGCTAATGAAAAAACCACTACTTCAAACAAAAAACCCCGTAGAGCTCGACTTGTCGACTTGAAGTTCACGTGATCAAAGTAGGGAAAAATCGAAGACGACCAAAGAATAAACGACTAAATCAACGGTACACTTCGCCCATTGTGGAGCAAGGAATTTGTAATGTAATGGCCTGCCCAAGGCGTGGAAACCCTTTACAAAATACAAGGAACGGTATGCTTCCTTACGCGGAGGAAAAAATGTTCCTTCCATGGTAGTTCCAGCATCACAATCCGAAGGTTACCTCCCGAGTTCTTCAGGCTTGGCTTTCGCAGCAAAACTTCGAAGTTCAAAATGACCCGAATAATCTGCGGACTTCAACCTCAGAAAATCGAGGGCAAACGGTAAAGAAGAATATGAGGGGAACATTTTAATGCAACCGTGCCAAACTCTTTGATGGATTGAAAAAGGCTTGATATAACATAGCGTCTTCATATAATTATTCGCTGATAAAATCTATGCCTAAATGTGCAGCGGTAATTGAAAAATAAGAGTTATTAAATAAAATATTGGTAAATTTATATTTTTGAAGTGATCAATTTTTTAATTTGTGAAAATTTCAAAATATTTTGCGTGGTTTGTTAGTAAGAAGAAATGATTGTTGCTCTTTTGTTATTGAATATTTACCTTTAGTTTTTTAGTATTTCCAAATTAAATATTAGGTCTACCGGAAAGTTCTGTCCGATAATTTCGTTTCAAGTGTGAATATATTTGGGTATGTTCGTTTGAGTTATATGTGGCTGCATATCTTTATAATTGCATTTATTATATGTCCTTCGAAATTAACTACAACAAAGATAACTCATGTCATTGTCAGCGTGTCGAAATTTGTTTTTGTTTTGGTGAAGATGCTGCAGGTGATTTCGACCTTAGTGATAAGCCACGCCCTATGCGGCCATTTGCGGTTGATGAGGATATTTTTAAGACCATGATAGATCAAATGATGAAAAATCGAATATATATGAAAACATCGTAAGGAAAACAGCGTGAACCCGGAAAACATACCTTCTTCAACTCTACACCGAGCTTGAGCCTTAAAAAGAGAATACTGTGTATATGGTGGGACATGCAAGGTCCAATCCATTATGAGCATTTGGAACCCAAGAAAAAGCTAAATCGGAGAAATACGGTCAACAAATGGACGAGTTAACAAAGTACTCCAAGAAAAAATGCTGACAATACTCAATACGAAGGAAATCATACTGCATCACGATAATGCTAGACCACATGCTTTGGCAACTCGCCAGAAAATCTCAGAGCTAGGATGGGAAATTCTTTCGCATCGACCATACTCCCCAGGTGGGAGTCAAAATAATAATAATAATAATTGGCTTTCCGAAACATTCGGGTTAGAGGCTCCGAAAGCCCACGGTGATAAGCAGGGCGAAAGAGAGGGGCCGAATGGAGGTTACAATTGGTGTAGATGGAGATCCGCTGAAGTAGAGGACAGTCAAGCTCACCAATAAGCAGCTGATGAATGAAGGCAATATCAACAAGGTCCCGCCGCTTCTATAGGAGCCGCAAGTTAATCAGCAAGAGGCGGTTTTCGTAGGGGGAAGATTTTGACGGTGAGACCAGGGAAGGTCACGTAAAGCGAAGCGAAGGAACCTACGCTGGACAGCCTCAATACTATTGATACTATTGGATTGAAATGGAGACCACACTTGGCAAGAAGAGGCCTGACGAAGGTAACAAAGAGGGATTTGGCAGCGTAGGGATCAAGGAACTCCTTGGACCAACGCTTCACGAAGCCAAGCACGGAATTAGCTCTAGCAATCACACTGTCAATGTGTTTATGAAAATTAAATTCGCTGTCAAAAATGACACCTAAACTGCGAAGAGAAGATAAGAAGGGGATAGGTTCATCAGACAGCCGATATACTCTGGGGGAAGAAGAGGGCCATCTACGGGAGTATTTGATGGATTGGCATTTGGAGACATTAAGCTCAAGAGAGTTTTTTTGGCACCAAATGCTAAAATTATGGAAGTCGTCCTGAAGCAGTCGGAAGTCAGAGGTAGAGTATATCCGTTCGGAAATTTTCATATCGTCGACGTATATAGAAATGTACGAGTGCTTAATTTCCCTTTAGGAAACCATGCTCGGACGGGAAATAATGAATTTACAGTGAAAGAACAAGCAGTCTTAAACGATGCTTTCAAAGAGTTTAGGTATGCAGGAAAGTTTGGCAGTAGGACGGTAGTTAGAGATCTCACTCTTGCAACCCTTTTTATGGATGGGGATAATAAAAGTCTTTCCACCTAGCCGCATTCTTTCAGTACAATGGCGGGAATACCTTCAGGGCCTGGGTTATGACCGTCAGGAAGGGCATAAATGGCGGTAACAACCATTACAGGGTCAATATTGATGGAAACAAGGGAGGTCTGAGGACGAAATATGAAATAGAAATAGCGTCGGAAGTATGCTGACTGAAGGATTGACTGAAGTCATGAGCAAAGACATCTTAGCTATTGCACGGGGATCGGAAAAAGAAGTCTCGTTAAGTTTGAGAGCGGAGGGATAGCCAGCCATTAGATTTCCTTTTTATTTTAATGAATTGGTAAAAACTTTGAGGATCGGCGATAAGGGTTCATTGCATACGATTCAGGTAGTCTTGGTAGCAAAATTTACTGCGTGCAGAGAAAAGAGAAGCCGCAGAGAGGTAATTGGATAAATCGGGGTAGGAATGAGATAGCCTCCCATAGTTTGTTTCTCCTGTTTTGAAGGGATCGAAGTTCTTTGTTGCACGACGGGGGGAGGAGGCATGATCTCTCCGAGGTTAATAGGGAAAGGATTGTGCCAGGCAGGCGAAGAGTTCGGAATAAAAAACATCGAGGGCATCAACAACAGAAAGCTGAGGCTCAGTTGAGATGGAATAAAGGCACGATTGGCAAAGATAATTTAATTTGCCAAAGTCGCACCTGCGAAATTTGAAGTGGTAGGAAGTCTCAGAAGTAGAGTGGAGATGTGGGCGGTCTTTTTTTGGTTTTTTTTTTTTTGGAAAAAGTGGAAACGTTTTGAACTTGTGCCTTCACAATATGTACAACCTTTTTTTGTTTTTATATTCCCTTTCATTATACTTCGCGTAGAATTAAAGTTGTAGTGAAGGTAAAGGGAATTATTTTAGAGAGTAGTCGTAAAATCTTAAGTTTTTAGAGTTTAAAAGTACAAAGGACCATATACTGTCGTTTTAGTAAAATTATTAAAATAAATAGTATATCAAAAATAACATATCTTTTTCGTGAGTATGCGCTTGTCAAGTTTATTCGCAACCTACTGTGTGAAATAATCGGTTAATAGAGAAAGGTAAAATTCACGGAATATTTCAAAATTATTTAAAGGTTTGTGTATTTTAATATAACAATTAAAATCCAAGCTACCATATGAGCAACATTATTAGCGTCTGGATCAATTCGAAATGGTAATATCAAACTGTTTAACCTTATTCTTCTCGAAAATGGGAATTGGTTGAGCGTTTTTATTTACAATAATACGCGATCAACATTTAACAGAAAAGTTTTGTCGACTGTTTAGAAAAAAAAATTTACGTTGACAAGTGTAGTATGAACATATGTAATATGTTATGAAATAATGAATAGTTAATAAAAGGTTCCCACTTACTAAGTTCAATTTTAGATACTGAAAATTGTTAGTTGGTTTAATCACATTCCTATCATGTAATTTTTGGCAATAGTGTAGTAAAAAAATATCCATATGTAATTTTTACGATTTTTAGCAGAAAAATGAATGACATAATTAACAAGCCTAATGGGAAATTAGTACGTTAGTAATTAAATTAGCCCCCAAGTCATTACACGTCTTACAAAACTAGAGCATATAAACTTACTTTGTGAATGCCCTGCTGCGAATCCCATCCCACCAACAAAATGCCCTGGACCACCTCCAGGATATTCCCTATTTTGGAACATACAAGCTGGATTCCCATTCTGCTGCAGGACGTTAGGATAGCCAGTAAATTCGCCTAAATTACCCGGATATCCTGAGTACCCACCGGGTTGGGGGACACTAGGGTTACCAAATGGTGCTGATGGTACACTTCCAGCAAAGGTGCTTGTTTCTGGGAACCCTGGATAACCCCCAGGATTACTTTGATAACTACCAGAACTACCTTGATAGCCACCAGAACTGCCTGAATAACCACCAGGATTACCTGGATAATTATTTGTAGAAGCAGCGCCTCCCATATAACCTGAATATCCATTTGCAGGAGCTGCCGGCGCTATTTAAAACAAAATTAATGTCATTGTGAACCGGTAGTAAATGTTGGCCCGATTTTTTTTACCAAAAATTTAAAATATTTATGACGTGTTTTATACTTTTAAGATTACAAAGGAATACTTACGTTGACCAGATATTCCGGGATAAGGTGGAGGATTATCGCTCATAAAAACAGTATTGGCCGGTGGACTATTTGAAAATCCATCACCTGTTGGAATCCATCCATAATATCCTGGTGGTGCTTGATAAGCCGGCGGAGGTGCCTCATACCAAGCACCAGTTGGCGGCATGTACGGCGGAGGTGCATCACAACGCATATGTTTTTGAGCCATGTGTGCGGCTCGTTTCATTGCCTGTCCGAACTCAATTGCGCCTCCAGACTTAAAAAATATTTTAAACTTCGCTTCTCCAGACCAGTTTCCGTTAGGCTGTGCCCGAACTTTTCCTTTAATATGATTGGGTTGTAGTATTGGCTGCTCTATATCGATCTAGTTGCAAATATGCAATGATTTTGTCTGAATGTATATTAAAATAGATAATTAGAAAGAACTCACATCATTTATTGCTACAAACGGAAAACTAAAAGATTGCATAGGATCACTTGTATTTTTGTTGTTGAAAATGATGCGATGTGTTGTAAGGTAAATTCTCCCATTTTTAGTCCCTTTAAAAACTGGATTATCCTGACCAACAAATTCAATATTGACGTTATCACTGAATAGAAGTATCCTGGAAATATTTATAAAACTAAATAATTCACTTCAAAATTAAAGTGTAAGTCCTGAAACATATTTTTCCATTTTCTTTTTCTTTTATCACACAAGGCAGGAAAATTGCTTCCGATTTATCGCATTAGGTGATCGTATGAAACGCAGTAAAATATTTCGAAAATTTATTTTAAATGCATCTCCTTCCATTTTTATTGCACTACTCGTTAGTAAATTATGTCATAAATTCTGACCATTGGTTCAAAACTTACTATTAGAATAAGCGCGCACTACTAGAACTTTGCCATGAAATGATAAAACTTAAGTTCAATTATCTTACCAGGTGTACCGGAAAGTTCTTACCGTTTTTCTAACCACAAAAGATTCATTCTGCCTAAATAATAGCGTCATTGTGTTATAGCTCTGTGAATATGTCGAATTTCGTGCGTGAAAAAATCATTTGCGGCATGTATAGCTTTTCTTATTTCATAAAAAAAAAGACCGTTGCAAGTCATCGTTTGCTGGTTGAAACTTACGGAGAGAAACTTCAAGCATAAAAATATGTGAGATGTGGTTTCGAAAATTTAAAAGTGCTAATTTTGATTTGAAAGACGGTAAACGATTGTGTAGACGAAAAACATCTGTAGACGCGGCATTGCAGGAGTTATTGGACAAGCAATGGGAAATATAGAAGATGGGCGCCACATGTACCGAATGACAGGCAAATCGAAAAACGAAAAACCATTTGTGAAAAGTTGCTTCAACGGTACGAAAAGAAATCATTTTTGCACCGGATTGTGACGGCTTATGAAAAATGGATTTTTTTCGAAAATCCAAAACGTAAAAAATCGTGGTTATCGCTTGGCCCATCGACTCCAAGGCCCAACCACTTCGAAAAGAAGACAATGCCTTGTGTTTGGTGGGACCAGGGTAATGTGGTGTATTATGAACTTCTGAAACCTGGTGAAACAGATACTGATCGCTGCAAACAACAAATAATAATTTTAAGCCTTCCGTTGATGGGAAAACGTCCAGAAGGGGCCCGAAGAAGCGGGAAAGTGATTTTGTTGCATGACAACACTCATCAAAACAGGTGAAAGATGCATTGAAATTGCTTAGGGACGTATTATCGCACCTGTCGTACTCTCTAGACCTGGCCCCGTCCGATTATCACCTATCCGCATCAATGGGACACGCACTGGCCGAGCAGCACTTTGAAAATTTCGAAGAAGTTAAAAAATGGCTCGATGAATGGTTTGGCTCAAAGGACAAAACGGTTTTTTGGGATGACATTCATAAATTGCAAGAAAGATGGACAAAGTGTGAAGAATCGAATGGCCAATACTTTGAATAAATAACTTTTTCCATTTTCTTAAAAATTATGTGCTTTTTCATTTAAAAAGCCGGTACAGACTTTCCGACACCTGGTAACCCTTAACGGCCGAAAGCTTTTTTTGTGATACTCGATGAATGATGATGATGGTGATAATTCAAAGTGGTTTATTTAATTATAAATTCAATATATTTAATTGATTTATAATTTTATAAATGAAATTAATTTTTATAATTTTTGAATTCGTTTCATGTTCCCGTATAAGTGGCCTTTCGTTTTCTATGGCATAAGTGGTTCGGGGTCTTTCGACCGTCAAGGGTTAAAAGTTTAAACTTTAACAAATCCCTCTTTCAGGTTTTTCATAAGGTGATAACACTAATATAATCAACTTGGGTTTTAATTTCAGATTAACCGGTCAGGAGTAATAGTGGCCAGATTTTGTTCATTACAATTATCATTACCATTGTAATTGTAATCCTTATTCTACCTCATTCTAATTTTTTACTACTTAATTAAGATTTCACTTCTTTGGTCTATGAAAATTCTTACTTATTTTGAAAAATTTAACTTAATTTCAAATCAAAAATATCAAGACTCAATTTCATTAACTATTGTTTATACATAGATGGATATCTATTTATTTCTCCTTTAAATATAGATATGTATGATTTACATCTTTAAGGGAAAGTAGCTTTTAAATCATTGGAGAATATTACCCATATTTTGAATATCTTTTTTCTTACAAGATAACAAAACCTTTTAGAAATTGGTTGTTTTGAAAGTGAATTTTAGTATCGAAATTGGAATATTTCATGAAGTTTAATCTTACTTTAACTTTTTTCAAAATATTATAAATGATAATTTTTAAAAGAGACAAATGTTATGGAGACTAAAAATGCGCAATTACAATTTCTTCCTTATAATTTTAATTGCAATATGTAATTGTAGTAAGCGCTTCACTATTAATTAATTAAAATAAAGTAATTGAAAGCCTTATTATATTGCATTTTAGAAGCAGCTTAGCTCCCATGGCCTTCTCTCAAAAAATAAGTTTTCAACTTTTCACAATTTCTTTTGTGATAATGTTTTTAGAAGCAAAATACAACACCAATATTTATCGAAGAAACCTAATCATAGAATTAAGTGATAAGTAAACAAACAATAAAACAGAGGAAAGTTTTGCAGTAATATAATGGTGAGCAAATCTGAACACAAATCATACAATGTCATCAAGAAAACGAAAAGTAATCCTCAGTAACAATATGTTTTTAATTTTTTTTTAAAGTTTCTGCGATCATATTTTAGAGAAATTAAGTACTCGACTTTTATTTTACTGGAAAATTTGTTGGTACCATGAAGAGTACCAGTATCTAACTTTACACGTTTTGAAAATAATTCTATTTGAGCACCCGTCTAACTTAATTTACATTTTAGTATGATATTTTATAGTAAAATGGGTAACAATTCTATGAAGGTCGAAATTAAAATTGTGGTTTTAATAAATTAGTGATATTGGGAATAAATGTACAATAAGCAAATCACTCGAATTTCGATGAAATTTTGCAGGGGTACGCAGGCAGACAAACAAGCATTTGTGTAATGTTTATAAATTTCAATCTATACGGAAATGAAATGAAATTACCATTACTTATTCTTCTATCGTTATTTGTGAAACAAGAAAACTATTATATTCGTGGTTAGTATGTTTAATAATATAACATATTTAATTTCGTTTTTATGAATCATGTTTTCACTATTTGTAAGATTAAATTCTGTGTCTCTTACGTCACAATGGGTTATAATGATGGGATTTGATGTACTTATAACGATTGTGCTTTATTTGTTTTTTAGTTTTATATATCAAAAGTTTAAAATATGCCTACAAAGCCATATGAAGATAAAAAATAAAAATAAAACTAAAAGAGCATTTATAATAATATTAATGTACTACTACAATTCAAAATAGTTCGCTATCCGGGTTTTTAATGGTAGTTATAAACAACAATAAATTATTGTCATTTCTTCGACAATGAAGAACAAATTTAATACGACTAATGTGATAAAAATGTAAATAAAGTATTAGAGGCATATAGTCGCGATTTAGTACAATGGTAAAAGAATTTTGAAGTAGATATTGCAAAAAATTTCATATTTCCAAATTTATATCCGACTGCCATAAAATTCCTCCGTTTTGGGAAAAATAAAAGGTTTCTGTAAACTTTCATTTAAATTGGAGGAATTTCCCTATTGTAAATTTAAACCAAAAAATACTTATTAAAAATGGATTGTGTAAAGTGTACAAAGACTAAATAGATGTTCTCACTTTTTTTATTCATTGTTTATAAAAACAAATAGTTCCTTTTAAAACTCAAACCTGATTTGTAGATATTTCGTATCCAGTATTATTCGTCGTTGTATGTGCTATTTATTATTCTTGCGCAATTTGTCCTGCTATTTTATGTTCATTAAGTGTTAGCTTACTAACAAGTGGCACGAATTATTCGAATGATAAAGAATATTTTTTAATAACTTGAGGGTCGTGATAAGCACGAATTATTTCACAATATTTATATACATACCATTCGCCTGAATGTATTAAGACGCCATGATTGGCATGAGCCGTATTAACGGACATTTTTACAAGAATTAAGAACTCTCCGCACGAATAATTGTAGATTAAACGCCAAGCCCAAAATTTCTGCGTATCACAAAACCAAATTATCTCAAACGTCAATTGACATCACTGCAAATATGAATCACACAGATGTTTTAATTTCTTGTAAATCAATGAGTAAAGAACTCGGATATTGCCAGGAGCGAAATTTTAAATCTTCGACGAACAAATTAAGAATGAAACAAAACACCACATACCTATAGAGATGGACCGCTCAATCTCTTGTCTCAAGCGTCTTCCAATTTGACAACCTACTGCCTGAGACGTGGAGAAAAGATACATACAAATTTATATAATGCTTTCTTTTTTTATAGCATTACACTGTTTGGTCGACGCCGCAGGTTTTTTGAATGCGGAATTGCTGAACGCTGACAAAATATATGAATTTAAATTTTTCTGGGACAAAATTGATAAAATATTTGTTTTAAATTCAATGAATAATAATAAAAATTATTAACATAAAAATGCTTTTAAAGCTTTATCCCTGCCAGATTACCAGTATTTTCAAGAATTTGTGATTGGTAAATTTTAAGTCATAAAAACTTTGTAATATGTATGTACATACATATTATTAATAAATGTATGATTGATTCAAAAATTATTGTGTTTTATTTTAAAAAATTGGATATAAAAGCAAGCTTTTAAATCTAGGATGACGCAGCACCAAATTTGAATAAAAAAAAACTCGAATTAAGGTTCTATCAATCCCCTATCTAATTCCCCTAAAAATTTCCTCACATTGGATTACACCTCCAGCCTCCTTTAATTTAATATGTCAAGTGACGACATTTAATGTAAGGTAAACAATTTTGCCTCAAATCATAAGTTTTTAAAACTCAGTTCAATATTTCAATCTGCAAGTGGAATACATTTCAGGAGACATTCAAAATGGAAGAGAGAGAGTGATGATATAGTACGATTTAATCAGAGAAACAAATTTTTCTTTGTAGTAATGAAATGAATTCTTGCAAAGATTGGTATAAGGCGAAAGCTCAACTTAAAGAATGTTGCTGGAAAATTAAATTGCTAAAAGAGCAAAATGATAGAACCAGATATAACAACCAGCATCCGGATTCGGTATATTTTTTTTTTATTTTATATATATATTCATATTTTTTTCCTTTTTGAGTTCCTTCCAGCGAGTGAAACCTTGTCTTGGTTGGAAGGCGTAAGGGATTCTTAAAATAGTATTTCATTAATATGTGTATTTAGCATAAGTCTAACTAAATTTTAAGAATCCTAACCAATGTCGCTCATAATTATTTTCAGATGAATACACCATACTTCCCTTTGCCTTAAATATTCAAAGTCGTTAATAACAACAATACATCATAATTTCGTCAACTATCAGGAATAAAATTAAACAAATTTGGTAAATCTTTTCATATTATGCCACATAGTCATCTCCTTAGTTCTACATAATATAATGAGATTTTATTTATAAAAATATCCAAATAAAATCAGAAATTAATGTTTTTATAGAATGTATTAAATATTAAGGTCGAAAATTATTTACTTTAAACTAATTCCTGGAAGAATTTAAAAACTTTAACTTGGAATTAAAGGTATATAAAATATGCAAACTGTATTTTATATAGAATTTCACCTGTAAAATCTAAAAAATATTGCGAAAATAGAACGTCCTGCGGAAGTGCTAGATCAGGATCAATACCTCGAATTAGCGTGCGTTTATTACACTGAGCCCTGTAGTCTCTTTGATGTATGTAACCATCCAAACTCCACTTCTTCATTAAAAGGAAATTCTAAAAATTTAAAGTAAACGAAATCAACCCTGAAACTCATTTTAATATTAACTTAACTGGATTCACTGGAAGCCCTGAGTTCGATAAATCAATTAATTAATAAATAAACAGGCTGTGTCACACGCGGAAATTATCATAAATTAACCCGAATTACAGAAATTTTTGGTCATTTGATTGTTGTCCAAAGAATTTCTGTAACGGCAATTCAGCGGCTGTAAAATATCTCTGACATTAAAGAACGTTAATTTGACGTCATTTTACGAGATGTATCTACCTGAGAGCGAAAGAGAAGGAATAAAAATCACACCGTCCGCTTCTCTAGGAAATCGTGTACATGAGCGGTCCATTTTATATGTATGCCTGGCCACATCCCAAAGGCCATGAAATACAAGATGTGACACTTTCTATACAAGCCCAAAGCTCTAACCCATATGCAACTGCCTGGGGAGATTTTTCCCATTAGAGAAAGCAGCAAAGAACTACTGCTTCCCATGCCTTATCGGAATTCCAATAAGAGCAAAAGAGACAAGCATACCCAGCCAAATATTCTCATCTACGACCTACAGTGTAGGCAATAAAAAGCAGGATTTTTTTACCATGCATTTTTAAAGGCGGGCCAAAGTCTCGCCATGTGCCTCTGCATGCATGGTGTTAGTGCCGTCCTCAGGCAATGTTCCAGCATAGGGAAATTCAGAATCAGAGATGGGGAACAGGCAGGTAGCACACTCCGAGCATATATACGGATGCGGGCTGTTTAAATGTTTGCACTGTGCCTTTATAAAGGCGGGCCAAAGTATTCGAACGTGTGCGTTGCTCTGAGTAGTAAAACGTGGTTTTAATTTTAGTTCCGCGTCTCCCTAAATTTTTATCTTTCTCTCACGCGTACGCCCTTTATTACTAAATCTGCAAGGCCGGTGGGCTAACGGAACCAAAGTCGAAAAAAGATAAGGGAATTCGTCACGAGTGTCCCATCTAGTATTTCATGATCATTGGCCACATCCATACAAGGTGTTGAGTAACACTGACAAGCTCCGTGGCGCCACCATTCGCACCGAGAAGCACTGAAAGCATTCGATGAGATTTTTGACAACTCTGGGCGCCACGGATTTTTAAATCGATGTTCGATGACTATTTGACACCACTCGGGACGAATCGTGACACACAAACTAACCCCGGCTTTCTTGCTGGAGTAAAACGGGGTAAAACGGTGCTCTCAGGTATTTATGTAACGACTAGCAGCATTTGAAGGTGGATTAAATAAAAATATTAATCCGTTGACTTTTTGAAATAAATTATTAAAATAACCTTAGTAATTATTATAATATAAATAATTTATCCAATTTAATTATTACATTAATTTAATGAAGCGCTATTTATGTTGAGGGGACTATCCAGTGAAATGGCTAAAATTGGATCTATTTGACCGATTTTGTTGAAATTTTGTGTAAATATAGTTATTATCGAGTAGATAAAAAAACCACCATAGTTTGTTGAAAAAAAATAATATTACCAAAATTTTTGTTAATAACAATTGGAAAATAGGTCAACTTTGACGAGCTCCTGGTACTCGAATTTTTATCCGATTTTCATTTTGTTGGTGTCAAAATGTTCGGCATTTGATAATAAACAAATCTGTCAGACAGATTTGTGATATCATCTTTTGTTTATTAGCAATCCACAAATATGTGCGGGAATGTCAAAAACAGGCCGAAAATGGGGGTTTTTTCAGTCTTTTTTTTACTTTGTTGTTAATAACTTTTCGAATTGTTTATAAATCAAAATTCTGTCTGACAGATTTGTTCTATTTTGAATTCTGAACATGTTCCACTGTTCAAAATCAAAATCGGATGACAATTGTGGTACCAGGAGCTCTTAGAAGTTGGAAAAAGGTGAAAAAAATGATTCTGAAATAATCGACATTGAAGTTTTATGTTTCATTTTTTCAAATGACAAGAGGCTAAAATTGGATCTATTTGACCGATTTTGTTGAAATTTTGTATGAACATAGTTGTTATCGAGTTGATAACAAAACCACAATAGTTTGTTAAAAAAAATAATATTAAGCAACATTTTTGTTATTAACAATTGAAAAATAAGTCAACTTGAATCGAAAATAGTTGTTAGCGCGTAGATGGCAATCGTTTGTCGAAAAAAAATAATAATACACATTTTTATTAATAACAATTTAAGAACAAATAAATTTCAATAAGATTTATTTTATCATCAGTAACAAG
The DNA here is from genome assembly GCA_963969385.1 of Philonicus albiceps. Taxonomy (NCBI): domain Eukaryota; kingdom Metazoa; phylum Arthropoda; class Insecta; order Diptera; family Asilidae; genus Philonicus; species Philonicus albiceps. Next base: position 27,316,224 of record OZ017772.1, on the reverse strand, counting down.
AATAATATTTTTATCCAGCATTTCCAGGGTCATAAGTAACACCTTCTTTTTTGTTGTTTCTTTGTTGTTCATTAAATGTTATAAAATATATATATAATATATATTATAAATATATATATTTATAAACAATTAATACATATATCCATGGTCATTTGTACAAAAACGTACAAAAAAACAAGAAAGTACGTTTCGTCGGCGAGCACCGCTTGGCGTGCTTCGAGCCGAGCGCATTTCTTCGCCGTGCGCGCCATCAGAAAAACATTAAAAAAAAACATGTTAGACATTGTTTTTTTTTAAATCCAACAACGCTACGTGATAAAGGACATTTCAATCTATCAAAATATGCAATAAAAAAAAATCGTTAAAAATTCAATTTTAGCCCAAAAATCGATGGATAGTCCCCTTAAATGTCGCTCGTCCGTGGATAATATAATTGATAGAATTGACCTCTTCAGGGATACTGGCACAAATGTGGAGGTTCAGTTTTTAGAAATTAGAATTATGCCTACTTGAAACTCACCGCTTTAAAAATATTTCAAAGTTGCCTCTGATTGTGACAAGATTACGTTTATTGGAAAAATATCATAAATATTTGATAAATAAATTACCAATTGTGAAAAATTTAATTACAGCTTTATGTTAACAATATAAATTATAAAATTAGAATTTTTTTTTGTATACTGCTAAATTCTAACATTCTGTATAGTTCTTGATAAAAAAATAAGTGAACAAGCAATCAAAGACAATTCGGAACCCATTTTAACCATTAAAAAATTCTGAAGAATCCTTTTATACACTTAAACACAATTAAGTTCAGTTTAATGAATTTATTTGGGACTTTCAATCACAATAAAAATATTCCAAAAATGTTATAATTTATTTCGGTTAAAAAATCTTTTGCGCGCAGACAATCACGCATTTGTAGAGTTTACAAATTTTAAAACTAAACTTTTTTTAAAATTATAATTTATTTTTATTTTACATTTCTAATATCTTTAAATTTATGAACGAAGCCCAAAACAAAACAGTGCAGCCAACAATACCTTGCAAATCCAAAATATGGTGTGGATGTCAACAGCGCTCCAGGTAATTACATTTCAATTTATGTTTTAATTTTTCTATTTTTTCAGATTTATAGATAATTGTGATATCATTTGTGAATTCTGAAGTGTTAAGGGCGCGGTCGGAAAATGTCCCGGTTAGTAGATAAATTAGATAAAATAATGCGAGAGTGGAAGAATTCCGGTGTAAATATTCAACTTTTAATTTTGACGAAATATCAATATTTCGGAAACTATAGCCGAGCGACAACAAATTCTTCCAGATGCTTCCGTTTTAGACCAAACGGTGCAGTGTATTGATGCACAAATCTATACATAGTTTTGTCATCAACTGAACAGGCCCATGAAGCTTATTAGCATATTTTTTACTATGTGGTTCTTTTTCTAAACAGCGCTTGCAATATTCTGCTGTTTGCTCAGCTGAGCGAACTTTTTTCCGTTAAAAATTAAATGTAAGATCCGTTTTCTTATTTTAATTTATTCATTAAAACGATTTTCTCACAACTCACGACCGCATCGAATGTATTCATCGCGTTTTTGACGAAGATGATTGTTATTCTTTTTACCTCACCGATATTCATCGTTAATTTATACAAAACATTCATGCATTTCAGAAGGTAAAAATCGAGGACAGAAAGAAAGGCAGCTGTGGCAGAGGACTTTGTTTTATAGTATGTATGTATATATATATGTATATATATATATATATATATCAGAAAAAGAGATGACTTTATATAAATTCCGAGGGGGTGGATAATCATTAGAATAAATTGTGACTTTATAGAATCAACTGGGAGTTTGTATTTATTTTTTCAATTAGCCAATTCTTAAATTCAGATGAATTCTATTCATTCAGGGAGTAATGTGTAAGTGTATGCCCTAAATCCAAATTCTGCGTAGAGAGTGCAGACAGCAGCATATATTTATAAGTTAAATAATAATTATTATGATAAGACCTATTATGTTTGATAATTTGTATTGAAATTAATAATATTATGTACCTTCCTAGTTTTGCGGGTTCGACTGTAAAACGTGCAATTAAAAACAATGCAATTTCCATCAGACGTTAACATTTTATTGAGAATAGAGCTCTGCAAGAGCCATTTTGACAATGTCTTTACATCCTGTCCAAAAAACACTTTGATAACAAACTTTTCCCTTTCGTAAGTAAGCAAATATACAAATTTTGTTAACTATTACTGAAAGACGACATTTGCAAATCATATCCAATTTTGAAACCACTGGTTTTTCGGTGATTAATACAATATGAGATGCATGGAACATTAATGGATCTCCAGGATAGGCTAAGAAATCTGCACCAAAGGTTTCGCCTGATGTCACGTATTTTCCTCGGTCCCATAGGTCTTTAAACACTTTGTATTTCAGCGAATTCTCAATAGGACGATTTGCAATTTTGGCTTCTGGGAAAACATTAACAAGTTAATGGTTACTTTTACCACATTATTGCCTATTCTATGGTCATATATTTTTTAAAAACTGTTCTAAAACTGGCGTTAACGTTTAAAATAAATATACATCATAAGATAGACAAAAAGCATATTTACATACATTACATAATATAAAAATATATTTTATTTTTTCGCGTCTTTCTCGAAACTACTTTTTTCAAACTTGTGGCCGTATTTCTTAACCGATTTGGATGAAGCTTTTTCTATACCATTATTTGTGTTTGGAACATATCTTTCGCAAGACTTAACCGCTATTAATTAAACTTGGCGTATACTACCTTTATTAAAAAGGTCGTGGAATCGTTTGGGAGTTATAGGGTGATTCGTAAAGTCCAATTTTCCATGATATGCACATCACTCTTTTATTTTTATCTTTTGATCAACTCAACGCAGCGACATCCAACACGTCAAAAGCCTACTATACTAATGCCTTTTCCAAAGACGTCAACAATTTTGACCTACCACCCACAGGTACACTCACTTCCGAAATTGGAAAATATTTTTTTCTTTTTCCTGAAATTTTATTTTCCCTCACATTTTCTCCGAATTTATTATTTTTATCAAATTGCTCAACTTATTGCCTTTCCAAGGCAAAACTTGTCTTGGTTAAATAAAGGAAGAAAAATCTTACTGTTTTATTGCCCTATAATTGCATAAATTTTAAACCAACAAAATTCCACAAATTATCGGAAATGTACAGGAATACACAAGTAATTACTTTTAATTATTGCTGTAGAAAAGTCATAAAAACGTTAATGGAATTTATTTTATTGCCATAATTAGCTTGTCTTAGCCAATCACACTGGGGACTATCATTTACTAATACCTGACGTAAATTTTGCTAAAAGTCAGAAAGAATATCAATCATAATTGAAAAACCAAGCGATAACTACGGGTATTATAAGCTGAAATATGAAAAAAAATGGGCCAATTAATTTTTGAGAAATATGCCCATATATTTTACATTTACGGTGTAGAAGACGGAAACAAAAGGTGATTCTCAACTCGACGGGTACCCCAAAAAATGGGTATTTTCGTGGGCTTTCTGGAGGTTAAGAGAAACTGGACGTGTAACTTCAAATACAATGGATCCACAGTCAGAAACATCGCCGAACAGCAAATAATCTGCATTGTCAAACAAACCCGTGAAACGAGCACGAAACAAGTCGCAAGATGATTGGGAGTGGCTTCATACACATTTTGGAATGTTCTTCATCGATAAAGATTGCATCCATATCATCCCATGTCAGTACGAGGACTCTTAGAAGGAGATTCCGAGAGAAGATTGGAGTTTTACACTTGGTTTCTGGAATGCGACATAAAGAACAGGGCGTTTTTAGAGCAAATTTTGTGGACGGATAAACCGTAATTCACTAAGGATGGTATCACAAACTTCAACCTACCTTCAGATACTAACCCATAGAGTAAATGGCGATATCATTTCAGTATAAATTCAGTGTTAATGTTTGGGCTGGTGTCATCGGTAATGATTTAATAGGACCATTCATTTTGTCGCAAGTGCTTAATAGCCAAATTTATGCGTACTTTTTGGAGAATATCCTGACACAACTACTTGAACACATCTTTGTGGATAATATAATGTCAATGTTTTACTAAATCGATGAAGCACTAGCGCATACTGGTAACATTGTGAAGGTAAAATTAAATTAATAAGGTTTCTCCGCTTTGCTTTACGTGAATTGTTTACACCTCACTTGTAAATTTATGTCACCGTGAGGTAAAATTGTCAAACGTGACAGCTCCTGGCAGCACAAAAAAAGGGCTTAATCCGACCAGAAACTTTTCGCGTAATCTGCAAATATCGAACATAGTGATAAGCACTTCCAAGTATAAAGATCTTCGAAGAGCTTTAACCCACAAGAAAGCTTAACCCTTAAAAAGAACGTACTCGCCAGGAGTTTGACAACTTAATTTGCCTGACCTTGGTAAATACTATTAGCTAAGTTTGCTAACACAATCTTTCCTCTCCTCATTTAAGCTTAGCTTGCTTAAATATTCCCAGCTTTCTCGAATTATTTTATCACTTTTCCTTATTTAAGTTGAGCTTGCTAAATATTCTAAGTCCCAGCCAATCCAAATTTCATCATCACTTTTTACATATTAGGTCGTTTGCCTGAATATTTCAAGTCGAAGTGTGTCTAGTACAAGTAAGTTACTCTCATTCTAATCCTAAATAAGCTGGGTTTGCTTAAATCTTCTAAATCCTAGTCAACAAGGATCCTCAAAATCCCAAACGTACTAAAGTTGAGCTGTGTTTGTTCAGATTGTCCGTACGTGAACTGTGATTGCTCCATAATCTATTCCGGTGTGCGGGCTTGCGTACATTCCCGAGAATAATTAGATGGACATCTTCGCTTCCGTTAGAAGTTTTATTGATTTACTTTCATTTTGGATCCTTTTATTTATTTAAATCAATAATTTGTTTCATTTTTTTTTCTTTGTTTTCATTGGAATTGTCATATACTGACTTGAACGACATTAAATTTATATATTAGTTTCTGAGCGTGGGTTTAATTTGGCGACCATATTTATTAGATCTACCTATTCCCACTGCTCTATATTTTTGTTTAAATCCTCAGTGATTTAACATGAGCTCCCCTGGTCTGATCGTCTGAATTTTTCCCCTGCGACAGCTACCTGTTGCTGATTGACTTACAACCCTTGTGGAAGCGCCGCGACTTCGATATTACCTTTATCCATCAGCAGATTTCAGGCGATAATGATTGACTTTCGCTGCTTTAGTGAATTTCTCTCTATACCAACCCCCGTAATCTCAGATCGACCCCTCCCGTCCCGCTTACTATTACACGAACTACGGCTTTTCCGTATAAATTAAGGCGACCTTAACATACGTTTCATAATTGAAAAGTGAATTTGAATGGTAAGCTGACCAATTCATTTTACTAGCTCTATTAATTATTGACTGAATCGAGGTCATTGGTAATTGTTTTAAGAGGTTATACCATCTTACGAATTTCAAATTTTATATACAGAAAATACATTTATATTTTATTTTGATTAAATTACCCATCTTATTACCTTTTCAAAAAGGTACAACATCTCAGGTGAAATACAGATGGAAAAATTTGTTCCTTAGGAAACCCTGATTGGTATCTTATTGTATTTCCCTATAATTGGAAAACTCATAAAGTAAGGAAAATTTCTAAGAAGCTCGGAAATATTGTTTACCGTACACGTATTTATTTTTATTTATTGCTGGACATAAGTCATAAAAAGATTGAAATGTAATTTATTTTATTGTTGTTATTAGTTTCTATTAGGCAGTGTTCTCACCCAAGCATCCTGGTGCTGTTACTAAAATCTGTTAGAAATGTTGGCATAATAGAGGGTCAGTCAGAAAGAATTTCGGTCGCAGTTTAAAAACCAATTAAGAAGTACGGGTGTTTTTAAGCTGAAATTATTATAAAATGACTAAATTCACTTTTGAGGAATACGCCTTTACGGTGTAGTAGACGGAAACAAAAGAGAGGCTATCCGGGAATACCAAATAAGGTTCTCTAATCGACATAGAGTAAAGGAAACCTTCACCCTCAGGCAAAACCTTGTAACGAGCACAAGACAAATCGCAAGTCGATTAGAAGTGTCTTCAGCTAAAATTTGATGAATAACCCATCGAAAAAGATTACATCTATATCATCATATTCCAGTATAAAAACTGCTGGAACGAGATTCCAAAAGATTGGAATTTTGCGCTTGGTTTCTAGTCCGAATTCTATGGACGAATGAATTGCAATTCACTAAGAATGGTATCACAAACTTCCACAACCTTCACACCTGGTCGGATACTATCCCACTTAGGTTAAGAGCGACATCATTTCAGCGTCAATGTTTGCGCTGGTATCATCGGCCATCATTTAATAGGACCATTCATTATGCCGTAAGTTAAGCCAAATTTACGCGAACTTTTATAGAATATAGTCAGATCTACTTAAAAACATATCTCTGGATAATACAAGGTCAATGTTTACCAACACGATGGAGCGCATACTGGTAACATTTTGAAGGTAAAATTAAATGAAAAATTTCCTGAACAGGTGAATCGATTTCTTAACCTTCTGGATTGCCAGATTTAACTCCATTGGACTTTTTCTCATGGCGAACGATGAGAAATGAAGTTTACCCAAGTCCTGTTGACACCAGAGCGGAATTAATGAACACAATTGGACTGCAATGATAAAAATACGGCACTACATTACACTTTAAACAAGGAATTAAGAGGTTATTGACGTGCATCGAAAGTTGGGGGGCATTTTGAGCAGCTGTAGTAAGATATTAGCATTAACTTAAATAGGTTTTTAACACTAGATTTACGGGCATTTCTGGTATGATTGATAGGGAATTTGAAAAGTATGTTAATACATATTTCTATTCGAAATGGAAAGCTCGAAATGTAAAAAATACACAAAAGATATATTCTTGTGTTGTTGCATTAAAAATAACATTCTTTACTAAAAATTAATATATATGACTACTGTAAGCTTCAGAACGAAATATGAAAACCGTCAATTTGATGGGTACCGCAAATTTAATGTTAAGTAAACAAAACTCTGTAAGCGTTAAAATTGCTGAGGTTTCATGATTGAGAGATTCTTGCTCTCTTGCCAGGAGTTCAAAAAGTAGGGCTATCGGCAATGACTTGTACGGTTAGTAGTCAGTCCCAAATAAAGGCCTCAACAAACTAGATCGTGATTGTTTTTTTTCTACTCCGCTCCCTCGCCCAGCTCTACAACTCATTTTAGGATTAATCTTAGTTTAATTTCCTTATTATTTAATTTTTCTTTTAATTTGCATACTTTTTCTCTACCTGGGGAAAATCTGAATTAAATTTAGGAAAATAAAAAACATTTTTTCCAGTTTCAAAAATGAGTGCACCAGCAGTGGTAGGTTAACATTTTTGACATTTTTAGGAAGGACATTGGAATAGTAGATTTTTGGAGTAAGTTTAACCTCTTAAGTGGTTCATTTCGTCAAACGAAATGCGCTCCTCAGTGGCAAATTTTGTTATCCAAACACGCACGCACAAGCACTGATCCGATAAATGTAAGTATTTATGACCACTCCCTGCCCCCACTCTTCCCATTCAAACGCAACGAATGATACGCGGACTCCTAAAAACATATATTTATACGCAAGCGAACATATTCGTTTTATCCATAGTGGTATACACAATTTAATTTTATGCGAATATATTCGTCTTAGGCGTTTTGTAATGCATATGTTGATGACGTATATATCCGTCATAGCCACTTAAGAGGTTAATGACGCTGCGATCAACAAAATAAAAATAAAAGAATGCTGTGTGTGACATACGATATATGAAGCATACTCTATATAATATGAAGAGTGTAGGGAAAAAACCAGTTACTCACTTTTTAGTGAGATCTCCAAATTTTAAAATTCTTATACTTACTGTCTGATTTATTACATTATGAACATTCCAGTAATTATTTTTATTTCCGTGCTTAAGAATTTGCTTAAGGAAAAACACTTTAGGAATAAAAAAAAGTAAATATTATTCGCTTAATTCAAATAACAATAATATAAGTTGCAGTTTTTTAGGAAAAAAAAACAATCCATTTCAAAACAATCTAATAAAAGATGTTGAAGATAAACTCATTCAGATTTTAAAATTTTACTAATTCTTACTTTGATTGCTTCGAAAAAAGGCCGGTCTTCATTTCCATAAAATCGCTTCAACAAGATTAAATCGCTATATTTAGCTCTAGTTATAGCAAATCGGCACACAAGGTATCAATTTTTCCTCGATAATATAGGACTCCAACAGCCTATTGTATGTTGTTCTTATTAATATTAACTGAATTGTTCTGCTGTGTTCCTTTGTTATAAAGATCTCAAAAATAGGCTTTGTTTGCAAATGGAGATTTTTTCTTATATATCTTGGAATTGATTTTGGCCGAATTTAACAACGACTCCGAACCATTCCATTAATCCGGCAATTCAATCCGAACGGATGGCTGAATTAGCACAATATTTTTATCGTATTTCATGTAGGAATGTCCTCAAACTTGGAATGGTAACTTTGTGGAATCAAATCAATTGAATGTATTAACAAGGGTTTAAAAATCGTACAATAGTGAAAGAGGTGTATATTTCGTACGTGTAGTGAAAGATGATTCCTAACAAAATTATTTGGATAGCCAAATGAAACATAATCTTACGTTAAAATTGATCTGTAGCTTTCATATGATACTGGATTGGTCTCATTATGTTACATGTACATTTCATGTAGCTTTTTTATATTTAATTCTTCTAGTCCTTATGTTGAGATAAATTAACTTCACACTAGTTTATTTTATATTTACTTTATATTACTAGATTTAAGTTGGCGAAAAGAAATTGTAACTAGGCAAAATTCATTAGTTTGTATTATTAGGTTGGTAGCATAATTAGCAAAGAGAAAGGAAGAAAAGAAATAGTAAGAAGCTGAATGTGTGCTTGGAAAGAAATCAAAAATTGTAAAACAACCCGTTGTCAATCGACAGAAAGTTTGAATGAGATTTTGCTGTGCAAATTCAAGCAAGTTCGAAAGTGTAAAAAGGTATGTCGAAAAAGTTTAACTTGTATTGTATTTTTGATCTAATGTACACGCTGTTTTGTCACCGACTTGATTGCTACTTTTGTTGTTAATTTTCGCCTAAGTTATAAACAAAACTTTTCATTGTTTAATTTGAACACATTTATTTTTCACTTTATGTATCAAAACGAGTTTATTAATTCAAAATGTAATTTGTCAGGTACCTTTTCGATACACTTCATTAAAACAAATTCACTGCAAATTTGGACTTATTATTTGCTAAACCTACTGGAAATTTGTGAAAGAACAACACCCTAAGGTCTCTAAGGGATTTTAGTATGAGCTTTCACAAATGCACGCGTTTCGGATTTCATTTGATATTTGCGATTTGTATGTTTACCTTTGCCATCCTCTGGAGGCAGACCTGAACTCCGGAAAGATATCTTTATAGATGAAATTCTTTGCTTTTTTGTACCATGAATAAATGTCTCTTGCCAATTTGAATTTTTGTAACTCTTACTTTAGTATAAGAGTAACTATTTAAACGTAATGAGCTGTTGTTCTCGCTTCCACAGAATCTGCGTGGTTTTACTAGGATAATTATAAAACCCGAAAAAATCTTGAAAATCGTTGCTAGCCAAAAGATTAAATCGTTTAATAACTGTCTACCTTTCTAAAAAGATTCCTCTTTCAGATCGTTTTTTTAGTTGCGCTATATACTAGGTGCGTAACTAAGTTTCCGGGGTTTTTTAATCAATGAAAAATGGAAAATTTCAAAATAAATGTAAAAAATATTTATTCAAAGTATCTTACCTACACATTTTTGCCATCTCTCTGGCACTGCTTGAATATCGCGATGACAAAACGATGCGTCCTTGGACCGAAACCATTCATCTACCCAATTTTGCACTACTTCGAAATTGAGTAAGCGTAGCCCTACCAAATCATGCGCCACGGACCGGAACAGGTAATAATCTGAAGGGCCAGGTCCGGCGAATATGGCAGGTGGGATAGCAGATCCCATTTCAGCGTTTTGATGGTGTCCTGGACCATAGAAGTATGATGGCATGGAGCATTGTGGTACTGATATATCACTCTTTCGTGTCTCGTGTCCCATTCTGGCCGTTTTTCGAGCAATGCATGGTTCAGATTAATGAGTTGCTGTCGGTACCAATGCCCATTGACAGTTTCGCCCGGTTTCAGCAGCTCGTACGATTCCTTTCTGGTCCCAACAAATACAAACGAGTTGGCCGTGCCGTCGATGTTGATGCTTCGCCAGGTAAAAGCCTCAATTTTTTGCATTTGGGATTATGAAAAAATATCCACTTCTAATTTCCAGTAAAATTCGATGCAGGAAACTCTTTCTTTCATAGCGTAAAAGTGAATTTTTTCCATAGCATGTAAACGTTTGGAAATACCTTGGCGAGTCATGTTTGATGCTGCAAGTTGATCTTGTGTTTGTGTATCATCTTCACCCAATAACGCTTGCAGATCGCTGTCTTCAATTGTTTTTGGTATTCCAGAGTGCTTCTTGTTCTCAGTGTCGAAATCGCCACATTTGAAGTGTTTAAATTCTTCACAGGTAGTTTTCGATGGTGCATGTATGCCGTAGAGTCAAGCAAATGAAGTGCTTAAGCTACATTTTTTTCAAGTTAAAGCAGAAAAGCAAAGCTTCCCTCAAATGCTGTTTATTTGGCGCAAAAGTCGACATTTTCGTTCTTGTTGGTTGGTATTACAACTGGTTATTATTAACAACTGTCCACGCTATAACTAAAAAACAACTTCTGACATATCTGTATGTCGACTACATGCGTCGTTAGCACCATCCATGTATGAAATCCGGAAACTTAGTTGCACACATAGTAATTATTACTAAAATTAACAAATTAACTATGAATTTCAATATTTACAAGTTTGTCGCACAACGTCTTCCTCGCTACTAGAATTTTCATGTTACTACGATATAATCTCGCTTCATGAAACTTCAGTACAATACAGTGCAGTTTCGGAATTGAGAAATAACGATGATTTTGATGCCTCAATTGACTTGGATTGTTTTTCATACATTACTGTGACATAGGTTGTTCTTTCCGGGAAGAGGAAATTTTATTTTCATTGTTCCGGTGACATTACTTTGCTATTTCGTATTTCAACTTTAACACGATTAAACACAACACAATTCCCGCTTTCGAATGGTACCCATATCTCATCTTCAGGAAAAATTTACTTTATCTGTTCTTTACCTACACTCTTCATATATTATTTATATTATTTATGTAAGAATATTTTAAGCGTTACCTTAAATTATTTCTGAGTTAGTGTAATCTGAAGTTAGCGCACCAAAGAATAAACTCGCATCTCAGTAGCGAAATTGCAGGTGCGAGCGAACAAACTTTTGCAATAGGTATTATAAAGCATAGAAATCGCTTTACTTTGTTCAGAATAGAACCGTTTAAATTAATGTGGACCAGAGATCGGAGATTAAAGAGAATATACAATAGTTGATTTTAAGACGCTGAAGCGGTACTATTTTCTTTTCCGTTTTTCTCAAAACTACTTTTCTTAAACTGGTAAACAAAATATCTCGAGATCTACACAACCGATTGCTATGAAATTTATATCATATATTTTCTGGTAGGTAGCATAGCGTTTTTTGATTGCATACCGTTTTCTGTTTGGTCTAAATCGGAATTTCTTAGCGGTCCGAGATAGTTTCCGAAATATTCCACCAATTCTATTTTATTATTATTATTAAACTTTATTGAAATCGGTGACTTTCCCCTATCCCTAACTCCTTCCTTGTCAAAGAAGGGTCCTCATATTTCCGCAATTTTTAATTGCTTTTTTTTTAATTAATTTATCAAGTTAAATTGTATTGGTGAGAAATAAGTTATTTAATATATTTAATAGTTGCGTCAAACCTATACCTATACCTACTTTTCATAAGGGTGTAATCCCTTAAATAACCTAAAAGGCAGTGTAAAAATTAAATAATTTATCTAGTCAACGTTTTATAGATCTTATCTTAATATCCTCACTTATGTTCTGGACGATAGTATCTCGTTATAGCTTCGGTATCTATTTTGGCTTACATAAATATATAATCTAACCTTGAACAGCATAGTCAGCCTAACTCACCATGCTCTAAAATATGTTCAAAAGGTATTTCCATTAACGCTTGACCTCTGTTAAAAGTTACGGTCATTTCGATCTCCTTAAGTACATCTTCTTCCGTTAAAGTAACATCTGTTTAAAAAAAATGCAATCAGGAACAATTTTCTGAATTCCTACTTAGGATTTGTGTCGTACCCTTCGTATCCACGCCAGATTGCAGCAATCTATTTCTTTTACCAGCGAGTATTTTATCAGCATACTTTGCAGAATTCTTGACTTTGCCCGCCTTCAGTAGTTTTGCCTGATCGGTGATTCTGTCTTCCACAAAATTATTAAATTCTTGTACAGCGGAGTCTCCCGGAGCGCTTGTTAAACTGTTTCCCTTTCGCAGGACAACGGCGACATTTTTCTCCACAAGTAATTGGATTTCATAACATGAGAATTCGACAGGAAGTGCTACAAAAAACAAATATTAGACTAGATGCTCTAGAGCGCAATTTCTTGCCAATACTATTGTTTTGGGGATTCCAGCCTTTGCAATTACAAGCACCAATTAGGCTTCCTATTATTCTATACTTCCTTCTAATTTGGATGTAATCTAAAACATAACAATAGCGCACTTCAAAATAACGACTAGCTTTACCAACCGTCTGAATTAAATAAAATTCCTTTGCCATTTAGCATTGTTAGCTCAATTTTTCTCTGTTGCTCGAATTCACGACCGCCCACCGACATTTCAACTTAAACTTCAACTTTTTATTTAATGAAACTTCACAACGCAAAGAGAATAAATCTGTTTGTTGAATTGCACTGACAAGCCACAATGCGCCTCGTGGCGCCACCATAACAATGAGACTACATCATATATATACAATGGACCGCTCAATCTCTTGTCTCAAACGTCCGCCAATTTGATAACCTACTGCCTAAGATAAACGAAAGAAGATATATAGAAATTTATATAGCGCTGTCTATTTTTATCGCATTGCATGGATAGGCCAATTCCGCAGATATTTGAATACGGAATTACTGAATGCTGACAAAAATATTTGAATTTAAATATTTGTGGAATAAAAATGTTTAAAATATTTGCTTTAAATTCAATGAATGTTAATAAAAATTATTATTCATAGCATAAAAATGCTTTTAAAACTTTAACCCTGCCAGATTAACAAATTTTCAAGAATTTGTGATTGATAAATTTTAAGTCGTGAAAACTTGCATATAATATATATATATATATTATTATTAAATGTGATTTGACAATTATTGTGTTTTAATTAAATAATTTCGAAATAAAAGCAAACTTTTTAATCTTTTAAGTGGTAAATTTGTGAAATTAGCCCACCAAAAGCCGCCAGGAACTGTTTATTCACTTGACTGAAAGCGAAAAACAAAATCTTTAATATTTTAAATCGAATTGTTTAGCGATTTCTGTTACGTGCCAAAATCATACGAAAATCGGTAAGTTTCTAAAATATGTGTATATAATTTTAAAACGATTCGATCAAATTGTTTTGTTATAAAGTTAATTAAAGGACTTAAAGGGAGAAATGGACTCTTGTATCGTGCTAAGATCCGTTAATGCACAAGAGACTAATAAACCACTGTGTCGTACGGAAATTATAATAAATTGTTCTGTATTAAAGAAATTTTTGGTCATTTGATAATAGGTGTGTTTGTTGAGTAGCAATTACAAGCCCCGCCACCATTCACCGAGGAACACTAAAAGTATCCGATGTATTTTTTGACAACAAACTCGGGAGCTCTCGTGGCGCCACGAGTTTTTTAATTCGGTGTTCGATGACTTTTTGACAACACTCAGGGCGAATCGTGGCGCACCGATTTACCACGGCTTTTACGCTGGGGTAAAATGATGTTGTCAGGTATTATGTAACGGCTAACGGCATTTGAAGGAAATTTAAACAAAAATGTGAAGAATCTGTTTATGTTTTGAAATAAATTCATAAGCAATGAAATTTGTGTTTCATTATTATAATATAAATAATTAATCCAATTTAATTATTATATTAATTTAATGAAGCGCTAATTATTTTATCACTTAATTGTCGCTCGGCCATGGATAATTGATAGAGTTAACTCCTTCAGAAAGACTGGCACAAATGTGTATGTTTAGTTTTTTAGAAGTTAGAATTATGTAACTTGGAAAAAATATTTAAATCTGTTACGGGGAAAGCTTTGTAGTATAGCAATACTATAATACAATACAATAATATTTTCATCAACTTGAAACTGTGCTTTGCTTTAGAAATATTTTAAAGTTACCTTTGATTATCGCAAGATTTCTTTTTCTTTTTTAGTATAAAAATACGTGTAAATATTTAATAAATAAATTGCCCATTGTGTACAATTTTATTGGTTTTCATTATTTCTTTATTTTAACCACATATTTTGTAATGTTATGTTTTTTTTTTATTTTTGTTTAAATAGCGCTTTACTGCGAAATCTGTGAACTTTATTTTTATATACTAATTATTTTTAAAATTTTTTCTGAAATTCTGAATAATTCTTGATAAAAAATAAGTAAACATGCAATCAAACATAATTTGGAACCCCTTTTTTCCATCTTCAAAAAATTCGCCTTGAAAAGCGATTTTAAACAATTTTAAACACAGTTAAGCTCAGTTCAATTAATTTATTTGCGACTTTTATTCACAATACTATTAAATTAATACTTTTAAACGCAATGTTACTACTTTTAAGCACTTTTACTAACTTTATATAAATTGAATTGGCGCCAAATCTCAAACCCAACTGACAGCTCTAATTTGCTTCTTTTTATTTATTTAAAAAGAGTTTTCGATGAGATACCAAAATCAGGGCACCCTGATTTTGTTGGATATTTCTCAGTTCGGGTAACCCCTGGTTTTTTTTTTACGACTTTCTCATCGAACAGACCTAATTCTCTAGAGAATTGACATAAAATATATACAGCTGCAATTCAGCGCACTGAAATATCTATAATATATATATTATAGACCGTTAAATTGACGTAATTTTACGATATGTCACTGCCTGAGAGCGAAAGAGAGGTAGCAAAAATCGCACCGACCGCTTCTAGAGGAAATCGTGTAATGAGTACATTCCATTGCATATGTATGCCTGTGAGTCAAACTTATAGTCATGAGAATGACAGCTCAGTTTGAAATTGTCAAAATGTTGGGAGAGTACAACTAAGCAAGAAGTTCGTGCGTTAAGTTATTCTGAAGCCTTTGTGGTTTTAACTAAGCACTTAACATCAATAAAAAGAAAAGTATTTCGGAATGCAGAGCGTTATCAACACGGTAAAAGGCACTGCACTTGGCGTTGCTGAGTATCTCACACCTGTTCTAAAAGTGAGTTGATAAAAAAGCCTAATTTTTTTTAAAAATAAATGTAATTCTTCAGGAAAGCAAATTTCGTGAAACAGGAGTTTTAACACCAGAAGAATTTGTTGTGGCTGGGGATCATTTAGTTCACCACTGTCCTACATGGCAATGGGCGACGGGGGATGAAGCAAAGACAAAAGCTTATCTTCCAAAAGGTTAGAATTCTGCTAAAATTTGTATCGAAATAACTTTCAATTTCTGCAGACAAACAGTTTTTAATTACCAGAAATGTACCCTGTTATCGTCGCTGTAAACAAATGGAGTATGTTGGTGAGGAAACCGTCGTAGAGGATGAGACAGGAGATGGAGGATGGGTGGAAACCCATCATTACGACGACGACTCAACAACCGAACTAGAGGAAAAGATCTGCGAAATGACTTTGGATAGCAATAAAGTGAAAGATACACATTTTGTTCCATAATGCAGATTTTATGTTTCTTTTCTCTCCAGCTGGATGAGTATAGAGCTGAAATCAACAGCAATGCTGAAAACGCTGATGAGGATTGCGAAGAAGATGAAGCCATAGACATGGAGGAGTTTGAGGAAAGCGGGATGTTGGATCTTGTAGACCCAGTAAGTAGTAAGGAAGTAGTGGTTTTTGAGTTTTTAAATCGCTTGATATTTCCACAGGCCACAGCTACTACCACGAGGAAGGCGGAGACCATCGCTAAATCTAGCGAAATAGCGAGTGACGGCGACACTGGCGATTCTGTGATCCACACAAGGACCTATGACCTTCACATAACCTATGACAAATATTATCAAACGCCTCGATTGTGGGTTGTCGGATATGACGAGAGCCGGAAACCGCTTACTGTAGAGCAGATGTACGAGGACGTGAGCCAGGATCATGCGAAAAAGACTGTAACAATGGAGACACATCCACATTTGCCCGGACCGAATATGGCATCGGTGCATCCGTGCAAGTAAAACTAACTTTAACCAATTGCCGATAATCATTTACTTAATCACCTACTTCAAGGCACGCTGATATAATGAAGAAAATTATCCAAACTGTTGAGGAGGGTGGAGGTCAACTGGGCGTGCACATGTACCTCATAATATTCCTGAAATTTGTCCAGACTGTAATACCTACCATCGAGTACGACTTCACGCAGAATTTCACAATGTGAACAAAATAATTTTAAAGTTCCAGCCGGTGAAACAGCGGCTAATTTCGATTATTTTGGATAAGTTATATTTTTATCACTTGGGTACACCATTTCCCTTCTGCATTCTGCTTTTTTCCTGTAGCGGAATTTTGAGATCATGAGCTTCTACTTGTATCGAGAAAATTTGTTTTATTTCGTTATTAAAGTATATATGCTCTTAATATGGTTTTTCTTCTTTTTACAAGCGGACAGAAACAAATCCATATTGCATTTTCTGTGCAAATTTTATTATTTGTAATCAGGGTAGGTATTAAACTCAAATTTGAAAGAAAATATTTAAAGAGGAAACTAAACCATGATGTTGACAATACTGCTCTGAGCCAATGTAGCAAGTATGGCACTACTAGGAGAATTTTGGGACAAATTTTCTGCATTTGTGTTTCTTTTCGTATGACGCGAAGATTTGCCGCCATATTTTTTTACTTGGGACAAAGTTTGTTTGACATTCGAGTGCAATAGGAAGTTTTCTCCGTGATAATCCAAATTTTACATCTTGACGAGGTGATATGCGAACATAAAATATAATTAATTATTTAAATAATAACTTGGTGCAGATAAACGGATATAATTTCGAGAGTTCTGTGCATTTATTTTGACGCGATTTTAGTTGGAATTTTCTCTTCGCGAGCGATCTGCGGAGCAAATATCTGACGACAGAGCGAGGACTTTTGCTAGCTGTGTGTGTATGGTGTTTTTGTGCCAATCTCGCACGCTCCCATATTTGTTGAACGGGGAATATTCCCCCACAATATTTTGACTTTTATAGGACAAAATTATCAGTAAGAAAACTGGATGAATTTGTAAAGTCTAACTCAATCGGTGTAAATCGGATACAATGGCGCTGCCAATCAATTCTCTGTACTCGCTAACGTGGGGCGATTATGGAACTTCGCTTGTGTCGGCCATTCAACTTCTTCGCTGTCACGGCGATTTGGTGGATTGCACTCTAGCGGCTGGTGGCCGAAGTTTCCCCGCGCACAAAATAGTTCTTTGCGCTGCAAGTCCCTTTCTCTTAGATTTGTTAAAAGTAAGTAATTTTTTGCCTGGATTAAATGAATGCCTTGCTTAATGTTATTTTTCAAAAGAACACACCATGCAAGCATCCGGTGGTAATGTTGGCTGGAGTCAATGCAAACGATTTGGAAGCTCTCCTCGAATTTGTTTACAGGGGCGAAGTGAGTGTTGACCATTCGCAGCTACCATCGCTTCTTCAAGCAGCTCACTGTTTGAATATTCAGGGTCTGGCGCCTCAAACAGTAACCAAGGATGACTATGCTACCCAAATTCAGCTTCATCAAATGATCCCACAACACGTAAAAACTGTTATTGACGTAAGCCATAAACAAAATGAAAACTTTTCATTAATATTTTTGTGATAGGATCAAGAACAACTGATTGCAACGATAACAGCTCCTCAGCAGCATACGGTTCATGCCCAGGTTGTTGAGGATTTGAATTCAGGCACTATCACGGCTCATGTACAAGATGTAAAAGATGTTATCAACCAGTTTTTACCAGCTAGGAAACGAAAGCCTCGCGCGAAAAAACCACAAGGTAAGTGTTATCAATATGTTCTAATAAATCTTTGGATTCCATTGTAAGTATAAGATGCGTCTGAGTCGTGCCGTAGTATTTGGATGAACTTTCATACTGACATGTATTAAAAATTAAGTCCATTTTCTCATTCTCATGCACCTCGCTTTTTCGAAGACTGGTTCGTAAATTTTTTGTGTCATCGACTTAATTGTAGATTCCAAAGTAGGAATCCTCGGACGTAAACTTTATAAAACCTAAAAACAATTCGTATTCCACGTGAAATATGAACATATCTTTTTTCGAACTTGGTCCCCTTAGCCGACCAACTTTTCAGCACCCTGTACTCTTTGCCAGCCAGAGACATACACAACGTTTGAAACTTAGTCCCGCCTTTAAAAATGTGTAGTGGTAGCATATTTTCGATGCCGTTTTATATGAGTTAGAACTTTGAGGTTATAGTTTATATTGCAGATTATATAGAGCATCTTATTATCTAACGCAATTCTTTCATGAAAAAAAGACTTAATTTTCCTTATCAGCGTGCATTGAAGTCGTTTAAGTTATTTCAGCTCAGTTTTTAAGTGTAAAGCAGTGTGATTAGTTTCAAGTCACGAATGCCTGCACTGCTGTTTCACAACAATATTCTGTGCTGTAAGACGAATCTACATAAATCTACATTCACACTTTAGATTGTAGAAATAGTAGCCCGACATTTTCCACAAAAAGTCAACAAATTCTGGTACAGAATATTTAAATATTGCGATCTTGTACATACATTTACGGACAATAAAATAGAATCACTTGGTATTTATTGGAACTATTATTTCTTTTGCTAATTTTTCTTAAGTTTTTCGCGAGACCTTTTGCGGGAAACAGTTGCAACTATGTCTTCTCTCAAATGTATTAATGTCACAGCAATAACTTGTTATACTTTTCTTGATATCCCCGTTATTTTCGAATAAATAGTGACAACAAAATAGAATCAGGGAACAACATTTCTAATTAGGGGTATGCCACGCAAAACCACTGCAAAGGAGGACAACCACATATAACTACTTTCGAAAAAAGATATTTTAAAGTCAGCTGCTGCTATCCAGCAAGAGCTAGGTGCCAAAATTTCTATTTGAGCTGTAAGGCGTCGTTTAGTAGAAAAAACCTTATTTGGTAGATTATAACGTAAAGTACCTATAGTTACAAAAAACCATAAACAAAACCAAATTCAGTTCGCAAAATAGGATCAAAATAAATAAACTTGAGCTTAAAAGTGAAAGGTAATATTTAATTCAAAAGTTGAGAAACTCCAATTTATTATTTTTTTTAAAACTTATTAACATAATATATTCACAAATATAACGGAGGCAATCCTCCTAGACATGGTTTCGTAAAGTTTTTCCAAAAATTGTAGTGATATATCTTCGAACCATATCCGCTCTATGAAATTCTTCACTGAATTGTTATTTGCAGGCTTGTTGTCCTTAATCTCTTTAGCCATATGAGCCCAAACATCCTCAATAGGGTTAAGATCAGGACTGTTACTTGGCCATGGCAGCGAATTTATCACTAAACTTTCCTTTGTACGAAAAGATAAGTCGTAAGACATCTTAGAAAATATCAAATTTTAACGGAAGGTTTTAAATACTTACAGAATGAGCACGATGCCATGGATCTGAATCATCTTGAAAAGAACATCTTAAATTTTACTGAGCAGATCCTCCAAAGTTAGAACAACGCCACTGTCCATTCCACTGCACTCCATTTATCCGTCGAACACTCGCTGTTCCGCCTGGTCCCATTAAGTTGAATTTAGATTCATCTGTATTTTTTATTTCGGAACTGTCCGTTTTTGGTGTTCTAGTGTCCATTCTAAGCGTTTCATCTTCATTCTGGATGTAAGGTTTTTTGGCCGGTCTTATGGTCTTGTGCTTGAGGCTGTTTTGAATCGGGCCCATAACGCTAGCCGGGTCAAATAACGGTCGTTGATTTGATGATTTGATTTCCTCTTACCAATTCCATTTCTACACGCTAAGCTACCACTATTGTTAAAATTTTTCAAAAATCTGCGAACTGTTGACTCATTACAGACGTGCAATTTATCGATTTGAAAAATTGTTCACTTCGCTTAATGCTACAATTCTCGCCTTTTGTTCAATACTTAATGCACTCACGTTCGGCACACTTTTTCTAAATTTTGTAACCTTATTTAAATTTTCGAAACCGAATGAGGACCAACGTAATATTGACATTTATACTAGCTTTATGGTCTATTTCTGGAAATTTCTGAATGATTTCTAGGAAGTAATTAACGGTTAAGTAGTCCTTTTTCAATAATTTCAAAGTGTGGCGAATTTGTTTGTCACTGTTTGTATAATGGTGTAGGGTTGCTTCTCATGCTATGATGAACATTTGTATGTAAAAATATTTGATGAGATTATGCAGCCTATGGCGAGTGGAATAATTCCATCTATTTGGCAATTCCAGCAAGATAATGACCCGAAGCACATAAGTCTAACAAAAAAATTATTTCAGGATGTAATAAAATTGTCGAGATGTACTACCCAACAAAGATTTCGCAACTAAATATTGAGAATATTTAGAATAACATACTTAAAATTGATTTTATTTGGTTTTTAAATTCATGATTCTATTTTATTGTCCACTGATTACTTAGAACCTGAAAGAATTTTCTACTTATTTTTAATATGGAATTAATTTGTATTTTGTTTACTTTGTAGTTTTAAGACACATAGGCCAGCAGAGAGAAAAATGTCTACTTAAGAATACACACGTTTTGTTCGCTTCGCTATTTATTATTTATTTATCAGTTTTTCCGGAGTAATTCCTTTTCATATTTATTTACACATAAGTAACATTTGGGTTTGGATACGGTGTATCGGCTAAGCGGAGTTAAAATTCGATACCCATTCGAACCATCAGTTGGCGTCTATTATTAATATCTAATTAATAACTTTGGTGAGAATTGCATGCCAGCGTGGATCGACATCGCATTATGTCATCGTCTTCAGTTGCACCGGGAAAATCCTCAGCAGCAAAGTCAATTGATGGCCCTGCTGGTGTGAAAGAACCTTATTCCTGCTCTTGTACTAATTTGGAGCTGATTCTGACTGAAAGAATTGAGAACCTTTTTTCTATTTCATATCTAAACTTAATATCGAGCTCAGAACCACATTGGATAAGTTTACATCTCGTGTCAAGGAACTCGAATCGGAAATCGCCAACTTGCAGCAACCTAGCCTTTTGGATCCTCGTATTACAGATCTGGAATCGGAGATCCTTATTCTTCACAACTCTAATTCTTCGTTGGATAAAAATTATGAGGATCTTCGTCGTACATCAAGGCTGGCTGATGTTATTATTCGGAGCGTTCCCCAAGAGCGTTCCAAGAGGATACTAAGGGAATTGTGCGAAGAATTTCGGAATCTATTAAACACCAGTTGATTCCTCACTTCGATGCTTTTAGGTTAAAGAGTAAGAGTAACCCAATTATAATTGCCAGGCTTTCTTGTGCAGTTGAAACTCGACTATTCATTTCATTGTTCAGCAGAACTGGAGGTTTAAAGCTTAAACAAATAGGAGGCTTCTCTTCTGAAAGTCGTGTTCATGTTAATGAAAGCCTAACGTCTAGGAATAATGCTATTCTTCAGGAAGCTTTGAGGTTGCGTAGTTCTGGGCGGATTGCGAGAGTGTTTACCTATTATGGTTTTGTATATATCAATGTTAATATAGTGGAAGTGGGAGCTATTATATATGACAAGTCAACTAAAATTCTGTCCCGCAATCAACTTCAAGGAATTATCTCTTCTGACAGTAATGGAGCGAATGCGACTTTACAGTAATCATGTTTCGTACTTTTATGCGTCATACCCATATACTGATTAGTTTCAATTTCAGTTTCATAGTTAACTATAATTATTTTTTGAATAGTATTTTGATAGTTTATTCAACACTTTTTTCTTCGGTTGGTTTTTTTGATTTTTTCTTTTTTATAGTTTTAATTTTTTAGCTTTCTGTGAACTGGACAGGTTGCAAACCCTCTTAAATATTTTTTTGTCGTAGAGGTCGTGGTTTGAATATTTGCGAGCTGTATGTTAGAAGTCTTCGAAATAAGATGGATGAACTACGCTGTATCTTTAATAAATCTGATATTCACGCTGTTACTCTTAGCGAATCATGGTTGCTTGATAATGTTTCTTCATCTTTGGTTTCCTTGGCTGGATATAACTTTTTTCGTAAAAATCGAGACGAACGTGGTGGAGGAGTAGTCATATATTTTAAGGATTCTTTGAAGACTAAATTTATGGTATCCTCGACTGCTTCTTTGCTAGAATTTATTGCTGTGTCAATTGACTCAGGCTTTGAGAAGTATGTACTTGTATCAGTATCGTCCCCCTGTTACTTTGACACCATAAATGAGTTTTTATCAGCTGTAGGTGAGTTGTCCCATATTTACGAAAATTTATTATTATTGTGGGGGATTTTAATTAAATCCAGTAAATTCGATCCCTACCTATCATAATTGTCAAAATCTTTTGTTAGACATTTTGCTAAGTAAAGTATGTTTTAATAACCAATTAAGTCCTATATCAACTATTGCCCACGACATCCTTTTTATGATTTACCAATTTAAATTCCAGGAAAATTGTACTAGCTTTTCGTGATTTTTTTTTGATTTGATCAGTTTTCGCTTGTGGTAGAATGTAACTTATTACCTTAGCGTGACATTTATTATGAGCCCTCTATTAATGCTAAAGTTCTCAAATTTTCCCATTTTCTTTTGTTATTTTATGATAAATATTTGCCTTTAAAATCTAAGAGGTTTTGTCATTCTCTTTGTCCCTGGTGTAGTTCGCACATTAGTCTGTTAATCGTTAAGCGCGAGTTTTTGTATTGTGAATGGAAGCTCTTAAGAACTGAATCGAGTCACTATTTATACAAAGTCGCTCGTTATAGGGTGACTGCGGAACTTCGTAAGGCGAGCTTTCTTACAATCCAAATTTAATAATGACTTGCCTCCTCGTACAGTATGGAGGAATCTGCATACCTATGGAGTACTTAAGGATAGTAAACATACCTGCCTTTTCGACCCTGACGACTTGAATAGCCTTTTTACCTCTACGGAGGTTCCTGGCGGAAACTTCGTTTTGTGTTCCTTCATCCACCAACGATTACTTTGAGAATCCTATTTCCAATTTTGATACTTGAACTTTATACTGCTGTTTTTGCCATTATATCGGACGCCATCGGTTCGGACGGTATTAATTCCCGATTAGTTAAGATTTTATTGCCTTATATTTTGCAATACCTGTTACACATTTTAAATTGTTGCTTTATGGAATCGATTATTGCTTTTGTTGTGCCCATTCCTAAGAAAACCAGTGCTGTGGCAACTTCGGATTATTTTATGTTTTATTTCCAAGGTGTTAGAAAAATTAGCGGCTTCTCAAATTCAGAGTTTTCTAGCGTTTGCCAGTTTGTTATCACAGTGGCAATCTGGTTTTCATCCCGGGCACAGCTGTGAAACGGCGACGATTAAGGTAATCTGACCTTCGTAAATTCATTGATAATAAGCATGTTGGGAACATGGTTTTGTTAGATTTCACGAAGGCATTTGACAGCGTGGATCATGATCTTCTCGACAAGTTGAAGAAGTACTTTCATTTCGAATGTAGTGCTATAGGTTTTATTCGCAGCTCCTTCCGTGACCATTGTCAGTGTGTAAGAATTGATAATTCGCTCTCGAATTCCTTACCACTTCGTAGAGGAGTACCACAGGGTTTTATTCTTGGTCCGCTTCGGTTTTCTCTTTATATTAACGATCTTCCACTAGTCTTACTTACTTTACGTATTATCAGATGGTTTTTCCAAGGCTTGAATCTGTATGCCGACATTGTCTGAACCTGGCTGTTAAGAATTGTGTGAGATTTGTTTACTTATTGCGTAGATCTGATCATATATCTCGCTGTAGCATAACGCTTCTTGGCTGTGGGCTCGAACATATCTGAAACGCAGAAAAGTAATTTTTCTCTTTAAAGAAATTAAGGGCAGAACACCAGCGTATCTTTATATTGAATTACGGTTTTTGGAATCTCGTCGGCTCCGTCATCTCCTTATACCTCAGTTTTCGTTCACCAGTTTTGAGGTTTCATTCCACGTTCAGGCATCCCAATTATAGAATAAATTGCCACCTTTTTTACAGTGCGCTTCCTCTGTCGCTGAGTTTGAGCGTCTACTTCTTTCGCACGATAATTAACTTTTGTTTTCTTTGATTATTTTCCTTTTGGTCTTTATCTCTTTTAGTTTTCTTTTTTTCTAGTAATTAGTACATTTATTAATAATTACACTTTTACTGAAATTAATAAAATATTAGAAGAAAATAGATTGTTTTTAAATTGATTTCGAATTCTTTCGTAGTTTTTTTTTTATATATTAAACAAATGCATTGAAGGTAAATCTTTTTTATTGTCCGTAACTGTATGTAGACCATATATAATATAATAATTATAATTTCACCCTAAATATATAATTATTCTTTATGAATATCATCAACTACCTCGAAGTAAATGACTATATATACTTATGTCTTTTCAATTATTAACTTAAACTTTTAGAAATTATCTTCTAGCATAAAAACATTGGTAAAAAAATATTCTTATTTCCCTTTTTGAATCAGGTAAAAAACTTAATTACAATATTTGAAAATTAAGAAAATATATATTATAATTATTGAAATATTCGGTAAATGGTTGGAAAGTAATGCTAAATACTCAAATTATATTTGATGGGAAACTGTTGTGAATTACTAAATTGAAAGATAATTGAAAATAAAATATTTAATTTTACATAATTTGTTAGTTGATAATTTCAATTTAGAGAACTATTAATTTTTGTGGTAATTGCACAGTTACTTATTTGAATTATTGATTATATGAGTAAAAAACATTTGTGTGCTCAATTGCTCATCTCCAAAGTTTTTATTACTCAATTTTCCAATCATTCAAGTAATTATTTTATAATACCTTGTTTTTGTTATTAGTTATTCGAACAATTATAATAATATGGATTTATTCATTATTGGAATAATCACTACTTTATTAAATAAATAAATTATTCACTATATTATTTGAGTAACTGAAAATACAGTAGACCCCCATGAGATCAAAACATTGCTCGGCACATCATCGAGAAAACTAATTTTGGGGATGCTATCATAGTCAACAGCGTCATCCTACCTATGATTGGTTAGTATCAACAACTCTTTGACTCGTCATACTTTCTTAAATCTGATGTTGCTTCCTGCATATCTTACCGCCTGTTTAATGTAACGATCTTAAAGAGGTTCATTGGCCAACTTTTACAGCCATTGCCGGCCATCATCATATTGTTATTTGTCGTACAATTTGCCGCTATACCGCTTCCGTCAGGATGGCTTTCTTGCCAGTGATGTTTTTAGATGTGTGAATACTGCCATTTTTGCATACTTTTGGGTCACTTTACCGACATTAGCATTTAATTATTTCCCGGTGAGTTTTCCACTCATCGAGCAGCTGTTTTATGTCTGCAACTTTACTACCGATAACCTTCATCTAAAGAAAATTTGAAATATAAATGTTCACACACTCACCTTTTAAGTTCAGTTAAATAATTCAAAAGCAGTTTCGCTTTTTACTAAAAGAAAACACTTTTCTTGTCTGTCACACTCATTGAACTTAACTAATTGGTCAAATGCTTAGAGTTGAATTTTAGTGATTAAGGGGGTACGACACCTTGAAAGTTTGAAAAAATGGAATTTTTTTTTATTGCTTTAATCGATAGATTGGAATGTCTAGAATATATATCCAAAAGGATTTTTAAAAATTCAAAGTCGTTTTCGAATTATAACAATTTTGGTGGTTGCGCTACGAATAAATGTTGCCGCCGTCTAATCGGTCGTCGCTGCACTCGTCATAAATAAGGCGTGGCTAAATCGTTTCGTCCAGGTCAAATGTCATTACCAAAAAGTAAGGAGGATCAAGTAAAAGAGAACGAGAATTTTAAGCGTCAGAAAGGTACAATCTATGGTGCTGGAACAGCGAACTGAAGTTGAGATGTAGGTGAGTCGTTCGAAACATTCCATACTGCGCGCTTCAAACTTCAAACGCCGTTTACTCGAAACTTTGGTTTTTGACCTTGCCGCCAAGCTACCTCAGAAACCATTTCACCTATTAACTTGAAATTTTGACTAGACGTTTATTAAACCACCCTCTATGGTGTAGCGTAGCCGTTTTTTGATTGGTTGATTATTTTCAAAATGGCGGCTTGTTATCGTCAAAATTTTCTTCTAAAAATAACGATTTCCAAGTTTGACTGGCTACAACTTTGTGAAGAATGATCAAATCAAAAAAGGCTATGCTACACCATAAACAATGTATTTACAATCATTTTCCACTTAATAAAATGTATTTATCTTGTTTCGGGTTTACGTGGGGTTGGCGGCAGCAAAAAAATCTCGTGCGCGAGGAGCTTAATTAATTTGTTAAATAAACAGACTTTTATAAACAATTTATGAATTTGTTATTGAATAAAATTAAAGTTTAATAGTAACATTTGAACATATAAAAAGATTTATTCATTTGTATTATCATTTGTTAAAAATATTTGGCTTTACATTTGACGTAAAAACTTGCGCATTCAAGGTTTCGTACCCCCTTAATAACGGTTTTTACATACTTTCTACTATTTCAATACTATAACAAGACGATGTATTGTCTCCATGGAATCATATTTGATATTTGATATTCAAAATATCTCATGATGTTCTCAAAAATTTTCTTTATTTGATCAATTTTAAATTAATATATAGTTTTCGAATTTGCTTTTAAGCCTTTAGAAACTTATGCTATTGATTAACGAGGGAATTAAGGTCAGCTTGCGTGAAATGGTTTTAAACTTTAAGAAAGTTCTTGTCGGTTAATTGCACTTAAGCGGCATCACTTCTTGGGCCTTGAAAATTGGCGCTTTACTTTACTAGTGAATAAGTCGATGTTTGTATGACTTTTTTTTTTCTCTTCATAATGGGCATTCAATTTAACCACTTCGGTACGACGCGCATCGGCCACGAAATTTTGCCCACAGCCGGCACTCATCATTCGCATGCTGCTTCGTGCATCGACAGTGAATCCGTTTTGCTCTTTTTCAGATTTGTGACGAGAGAATTATAGATTCCTAGATATGTCTATTTCTGGACGTAAACACTGCAATTGCAGAGATAAGGCAAAAGTTCTTGGCAGTCGACTATAGTTGACGCTCGGCCGTGTGCATTCATATCACGGCCGTCGACTAAAGTTGACACTCGGCTGTGCGTGTTCATCTGTGGGCGTCGACTATAGTCGACACTCGTACCGAAGTGGTTAAACGCGATCTATAAAGAGTTTTTAGAGTTATCGCTTACGCCAATTTTAGTCTAGACTTAGAGTCTTTAGTATAGAGTTATGCTCATATGCTATAACATACTAAAAATTTAAATATATATATATATATTTATTTTTAATTTTAAAAATAAATAAATTAATATGTATATGCATAAAGTAAAAAAAAGTGTGCGCCGATTGCGCCCACAGCGATTGCTTACTTTATTTATTTATTTTTACTTTTAATGCACAACTCGTTTTCTTTTGAATTAAATAACGACGATTCGGAATTTCAACGCGACATTTTTCACCAATTACAAAAAATACACTTTGGTGAATCCGGTTACATGGAACTAAGCCCATGTGGCACTAGCAGTGGAACTTATTTTGTTAATTGTTTGTTTAATATTTTTTGTTCTTTACGTAAGATTTCATATGAAATATTGCCTATTACGACCTACCCTGATAAAAGGACTGAGGAAAATGATTAAATTTAAATTGATTAAACTTTGGCTAATTTCTTAAATGGGGAGAATTGATTGGATCTTTGCTCAATCCCATTCTAAGAATTTCTATCAAAGTAAAAGGGTGTTTTTTTAGGGTTATTGATTTAAATTACAATATATTAAAGTTTTTGAGTTGTGGCATAGATAGATAATATTAAATTTCTGCTGCTTAGTGGAACTGTAATCAATAAATCTATTGTAAGCTAATAATATTTCAAATCATTGAACATTTCAGTCATTAAATATCAATGCAATTTAAGATAGACATGCTTTTAGTAAATGGGATGTACCTTATACCAAGCAATGGAAGGTTTCAATTTTTATATTTAAATGTTTTTTTTAGAAGAAGTTGTGACAAAGGTGGCTCGAACAGAAGGAATGGATAGCGCTATGACCACGCCAACAACAGTTACTTCGGAAAATGGTGAAACCACAATAACAACACCTGCAATTAAATCAGAAACGAGTGCAACTGAATCGATTGTCACTGTAACTGATCCAACAGCTACTTCAACTACAACAAATGCATCGACAGGTGCTTCTCCAAAATCAGCGAATTCTATGAGTAAGTAAACACGTGTTTCCCTCGTTTAATACTGCGGTAGTTGGTTTTACAGATACAGTATACAATTGAAACAATATAACATTTTTATTTTTGAAATTGATATATTTATTATATTTATTACATAGTTGGGCTATTTTTTTATTATAAACTATTATTCATTAAACTTTTATAAAAAAACTAAAGACCAGATTTGTATTGAACATTTAATAAACACGCGGTAAATTTCGTAAGTAGAAAATGTGCATAATAAATTCACTCGCAGACTTTTGAGTTTATGCCGTTTTTTTGGTTATACTAAATATAATTATACATAAAATATAAATATAATATTATACATAAAATTTTACAAAAGGGATTCATATTAAATTATTTCATTATCGTGACATTTATTTTCGTTGATCTTACGTTTGTTTGGGTGATGTAGTTATCAATTGAATTTATCAAGATCTTTAAACTAATTAGACCAGAGGAAAACAAAGCCATGCAAGTAAAGGGAAATTAAAAATAAAATAACCTAAACTGGCAAAAGCGTGATGAGACGGGCTAGTGTCTGGGGAGTTGGGGCAGGTAGGCATCGAGTTTCATTTATTCATTTCGCTTACTGCAAGCTACAAAACAATTAATAGAATACTTAAAATAAACTAGGCTAAAATAATAATTAGAGATTAATAGAGGACGGGGACAAATTATTTAGGGTTAGTGAAGGGGATAAGGAGGACAAAAGAAGTTCAGGAGGGAAGATGGAAGGCATTTAGTATAAAGTTTAGTATAAAGAGAAATTCGCTGAAGCAGTGAAGGGCAATAAATATCGCTTGAAAGCAACTGATGGATGAAGGTAATAGCTTTTCAATAGGGCGAAAAAATCAGCAGGATAATACCAATTTTGAAATTGCTAATCTCGAGAATATGCAGTATTACCAATTGTTTGATTTTTGGTTAGACTAGAAATTAGTCCTGTAACCTGTTCAGCAGTCTCCTGGTTGGCCGGTAGTAGTTGTTAACTTTTTCCTAATTGAAGCACTTTTAGTGTAGGGAGGGTACAAATCCACCAAATAGTGCATATCAGGACTGTACACACAAAACCAAATATGATGACTACATTCTAAATTTTAGTTCTCAAGTATTGTTAAAATTGAAATTATAAGGGTTCAAAAATACGCTGAATCGCTTCGTGAAAAGGTACAGTAGTACCTCGCTCGGTTGTTCATTTTGGCGGGGGTACTACACTGTCCCCAGATTTACTTGTGCTAACAAATAGAAAATCGTAATTTCATCGCTATTAAACAAGGGAAATCTGTATTTCTATTTGTGGGCTAGTAAAACAGATCTTAACCTAAAGCTTAATAGAACCTAGGTCCCGATCGCAATCTGAGCAACCTGCAACATGCCCCATTTGTTATGCTATAATTCGACAGTCAAGAAATTTAAGACGTCATTTGGAACTGAGGCATTTTGCTAAGCCAGGAGTAAAAAAGGAAAGAAAAGGTAAGCTTCTTAAATTTGAATGGGTGAGTTTACAGTAAAGATTGAATTTTAGTTCCAGGAAGTAAAAAGACAACGACAACAGCAACAACAACGACAAATGTAAACACAAACGCGACAACAGTCGGTACAAGTAGTGCACCGAATGCTCAATCAGTGCAAACGATGCATACATTACAAACCGTACAAGTGAAAAAGGAGCCTGATTCGTTAAACTCTTCGTCAGCTATGACACCTGTAACGGTAACAGTGGCCACGCCACAAACACAACAGGTGCCAACACAGAGTCAACAACAGCAACAACAGCAACAGAACCCACAACAACAAACTCAACAGATTGCGACAATCGATCAGTCTGGGAACATTACAACTGGAAATGGGCAGCAGCAAATAGTGACGCAAACCGAAAATACCGACGGCACGACGTCGCTTTCCATAGCGCATGTGCAAACCCTGCAAGGCCATCCGTTGACGCTCGGGAATATTAGTCAGGTGAATATCAATGATTTTAGTCATTGAATCTTCCCACCACTCCCTTTGCTTTAGCCCTCATTCAATTTACTATTCTTTCTTTGCTTACTGTTATTTTATGTATAACATGGACATTTATACTTTAATTAGATATAGCAGGCTCTCGTGAACGTTTCCAAAATGTCCATGTTATGTGTAAAGACGTTGAGTGTGTTTTTCATTGCCTTCATTTTGAGTTTGCATCGTTTCAATAAATAATTGTTGACTTGGGCCTTAGCTTACAGAATAACTAAAGATAACACTAAATTTTATTTCCGAGCTTAACCCTTAATGTACTAATTGAATCTACATTTCCTGGTGAATTACAGTTTGTCATCGGTTTTTTCTACTTCACTTAAAATTTTTTCAAATTGTTTGATTGATACCCCAAATGGTTGAAAATAACTAAAATATTAAAAAAAATAGCAAATATCTACCTACTTTACTACACTGGTCAACTAATTTAATAATTTTTGTTGGTAATAGTCTATTTATCGCTATATTATTTCTGTAGATTATAAATTTATTAAAGGTGCTAAGTCTACGTTTTCAAGAAAAATACGAATTAAAAAACACAAAAGCCAGTAAAAGAAGCTGAATCAGCATTGTTATTTAGAACTTCATAATTTAGAGAAAAAACTACACAAATAATCTGCCACTTGTTCGGTACTAAATTAACTGTTGACCCGTGTTATTAATGAATAAATAAAAAGGAGTGGCATAAGTCCTTAAAAATGAAACATTAATTTTACATATTCATAAGGTTTTGATTCATTTGACCAATTTTATCCACGGCCTACAGCGCAAGGTACATTATTCCATACATAATTTATTAATTTCTTATTATTTTCAAAATAATCTCGTTCCACGCCTTTGCTATGGCAGCTTTCAATTCCTCTGTAGTTCGGAATTGTTTTCTGGACCCATATTATTTCTTGTAAGCCTCCTCCTCAGAAGAATTCTAAGATTTAGGTCTGAAAACACAAATTCGGTTTATTCATTGAAGGAGATGGCTCCCTAAACCATCATTGGGTGAGATTTTCAGTATACGTTGACAAATGTTCCACATATCCTTTTTGTTTTGTGCCCTTTTGTTTCCAATTTCCTCAAACTGTATTTTTCTGGCAGCCATCTTTTTTTGGTTCTGTCCCCTGGCTTTATATTTCTTAATACAATATAACATACAGATATACAATTCATTTTACTCCTAATTCACAATAATTCCTGTGGTTACAGTAAAATGTTCCTGGTTTTAATTGCAATCACAAAAAGTAATTGCAACTTTCTCATTATTTAAAACACTTGTAGGACCGTTACTCCAGAAAATAAAAACTAAATATATTGTCTTTAAATCATAGTTTTGGCTGAAAACAAGCACTATATTGTACGTAATTAAAAAGGTAATTTGGTGTAGGAATGAGCTGATTATTGTTTTATTATACTTTCATATACTGCTACAAATGTTAATTATAAAGAGGAAATTGAATAATTTTAGACTAAATAGTGTTGGTAATAGACATTATTTGAATTTTCCCCCTATAAGAAAAATTAATTAATTAAAATAACTTAAAGTTCGAAATGTGATTTGTTTATATTTTTTAACCAAAGCAACACAATATAAGTTAATGAAGATAAATGAAGATATTCCCTTACGTTATATAAATAAATAAATTTATTCGTTGAATCGTTACATAAATTTATCCATTAAATCGTATCAATTATGAAATAAGCACGATATAAAGTTGCCAAAACATTTTTTGAAAATTGGCTCTCAAAGTGTAGTAATTCATATAATCAAAGTAACATTTTCAGAGTATTCTTCTAACAGCCTAGGGTTAACTTGATTTACAATCAGTTTTATTTCTTAAGATGGTTTGGGAAATTTTTCAACTTTAGTTTGATTGATTTTCTTTTTGAAATATGAAATTTGAAATATTTATATTATTCATTTCGAATTGTTAAACATTTTCTAAAAGTCCAATTAATTATTTTCTCATTTTTCCGCTTTTTGCTCGACTAACAATTTCATTTACTTTTTAATCCTATAATTGTGCATGGATGCATTTCTGCCTGGCTTTCTCTGTCTAGTACTTGTTCTGTTAATGTATCTACAAGTCTGTTTTGTGATAATGAAGAAGTCTTGGCCTAGAGTCAACAGTTATCTTATATACTATAGCTAGTTTATCTTTCGGAATATTGTTCAAATTTGTAGCCCATTTGATGTAGTCTACTGAACTTCTGTAAAACTATTTTGGTAATAAAGTTGATTTTGTGGTACTTTCTTTTTTTTAATCCGATATAAACTCTTGTTGATGTTTATAATTTGTTTGACTGAACCGCTTAGACTTTCCCTATACCGACCCAAGAACCAATTGTTTATATAAATATATTTAACAAAATATTTTTCACATTAAACCAATTATTAATATTCGCTTACATGACATTTTTGTATTACATTTTCTATTTTAGCCAAAAAATCATAACATATTGGTAAAGAAGGTTTTTATTTTAAAAGGCAACAATAATACGTAATGATGAACTGGAAACAGGTATTATAGCGACGCACGAACCAACTTTGAGACCCCAAAATGAATTGTATCGCGTAGGTGCTGTATATACTTTACCCGAGCAAGTTTTTGAAAATAATAATAAGTTATAGAATTTAGTTGTAGTTGTGTAGTTGGTATAATTATGATTTAAAAAAAATTGTAATCAATTTTAAATTTGAAATAAATTTTCTAGAGAGACTAAGCATAACATAAGGAAATACTTGTCTAGGAGTTTTATGAAAAACAAAGAAAAATGCACAAAAGTTTATTCTCTATCATGTGAATTTGATTCATGAATTTATTCATTGCAGAAATGAAAGATAATCGTTTAATAATTCTTAGCCAGTAAGCCTTCAATATTATGTTGTTCTTGGAGTCAAGTAAAAGATTACAATAGAAAGAACGTTTCATAAACAACAAAATAAGATTCTGAATTGTAAAGAAATATTGTATAAAGGAATACATGAAAATTATTATTTTAAAAGGAAAATCAGAAATGTCATATGTAGACTGTAATTCGACTAAGTATTTATCTTACTCCAAATATGTTGGCTCATAAATCTTTACTATAAAGAAATTTCGGCCGATTTTTGTACCTCACATGTCTGTCCAGAATATTAAAATTAAAGCATTTCTTATTTGCTTACGAATTTTCTACATTTTGCGAATTTTTTAATCAATTCATTTAAATCAAGGGGGTTTTCATTGGCTTCTAAGTAAAATATTACCGAAGAAAATTTCTTACATAGCGAGGGGAAAATAATTTAACCGTTGTATAGATTATTACGTTGAAAATGGTTTGCATGTTATGATGGACAGGTGGGAATTTGTTGGAAATTGAAACTGTCCTAATACTTGTTTTCTTACTGATAATCTTGCAGAAAATAAAGATATATTGCATTAATAATGAATTATTATCATCACTTTGCGGCTCTGAATAATCTAGCTCAGAAACTGATTTTTTTTTAAGCACACACAAATAATACCTATTCTCGGATTCAAAACGCACTAAATTGATTGGTATGCTAATTTTACAGGCGAAGAAGCTATTTCAAGTATAAGTATCAATGTATAATATGTAGCATGAGAATAGTAACTTTCCCGACACCAAATTTTCCCATAAGAGTTCATTTCTGGTACTAATTTACAATTGCTTAAATTTCTCTTTTATTCTGTTGTTCACTGTGCTCGTATATTGTTTTCCATACGGTCTTTTTAGAGCGTTACACTTGATGGTTTCTAAATGGTGATCTACTTAGATAAAATTATTACCATTGGAAATGTTTACTATTTTTACATATTTAGCAAAACTAGAATCCAAGATTGCCTCTGCCAGTAAAGCTATATTTTCATGTTACATAACTTATTTTCTTCTACTTGACCCGAGTTATTATCCCATATTTTAAATACAGTTTCAACTTGAACTCCACATAATAATCAAGACAGAGCGTTTGCTTGTTTTGTTTATAATACAAGCCTTTGAATCTTAAGTCAAGACTCATAATCAAACAAATCTAATGATTAACAGTAAAGTACGAGAGCACTTTGATAAGTTAATGACTTTTTGAATTTCCCGCACAGTAATTTTAAATGCAACACTGCTCCCGTCAGTTGCCATATATTTATAGATTACTATTTTGCGCAAGCTGTGTCATTTAGTTTGTGTTTGACAGCCATTGAAAGCAGACGACCTCGTGAATTTTAACGAAAATGGGAAAAGTGATTTTCGTGTACTAATTAAACATTATATGTAGTCAGCTTGGCAAAAATCCATAAATTGGGTTACGAACTGCTACCCCATCCAGCATATTCTCCAGATTTAATCCCATGCGGCTATTTCCTGTTTCCAAACCTGAAGAAATGGTTGGGCGGTCGAATGAAAAAGTCATCACTGAAACAAACGCCTATTTTTAAGGCTTCGAGAAAACCTATTAATTGAAAGGAAAAACGTCCGACTAAATGTATAGAGCTGAAAGAAAACTATATTCAGAAATAAAACGCTAATTTGCAGAAAAAAATATCTTTTATTCCAAAAGTCACCGACTTATCAAACTGCCCTCGAAAATTACTGCAATAATTTTATTGTAAAGACAACACTTGTATTTGATAGTTATTTTAAATGTAGACACGTTTGATTTACATACTACTTTACTCCGCGTTCATTTTTAAATACGAATATATAGTCCTATATTGCTAATTATCAACATAATTTGTTATAGAGAAATTTATACCGGAGTACAAAAACAAAGGTTATTAAATTATTCTGACACGTTCTGTCCATCCATCCTTAAAATTTAGTTTAAGGCCAATTAAGAGACACTCCAAACTTTTATTCGGAGCTGGGAAATTTTTATTAAAATTATGTATGTTACTTTACCAGGAATTTATTTATTTTGAGGTCAGGAATTGTATTTTCAATAAATAAAAAATGTTTGATATAAATGTTCAGTTAAGCATTGTACAGAAGCGCCATCAACTAAGATTAAAATGTTTATATCGGCTAGCTAAGCAGTTCATCCAGTCAACAGTCAGACAGAACTTAGCCATCACATAATGTCACGAGAGGGCCGGCATTACCTCATATTTATATCATATTGTCAAATTTCTAGTTAAGTATTTTAAAATTGTACATAAAATGGAATGAATGTGAATATTAGTTAAGTATTCAATAAACCGTGAACAGGAAGCGTTCATTTAAATCAGATTCTTGAGTCTTCATTAATACAATTACTTTAAGGATGTACACATATAACAGTGATCCTAACTAGGCTGGTAAAAAGTAATACTTATCTAGTATGAATATGCAGATTTTGTGTAAATTTCTTATTCAAAGACATCCTTATGAAGATCTTCAATTTGATCTCCATCGAATTTAAAATAGAAAAAGTTGTTTGATTAGCTTGAAATTAATAAAAAACTTACTTTGCTACTACTATAAATGAAATGCAAGTGAATTCAACTAAATGTAAAATGCAATCCAATTAATGCATTACTTTTGCAGAAGGGGCAGTATTTTGAGTAATGGATATTTATTTTATTTAATTCATAATTCTTAAGAGGAATAATATATGATGGAAATCACGAATTATTTATTTATTCGTCTGAATTAAAATCAAAATAAGCTGTATTCTTTAATTTAACAATTCTGCTGAATTTGTATCTATAAATTGTGCAAAATTTAATTTTAAATGTGGATTACGATGTTACTTGAGATATGTGAGGGTGATGGGAATATAATTATTTTGTTATGCTATTTTTAAACCTGGAATATCGTCTTAGATATTTATACAAAGGACAAATATAAGAGCTTTATATGAGAGCTACAATTCTATCGTACGACTTTCTTGCAAAAGCCAACATCTACTATCTTTACTTAAAATATAAATGTATTATACACCTAAATTTCTTTAAAAAATTCTTTAAATAATGGTGAAAAGAGTTTTTAGCGCATCAAAATCCACCAAACAGTTTAGAAGTACTAAGTGAATACACTTATTTGATACTATTTCAGAAGTCAAACTTGATTGTTATTATAAATTTTAATTTTTCTAAATCAACAATACCAATTAAATTTGATTGGACAAATTCTAGAACCTTAGGAACTTATGAGAACACTATTATTTTTTAAATTGCAAATAACTATTAAAACAAATCTGTCTTGTATAAAAGCCTTTTGAAGACTGTTAATTTTTTATTTATATAAAAGTGTTTTGCAGAAAACAAGTAGAATAATTATCGCGATAAGGAAATCATATTGCCTCATTTCCAATTGTGGAGATTGTAATGGCAAATAATGAAAAAGATACCTTTAATAGGAGGGCATATATTGACGTAGATCTTTTGGAATTTCAGTCAGACAGAAAATATAATATGCTCAATTTAAAAAAGGTGGCTTCCATTGTGTAAACTGTACTAGCTACACAAGTAAGTATTGCGCGAACCTTTACAGGCTTAATTAATACGTTGACCACCACGTTAGTCACCGGTAACTGACATTGAACTTTCCATTCGGGCCGCGTCAGTAATCGGTGACTGACAGCATAAAGTAAGATACGACAGAGTTGGCGCCTTACGTGTTGAATGAATGCCCATAAGTATTTTGCTCTAAATGTAATTATCTTCTACGATAAGAAACAATAGCCCTAATATGTTTAAACACCTGCATCGACGAAGTTGTAATCTTAGAAGTGAGTTTGGAATTGTTATAACGCAACACCAACCAACTTCTAAGCAGCGCGCGCGTAGCTTGACGGAGTTTTCTTTCTAAATGCGCGTGGCAGTCGACGTGTTAAGTATTAAATCATCAAAGATACAATTTTTTTCTGTGACTAGTTATATGCTTTGCCTTTAAATTTGAATCATTTCCCATAGCAAGTAATATACTTTATTAAACACTTACTAATCAAAATTAATAACTTTTTTCTCATATAGGACACACAGGGTATTTTTTAGTGAATATGCCAAAATGAGTGGGATGAAAGATCTGACCTAGGCAAACAAAAAATTGTATGACAGGGGGGCTCTCAACCGTTTGGAAGTTACAGGATGGTTTGTAAATTTCAGTTTTCCATGCTGTCTACTATTTTATTTAATCGACATCCAACACACGTCAAAAATCTACTATCCTAGTGTCTTCTCCAAAAATGTCAACAATGTCAACATTGGCGACCTATCAGCACCCACTGCAGGTACACTCACTTCCGAAAGTGGAAAAGTGTTTTTAATTTCTCTAAAATTAACGTTTCATCGAATTTTCTCCAAAATTCACGTAATTCACCTATTTATTATTTTTATCGAATTACCACGTATGCAAATTTATTCGTGGAAAACGTTTTGTGGTATATTAAAAAAATTCTCATAGATTGAATTAATGCTGAAATGATGTCGGTCTTATCCGACGAGGTACGAAGATTGTGGAAGTTTTTTGCCCTGTTCTCTGCATCATATTTCAGAAATCAAGTGCAAAATTGAATCTCTCGGAATCTCGTTCCAGTACTCCTTGCACTATGGTTGGTTCTGGATGAATAGCCTTCCAAATTTTAGGTGAAGACACTCCTAATAATTTTGCGACTGGTCTCGGGTTCGTTTCAGCGTTTTGTCTGACGATGGTGTTTATTTGCTGTTTGACGTTGATTTTTGGCGTAAGTTCGATATCGCTGCGTTGCATAGATCATAAGACAAAAATAAAATAATGATGTGCATACCTAGAGAACTTCGAATTTATAAATCACCTTGTAAGTCTTAAACGGTTGAGATGCCTCCCTTCTGCCATATAATTTTTTGCTTGTCCAGGTCATACCCTTCATTCCACTTATTTTGAAATACGCTATACGAAACCCTTTGTATATGAAGCTCATTTATATTAAAATAACTTTCAATAGAAATTATAATGTAATTTACCACGTATTTGGGAAAAATAGTGTTAAAAAATAAATAAATTATTGTTTTAGTAACTTTTAAGATTAAAAAAAAAAAATATCGGAAACTTTAACGTTACTAAAATAAAAGTTCGGATCTTCGGGTATTACAAAATATAAAGAAATCTTAAAATCCCCTACGGCAATTTGTTTAAATAAACTTTTTTCACAAACAAAATTTATTTCATACAATAAATAGTAAAAAAATATTAGTGAAAGGTCAATCTCGAAATATGCGTCTTAAAAAAAATAAAAGTTGCATGTCAATCACATTTTAAAGCGCCATATGGGCTGCGTTCTCGAGAGTGCAATTTTGTAGCCAGGGCAGTAGATTTAAGTTTCTGGTTTCAAAATAAAATATTTTAGAATTGTAGCTGAGTGTACCAGCTTTGAGTTGTATTTCGTTATAATTTGTTTTGACGCCCTTAATTTTTTGAAATTTGATGCGAAAATCAAAATTAAAAGGATTATATTTATGTATTTTAAAATTTGTGTCTCAAAGTACTTTTACATAAGATAGGGAAAAAACTTTTTTAATCGATTTATGATATAAATAAATAACAATTAATTTATTTATATGCAAATAATTGTTAAGGGAGTGAAGAATATTCTTCCATGTGTATTTTGTTACATTTTTATAGCATTTTCAACCAAATTTTAGTCTGTTAAAAATTATAATATAATTTTTTATTCTACTGATATCAGCTTTATTTATACAGTGTCAAGGCTATTATGTTTTTACTATTTTTTCCAACGTTGTCAACTAAGTGTTACAGTATTGTGCAAATCAAACGCAATACTTCATATATTTATGATGAATATTGAAAATCGATTATAATTAAAAGATTAACACTAATTTTATTTACTTATTTTGTTTCAATAACAAGTTCTAAGAAAAATTAAAGTAAATTACTTGTCATCAAGACATAAAGAAAAAAAAATATAAATTTCTGTACACACTCATTCTCAACACCTGTGCAAACACATGCAACTTCTTTCACCGTTGCTGAAAAACAATACTTCATAAAACACAAATGCGACATTAACTGATATAGTTTGGCCCATTTTATTCAGTTTGGTGTCACAGGTAATGGTATATGCCCGCTTTTAAATTTCTCATAGTATTTGGAACAATGGCGCGTACAAAATATAACAGTAAATTAAAATTGAAATTAATTAGTGAAATAGATCGCGTATATTCAAAAATCTTTCCGAAGAAATATGGTATTTCGAGGGTCCAAGAGTCGCATTGTCGAAAGATATCACGAAACGGGGCACACAAGAACAATACATTCGGGTTGTCGACCGCGTATAACAACTCAGTTTGAAGATAAGAAAATTGTCTGAATAATCAAAAGCAACCCGTTCATTTCTTTTAACAAAATTTTACAAGCTATGAAATTGATCGTAGACTTGAGCAGGATCAGAAGACGCGCAATTGAAAATAATTTGCATGCTTTTTGTCCTGCCAAAAATCGTGACCAAACGACAAAAGTTCTGATTTTTAAATAAAATTCTGGTTTTCTTCATTTTTGGGCTACAATTCTCTCTAGACCACATCGACAGCCCACTTTCCAAATGAAAGACAATTCTCTTTAGGGGCCTTGGGTGGCATAGCTGGCTCCGCGGTTTGGCTGTGATGTACAAAGTGTACCATTCCGAAGTTGTGGGTTCGATTGCCATATGATAACTCTGCTTAAAAAATAGTAAACAATAACATCGAAAGTTGCCCGTGTGCAGCAATTTGAAAATGAAATTCTAAATTGTAAAATCAAAATAATAAAAAAAAGTTTTCTTTACCGATGAGAACTACTTAAATCAGTCATGCCTTACGTTGAAGAGGAGATGCCACTTCGATCGATGTTTCAACAGGATAATGATCCTAAACACTCATCGAAGTTGGTAAAAACTTGGTTCGAACAAAATAGGGAGTCTAAGTCCTTCCACGGCAGTCCACAGACGCCGGACTTGAACAGTATTGAAAATATTTGGAGGATTATTAAGCGGAAAATCAGTGGATAACAATTTGGTCCAAGTGGGTCCATTCCAGAGAAGTGCGCACAAGTAATAAAACATAAAGATTATTACACTAAATATTGAAATAACGCTTCATGGTTTTTGGCGCAAAACGTATTTTCCACGTATCGACCAGACCGCTCTGTATTGGAAGGAAGGAAATGCATGAGGTAGTGGTCATTAGCAACCTGTGCTTGCCTGAGTTAAGATACTGATGATCTAGCCATGATCTTGCTCAGGTTTGCGACAGCAACAACGACTTGTCAGCATTTGTTACTTCTCACCCGCAGTAGCTGTTCCCTGGTGAGTTTCGTGTCGATTATCACCCCCAGTTACTAAGTGGCAGATTTCATCTGCACACGCTCCTCCTCCAACATCATGGGCAGAATGGTACTGATCCTCCTCTTCTTCAGGACGACTATCTCGGTCTTAGTGAGTGCCAGCGACAGAACAGACGTTCACCCTGGCTCATGGCTATGCTGAGTTGCAGTTGCGTCAACTTTGAAGTACGAGCCACTATCAGCACTGCGACATCATCTGCGTTACCGATCAGCATGGTCCCATAAGGCATGTTTGGATGCACGTTCCAGAGGTCGGGTCCCAGAATCGAGCACTGGGCCGCCCTTGCAGTGACCGGCCTCCTACGCTGGCCATCCCGTAAGGTACACCAGAGATTGATCAAGGATTTCGACCAACCTTGCCGAGTTGAACACGTTTTTCATGTCAAGAGTAACGAGGAGGACCAACCGACGGGAGTGGCCATTCCCTGCTTCAGCCCTCTCCATAGCATCCACCACTTCCTGTATGACGCCTGCAGTGGAGCGCTCTCACCGGAAGCCGTACTATCGTTCCGGCAGAACGCCCGCATCCCAAACCGCCAAAAGCGTTGTATATCCTGAGCAAAATCTCAGGGCGCACGAGGTACGCAGTTTTCAGGGCCTCTACCGGTATTTCATTCTGGTGCCTTACCGTTGCGAAAGGAGGCCAGCCACCGCAACTTCCAACTCTTCCTCGGTGAAAGGCGGGATTTTCTCTACCTCCATGTAGGGGAATTCTTCCCCTGGTAGGAGGGAAAGAGCGCATCGACAATCTGGGAGGCTTTCTCCGCGCTCATGCAGAAGAGAGCAAACATTAATCCTTCAAAAACTTTTCAATCAGAACATTTTTAAATCTATTTTATTTAATCAATAAAATTCTTTGATTACTGAAAATTATACGTCTTAATAGATTTAATTCACAACTCCGACAAATTAAATTTGTTCACAAAAAAAAACAATATTTAACGAGAAACCTACTATATCTAAACTACAGTCATGCCAAAAATTTATATGTACAAAACAAGTGCTTTAATATGAATACATTTACAAATGATTGTCAATGGTTGTCATGCCAACTAAACAACCAAACAAAGATTACATCTAAACTTTTTATTCACACCTAAAGATTCCGAATCGATTTACGATAATGTAAAATGAAAATCTCGTGGTGGAATTTGTCATTACAAAAACCGAAACTGAAATGACCACTAAAACACTCCCTTCCCAGTGAAGAGGTAGAAAAGTTAAATCAAT
This sequence comes from Philonicus albiceps, assembly GCA_963969385.1. Classification (NCBI taxonomy): domain Eukaryota; kingdom Metazoa; phylum Arthropoda; class Insecta; order Diptera; family Asilidae; genus Philonicus; species Philonicus albiceps. The sequence goes on along the minus strand of OZ017772.1, from coordinate 27,273,885 downwards.
TTCTGATTTCAAAAAACTTTAAAGAATCAAGAAAATGTAACTCTTTTGTGATGTGTGTTACGTCCCTCCTAGACACTGGACTATAGTACGAAGAGTTTATATTTGATAAACAGGCACTGGCTGCTCCTTTAAAAGATTCGAGTTAGCTTGTGTTGTTTAAATCTGCCGCATATGGATCAGGATAATTAATTCGACTATTGATTTCGGAGATATTAGTAGTCAAATATGGTTTTAATCTGTAAGCATAAGTTAAGTTAATCGACTGTTATGGTAACACCAAAAATGTAGGTACCGTTGAGAGAAGTACGGTGTTCGAAGTGGAAAAGAAGTTCTGGCGTTTTGTTTTTTTGGCGAATAAAGACCATCGAATAGAGCGGACGTGTTTTCTTCCCTATCCGCCCCTACAATGTCAGAAGTGGGATAAAAGAAATCCACGTCTAAAAATAGTGGAGAGGTGAAGGACAAATAACTAAGTTAAGATAACTCTCGTATTTTGCTAATTAATTTACTGTGAAATAAAAATTGTGTTACACTGACTGATGTGGTAACGGAACTGAAGTGTAAGGGATTCATTCAATAGTTAGATTTGGCCGTATAAGTGCAGCAGAATATAACGACGTTCATAAGTGAACATATTTTTGGGACTCAATCTTAGTGATCGGCCCATCACATTACCGACATTTTTTTGTATCTTTATGGAGCCACACATTTCATGGTTTTTGCAAAACGCAACGGTAAACCAACTCAAGGAAATGTTGGAGTTGCTGCAGCTGAGAACCACAGGCCAGAAAAATGAGCTCCGAAAAAGGTTGGAAAACGCTCTAGAGCAGCAAACACCGGAAAGGTTGGAACAATTGATACCAAGCAATGATTCAATCCGAAGAAATAGTAACACTCCCAATGAAAATATTTCTCCCTATGATAATTCATCTTGTGAAGCACGTGAAGAGGAGCCCCAGACCGCTGAAGACGGCGAAGTATCGGAGCAGGAGCTGGATGAAGAATTAACCCGGTTGCGACAAAAGTTCAAGAAAAAGTCGGAAATTGCGAAATTGAAGCGGCAGTTGGCTGATCTTGAGGGTGCCCAGATCCAGTCCGCTGGAAGACATCTTTTCGCATTTAAGGATGTGGAGGACTCGCTTACACCGTTTGATGACGAAGGCAATTATAATTGAGTGTGACAAAGGTGTTGCAACAATTTGAAGAAGTTGCTGATCTAATGGCTTGGGACGAGAAATCGAAATTTATCTACGCAAGGAGCCCAATCCAATGGTCAAGTTGAGCGGATTAATCGTTTACTTACCCAATGTTGGCCAAAGAATGTGAGTTTGGTTCTACTCTAGATTGATATAAGCACCTTGTTAAAATAGAGTATGCATTGAATAATACGGTAAACCGTAGTACAGGCTTCTCGCCTAGCATGCTATTATTTGGGGTGGATCAGAGAGGACATTTGTGCGATAGAGTCGCTGAATATCTAAAACAACAGGTGGAAGGTGTTCCTGATAGACAAATCGATCTACTGGACAAAAGAATGAAAGCTGAAGAAAATATTCAGCATTGTCAGGAGTATAATAAATCTTAATATGATAAACATCATAAACGACCCCATAATTATTGCAAGGGTGATTATGTAATGATTAAAAACAATATCATGTTGCCCGGTATAAATAAAACATTATTTGCGAAATATCGTGGTCCCTACGGGATCGTAGAGGTACTTGATAAGGATAGATACGTTTTGAAAGATCTTGATGGTATGCAAGTTTCACGAATTCCCTATCGCGGAGTATGCGCGCCCGATAATATGAGACCATTCGCTAGAGTTTGAACGAGATTCCAAATTTCCTAAGTAAATTATGTTGAAATTTGTCATATTGGCAAGTCGTTAGATAAATTCGTGGTAACTTAATTGCAGTTAAGTAGTCTAGACATTACTTTCATTTGACACGGCCATTCGTTAATTCTTGATATGTATGCATATTGTATCGATTTATCATGATATGTATAAACCTATCTTAATTCTGTAAATGTGATCAAGGCCACCTTAATGTAAATTTGCTATCTAAGAGTAAATTCGTATTTGTATTGTAAAAAAGTAATTGGTTCAATTACCATGTCAGGTTGGCCGAATATGTAAGCATAAGTTAAGTTAATCGACTGTTATGGTAACACCAAAAATGTAGGTACCGTTGAGAGAAGTATGGTGTTCAAAGTGGTGAAGGAGTTCTGGCGTTTTGTTTTTTTGGCGAATAAAAGACCATTGAATAGAGCGAACGCCCCTACAAATCTATCCAAAGAGATGTTAATATTTTTGTCTTTTCTTTAATTGTGATTATTATTAAATTAATAATTTTATGCTTTTCTACGACAGAAAATGGTCCATTATAACAATTCTGAAAAATTCCTTTTTATAACTCGTTACGAACTAAAACATGAGAAGAACTTTCTAAATCCTTGAATTTGGAAAATATTGTTTTATCGTGATTCGATGCTAGAACAGGACATATATTACAAATAGATCTTTTAAAAGATTAACAAAAAGACTTTGATGAGGAACTTTTGAATTTTGATTGAGAAGATCCGTAGTATGAATATGGGGGTTCTAACCCAAACCTACAACTGAAACATAAAAATGTATGAAATCTGAAAAAAAAGATAAGGCGGTTTCATGTAAAAGTGCTCCTTGAGGAGCTAAAATGATCATCGGCGAGTCGCTGATATGGAGACACGGCGAGGCGAGCTTTAATTCGTGCTGATAAGAGTTTTTGGCGTGAGAGGGCGGTCAGTGTCCAAGGCAGCTGCTGGGTGCGTGAAAGCTAGAGAAGTTTTAGTTTGTTTGATGAATTGTTCCTTAGATAGAATTTGTATATGAATGAATATGAAGGTCGCCTAAATGATAGTGATTTTGGATATTGCGCTTTATTGCGGTAGGTTATGGGATGATTGTTGCGATGAATATTTGATGGGAATTTGTAAGAAATTGAAATTTAGAGGATATTGCTGCGGGGAATATTGTGATTAACACGTTCCCTGCCACGTGTTTTGTTGAAAATTCTAGCAGGGAACGTGTTAAGGAATTTAAAAATATTCTGGTTGCGGTGAGTGTCTTGTTTAAAATATGAATGTTCAGTATAAGATAAAATTTGAGTCTAAATTAAGAGCTGTGAAATTTTTACACCCAGTCTGTTCTAAATCAAAAAGCAAGTTAGTGAACTTAACGTTTCATTTTAACCAGCGAAGAATAATTATTCTTTTAACAATGGATTCACTGAATTTTAATGAAGAATTTGTTAGTCTAGAGGAACTGAATGGTTGCGATTACAAACCTATTTTAAAGTGGAGGAGATGGATCCTTTAAAAGCCTATGCTATGCTAGGCTGCGGGAAGGTTATAACAAAATATGGAGATCGAATTGTACTGGAACTAGAGAATCATCAGATGTTTTTACCTGAACGATTACGTAATATATCAACCAAGATGATTGAAAGACTCAACGAAGGTGGATTCTATGTAACATATCATGAAACAACTGCAAACTCTTATAATTTAAATTTATGAAAAGCTACATCTATACCTAATTTTCATACTAACTTGTAGATTAAAAGATAAATAAATAAATACCTATTTTTGTGGAATAACTCAATTATTTTATTTTGTTTCACTTACCCATTTATCCACATACATACAAAATGTTTTTTCCACTCAACTGTTGTTCTTCACAATTATTTTTTATACATAGAATATTTGAGTCATTTATGTTTAGTCATGTTGAATTTCGCAATAAGTATTATAAAATTTGGAATTTTTTTGAATTTTGTAATATTGTTAAATTATTATTCTCTGCAACAATTTATTTTTTCTTGGAATTTAAACTGGGAATCTAAATAAGCATGACTTATCAAAAAAATCTCAATACAGCTCAAGTTTTCATGATAACAATGTTTTGGGCTGAGACAATAAAACCTTTAACTACATTTTGCACTTCCGAAGGAGGGTGGGCACATTTTAAAATTATTAATGCAATCGTAGATTCTAATAAGCTTCTTGAGGTATATATGACTCCAGAAAATTTTCATAGGAATCAAGTGTTGAGAATGAGAAGTGGAGAATGTATTCCAGTTGTGCTTCTTCATAACAAATTCCATTTCACATCATGGCAACATGTCAATATAGAAGTTAGTGGTAATAAATAAAACTATACAAAAGTATAAAAGAGAAATAAAAGTTGATTTTTATAGAAGGTACAATCGTAATAATAGGGGAATCTTAAGATGGTACAATAAAGTCAACAAATCATTTTCCACCCGAATGTCCAATGAAAGTAAGGATTGATGATCGACTACAACATGCACCTATAAATTCTACGGAAACTGAACACATCCATTAGTTTCTTTAAAGAATGCAGACTACTCACAAGCCACAAGTCAATAAATCAAAATGCATTCAAACCGTTTTTTATTGTTAAACTTCTTGTTATTCTAAATAAATAAATCTTATGAATGATGGTATGAGCAACATCGATTTTAAAATAAATCTTCCAAATAGCGATCAAATAAAAGTTGGTTTAACTTTTCAACTACTAACATATACTAATAATACAACATTATCACCATCATCACTACCAACATCATTAGGAAAAACAACATCACCAGAGGATTCTGAAACTAAAAAGTCTTAGAAGAAATTTGTATCTATTGAGGAAGCTATCGAGGGCTTTAGGTAAGAATTAATTAAAAAGGAGTTGAATATTGCTGGATATATGGTATTGAAAGCAATAACATTTTTTATACTTGAATTTGATTATGATATTGTAATAAGAGTTCGGTGCACATACGATAGTAATTATGTAGCTCGCTCATTAAAAGTATCTTGTTATTAGTATCATGAATATGAGACGTAGAGGATTTTAAGTAATGGCGAGGTTGAGTTAATAAAACAGCATGATCCTAACTATAAAACTGATGTAGATTTACTGGATCTACGTCAAATAAGACAGACATACAAATGAATATATTTTAAATGAAAAAGTAAACTCAGTTATAGTTCGTCCACCGTCTTAGAAAGATGAATATTGAGCAATTTCTAAGTGAATGCTTTGATACAATGTGCAATGAACATAAAGAGGAAATAGAACAACATTGGGAATTTTTAAAAACATTCATAAACGTTGATAAAGTTAATTCTAAATATGGAGAACATTACGTAAGTTACGCTTGGTCTAAAAATGATGCAAATGAGGGCCCCGATACATGTGATTGCTATTATGTGGATATGCATTTAAAAAGAGTGTTATACAAGGTGGCGCAAAATTAATCATTTAATTTTGTTTTTGTATAACTTTTTTACTAAATAAAAAAAATATTTTGGGGGATGGAAATCTTTATCTTTGGGTCTTTACAATTTTTTCTGTTAAGTGGAAAAGATGATATCCGTCAAGTGACTGCCGCCAGTGTTGATACACTTTGTGCTCGTTTTATCGCATTTTCCATGACTTTCCGCAAGATTTCCGGTGATAACTGTTCGCATTCCTGTCATATATTCTCTTTAAGGGCTGCGATTGTCTGAGGCAAGAAACGCTTCCTTCACAATATCCATTGTGGCTCGTGCTGTGTGTGCGGTTGCACTGTCTTGTTGAAACTATATGTTCACCAAGCCCCGCTCCTCCAATTCTGGCAGTAAGAAGTCGTTTATCATGGCCCTGTAGTCTTCGGCAGTAACAGTTTCCGTATTGCCAATGGTGTCTTCAAAAAAATACGGCTCAATCACTCCTTCCGCGTAAACGCAGCACCACACAGTGGCTTTGAGTGGATGTAACGGCTCTTCGTGCATGACACGCGGATTTTCAGTACCCCAGAAACGGAGATTTCGTTTATTGACGAAACCGCTTAAATGGAAATGCGTCTCGTCGCTGTGCTAACACCATCGACCGATTATTAGTCAAAAAAATGGACACAATTATTCTACGCTCTTGCGGTTTATAGGGCTCCATTGCTTGTCTGTTTGTTTTCTGCAGCTGTGTAGTTCACAAATGTCAAATATGATTGACGTACGACGCCATTTGCAATAATTATAACATCTTCCGATAGAGTGATTTATTTTGCGTCACTTTGTACTTGATTAATTTCTATACAAACGTAAGAAAAAGATCTTGTTTATCTTGTTATGGCAAAAAAAAGGATCTCACAAAAAGTACGTTTCACATCATCACCAGCAGAGATTCATTGCATGATTACATGCGATTTTGCATATAGAGCTACTCGTAAGGGGGAATGGTATTTACATGCAATTGAAAGATACCGCTTCCAACAGAGAATTAATGAGCTAAACAAAATTCTAGAACCAATATTGAATGAATATTATCGAAAGAAAATATATAATATTAGATTTAAAAATTTTATGTATTTTACACGTTAACAATCTTTTAAAATATTTTTCTTTATTTCGTATGTTTGTTATACACTGTTTCGTTTTTCACCAAGCTCTTCAATCTGTTTTCTTGTTGTTATGATTTAAAATACATCAGTTTTATTAATCCAAGAATTGTGTTTTGAATCAAATCCTAATCATTTAACATAAACCTTATCATCTTTTCGTTTTACAATTTTTTCAACTAAGAATAAAGTGGGATTTTGTAATCTTCCAAGAGATATGTAACTGGATTTGTTAGCTGGATTTTCCTTATATTAAAAAATGTCAGTTGTCCAATTTGGTGTGTAGGCCTTTTCAAACACATGTTTGTATTTACTAATTCGAACAAAGTCTTAAATTTTATATGGAGGTTTCGGGGCTACTTTTATATGATTATATGCTGTGGATAATAATTTATGTTCTTTTGTTTTGGTGACATCAACCGGCCTCATTTGTATTGTTCGATGCTTTTTATTATTATAGTCCATTAATAAATCCTTTATGATATCAATCCTTCAATATGATCCCCTCATGCTAAACTTTTCCACATCATAGACTTTAAGGTTCTATTAAATCGTTCAACTTTTATATTATTTATAGTATATTAGAGAATGTGTCAATAATAGTTAATAGAAAGTTGTACCCATTATTCTGAGATGCATATGCACCCATTTCTACCAAATCAGCTTACCATAAATCATCCAGCCCTTTAATAACTACGCGACGTCTTTTAAAATTCCTCCTATCGGACTTATGAAGTTTATTGACAACAGTTCTTTTACTCATTATTCTTATGTTCGCTCTTAGGAGTTTTAATTGTAAGTGATTCTACATTTATAAACTTTAAAGTTAAATTAATATTACTAATATCAATATATTTCATTGTATAGTTAATAGCTTTTTCTATCTGATCTGATTTATCATTTAGATCAGCATTTGCTTTTTCAATTTTTACAATTTCGGATTGAAGATATCTACTGATGATATCGACATAATTTTTATTTGCAGTATCTTCGTCTTTTATAGGATCCGAGAGATATTTAATTTGTTTCAGTTGCATATCACAATCCCCATTTGTCGTTAATAAGAAACCTATTCCTGAGCTTCCTGGAGGACCTCTTTCACCATCAGCTCTTGTCGAGCCCCTCTCACTGTGCGGACCTGACAAACCATGTTTCGTGCTCGAACGTTCAAACTTGTCAACATTCATTGTTATTATAAGTATAGAAGAGAAGTGACTATCCTATTTTATTCAATGATGTTAGTTTATTTTAGTTCTTCTATTATGGCTGTGATCTCATTATGATAGTTATTATGTCCTGCTTGTTGTGATGCTATTTTTTTTTATGGGAGCAGGGAAATACTTTTACGTATATATATTTACAGTATCCCGGACTCCCCAGCTTAGCTGGGCCTACTGGCTAAAACCCCGCTCCCTTCCCCTAGGAGCTCCACCCCGGAACCGTCTGTGAAACATTATTTCGGGGTGGAGTCCTATATTCCCCCCATCAGGGCCCCCCTACACTGACAGGCGCTCCCTGTTCGCGACCTGTTCCTTCTGGTAAAGGATCCCTTTCACGAAAATGGTGATTCTTCGCCAGAAGTCTCTTTCCTGCAGCATAACCTCGACTATATTATCAGGGCTTATGTTGCCAATCATCCTTTCCACTTCGTCTCTCTCCGCCCTCCAGCGAGCACATTTAAAGAATGTGTGGAGAGCGGAGTTCGAGGGGGGTCTCAGTATACACAACACGGGCCCGGTACCTTCCCTATGCGGTAAAGGAGGGCTAAAGGGGATAGTGCCCGTGCCCCGTCAGCATCTGGGTGAGGTAGTAGTCGACCTCCCCATGCCGACTATTAATCCAGGTGTCCAGCCGGGAATAACCCGCGACTCCTCGTCCCACCTTTCCTGCCAGGACGCCAAGGTCCTGGCCTGCACGTTCCGCTGGGTCTCCAGGCTTTTCCTGGTGGACAGACAGTCGCTCCCTAGCCAAGAGGTCAATCGGAATGAACCCCGCAACCACCAACACCGCCAGTTCCGAGATCCTGCGGTAGGAGCTCACGATGCGTAGGGCCGCACGTCGCTGTACCGAGAGCAAGCGCCTACGGTACTTCTCACACCGCATCGCGCCGGCCCCGTAGAGCATGACGGCCTCAGCGGTGCGGAGCAACAGACGCCATTTGTAGGGTCTGGGTCCACTAATGTTGGCCATGATCCTGCTTAGCGCCGCCGTCACCGCAGCCGCCTTGTCCGTCCTGCCCCGGATCTCGTCCCAGAAGGTGAGTCTACAATCGAGGCTCACCCCCAGGTGCTTGATCGCGGGCTTCGTCTGGACCGACATGTTTGGATGCTCTTCTTCGTCAGAAGGACGATCTCGGTCTTGGCTAGCGCCAACTCCAGTCCGCGGTCGCGCAGCCAGGGACCAACCCGACGCGGTAATAACCGCCGCAATGTCGTCGGCACACCCAACTAGAAAAGACCCTGCCGGCATCTCCAGACGCAGGATCCCATCATATGTATAGTTCCATATGTGGGGATCTAGAATGGAGCCCGGGGCCGCCCCCGTCGATAGCACTCTCGTTCCCGGGCCATCCTCCGTCTCGTAATTGAGGGTACGGTTCTTCATGTAATCCCCTATTACCTGCAAGAGATACTTGGGAACCATGAAGTCGCGTTCTAACGCGTCTCCCTACCTCACCGAGTTAAAGGCGCTACGCACATCCAGAGTGATCAGTAGGCACACCGGGCAGGAATAATGGTTCCCGCTCTCGGCGGCCCAGGCCGCGTCGACCACCTCCTGAATAGCATGCACCGTCGGCCATACTGTCTTTCGGAAAGATCTCCAGCGGCCACAACAGCCGCATGGAGGCGAAGCGACCTGGGGAACCCTATGGGTCCTTTGCCCTTGCTGATCAACACAAGCCTAGCTGCCTTCCAGCGGGAGGGAAAGATTTCCGCTTTCAGGTAGGCATTGTATATATCCAGCAAGAGCTCTGGATGGCTTGCCGTCAACGCCTTCAACACATCTGCTGGAAGCCCGTCGGGCTCTGGCGCCTTTTGGTTTTGCAGACTCCGCGAAGACTTCGGGAGCTCCTCCATTGTGAAGGAAGGAGCCTCGATTGCCCCGCCGGTCGCGTGGTTATGCTCCAGCGGCTGGATGGTGAAAAAGGCATTCACAATGGAACGAATTGTCCCCGCTTCAAGAAACCGCCCCCAATTTGCGGAGAACAATCCTATACCCCAATCCCCAAGGGTCATCATTTAGATCATCTCTCAGCCGCTTCCAGCAGCGGTGCTTACTCGCCTTGATGGCCCTGCGAATGTCCTTCTTCGCCACTTTGGCATCGGCGGATCAGTGGGCTGCGTCAGGATCGCGTTAGTCAACTCATTGCGCCAATCGTCTGAGACGGAGGCACTTCCGCCTCAGTTCCGCGATCTCATTCGTTCACCAGTAGGCAGGACGTCGCCTCTCCCTGCCGGGCCCTTCCTTGGCACAGCTTTCTGGCAAGCCCAACGAATGAGACTCATTGTCGAGTCTACCACTCGCCAGGCTCGTTCGAGAGGAGATAGTTCCTCCGGAATGCCTTCCACAAGTCGTTGGCCGCGTGTGATGGCTAGAGACAACCTTTCGGTGTCCATTCTTGTGACATCTCATCTGGGCAGGCCCTGTCCGCGCCGAGCCTACACTGGCCCCATACTACGCACGCGGAACACCACCACAAACGAAGCCGGAGTCCGCGCCATGGTCCGCGACGCCGAAGCGTAGCAGATCCGGGACCCAGATTGCCGCCGTGCCAAGGTCATCCTGATACCAAGTTAGATTGTCACCGTCTGGATACTGCTCGCTGATGAGAACCACATTAGCGCCTTTCTCGAGACGGATCTGAGCCAACAGGTCATGGGCCGTCCTGCTCCTGTTCAAGTTACCCTAAAGCACAGGTGCCATTACTTACGCTTGGCCTGGCTCAGAGCATCGCGGAAGACACCACACTCCCTCGACCCCGCGACATGCCGCCGCGCTCCGGCTCTCCCCGCCACTTCCGGGCAGAGGAAGCATTTCGGCTCGGCAACATACTCTTTTGCGGAATGGCCCGCCCCCTACACCGGAAGAAAAGTTTGCTGCGGTCCGGGCCACTGCAGGCCTGGCTTTGGTGTCCGTACCCAAAACACTTAAAACACCTGGGCACGATCACACGCCTGCGCAGCCTGCAGTTGATGCACCCAACCTTTATTTTGACCGCCTTTAGCAGCACCCTCGCCGCCGCCTCGTCGAAGTCCGCTATGGCCATCCGGCTACGGCCGTTTGTACGGGTCAGCGTAACCCGAAGGTGGCCGTTATAGCACCGAGGTCCTTCCTAAACGCTTCCTCTACCTCCAGCGCGGTCGTACAGCCGTCCAGCTCCCTGATCTCTAGGAAGCTCTCAGTCCGCGACGGGGTCAGTCCGCGACGGGGTCGGCTCCGCATTCTTCCTTTTTTCAACCTTCCCCTACGTCCGGAGTGATGGGCTGGTATCACCTCTTTTCCCCGATGGCTTCGGGGACCGACTTCTAGCCGGAGCCGCCTGTGGTATGGCCAGGGCCGCCGGCCCGGTCTGGGTGCCGGCAACCCTCGTCGACGGTCTCCGCAGAGGCAAGTCGCGGCGGATTTCCGCGCATAGCCTCCTGGGCTAGTCCAGCCCGTTCAGCGTTTCCTCCAAGGCCGGCAAGCCGTCCTTAACTACTCTGGAGATGTTGGGCTGCTTTCTCAAGGCTACCAATATCTTCTGGATCGTCACCTCCATTTGCAGAAAGCTCCTCTCGAGACTTTCCTCCACCGCCGCCAGCTTGGTCGCCAGCCCGGCTGATTCTGGGAGAGCTCCCGAATCTCCCTGGTGGCGGGCGTCCTCGACCCACCACCGACCGCCTCTCTCTCCCTCGTCGCCGATTGCGCGGATCCGCAAGTCCCCTCCTTCGCCGCCGCCAGCCTCCCAACCGGAGTGGCTGGGGCTGGCGAAGGCAGGACTTCCCCAATGGACCCCGAGAGGTCCACGTAGCTCTCGCGCAAGTGCGCTCTAGCAACCGGCGTCGAAAGCATCGGTGACCGGAGCACCCGCGACTTTCTGGCGCAGGGATCAGCATTCGGACTGCCGCTTCCCTTCTCCTCCCCCAAAATATCCCTTGCAAGCGATTTATTTATGTTATCCATAATTAAATATATAATGGGTATAATACTTCCCATCTTCAGGCACTGGCTAGAAGTTGCAGCCTTTCTATTAATTCATTGGGATCATTCCAATATAAATATATAATCAATATTACTTTTAGGTAGTTGCATTAAACCTTTTCCCTCATGTAAATTGAATTTGCTTATAATATTTGTAAATTTATACCCCCTATTGCCATTGATTTGACTACTAGGGTCATAACTTGGTTTATGAGCGCCAGTGCTAACAACAATATTTGTATAATTTGCAAGTCTTCCTTAGTATAAAAGCTTGCTGCGGTTCTTTTCATAAAAAGCAATTCGCATAAACCAAGTGTTATATTGTATTCTTTTCCAGTAATTATAAAACTCTCATTCTTGATTTTAAGAACTGTATTTCCTATCTTCCACTGATTACCATCAAAATACACACCATATGTAGTACCAATGGTAGGACTATTTTCAGAATATAATTTCATATATATATCTACTATTATTTCTTTAAAACTTACTTCTTTTTCAGCAAGTGTTTGAGATGTCGATATAAAAGAGGAATCATCCAATCTGGAAGACCGGTTATTTTTCAATAATGGTGTATTGGTGAGTTCTATTTTTGGAAAAATAGCTTTAGATGTTTTATTCAACTGGCTTAGCTCATCGTATTCACTCTTTGGCTCATCTTTTATATCAGTCTTATAGTTTTCTTCAGCTTTTGTGATAAGTTTATGAAGTGGTTTTGTTATAGGTTTGAATGTTTCTTCTGATTGAGATTCTGAACTTGAACTTTTCCAGTTTTCAACATTTGAAATTTTTTCTTCAAAGAATATCTTAGTTTCACTATATTCCTAATAGTGTCTTCTCAATGTCGCTTATCTTCTTTTGACTTATATGACATTATTAAGCGCCTTTTTAACTGTTCTATGAACTGCTTTAACTGGTCTTTGAACTGCTTTAACTGGTCTCTGAACTGCTTTAACTAGTCTATGAACTGCTTTAACTGGTCAATGAACTGCTCTAACTGCTTTAAACTATTCTGCTGATTAAAATTATATATGTATACAGTCGCGAACAAAACATCTGCGAAACATCAGTCAGCTGGGATATCTATGAATATCCAGTTTTAGCAAAAGCTACAAAACATACATGGTCTGAAAAAACATCTTCACAACTAGAAAATCCCGGATTTGTTGTGTTTGCTTTGCAAACAAATCGTAAAAGCAATAAATTTGAAGATGCCAGCAAATTTAATTACTGCGATACATCAGATGTCAAAGTACACCTTAATTCTGAGACGTTTCCATATGAAGATATGAATATTAAATTTGATCGAAGCTAATATGCTATACTATATGATATGTATGTAAAATTCCAACAATCATGCTATTCCCGTCAAAATCAACCTCTTCTAACTAGAGCAAAATTCAAGGATGAGGCTCCTTCGATTCAGTTGAAATGTAATCAAAATATTCCGCTGCATACATCAGCCTATTGTTTATTGCTTCACGATCGAATAGTTGAATACAACCCGTTACTAGTGAAGCTCAAAACATTTTGTACAGATAACGAATAAATTTTTGATCTTAAACGTACGACCTGTAACATGATATTCCCATTATTTTCATCCTTCATCATTCCATGAACCTTTTTATTTTTTAACGGTATATTAAGGAATTATTTTCTAGATAATCTGAAGTATCATATTTTGATTGAATATCCTCAAGCATATCACTATAAACATCTTCAGTATAAATTGTATAAATAAATGAGTCTGTGCCCATATAATTTAAAAATATATTATCGTTATATTTAGGTTTAATATGTTCATAGTGGAATTCATACATTTTCCAAAGGACACCAAAACCCAAATAAATAGGTTTATTGTATGTGAGAAATTTATATTGGGAGTAATCTGGCTTAAGTTGTGAAAATTAAGTCTCGCAATTAATGCACGTAAACCTAAATGTTTATGATGACTTTCCCAATGAGTTGGAATTTTAATATTTCTTCTCTTTTCGATATTATCCATTGTTTTCCCATACAGAGCGTTGTTTACTAATTTAAAAAAATCTTTTTCGAAAGTAGTTTGCGCTTTAACCCATTCGCTGCCAGGCACGACTATACACGTGGTTGGCAGGGTGTTACTCATTGCTAGCATAAATATACTCGTGATACTTGCAAATTATAACGTACAACTTGTGGAACTTGCAACCCTTTTATGACCACAAACATAAATATACAAGTGTAAAAACATAAAAAAGACTTAAAACAAATAAATTGTTTTTACAAAAATTATATTTTATTTCTTTAAATATATCTCTTTAAATAATCACATATGTTATATATACATATATGTTTTTATGATAACATGTAGAAGTTTATGAGGACTCATCTGACAGTGGTATTGAGTCTTTGGTCGAATCATTTTCGTGAGAGAATTTGTAACAAAGTCCAATGCATAGAGGAGATTTCTCAGGACAGGCCGGACAATAATATCGAGTCTCCTTTCGAATCTTTTTTGTTGTGCAAACTCTATATTGGCGTGTTGGATTTTTTTTTTTTTGGTGTAGAAGGAATAGTATCAAGATAATGTATAAAATTTGTAGGTACGATTGACGTAGATGGGTTCGATTGAGTGAAGACTGCTGACTGATTTTGGTTTTTGTTTAGCAAATGTTGTATAACATCTAAATTGAAGAGATGTTTTATATTTTGCGTTTGGTTGTTGAAGATAAAACATGTATGAATTATGCACGGCCATTTCCATAACGTGTACGGCTATTTTTTTTATACCAGCGAAGAGTTTTTCTCATTGCAGTGTAATAGGACAACATTTGATCTTATCGGTCTACACCTGCCATACCTTTCGTATAATCCCTCACTATATTGGGTTTAATACTTGCTTTTCTGTTTCGATTAGTAACATCGACCATTTCATCTTTATGCAACGTCTCTCTTATCTTTCCATTTGCAAACAACGACTGATTCGGATAGCTTCCAGCTGTGTTCGCCCTTTTTTAGTTTTTTCTGGACTAATTCTTTAGGATTACCTTTACGATTGAATCGTAAAGTTCCACAAACATATGCTGAGCGCAATGTTAATTCTTTTGCTAGCGATACAGAGTTGTAGACATTGTCCATATACAATACATAGCCAATGTCTAGAAATCCGTCCATTAGAGAAAACACAACTGAAGTACAATGGTTCCGGTCGTTTAACGGAAATTCCGATTTTCCGCAATAAATCTGTACCCGCAGGAGCGTACCCTGCGATTCGCATAATTCATACAATTTTACGCCGAATTTGGTTTTTTTGTTTTTCATGTATTGTCGAAAGCAAAGACGGCTACGCCACAATACTGAAGCCTCATCTGTGACTAGGTCTTTGCCAGGATTGTAAACTCAATTCATCATGTTATTGAAATGAATAATAACTGGTGCGATTTGCGTAGCTTACTTTTATCTTGCTTTGTGCTATACGAAAAGTGCAGAAATCGTAATACTTGTTGAAATCGGTTGCGGTTCATATGACTTTTTCAAAAAGGCGTATAAAGAGGTCTTTTATTCCAATAATGTTCAATAGTAGGAAAATTCATAGATACCATGTGAAGGATCAATGCCCACAATATTCGTATTTCTCCGCGATCAGAGTCTTTCCAATTTAAAAACCGATATGAATTTCTCAGTTGCCTTTTTTTCCTATTTCGTCTGCAGCATATTGATTAGTTTCTTCAACCATCATATCAACAATTGGTTATTTTGAATGTTCAGTTAATTTTTGACAGCTATTTTGCTTGGACGTGTTTTGGCTCGTCTTCGATTTTTGCCTATTCGAAAAAGTGGATCAAAGAATCTGTATCAAATTTTGTCTTCCACGTTGCACCACCCAGCTTATCACCACCTTGGACACTGACCGCCGTCTCACACCCAAAAAACTCTTATCAGCATGACTTAAAGCTCGCTTCGCCATCTCACCAAATCAGCGACTCGCCGATGATAATTTTAGCTCGTCGAGGAGCACTTTTACATGAACCCCCTTATCTTTTTTTTCAGCTTTCATACATTTTTTTGTATTCTAGTTGTAGGTTTGGATTAGAATCCCTATAGTGCTCACCGTCTCACCAATTCAGCGACTCGCCGATCGTCATGTTAGCTGCTCGAGGAGCACTTTTACATGAAACCGCCTTAACTTTTTTCAGCTTTTATACATTTTTGTGTTTCAGTTATAGGTTTGGGTTAGAACCCCTATATTCATACTACTAAAATCTCCAGGGAGTTTTGATGACTATCCATAGAGTAATTCAGCAGGTGTCGCAACAAACTGTTCTCAAAGCAAGTAAAAATTGCAGGAGAAGCATCAGACCAAGAATCCGTTTCACATGCCCTGATGGCAACTGCCTTCCGGTCTGTAACTATAATTTTGGGAACTACAAACGAAGGAAAATATTCTTTAAAAAGGACTTTAGCACAAGTTTCAGCTAAGGCTATTAGGTCGCTTTAGGCAGCTATTAGGCATGGATACTGCTTCAGGCCATTGTGAAAAGCGGTCGATAATTGTGAGGCAATACCTGAATCTGTTTGATGGAGGAAGAGGGCCGATAATGTCCATATGAATTGTTTCGAAACGTGAAGAAGAAATAGGAAAAGTGCCAAATGAATTTTTATTATGATGAGAAATTTTATTCTGCTGACATGGAAGGCAATTTTGGCTCCAATTATATATAATTAATTGGATCAAAATCTTTATTAATGGACGGCCAAAAATATTTAGAAGTTATTATTTTATTAGTTAAGCGAATGCTACGATGAAATAAATTATGAATTGATTTAAAAATTTGACGACGAAAAGATTACGGGTTAAAAGGTCGATAGAGGGAATCCTTAATTTCACAATTTAGAAAATTTATAAGAATTTTCAATGAGGTCTTGAAGCTGGCAATCAGTTTTTTTAGACAGCAATAGCTTCAAAATCTATCGAAGTCGGTAAAGTTTATGATCTATGAATAAAGTAGAGTTTCTGCCTTCTAAATGGTCATGGAAATATGTATAAGCACTGTACTTTGTTTGAGCAGTACTTAAATGAGTAGAAAAGATATCGAGAGGTTGCTAAGAATTTTCGACTCTTTGATTTAGCAGCGCCGATTACGGTATCGGAAACGTTAACAAATAAACCTAAATTGGCGTTAATATTTTGAAGAACCAAAAGAGTGGTCTGAGATAACTGTGATTTAATATTTTCGAAGGCCTTGACCGATTTGGGTGACCAATTATTTTTTTTGGAATATTCTATTTTATTCCCAATTTATTTAATAAAATTTGATGATCGGCAGCATTAGCTAGAGAGCGACGATAGAAATATACCATGCCCAGATTGTCTGAGATCCTTAAGTATTGAAGAAAGTTTAACATCTGAAATGGCGCAAGGGATGGTTTGATATCATCAGAGTTGATAAAATGATCAAAAAATTTCAGTTCTTATTGAAATTAAATCGGTGTTAATAATTAAGACATGATCCTGTAGAGGTGAAAATTTAGTTTTAAATGACTTAAATGTTGTTATTCGGAACTTGAAGCTACCAAAATATCATCCAGATATATATGTATATAAAACAAAACTGTAAGTCCTGAAGGACCGAGTGGATAAACCTTGAGAATGTTTGAGCAGCATTAGGAAGACCAAATGTTATTCGAGTAAATTCGAAGAGGCCGAAAGGCTACAAATAACTATTTTAGTAATGTCCTCGGGCTCAACAGGAATTTGATGATACGCTTTTGTCAAATTTAAAGTAAAAAACATTTTACAATTTTGTAAATTACAAGCGAAATCGTGAATCAAAGGGATTGGGTAATGATCAGCTACGGTCCTCAGTTCAAACGGCTACAATTGTCACAAGGTCTCCAATCCTCGTTTGCTTACGGTCCTAACATATTTGTAATGGTAATGACCAAGAACTGTTAGAGGGTCTATAAATGCCTTGATTAAACAAAAATTCAAATTCTTTTTTTGCAATTATTAATTTGTCGTCGAACTTTAAAAGTATGGAATGCTCTGTTTTTAATTTGATGGATGATTAAATGCTTAACAGGTTTACCAAAACCAAAGTCAATAGTGATATTCTGAAATTCACGAAGTATTTTTTGAATATCTTGATTTACTAAAGCTTTTATTAAAACCTATAAAGTAATTGAAGGACCTTTAAATAAATTATCCTTTGAAGTAAGGGTGGTTTTATATTAAAATTCTTTTGGAAAAATCGACTATTAATTTGTTATGAAATGAAAAATCTACACTTAAAATTGGTTTCTCAAAACTTTATCTCCGTGTGTATTTATGATTGAAGAATTGGCAGCTGAGAATTGAAAACAGGTAGGATGTAGTAGGACAGGAATAAACGAAATATCGATTAAGTAGATTTATCAAAAATATGTAGACGACTGTTAAATTCGTAGTTGAAGATGTTATGCCATTTATCGTATTTTTTTGCTCTGAAAGGATAAACGAATACGGAGGTACACACGTGTCAGCATTGCTTTGAAATTTGGAATGATACCAACACCAATCAGAGTTAACACGAGTCTACGAGCAGCTTCAAAAGCGATCACAAAATTTGGATGATTTTTTATATTCAAAATTTTTTTTCAGCTAATTCAGAAAGAGATCCGGAAATATAAATTAAAATTGCTCTTATATAATCCGGAAAACATTGTAACCAAAAAGTTCTCATAACATCATCATGGAATTTACCATTAGACTAGTTTCTCATTTTCCTAAGGAATTGCTAAGGAGATATACCTCCCAGATGATATCACCGAGTAACTTGTTCAAACTAGACATCTCACTGTCAGAAAGGAGCCTCTTTTAATTCAAAATAAGGATGGCGCGAATCAGAATTTTCTAATAAATAGCTAAAGGTAAAAACTAAAGTCTCGTTCAACGCAGAGATATCGTGGTTGTAATGAGCTGCTTATATTGAAATCCTCGCTAGATCGAATTGCGCTTCCAATTTCTTGAACCAAATTTAGGTGCACTCTTCCAACACGTTATTGTCACAGTAAAAGATATTGTTGAAATACGGGGTGAATATGTTGGTAACGAGTGATAGGGTGAAGGAAGTGGGTTTCTAGAAAAGTAGAAATCCCCAAACAGCAAATGCCAAAAATTCTTACGTGGTTTAATTAAATAAGTAACTACAAGTTTTTTTTTTAATTAAAATAAAAACAATAGTTTACTTCCCACTGATGTTGATTGATGAGATGATAGAAATTCGCAGCTTAGAAGGATACCTGAAGTTCGTTTGAATAGTAGACTTTCAGGCCTGTTGGGGGCATCAGTTTTGGGTTGGAATTGAAGAAACTGGTCTTCAATCCCTTCGAAATGTGTTGTGATTGAGGAAAGTTCCTGGTCTTCAATTCTTTTAATATATTTATATATGTATGATATTGAATTTCAATCCTTCAGAAACTTTTTAATCCCAACATTTTTAAATTTATTTTATTTAAATAATAGAATTCTTTGATTATTGAAAATTATACGGCTTAACAGATTCAATTTCATACATCTAAACTATAGGCATACATAAAATATATACCGCAACATAGCGGCAAATTTGGTCTCGTCTAAAATATCCACGTTTATATCCTAGGCTTGTCACCGAAGATCATGAAATACTAGATAGGACACTCGTAACGTATTCCCTTATCTTTTAAGTCCTTTCTTAGTCCCGTT
Organism: Philonicus albiceps; assembly: GCA_963969385.1. NCBI lineage: Eukaryota > Metazoa > Arthropoda > Insecta > Diptera > Asilidae > Philonicus > Philonicus albiceps. The sequence goes on along the minus strand of OZ017772.1, from coordinate 27,254,568 downwards.
AGCCCACCGGGTTTTGCTAAAAGTGGATAGTAATAAAGGGCTCACGCGTGAGGGAAAGAAAAAAATTTAAGAGGAGGCGGAACGAAAATTAAAACCATGTTTCACTATTTAGAGTAGCACACACGTTCGAATACTTCTGGACCGCATCCGTATATATGCTCTGAGTGTGCTACCTGCCTGTTCCCCATTCTCAATTCAGGATTTGCCTACGCTGGAATATTGCCTGGGGACGGCACTAATACCATGCAAGTAGAGGCACACAGCGTGCCCGACTGTTTGGCTCGCCTTTAAAAATGCCTGATAAGAAAACGCTGCATATTATTGCCTATACTGTAAGTGCTGTAGAGGAGAATTTTTGGCTGCCTATTCTTATCTCTTTCGTTCTTATTGGCATTTAGATAAGGCATGGGAAGCAGTAGTTCTTTGCTGCTTTTTCTAATGGGAAAAATTTTCCCCAGACAGTTTTAGAACTTGCATATGGGTTAGAGTTTTGGGCTTGTATAGAAAGTGTCACATCTGGTATTTCATGATTTTTGACCCGGGACGATGGAACGTTGAGTGGCCGCCGGCCAGATCCCTTCTGGCGGCAATCTCCTCTAGATGGTTCCCCAGGGATTCTGGGGTGGGCAAAGATCATCAAATACAAGATGTGACACTCGTGACGTATTTTCTTATCTTTTTCGACCTGGGTCCTGTTAGCCCACCGTCCTTGCAAACTTTTCTAAAAGTAGATAGTTATAAAGAGCTCACGTGTGAGAGGAAGACAACAATTTAGAGGGCGGCGGAACGAAAATTAAAATCACGAGTGACGACAAAGAGCAGCTCACACACTCGAACACTTTGTCCTGCCTTCAAAAATGCACAGTGAAAAATGTAAGCAGTCCGCATCCGTATATATGCTCTGTGTGTGCTACTTGCCTTTTCCCCATCCTCGATTCCAGATTTTCCTATGTCTGAATATTGTGCGGGGGCGGCACTAACACCATGCATGCAGCGGCACACAGCGCAACACTTTGTCCCGCCTTTAAAAATGCATGATAAAAAAACGCTGTACATTATTCCTATCCTATAAGTGCTGTAGATGAGAATATTTGGTTGCCTATTCTTTTCTCTTTCGTTCTTATTAATTTAGACAAGGCATGGGAAGCAGTAGTTCTTTGCTGCTTTATCTAATGGGAAAATTTTCCCCAGGCAGTTTTAAAAATTGCGTATGTGTTAGAGCTTTGGGCTTGCATAGAGAGTATTACTCTTGTACTTGATAATTTTTGTGGGTGTGCATCCCCTACTCCGTAGTCCTCGCGTTGAAGTCTCCGGCAAGTACGATCTTCTCGTACATCGGGAGAACCTCGTCCTCTAGGTCGTTCACCTTTTCGCTGAAGAGCTGGATCAGCTCGTTTGAGGTCGGTAGCAGCTGATGTAAGTTATGTCGCTACTCTTAACCCAAACGAAGTCCCTCCCGAACTCGTGGCACCAGTAACACATCGGGACGGCCACCTTGGTTCGGACCTGGAAATTCACCCAGCCGACTCATGGCCGCTGGGGTTTCAGCAGCTGTCCCGCCTTTTTTGTCGCGGGTTGGGTGGGTTGGTCAGATCTCTTAATGCACAAGAGACTAAGAAACCACTGTGTCGCACACATTAAAGAAATTTTTGGTCATTTGATAGTTCTCCAGTGAATTGTCAGTGAATATTTGTAACGGCAACTTAGCGCTTTGAAATATCTCTGATATTATAAATCGTTAATTTGACGTAATTTTACCAGATGTCATTGCTTCACAGGGGGAACAAAAATCACACCGCTTCTATAAGAAATCGTGTACATGAGCGGTCTAATGTATATGCATGTCTGTCGACACGATACAAGAGTCCATTTCTTCCTTTATATTTTTTATTTAACTTTATAATAAAAGCATACAGCATACATATTTTATAAACTTGCCGATTTTCGTATGCTTTTACACGTAACAAAATACTGCACTCGAAATATCGAATCAAAAGGTTAAAATAGTTTACAAATCATAAATTAAATCAATCTCCAGGGAAATCGCTAAATAATTCACTTTAAAATATTAAAAATTTTGTTCTTCGCTTCTAGTCAAGTGATTTTTAACTCAACTTTTAAAGTTGGAGTACTAATTATACAAATTTGGCGTTTAAAAGATTAAAAAGTTTACTTTTATTTCAAAATTTTTTAATTAAAACACTATAATTGTTCAATCAATCACATTTATTAATAATATATACATATATATTACGTTTTCATAAATTAAAGTTTATCAATCAGAAATTTTTGAAAATATTGTTAGTCTATTTTTGAAAATATTGTTAGATATTTTCAACATGGTTTAAACATTTACTCAAAAGGAGCGAGGAAACTTTTTGTTTATTAAATTATTTCGCTGTGAAGACAGAAATTAAATATAAAGCACCGATATCATTACTCGTTTTAAGAATCGCATTTCGAATTTCATTTTCGCTCTGTGCAGCCTCCTTGGGTTTGATAAAGAGACTTAAACCTGAAGTCGTGATCGGTCTCACTTTGAAAGTGCACGATGCAAAACATTGAGAGAAAAGAAATCGAAGGTAATTTTTTCAAGAAATTCTGCACGAAGAGCACAATATTTAAGAGGAGAGCCACGTTTCATGGACCAGTGTCTCAAAATAAAATAAACTGCTCAGTTACACGTGGTTCGACACCTCGGTTACGTATTTTCTCAAAAAATTCCCGTAGCTTTTAGAAAACATCAAAGTGTATAAGCAAATGAAGGGAAAAAACAAGTGCTCCATCTTTAAAAATACTCAGAAAATTTGTAGCTTTTTAGCTGTTCTAAGATATTTTAATGCAATGAATTGAGAGTGCGTCAGAAGTTCACAAGAAAAGAAGAGAAAGCTGTGATTTATTTTTTACACTTTAACGTCTCTCTGAGAACTGTTTCACCTACATTGTGAATAATTTTATGTATTTCTAGACCCTCTATCTAGAGTTTGTAAATTTATCTTAAATTTTTGAGGTTTTGAAGCCATACCCCGATATTATCTAATTTGAAATAAACAACACGGCTTATGTGTTCAATTAAATAATTTGCATCATAATTGCCTGGTATCCGATATTCTTTGACTTCAATCTGAATTAATGAAAGCCTGTTTTTCCAAGTAATTAAGAGTGAAAAAGAAAGGTAAGAATATCTACCTTTTTCTTTTATGAGTTATTAAGAGATGCTAGCCTATCACCAAACTTCAGTAAATTCACTACCACAAGCTATTGTGTTGGCGTTAATTTCTTTGCAAATGGAATTTACCTTTAAGAATTCCTTGATAATGTCGTGGAGTCTTGTTTGTTTTTACACTTTATCAAGCTAAACCAACTTAGTTTCACATAGAAATTGTGTGTTGTGTTTTAGTTGCTTTTTAATTATACATATTAAATTCAACGTTTTGAGGGTCATAGATTTTCAATGTTTCATTTGATATTAAGTTTCGTGTAAACTTATTAGCTAATTAGTCTATCGTTCAAAATTCCTCTTATCTTTTAAAAGTGTAAAGTTTCATTGTGTGTAAAAGGTAACGCAGTTGCAAAATAAATCAAATATACGATATAATTAGAAAATTGGTGTAGTAACTAAATTCATTACGAGTTTTTATTAATTGTGTTAGGTTCGTGCTTGAACTAATTTTATAAAAGGAAGAATATTTACGAGCATATATTGTATTTGTTTGTGGAGCTATTTAAGTGCTGCTTTCAGAATATGAGATATTTTATGAATTTAGTGTCACGTGTATCTTCTGCTGATAATCATAAGAAAGTAGAGCAATTTTCGAGCCAGTTTCCTAGAGCTGGATACAATAGCCGTGGATATACATTTCTAAATCAGCAAGAACAAAAATTTACTTCAATTTCCGGAGATTCATCAAGTGACGAAGATCTATTTTCCCAGCAAGAGAAACAAATGGTTACAAAGGGAAATTATAATATGAGGCAAGAATTTGAGAAGAGTTATGAGGTAATTAACGTTTTGCTATTGAAATATGTATCAAAAATGTAAAACTTGTAATTTTAATAGTAATCAATTAGTATTAACCTACTATGTGTTGGATGCATGATACAAAATTGGTTATGTATGCTCTATTCAAATTATCATTTCGGTCAGTTTCTATGCTGCACGTCGCTTGATAACACAACAACCAATTGAAACAACACGCCTGTTAACGAGTTGTGCTTTTTAAAACGTGTCGAAAATATTTGGTGTTCTGATGTTTTATAATAATAATGAGAGTGCTCTGAGGACTGCTTGGTTGTCAGAGAGTATATTAATGGTGGCGCCCTTAAGTCCTTTACTAAGGTTAAGGAGGGAACAGAATTCGACCACTAAAAGCCCAAGGCTCCTATGCGCAAGGGTTATTGGTTGGTGGCCTCATGATATTCATCTTGCCTCCTCCTTAGCAAGGGATTTCTTGACAAGCTTCATCGCTTTGGCTTGCCGGGATTCCTTATTCTTGCCCTTTCTTGCAAGCATAGAAAGTTATATCTAGTTTTCTAATTCGCTCTTTTACGTTCAGTCTCTACTTTAGCCTAGTCTCTACATTAGCATCAAGGATTACGCGAAGATATTTTGCATTTGCATATCCAGATCATTGAGCTCTAATCTCTATGAGATCATGTTGTTAATTTAAGTGGGTTTTGGGTTCTTTGTTAAGAAAAGACGAAGTCCAAAGTTGACAAATGTTCAGCATATTGACTGAGTTTCAAAATAGGCTTCAAAAGTGTTTCAAAAGGTACCTGTCGATTTACAAAAGAATTAGTATCTAGTTTTGACAATTTAATAAAGAGAATTATTTCTCACTTTATATAAATCAATTTGTTTGTTTGTTTACAATTCTTACAAAATCTGTGAGTGAAAATAATGAACAAAGTTTAGCATGTGGCGACAAGTTTTTTAATATAAAAATATAGTTTGATTTTATACAAAATTGACATAACTTTTGAATGTTCTGACAATACTAGTTTTGTTGAACAAAACTATCACTAAACAATCGACGGATTGTTGCACAATACTTTTGAATAAACGAGATTACAATTCTGGAGGACGTTTGCCTTTCGCCATTCAGTTTCGCTTTGTCGCCTGCCAACTTAATTACACAAAATTATCAGAATACACGATTGCCAACTTTGACTCTATATAAAACACAAAGTAAAGTATGAAGTTAGGATAGGGTCAAGGTTGGGATAGGTCAGGTGTCAGCTGTCAATTGATCAATTCTCAACACTCCTCCTTGATCAATTTACAGCGGAGCGTCTCGGAGACCCTTCTGTTGAGTGGCTTGGTGAGGATGTCTGCAATCTGCTTGCTGCTCTCGACGTATTGCAGTATCACAGTGTTGCTGACGTGTTGTTGGATGTACTTTCGTAGTATCTCAATGTGTTTCTTTCCTCTGGTCGTCTTTCCTTCGTGTGCATTCTGTAACATGTGGATGGCTGACATGTTGTCGACCTTCAAGTTGATCGGCTGATCAGTTTCCAGGATACCAAGTTCCAGTGCGATTCGTTTGATCCAGCACACATCGTCAATCACTGACACCGCGGCTCGGTACTCGGCTTCTGCAGTTGAAGTCGCTATCAGACGCTGCTTTTGTGAGTACCAGATCACTGGTCCTCCTCTCATCACCAGCACTCCATTCGTCGACTGTCTTGTCTCAGAGTCTCCTCCAAAGTCTGAATCGGTGTAGGCTACGAGTTCTTTGTCTCCTCCGAAGTGGATTCCTGCTGTCGCTGTCCCTCTCAGGTACTGGAACACACGTTTCACCATCGCCTGATGGCTTTTCATGGTCTTCTTGCAGAATCGACTGAGGTAGTTCACGGCGAAGCTGATGTCTGGCCTGGTAATTGTAGCTAAGTACAGCAAACTTCCTATCGCCTCGTGATAATTGTTGTTCGCCGGAAGTGGCTCGTCGTTCTTGAAGTATATCTTCTTGGTGATCATTCCTTGTTCAATGGGTGTGGATGCTGGATTGCACTGTTCGAGTTTCATCTTTCTCAAGATCTTCTCCGTGTAACGAGGCTGATTCACGAAGATACCATCTTTGTCGATCTTGATTTCCATGCCCAAATACGTTAACTTGTCCTGTGCTTTCTTGCTGAATGTGATCTGAAATTCCTTGCTTATCTCGCCTAAGAGTTTGTATATTTCATGTTCATCTTTCCCAGCTACCAATCCATCATCTGTGTTGATAAGGCCTATCTTCTTTTCAAAGTGTGTGGTGACCCTCTCGTTCCACATCCTTGGAGCTTGTTTGAGCCCGTAGAGACTCTTATCCAACTTGCAGAATTTCCCTGATCCGTCGTTGAACCCTTCAGGCTGGTTCATATAAATGTCCTGCTCCATACAAGAATGCCGTTTTCACATCAAACGATACCAACTTCATTTTCTCTGACGCTGCGTGGCTTAGAAGTAGTCGAATCAATGCATGGCGGGCTACTGGGCTGAAGGTTTCCGCGTAGTCCACTCCCTCCTTCTGTTCAAATCCTCTTGCCACGAGTCTGGCCTTGAGTCTTCCATCTGCCTTCTCTCGAAGTACCCAATGACAAGTGATCGGCTTCGCTCCTTCTGAACAGTCCACCAGCTTCCAAGTTTTCATTTCCATCAACGAGTCGAACTCCTCCTGCATTGCTTGTCTCCCCTTCTCATCTTTAAGTGCCTCGCTCACCGGGATATCCTCTGTTTCACCAATCATGGCTACGTTTGCGCTCTTTCCACCACGGCGGAAGTTAAGTACGCAATCTCTCAATCTCGGTGGTGGTTGCAGTCGACGATTTCGCAAAATTCTCCTTCCTGGCTCTTCTTCTGGCGGTGGTGTCCCATTTTCGTTGTCGCTTGGCTCTTCAGCACTTTCTCCAGCCCCCCAGGTTTCGTCTTCTTCATCTGACTCACTGCTGCTTTCTTCTTGCTTTTCAGGTAAGATCGGATCCCAGCTACCATTAATTTTTAGCTCCAAATTTTCCAACAACAGAACACATTCACGAACTGTGTCGTGAAGCGTTTTGAGAGCTTGCGTCGACGCGTATTTCATTATCTGGACTTTGAATAATTTGTCCAGCACTGAAGAGACCAGCAATCGTTCGTTGCTGTATCGTTCCGACAGTGTCGTCCATGCAATCGAGTAATTGTTGTCGGTGAGAGTAAGATGCTGTAGCAACGTAGCTGCTTCACCTTCAAGATTGCTCTTTAAATACCACAACTTCTCTACATCACTTAGCGGCTTGCTGTGAATTGTCCTCATGAAAAGATCATGGAATTGCGGCCATTTGAGATAATCTCCTCGGAGGTTGCAGCGACTGCATGAATAGTTCCGAATTTTGCTGCACTCCATGCTGCGATGTGGCTGGCACTGGAGCGTAGGAAATATTTGTAGATACCGATGACTGAGATGGGGCTGGCGGGATTTGTGCTACTGGAGAACCAACTTCTTATGTTTTTCGTAGCAATGAATGTTTGAACGTGTTGTAGAGGGCCTCCTCTTGAACGTACAGCTCTTCTGTGAAGTAGAAATTGTCTACTCTATCCGAAAATTGGTTTCGGATCGTGTTGTCGTTTTCTTCGAAGAGCTACCAATTTTCCTCCAAATTGATAAGCCTTTCTTGAACCATTTTGAGGTTCTTTCGCTCTTCTGCGAGATTATTGTAAGAATCAAAAGCCTGCTTTATTTGTTTCGCTAGGGCTGATTGTCTGGCTGCAATTCTATCCATGTTGGGCTGTTAATTGCCTTTTTTCCGTTGATTGATGTTGATTTTTTTTGGAGTCCAAGATGATTCCCTGAATCTATGTTGCTCCGCTGAATCACGTCGGGGTCACCAAAAAATGTGCGTGACGTTAACTCAACAGTAGAGCTAGTCCATCGAGGGCACGGGCGTCTTCCAATGTTGACTAAACATAATCTAAACTGGTAAAAGCGTGATGGAGACGGGCTACTGTGTGGGGAGGTTGGGCAAGTAGACAGCGAGTGTCATTTATTCATTTCGCTTACTACAAGTTGAAAAACAAATAATAGAATAGTTAAATTAAACTAGAATAAGATAGTAAATAGAGATTAATAGGGGCCGGGGCAAATTATATAGGCTATAAAGAGGACAAAAGAGGGAGGAGGGAAGATGGAGGGCACTCCTGAGAGATTATTTGAACAGGTGGAAGTCAAAAAAAGCAGTGGAGTTTAATTTCCGAAGCATTCGATGTATAAGAGGTTCAGAAAGACCGTAGTTGGTACGGTGATAAGCGGGACGGAAAGGATAGCCGATATGTGGTTGCGGGGGTTGGGATAAAGAGAAATTCGCTGAAGCAGTGGAGGGTAATTAATATGGCCTCAAAGCAGCTGATGGATGAAGGTAATATCAGCAAAGTCGCGGCGCTCCCACAAGGGTTGTAAGTAAATCAGTAATAGGCGGTTAGGGGGAAGATTTAAACGATAAAACTAGGGAAAGGCAAGTAAAGCAAAGCGAAGGAACCTACATTGGACTGCTTCAATTCGATTGATGCTATTGGTATGGGAGAGAGAACAAACTCGGCTAGCATATTCAAGGAGAGGCCTAACGAATCCGACATAGAGGGACATAGACCGTAGGTATTAAGGAAGTCCTTAGACCAACGCTTCAAAGAGCCAAGTGCAGAGTTTGCCCAGCTACCACGCTGTCAATATCATGAAAATTAAGTTCACTGTCACAGATGACATCAAGATCACGAAGAGAGAAAACACTTGGGATAGGTTCACCAGACAACATAGAGACTCTGGGGGGAGAAGAAGGACGTTTGCGAGAGTAAATTATGGATTGGCATTTGGAAACATCGAACTCAAGGGAGTTTTCTTGGTACCAGATACAAAATTATCTAGGACATCTTATACCAGTCGAGAACCAGAGGCGGAGGATATTAGTTGGGAGATTTTCATGTCATGAGCATAGATAGAAAGATCAGCGTGCTTAGTAATACACTCAGCATCATTAATGAATAAAATGAAAAGCAATAGTCCTAAGTGATTACCCTGAGGGACTCCTGAATTAGCCACGAAAGACTTGGATGTCGCAGAACGGAAAAGGACCTTATATTGTCATTGAACAAGGTAAGACTCCATCCAAGAAAGTAAAAGCTGATTAAAACCAAGGGAACGGAGTTTGAAAAGAATTAATTTATGCGAGATTTTGTCGAACTGAAGTCAGTAGGGATACGTCGATTTGGACACCATTTTCCAAGGCATACAGTTTTTTAGAGACGAAGTTTAGGTTAGTAATGATTGATATACCTTTAAGGACACCATTCTGGGAAAATAAGTATTTACAAGGAAAGACCACAAAGGGGATTGACAAAGTATGGAATGCATTTAAGCAAAAACAAGTGCATCGATGAAAGTGGTAACAGTTGAAGGATCGATGTTGATGGAGGAAAGGGTGATCTGAGGGCGAGAGCTCATAAACTGGTAATAACGAGCGTCAGGCTGAGTATTCGCTGTAGGATTGGCTGAGAAAACGAGCGAAGAGATTAGCTATAACGCAAGGGTCGAAAGAAGAAATAGCACCAAGTGCAAGTGTTGAGGGGTAACCATTGAGTTTTCTTTTGATATTGATGATATGGTAAAAGCGTTTAGGATCAGAGATAAAGTAGATTGCATACGTACCATATATTCGAGATAAGAGGAGTTGCTGCATTTGGTAAACAAGGAGGCCACAGAGAGATAATTAGAGAAGTCAGGATCAGAACGAAATATGAAATAAATAAATAAATAAGTAAATAGACGGAGAACTGTGGGTCGGATGAGAAGGAATGAAGGGACGATTGGGTAAGTAGGTGATTTAAAATGCCGAAATCGAAGGATATTTTTGCATTAGTATGAAGAAGGGGAGATTCAATAGAAAGAGTAAGGAAGAGTGAAATTGGTCGAGAGTCGAGAGAAGATGGGAGCTCCTAGTGACAATCAACGGAATCCGACGAGAACCTCAATTTTACTAGTCCGCACAAGGTTGTTGGTAATGCCACTGATTTGATGGAGACCAGAGTCGGAAAGACGGTCGATGAGTAAAGTTTCTTTAACGGGGAGAGCGTTTGAAGGCACAAAATTAAGATTTAAAACAATTTTTGTGATCGCAACGAGCTTTTTGAAGATAAGAGACGCGCATATAGCTAACATAAGCGAAGGTGAGGTCGGTTGATACCTTTTTGGGAGTAATTCGCTATGATACCTAAAAAAGATCTCACGGAGGGTAGAAAAGTCAGTGGGGAGGCCTACGTGATGTATTGAAACCAGCAGTTTGTCTTAATTTTGCCATCGATGCAGACAGATTCAGGTTTATCGTGAAGGTAGGCGAGGAGAAGACGGATATTGTGATAGGTACAGTCCGCAACCGAGAAGGAAGATAACGTCCTAGCGGACGATGGTTAAGAAGATGTCCAAGACAGCAGACGTTCGAGACGAGAGTGACGGCGCGGCAGGTAGAAAAATGGAGATAAACGTCGATGGAATTAAACGCTGCTCCAATGATGACGGTGGAGAGAGTGAGCTACAGGTCCAAGGGTGATGTCAATGGTAACTGGACGGGCAGTGGGGGTAATAGGAGGTCCAAAGGGGAGACGGAGATCAGTAGTGATGGAACCCAATATTGCAGCATTGGCAGCACTTTAAAAAATAATTAGGAACAATTTAAAAAGCAATTTTATTTTTTGGAACACTTTTTGGTTGATATCAATAGTCAATAACGCAAAGAACTAATAATATACTTTTCTGCGTTTATAGTCATGCCCCGCAAAGTTCAACTAACGGTATTTTTGTTGATAACTTGTTGGTAAATTCTTTTATGTAGTATTCTTTCTCTCAAATCTCTCAAAATCACTAAAAAATAGCCAGATTCGAAAAAAATAGCAAAAAGAAGTAGTGTAAAATAAATCATTTGGTCGTTCTATGGTCCTCTGATTATTTCCAATAGAATTACATCTAAGTGGACCTATTCTATCCAAAATAAAAGATAAAGTAGTTCATAAAATATACAGTAGTTAATTTTTATCCTTTATAAATACTTTTAAAGCAAGAAAAAAAGTCTAAAACACCTTAAATTACTCTGCTGCGGTTACCACAAACTAACATATTCTCAAACGGCCTGATCTAACCTAATCTATAAAAGCTTGTGGATCAGCCAGGATCCATAATTCTCAACCTAGATTAACTCAACTGAAACTGACTTGAAAAAACCAGCGAAAGTTCTCATCGAACTCGGATTTCTTGATCTCTTCTGATCTAGAGCAGTCAATGACCAAAGTTAATTCCAGATTTGTCAGTTAATTGCAGCAATTTTTGCAGTTCGGAGTTTAGTTTTTCATGTAAATAGTACCAGTTCTGTTTTTTCCAGATTTATGCTAAGGAAACAAATTTAACTTTATACAAAACTTCTTTCATGATGTCTCCCTTCACCAGGAGAAATAGTCTGATATCAGGATAACTATGTAGGTCGTCAGTGTACTACCAGAAATTAACCTACCCTGAGGAGTCCCTGTACTCACGAATTTTATTAAACGGTTGCTTACTAGGTCCAACTGAATTATTATTATCCTTGACTTTAAAAAAAAAACAAATTGACAAAGGAGAAGCTATTTTATCTCCGAATGAAAATAAATTTTTAATTTTCCGTTCCAATGGTGGCTCCAATATGGCTACCAATAATTTTCGAACTGCAACAAATTTAAGTGAAAATTAGTAATATGGATATTTTGAAGCCATTAATTTCGAATCTACTATGCAAATTTTGAAATTCATAATGGTGAACCCAACACGGTGATACAATTTTTGGATTTTAATGAATTTAAGTGCCAGTGATTCTAAATCTATACAGGGTGGGTACGCCAAAATGAGTGGGATGAAAGATCTGACCTAGATAAACAAAAAACTGTATGGTATGGGGAAGCAATTTTAACCGTTTAACCGTTATGGCGACCGAAATTCCTCAATTCAAGCAATTTTAATGTAAATTAATATCTAGGAGTCTTATGAGCTTTAGAATTCAAATCTAGTAAAATTTATGATAACAAAACCAAAAAGGCTACCGAAAATGTTAAATTTCAAGGGATTGGCGTGAAAATGCACACTAGGGGATGCTTATTTCGAATTCGCCATCAAAATTTCTAAATTTAAAATGATGGATCCAATATGGCAACCGAAATTCCTAAATTTTAAGAAATTTTAATGAAATGTACTATCTGGGAGTATTTTGGGATATAAAATTGAATACTGTGGTATTTTGGCAAATGCTGCTTTCGATTCTGGTACCAAAATTTCCAAATTCAAAATGGCACATCTATTATGACGACGGAAATGTCTTTACATTAAGCAAATTGAATGAAATATAATATTAAGATGATTTCGGGGTTACGGAAGTCAAATCTACAATTCATAAAGGGTATGAAAAATTTTAAATTCCAAGAAATCTAACACCACAAATGCAAGAGTTTTCGAATTTCGCATATAAGAAAATTACTTAATATTAGCTAAGTCGCAATACTGAAGTTTACTGTGCATGGTTGGGTAAATCAGTTAGTACATAAAATTTCTCATTATATCTCCAAGTCGTTGCAATGCGAAGCGCCCCAATTTATTCAGCGTATTGTAGTTAATTTGACTGCTTGTATTCAGCAAGCTACTTAGTTTCGATTGTGCTTCCTCGGAGTGCAGACGGTTGTCTCATGTGTAAACTCGCTTGATTAAAGCCCGCGCCTTATTTGGCCATATTGTGATCGGTTGGTAGTGTACTCATATCTTTGCCGCAAATAATGATCATAATAATAATTTTTTAATAAGCTAATTAAATAAAATAAGTGCCAATTGGGAGACGATTTATGCCCTAATACTGTTAACTGAAAAGCTTTCCTTTTAACGTATGGTGAAACCTTAGTTATTTAAAAAAATAAATGAATATGAATGAATAAATGTACTTATGTCCACACCGAACCATCTTTTTATTAGACTTCCAATCTATTCTGGATAAAATATTAGAAAAATAAAAGCTCTTATTTTCAAACCAATAATATTCAAATATTTGTTATTTAAAATTAATTTTAATTGTAGGAAAGTGTATGATGTTTAAACAATTTTTATATATGTATGTATATATCTATATTATAAGGATTCACTTTTAATATTACTACTTAATTCATTTAGTTACTGAAATATTTTATTTATCGGGTGTAGAATTTAGGGATCAGAAAAGCTCCGTCTACGTTCGAAACTTTTCAATCGAATTTCATTCGATTTTTATATTCCCATGTTGTATTTATTTTATTTCTTTTAAGAAAGACTAACTTTTCATATGTTAAGTAAACTTTATAAATTTGCTGTGGATGTGTTTTAACACGTTCCCTGCCAGAATTTTCAACAAAGCTTTCGTTAGAGACTTACATGCAAAAAGGTATTTAGTAAGAGAGAGCTTTCATTTGTGCACTGTTTTCGGTACACGTGGTAGGGAACGTGTTAATAGATATCGCGTGATATATAAGGACGGTAAGCACACATATGGACCATATTTTTGTGTGTTTATAAACACGTCTTCGCTTCCGTGGATTGTTAGTCTGGAGGGAGACAAACGAGACTTAATGCCACCCCAGCTTTTCAATTTACAAAATAGCGAAGAATGTAAAGCCATTGTTTATACCAGTAAAAACACATCATTTTACAGAGCAGATCTCTAAATTAATCTGTTTTCGATTTTTATTTAAAGTAGAGCTACAATAGATATAATTTAAATTACAATTTTTTCTTTTGCTAAAATATAATTTTAATTTGCTTTTTAATTTCAAGGTATAATAAAAATTCATTCAAGGGAAGAGTTGAAATTGTTATGTACATAATATATAGATAATAATGAAATTAGACTTGTTTTCACAAGCACAAAATTTTACGTCTTGCCTCTTAATAATAATTATCTAATTATTTGTTTTTATCATGTTTTGATCAGACAATTTTGCACTGAATTGAGTTTTAGAAAATGACACCAAGGGTTAGAAAATTTCCGATAAACGCACAATATCGACATAATTTTTACTCGCCCCAACATAAACAATTTTTCATTTTTTAACGAACGGGTATAAATCAAGATATTTTACTTTATTTTCACAAAAAAAACTTATGATATGGTAACAGCAATTTCAATTCAGTGTTATTTATATTGCTAAATCTAAATTGTGAAAACACACTGCTATTATTATAGTATACTATATATACACGTCATAAAAACATAATTTAATGAAATTATGTCCTGAGATAACATTAATTATGTACTTTTTGTATGCCTGCAGTAGGTGTTCAATGATTTAAAGGCAACAGTAATTTTAGATGAATGAAATATCTATAAGAAATAATCAATTCATAACAATGTTTTTATGAGATAAAAGTCAATGCTAGTAGTTTATTTGGTTGGAAGAATAATAAAAAATATAAATTATTATTATTACGCCTTTTGATATAATTACGTATCTAATTCTTTCCAGCATATTCCTTTCACACGATATGCAAGAATTTATAATCTTTTTAAGTCCAAATAAAATTAAATATAAGGGAATTTCATATAAAATATCGCCGACTTGAACATTATAGGTGTTTTTTTTTTAATTTTGTTTAATTATACATCATACCAAGCAGCAGAGAATTGTCTGGAACCGAAACAACAACAAAGTTCTGTGTTTTATTTGCAATTTACTGTACGGAAGAGCATGCGGTAAGTTAATACTATCTCCGCATGCAGAATATAAACGTTTTTAATAGAATAGGATTTATGTTCTCAAAATAATTTAGACAGTTTATCTTCCCCCAGTCATTATGGTAACTGTTAAATTTCCGTGCAAGTTGCCAAATAATTTATTTTTCCTGCCTTACTTACCAGGTGCACCGGAAAGTCCTTACCGGTTTTTCTAACAGATGTTTCTAGCCGTAAGTATGGAACACAGACACAGTCTTCGTGTCTTGCGTGTTAGGGCATCCTGGGACGATAAATGAGTCCATCCTTCCTTTATGTCCTTTATTTAACTTTATAATAAAAACAATTTAATAAAATCATTTTAAAATTGTATGTATATATTTTAGAAATTTACCGATTGTCATATGCTTTTATACGTAATAAAATACTTCATTCGAAATACCGAATCAAAAGTTTTACAATAGTTTATAAAACAAATAACAAATTAAATTAATCGCCAAACAATTTCCTTTAAATTATTAGATTTTGTTCTTTGCTTTCAGTGAAGTAAATAAATATTTCCTGGAATTTGGTGGGCTAATTACACAAATTCAGCGCTGTGCCATCCTAGAAAAAGTGCTGACAAAAATATTTGAATTTAAAATTATTTGTGGAAAAAAAATTTGTAAAATAATTGCTTTAAATTAAATGAATGTTAATAAAAATTATTATCAATAACATAAAAATGCTTTTAAAGCTTTATCTCTGTCAGATTACCAATATTTTCAAGAATTTGTGATTGATAAATTTTAAGTCATGAAAACGTACATATTATTAATAAATGTGATTGTTTGAACAATTATTGTGTTTTAATTAAAGAATTTCGAAATAAAAACAAACTTAAACTTTTAAGTGTCAAATAAAGTTTCCAGGAATTGTTTATAAACTTGACTGTAAGTGAAGAACAAAATCTTTAATGTTTTAAAGCGAATTGTTTAGCGATTTCTCCGGCGATTGTTTTATTTTTCGATTTGTTTTGTAAACTATTTTTGATTCGATATTTTGAATATTTTGTTACCTGTAAAAACATATGAAAATCGATAAGTTTCTGAAATATATACATACAATTTTCAAAATGATCTTATTAAATTGTTCTTATAATAAAGTTTAATAAAGTAGATAAAGGAAGAAATGGACTCTTGTATTGTCCCAGAGTACCCTAATGTGAAAAAACGAACAAATTAGGCTGTGTCGTACGGAAATTATCATAAATTGTTCTGTATTAAAAAAATGGTTGGTCATTTGATAGATCTCCAGAGAATTGTTGGAGACTATCTGTAACGGAAATTCAGCGCTCTGAAATATCTCTGATATTATAGAATGTTAATTTGAAGTCATTTCACGAGATGTCATTGCCTGGGAGCGAACGAGAGGGAACCAAAATCGCACCGTCCGCTTCTATAGGAAATCGTGTCCATGAGCGGTCCATTGTGTATGTATGGCTGTGGGTCTATCTTATATGTATGCCTGTGGTGTGGAATAAAATTATTTGACATATATCTCATTTTATTCTACTGTCATTAAATTTCAAAAACAACAAAAGTTTCATTCCGCCTAAATAACAGCGTCATAATCACAGATATACATATGCAATTGACCGCTCAATCTCCTGGCACAAGCGTTAGCCAATTTAGCAACCTACTGCCTGAAATAGACGAGCGAAGATATATAGAAATTAATACAACGTCATCTATTATTTATATTTTTAGATTTAAAAATTTTGTGACACAAAAATATATAAAATATTTGCTTTAAATTAAATTAATTTTATTAAAAATTATTATTAATGTCATAAAAATTCATTTAAAGACTTATTCCTGCCAGATTGGCAATTATATATATTATATTATTAATAAATGCGATTGATTGAACAATTACTGTGTTTTAATTAAAGAGTTTCCAAATAAAAGCAAATTTAAAAGCTTCCAAGAATTATTTTATCACTTAATTCAAAGCAAAGAAACATTTTTAATATTTTAAGCGAATTGTTTAGCGATTTATTTTGAAATTGATTTAATTTGTGATTTGTTTTGTAAATTACTTTAAAACGTTTGATTCGGTATATCAAGTACAGGATTTTGTTACGTGTAAAAACATACGAAAATCGGTAAATTTCTAAAATATGTATGTACATATCTCAATTTTAAAGTGAATTGATTAAATTATTTTTATTATAAAGCTAAATAAAGAAAATAAAGAAATAAATGTATTCTTGTATCGAGCCTTGATACTCTAATGCGCAAGAGACGAAGAAACCACACTATGTCTCAAGCAAAAAAAAAAAAATTGGTCATTTGATAGTTCTCCAGAGAATCAAAGATCATGAATAATGAAATAATAAATGTGACACTCTCTATACAAACCCAAAGCTCCGACCCATATGCAAGTTCTAAAACTGCCTGGGGAACATTTTCCCATTAGAGAAAGCAACAAAGAACTACTGCTTCCTATGCCTTATCTAAATGCATAAGAACGAAAGAGATAAGAATAGGCAGCCAAAAATTCTCATCTACAGCACTTACAGTTTAGGCAATAAAATGCAGCGTTTTTTTAGCACGCATTTTTAAAGGCGGGCCAAACTGTCGGGTACGCTGTGTGCCTCTGCATGCATGTTGTTAGTGCCTTCCTCAGACAATGTTCCAGCATAGGTAAATTCTGAATCAGAGAAGGGGATCAGGCAGGTAGCACACTCAGAGCATATATACGGATGCGAGTTGTTTACATTTTTTCACTGTGCATTTTTAAAGGCAGGCCAAACGTATTCGAACGTGTGCGCTGCTCTGGGTAATGAAACGTGGTTTTAATTTTCGTTCCACCTCCCCCTAAATTTTTGTCTTTCTCTCACGCGTGAGCCCTTTATTATTATCCACTTTTAGAAAAATTTGTAAGGCTGGGGGGCTAAGGGGACCTAGGTCGAAAAAAGATAAGGGAATACGTCACGAGTGTCCCATCTAGTATTTCATGATCTTTGCAGAGAATATCTGTAACGGAAATTCGGCTCTCTGAAATAGCTCTGACATTAAGTTGACGTCATTTTACGAGATGCCACCGCCTGAGAGCAAAATAGAAGGAACAAAAATCACACCGTCCGCTTCTATAGGATTTTCCTATGTACATGAGCGGTCCATTTTATATGTAGATTTGTTGTCACAGTGTGTTATAGCTCTTTGAATATGTCGAATTTCGTGCCTGAAAAAGAGCATTTCCGGCATGTATTGATTTCTTATTTCATCAAAAAAAAAAAAAAAAAAAAAAAAGCCGTTGAAAGTCATCGTTTGCTAGTAGAAAATTTAAAAGTGGTGGTTTTGATTTGAAAGACAGTAAACGTTCCGTAATGCATTTTTAAATTTTTTTTGATCTGTTATATCATAAGTGTTCTTTATTCCGAGATAGACTTCTTCTACTTGCAAGATATTTTGGTTATCTGTCAATACTAGAAATAGAAATATTTTTGTCTTGCGCGCGATTTCTATGTTACATATTTTAGTCTTTAATATATCATTGGTGTGCCTCAGGACAATCATCTTGAACCCCCTTATTCATTTTTTATATAAATGACCTGTCTATGTTTTTAAGTGACTTTAAAATCTTATGTTACGCTAATTATGTCAAGATATTTCGTGTGGTTTCATTTGGAAATTACTGAAATTTTTAATTCGAACTTGCTTACCCTTAAGTAGTCTTAATAGGGTTATGGGATTACCAGAATTGGTACTTCAACATATTTGATTACCATTATTGGTAATGGTATTGGTATTTCGCCATTACCGTTCTTCAGAAGCATAACTTAGCATTATCTGGCATTACTCAGCAATACCTAGAAATACTCAGTATTACCTAACAGTATCTAGTATTACTTGACACTGTAGCGCAGCATGACCTAATATAATTGTAACTTAACATTATACTTAACAATTCTCTAGCACCACCATTAGTCGACATAAATCAGAAATGCCCTGTACAACTCTACATCTACATAATATGCTTTTACTTTACTTGATATTTAGAAAGGGAAATAAAATTCTTTTATATAGTTTTACATTGTATATATATTTTGTACTTTCATTTTTCGATTTCTGCAGAAGTAATAATACAATTAATACTTAAAAGAGTTCGTTAGAATTAAAGTCGTCGAAAATTTCATCTGCTACATACAAATACACTTTTTGCACTTTCGAAAACACTAGCTTTTAGCAAAATCGACATAGACTCTACGACGGAAAAATACAACTTCTACTTCACAGATTAAGTTTACAATAGAAGTAGAGTCAAGAAATTACCAATGCTGGTAATGTTGCTGGTAATTTCTCATGTCTGCATTACTTTACTGGTAATTGTAATGACAATGGTTGTACTTCTTTTACAACTCTGTTAAAAACGTTTTGTTATTGGAGTTCCATGAAGTAACTCCCTTAACTTGCCACCTTATCCTGACAGGCTCAAGCTAATTAATCTTGAATCTGGAACTTCAAAGAAACAATTTCAGGTCTGTTTTTGCAACCGATTCTCTTTCGACTCTTTGGCCTTGCTTTCGTGTCTAAGTATATCGGTTCCGAATCGCCACCACTTTAATTGTCTACCACATCATTGCATTAATTATGGTGCTCACGAGCCTATTACGTCAATGTCTCTTTCTTTAAATTCGATTCGATTCGATTATATTGATTTTAATATATTTTTCCCTCTCTCTGTGAGAGTTTGTATTCGTCAACATTCTAAAGGTTTCGTTTTTCTTTTGTACATAATTTGTAAACTAAAATTTTCTAAGTAATCAGCCTTTGATTAAATTGGAAATGAATAGAACAATAAATAATTTCTTTTTTCCATTATAACTTTTAAGCATACCATTTTCATAAATTTGATAAAGTCAAATCTGTTTCAAAACTGTTATTTTTTAATTGATTGTCACAATTCAAATTTGTAAATGCTTATGCTTGTTGCTTCGAACAACTAATAAAACATTATATAAGTTCTTTAGTCCGCTCCGCCAGTTGAAAACAAAGTGATATAGAAAAGGGATCAGTTCGATATATTCTCGTGCTTTACTTGCTAAAAGAAATCATATAGGATATTACGAACAAGTTAAATATTCAATACAATTATTTGCAGGTGCGTCTAATATGTTGAACATCTAGTTTTTATAAGGTGCGGCAAAAAAATTTAGATAGAGGCAAGCAATTTTAATTATAAAATAGTTTTATTGAACATAAAAAAAACCATCAATGTAAGAATGTAAGTTTTATGTTTTGTAAATAATGTATTAAGTCGATATTGAAATAGTCGCCCTTAGCGTGGATGCAAAGCTCTAACATCTCGCTGGAAACAGATAATAATTTGCATAGTCAGTACTACTACAAAGCAAGACAAATTACCAGTACCATAATTATTGGGTTGGCGGAAAAGTTCTGCAGTAGAATGGTGAATGTCTAATTCCTTTGCATTTGCTCTAGAGGCCAGATGTGGATCACTCTTCAACATAGACCTTAAAATGTCATTATCGACTTTGGATGGCCGGCCAGATCGACGACCTTCTTTGAGACTAAAATCTCTGGAACGAAATTTAGCAAACCATCTTCGGTAGGTCCGAACATTTACAACTTCACTTACCAAGATGCCACATAAGTGCATTGCTTCCTTTCTGGAACTCATAACAAATGCAATGTTTTAAATGCACTTTATCCACTGCCATCTTATTTACTCTGAACTTCGCAATCACTGATGAATGATATTGAAAGTCCTCTTATATCCCACGAGATGTACGATAAATAATATGACCCCACACGATGTAGAATGCATTTGACCTGACAGGTAAAATTACCTGCAGGTAGTAAAATTCGACAGAACTTTCACGCCAACTCAACAGCATTAGTATATCAAAAAAACTTAATTATTATTGCCAAGTATGATATTAGGACTTCTCCATTATTGTATTTTATTGTTTAACAATACCTGGAATTACTTAGCATTATTTGACATTACTTAGAAATACTTATCATTAGCTGTATTCTTCTATACTTCTGTATTCAGGATTCTCTACGAAACATCAAAATAGAAAATAAAATCTTGTAATAATGCGTTATTTTGCCGCATCCTGTACTTAGAATTTGATAATGAGTGTTTGTTAAAAACAATTCTGATTTATTTATTTATATATTTTATTCGAAGAAATGGTGATAATTCATTGTTATTAAGGATGGGAGGAATGCAGACCACTTTGCTCTACTGATGTGTGAGTGCATCTGACTCGTAATCCTTCAAATGGAAGTATTTTATAAATTGGGAAAACAGTAGGTACGAGTTATTGTATATACTTGTTGAAAATTTTTTCTTTACCATAAGTTTTAAGGATAAAATTTACACTGAATAGTACATTATTTATACAATATTTAAAAGTATTTTAATAAATAGGGTTTATTTTAGCCTCTCCCAAAATTCGGCATATCATCATTAATTTGTAGCGTTAAGTTTGTTTCGCTTTTGGAAGGATTGAAGTGCATTGAAATATAATAATATTTTAATTTTGTATCAATAAAATTGTGTTTGGTGCATAAAACACGTGCCCAAATGGCGGCCAATAGCTCATCACAACCAGAAATTGGACAAAGTGACCAGGTAAATGAAACATGTTTATTTTTGCTTATTTAGGAACTAGTTTTTACTGTGATCACAATGTGGCTAATAACAAAGAAATACTATGGAAATCATAATATCTAAATCTACATACAAATATCCTCGTAATTCGAAATCTTAATCGTATCACAAACCAAATTTTTTTGTGTTTTGTCAGGGTATCTCGAAAACATGTGCATCTTATAAGATCACGAAACGATACTATTTCTCAATGTAGCTGTCCCCAAAAATGTTTGAACCAGTGATATGAGATCTTTTAAAAGTTCCCATAAATAAAAATTTAAAGGATTTAAGTCAAGCAATCTAGAATTATAATATTTAAGACAAAGATAAATATTTAAAGGATTTAAGTCAAGAAATAACAATATGTGTATATATACACTTTCTTAGTATACTATAACACTTGTTTTTCGGAAAACAAAACTAATTTCCAGATGCATATATAGTAACGAAAAAGCTAATATTACTGTAGTTGTAGTTACGTGCATATTTACTCGCATACATATGTGCATACCAAGTTTAATTTATATTACATATTAAGAAAACATACTGCTTAATTTTTTATATAGACGGAAAACGGAACAAATGCATAACTTTCTTATTAAGGATTTTGCTAAATATTCCATTCGATCAATTTTTGCCAAAATACTGCATTTAGAGTTTTTGATATTGATCAGATGAATTATTTTAAATTTTACAATATATTATCTTATCTTTAAAGTTGAAGTTGAATGCTCAAAAGGCGTCCCAGTTATGCGAAAGCGTGTTTAAGCCTAATTATACCAAATTGTTGTTTGTTCGCTTTCACTTTACCGCGGTTTATGGTTGCAGTCATACATATGTGGTGCAAGTTACAATTAAAGTAATTGTTTGGAATTATAATTCAAGGCAGCAGCGAAGACACTGCTCATGAATAATTCTTACAAGCGTGATTTCAAGACATTTATTAAAGCTAAAGTTGTGTGGTGTGCAGATAGTAAAATCCATTTCAGTATGAATATATCTCGATAATGCGGATGTGATCAATCTATAGGTTTTAAATTGTGATTGAGTAACTTTAAATTGTAATATTTTTTTATGTAGGAAATCGTCATATGCCAGGCTAAAATTAGAGATGTGATAATAATTCATCACATTTAAAATTTTTGAAAAATGTGAAATATATTTCAAGCAATACTTATATATATTATCATAATATGGTATAATAATTTTGTATTAAAATTTCTGTTTTGTGGTATCCTAAAAGTTTCCGTGGAACGCACTTGATCCTGAATATAATGAATACTTCTGGCGTACCTCAGGCTAACTATCTTGGCCCATTGTTATTTAGAATTTATATTAATAACCTCTCTGTTGCTCTGACCTATTCGAGAATCCTTTGTTACGCTGATGATTTTAAATTCTTTCGTGTGATTTCTAAACCTTAATTCTGATAGGGCCGCCTTTTCTAGCCGGCGTTCTATTAACCCTCTTCCGCTGAATGCAGGTAAAAGTATTTGTATGACTTTCTCACGCAAGAACCGCTGGCTTTCAATTTGGCTGTTGGCAAAGAGTCCTTCACTAGGGTTGACAGGGTGAGAGACTTAGGGGTTGTGCTCAATTCAAGATTCTCGTTCAAGGATCATATTTTACGATTGTCATATTAATCATATTAAAGCTGTGCAACACATTTTACTTCGTGGTTATCCTTGGGATAACAAGTTTATTATGCGTCCATACTCTGACCGACTTAAGATTCTTTTCCTTAACGCTTTGCAGAATAGGCGTGTTCCGCGAAAACTGTTTTTACGTTTGATTGTATTCAAGGAACTATTAAATCTTTTTAGTTACTAGCCTACTTACCATATCGTCACGCTCTTTGAGGAGTAATGATTTCCACCATATCTTACGCCATTGGACTAAATATGATTTCAACGAGTCTTTTTCCCTGATGTCGTGCTTTTTCAACGCTTGCTACTTGGCTATTGATTTCAATTTAACCACTTATATGCCAAATAAAAAGTCAGTTTCCTTAGGTAATTTTATATCTAATTTGCACTATTACGATGCTTTTGGAACAGCAAACACGCCTTTAACTTTGTCGGCACCAGTTGGGAGATTATTCTCCTATTGCTGGTGTATTGATCACGACATCATGGTCTCTATCTATCCGACGAACATTTTAAAAAATTGATAGCAATGAAAGTTAACGCACATCTATTAATATGCCTTTCTTGAATGAAAATCATTATTCTATATCTATTGAGATTATTCTGTTTTTGTAAAATGTAGTCTATAATTTCAAATTTAACATATTTCTACAAAATGCAGTAAAGAAGTTAACAAATTTCCATTTGTTTAATACAAACAAAATAATAAAAATAAAAGATAAGATTTGGTTTTTGGGAATTAGTTCTTAGAAGTTAGAATTCAATTTCTTAAATAGTAAGTAATTACACGCTGACGGAAGTTATTTTCGTAATACTTTCTAATCTCTGTTTTAGAAAAGACAAAAACGAAATTACAAGTACAATTCTTTATAATGGAATTGAGGAATAATTCATAATTAGTAATAGAATTAATCATATGATCGTTATGAATTAACAATTACAATTCCTCGTAATGGAGTTGAAAACTTTTTCACATCCAGAGTTAAGAAATTTCAAGGAATTGGAATTATAATTGTAATGTAATTTAATTCAAACAGCTTTGGTTATAAACTTGTATTTCAAATTAAAATAATTTATTTAATATAATCTGTATAATTGCTCCTGAGCTACTGTACTATTGGTTCCAAATGGGTAGGTACATTAATGCAATTTCCATTTTCTTGCCAATTAACTGCAATTAAAATACATTATTTAACGCCAAAAAATTAGCCACAGGAGCTATTTTAAAATTGTTTTAAAGAGGTACCTAATATAAATATTTTTTCTTTTCATTACAGGAATTAATAGACTCTAAGAGAAAAATACAAAAAATACGAATAATCTTGTTTGTTACCATATTTTTCTCCATCGGACTTATAGCAGTAGCTGCGATATTTACAATCAATTTTAAGCATTTGCAAAGTTTAGAATTAAAAGGCATAGAATTAGACATTATTCTCTCTGGTCAACTGTCGCCTAAGAGATTTAACGGTACATGGGGCTCAAGTAGTAGTATACTCTACAAGGATATAGAAAATGTTAGTAAATTTTTAATTAGATTATCTTCTAACCTTTCACTTTCTTTCAGGGTGTTTTGTTGGAATATGACCTAGAATCTTCAAAACCTCGTTTGTTTGTCAGTCCTCAAGATGAGGTAAATAGCCTAACATACCATTTTGATTTGTATTTATTTTTTTATTTACAGAAAGTGCTTCAATCTTTTTTTTACGAAAAATCTGCAGATGAAAAATATCTTCTTACTGCAAGAGGACTTAAAAAAGTAAAGATTTTTATTAATGTTAAAAATACTATCTAATAATACACTTACAGATATTTAGACATAGCTACTTGGCTATCTACTCTGTGATCGATCTAGCAACATCAAAAGTCCATCCCCTCACAATAAATGGTCAAGAGGTTATTGCGTAATTTTGATTACAATAAGTACATAACTAACATTAAGTAAAAATAAAATATTGAAAGAAAAAAACTTAAAAAAAAAGTAAAACCGTCTCCAAAAAATCTCAAGCGCCTAAAATAAGTATTAATATACCAACATTTTTAATTCGCCGCGCTAGTTTTACAATTAGACACTACATACCCCAGAAATACGCGGTATCGAAGGATTTAATTGCAATTTTAAATATTTTCAGGCAGCTATTTTCGCTCTACCATTTTGCATTTTCGAAAAAAAGAAAACATACAAAAAAAAAACACTAGGTTTTGTGATAAATTATGTAAACCTAGATAAAGAATGTAAGCTTAGGTCAGGTAGACCCAGCAGCTAATATGATACGCTGACCTACATACCTATTGCTTCTATGTCCCAAAATATGATTTTGTTTTAAACTGTCGGAAAGTAATATTTTTCTGTTGCAATCTTGTCTATTCCCAAAAAGTTTTGGTAAAAATTTATATGTTTTTTTTTTTTTTAAATAAAGAAGTTGAGTGAAAACTTTCGATTTCTCCGATTTGTCATTTCACACGAAAATTTCACGTTTATTGTCGTCAATTTTTTTTAACGATATTTAAAGATAAGACAAAAGTATCTTGCAGTTTATGGTTATAACATTTCCAATAAATTTTTTTGGGAATGTATTGATAATTGCGAAGGGAAACAGTACCAGCGATGGAATAATTTTATTTTACATATTTGTCATATCTTCTAAAATATATGATTTATTTATTTTTACTTTTCCTTTTGCATATGAAATTTTCAAAATTCTAGACCTCATTTTAAGATTTAGGTTTTTTTTAAAGAGGTTTCAAATGTCGTAAAATTCATAAATACCCGAAATAAGATCTACTTTCATATATATGTTTAATGGATTTAATAATGTCAAAAACTTAATTAAAATTACACTGGCACTTCCAAAAAAAAAATTTCAAAACTTTCAGTAAACATTTTTATCTTTAAGGCTTGAATCAATGATAAAAATGAAGCACTTTTATGAATTTATTCTTATACATGGTTCTATATTATGCGATAATTCGAAAAACTTATTAGGAATCTGACATTCTCAGATGCTATTCAAAATAACTGCCCTTTAAAATTATTTATACTTTTTATGTACATATATAAACTTATTAAATACTAAACGCTCTCTACTTCATATTGATTGATTGAGCGAGCTATAAGTTTTCAAATATGAATAAAATCATGTATATAAAAAATTCCAAAGTCGTTTGTTACAAATGGTATTGGTATTCCAATAAAAAATCAATTCGTTGAGCAATTAATTTTTAATATTAAATTATTATTATCGCATATCACATACAATCACAAATTCTTTGCTTATCTCTTGCTTATTAAATTAGTTAAATTTAATGAGTGACAGTAGATTGGAAAACAGTGAAAAAAGTTTTGTTGTATTACAAGTGTGTACGACGAGATTTTTGTCGAGCGAACTCACCTAAAAAAATTCATTCCAAATTTTTGCCGCCTCTCAAAATTTGCCGCCCCAGGCCAGTGCCTGCTGTGCCTGTGCGTTAATCCGCCCCTGATCACATGGCAACGGAAAGGAAAATGCCTCAGCATAAGAGTGTAACGCGATATTTTGGAAAACTCACTTTTAAGTGCTAGAAATATTTTCATACAAAGCAATTAATTTCTGTTCAATTGAAGAGAACCTTTTTGAGGATAATTCGGATAATCGTTCAATTGTGATACCGACTCGCGTAAATAGGGTTCCATAATTCGTCCATGACATAATAAAATTTTGAAAACAATTTGCAGATGTATTTCCAAACAAATATTGCAAAAATATAAACAATATGTAAGCTAATCCTCGGATTTATGATATCAAGCAAATTAAAAAAGGGTGATCATTATTAACTAACAAAATATCATTAGCACTTTCTATTTTGATTTAATTTGTAACCTTCATCTTGGAATGCTTCGAACGGTTTTCCTTTAATTTCCTAATTAATTAATCTTAAATAAACTTATTTATTTTAATGCCATTAAAACTTTGAGCATTGTTAATCTCACAATTTTTTTTTATTATCTTATACATACATTAAAAACATCAACAATCAAAATTATTGGAGTTATGTCTGTTCAAGACTCAGTTAAGAAATATTTATTACACTTTAATAAGAATAAAAAGTTATCGTAGGAAAATAACACTTATCGAATATTGTTTAGGAACGCTTTTGAGTATATAAAAATATTTATTAAAAATAAAAACCTGAAGAAATGCAAATTATGATAGGTCACCAATATTATAAATTACTTTGTCACTATTAGAGAACATGGATATAATAAACATGTAGAAATGTATCAAATGTGAATTAACTCTGTTCACTCACTAGGAATTTAAATCTAAAAATATATAACATTTTTTCCTAGCAATCAAAATATAAAAGTGTCACTGTTCCTGACGAGCATAGCCGCGCAAACTGAATTGTTTAATTTTCTGCCTCTGTTTAAGAGATCACGAGCCATTACTGTGATAAGTACAGTACATTTTATATAAATGTTTTAAAAATGAAATTAGGTATTTGTAGATTTAATTTTTTACTTTTTAGCCTGATTCCCATTTCTTATTAACCCTTTCGGTGCTAAATAGTTTTCAGCGCTGAATACTTTTAACAACGAGCCGAAGCTCTTTACTACATTTTTGGAAGATTTAAGGAAAGCATAGTTCAAAATTAACAATTATTCAACATTTATTATTTATAAAAGTAGCGAAAAAGAGTTTTAATAATTCAGGAGTTTAAAATTAACAATTTTTCGACACTTTTAGAAAAGTATTTAAAAGATTTAATAATTCAGCATTATATGATACAAATGGTAACAGAGTGTAACACATAGTCCCATATTACATATACTCGTATTGCATTGATAGCGAGATTCCCTGCGTTTCCCATGTTTTTTACAAACAATGCACTTTCTCATTGAAGATTTCGTTTCATTTTTTTTATTTTTACAAACTGATGGAATTTTCTGTTAATCGAAAGGGATGATCTTCACTGTTATTTTTCCCGCCACCTGGCTTTTTTCTGCTGTTAATTTTAATTGAAAATCTGCAATAGATGTTGATGTCATTTTTTTGTTAATGTAAAGAACATCTACAATACTTTTTGGTTTATAATTGGCTTCTCCAGTACGCCAATTTCGTTTGTATGCTTCTACCTTTTTAGCTTTATGTAATGCAGACAACATTTATACCTTTTTTCTGTTCCTTCATTTTAATGCCAATGTTGTATCTGCCCTTTTGAAAGAAACTTTCCCACTCTTAATTTCAAGTAATCTCTTTCTGCTTTTTTTCACTATTCCACACGATAGATTCCTTTGTTACGCAACGCAATAATTAAAGCACGACTTGTAAGAGTTGTCTACACATAATATATGATTTTTCCAAACATATGGTTCTAACAGTGTCATAACACTGTTTCCCCCTATCCTCAATTCTAAATGATGTTTTTTAATTTCTGTAGAGGCTCCTATATAGATAATTATGTCTATAACATATCTTTTCTGGCAATCGAATAATACAAATGTTTTATGATTTTTAGATGGTATGTACAGTTTAAAATACAGCTTGTATGTATACAGATGGTATGTACTGTAAAATACAGCTTTCCTTTATACAATAGGAGACTTTCATCAATGCGGTATTGTATGGAACAAACGACTCTTTAAAAGTAGTACGTATTTTTCCTAGTACTTAACCTACTTTTTTTCCAAGCAATTACCGCAAGTTGGGATATTATTATTATTGAAATGAAGCATTCGCAGGAGGAGCATATATCTATCACGTGATATTATGCCGCAAATATGGTAGTTCTAATCAAATTTTTAGTTCTCCAGCATTCTTTCAAATTAAGAGTCTTTATGCGTGTCATCAGCATAGTAGCAGCCAAAAAGCAATACCACGTTTAGTATCTTTCAGTCGAGATTTTTCTGTCCTTCCTCTTTTTATAACAGTTGTAATAGCGGTTAAGGAACAAGTCTAAAATCCGGAAACCTCACCGATTTATACGAAAACATATAGAAAAATTCTTTTCGACTTAAAATGAATGAATATGCAAACATTTTTGTCGGACACATCTACTTTCGGAGATATTAAACTTTAAACATTTAACATTTCATTTTTTCAAATCAAATCAGATTATTTTTATCGGGTGTTTTTCTGCACGTATTCTTGATTTCTCCCGTCATATATGCACAATTCACTATTCACTCTTTCCAATACTCTTCAGGGGCCAAATATACCTAAAAATACAAAAATAATGAATTAATTTTTAAGTTTACTTACCTGCTTAATGCTGTGGATGACGACTGGAATTTCAAGTTTACAGTTTATTGGGCACCATTTAGAAATTTTGAACATGCATTCGCAGTTTAATAATCACAAAATCAACGAAGATGTTTAATAATTTTCAGTTAATCCTGATTAAATTAAGAAAATCTTGACAAAATTATAACTTTTTGCAATTATTAAAAGTAAAAATCTCTGGAAATACAAATTGTTCCAAATTTCTTCTGTATTTTTGAATTTTAACATTTTTGAATTTTGTTTCTTTCTTCGGAATATTAGGTCAAATAAATTGTAAAACTTTTGAATTATAGTTACATTTGCTTTTTGCCAAATGGACTCCAACTGGAAATGGACTTATTATCAATCATGATAGGAACCTATACTACAAGCCAAGTGCTCTTGGAATAGCTATTCAATTGACTTCGGACACGAATGAGGCTGTTATAAATGGTCACCCTGATTGGGTCTACGAAGGTAAGTCTTATTTTTTTATATTGGCATATTATGCTATTTGAATTTTTTCAAGAGGAGGTCTTCAGCTCCAACATAGCGACATGGTTTAATCCAAGTAGCACAATTATATCGTTCATCCAGTTCACTGACTTATCCACACGAATCATGAATCTTCCTTATTATGGACTACCTGGTGATATGAATTATCAGTATCCAGAATTCAAGAAAATATATTACCCGAAAGCTGGATCATCCAATCCATTGGTTAAGCTATTCCAGTGTGATTTAAAAGCGGCTTTAAATGGGAAAAACTGCCTTACAGAGGTCGCAGTTCCAAAAGCCCTAAATACTGAAGAACATATCATAACAGCAGTGGAATGGTTAACCGATGAAAAATTATTTTCGGTATGGATGAATCGAATTCAGAATCGAGCCTATTTACAAATCTCAAGCACCTCTGAGAGTACCGAAATTTTTAATATTAAATCACAAACGGGTTGGGTTGATATATTTTCTCCTCCTCTAAAAAACAGTGATGGAAGCCAAATTGCAATTATTCTCCCTCAAAAGCAAGGCGATGACGGAGATTACAAACATCTTACTCTGCTTACAGTCAACCAAAATATTAATAACTCTATTTCACTTACTATGGGAAAATTTGTAGTACAGAGCTTACTTCATTGGCATTATGATAGCAATTTAATATTTTATATGGCGAACACTCCTACAAAACCCCAAGTGTTGCATTTGTATGCTATTAAAGCAAAAAAGGGTCAGAAACCGCAATGCGTTACGTGTGAAATTATTAGCAATAGTAAGTTTATACTAACCAAAATTTGAACGTACTTACTATAAATAGATATTTCAGAAATTAGGCAAACCTACTTTTCAGTTGAATTCAGTCCGAAAGGCAAATATATCGTAATAACATCTTTAGGGCCTTCTACTCCCAGAGTAGATGTGTACTCCTGGTTGTATTCAAATGGTAAAATACTTTTAAAAATTTGACATATTTTACTTGTGGATTTTTTTAGGGACGGTAAAACTAAATTTGGCTGTAGAATGGGAAACAAATCAACAAATTACTAAATATCTTTCAAAAAAAAAACTACCAGAATTAGAATATCATACTGTAGATCTTGAAAATGGATTTAATGCGAAGGTACTCTTGCAACTTCCACCTAATATAGATAGGACAGGCTCAATTAAATACCCTATGCTTGTAGAAGTATACGGGGGTCCAGATTCATTTGCGGTATTTTATAAACTTACGTTTATTATTATTATTATATATCCTTATAACATATTTTCTTTATTAAAATAGGTAACAGACAGATGGACAATTGATTGGGGAAGCTATTTAGCTTCAAATAAATCAATTATATATGCTAAAATCGATGGGAGAGGCTCTGGCCTACGAGGCGATAGGATCCTTCACTCTATATATAAAAACCTTGGAACGTATGAAGTTTATGACCAAATAAACGTAACAAGGTAAACATTGTTATTATGTATTTAAAGTTAAAACCATTTATACCAAATCTTTTAAGCTTATCTAATTAGTCGTTTCCATTTCTCGTCTTCCCTCCAACGCTTCTTTTACAGCTTACTAAATCCACCACGAGTCTTTCAAGGTGACATCGCATTATCACTAAATTCATAATATTTTAATTTTGGCTTAAATTCGGAACAGGGGAAATGGATCGATTCGAGTTGCAGCACCATTCCGTTTGGTCTAAAACGGAAGGATCTCAAAAAATTATTTGTCGGTCGGCTACAGTTTCCGAAATATTCCCCTTTTAATTTTGACACTTCGTCAAAATTACAAGTGGAATATTTCCACCGCAATTTTTTCTCCCCGCATAATTTTATCATAAATCGATGACTTTCTCTTGAAAGTGAATAGGTTATTGTTAATTTCCAAGAACTAATTTTTTTAATTTTACCAATGCCTTCTTTTCCATAAAATCTTCAATCTTCAATTTAAAAAGATAACAAATTAAATAAAATACGGGTAAAATTGCAATCTCTTTATTCATATTGATGTGTGAACTTATGTATGCATTTGAATATACATATATAAAGGTACGCACACATACAAACGCGCACATATAATAATAATATATATAAATATAAAAAAAATATATATATATATACGCATTTGTGTATGAAATTATGTATGTATGCAATAATGCATTCATATGTATGAGCGCATTTTTATAATATGTGTACATATACATACATTTATTTATATTATACAGATATATACCCATTGGTGTGTAGATTTATATAACACTATGCAAAGATTCATGTATGCGCTGTCTAATTATATTATATTCAGAAAAGTATTGAATTTTTCCTATAATAGTATCTAAAAATCCGTATTTAACGACTTTTTTTTAAATTTGTAATTACTCCTCTTTGGACAAACTATTACCATTACCATTAATTTAATAATATAATTTACAAAATGAATAAAATAACAATTACAAAATGCTTTGTGTACCCTTAATTAAGTTTTGAATCCTGGTAAATGTACTGAAATCTGGTAAATGATTTTCGACGAAAAACCTTCTGAATGCTGTATAATCAGAACGACTAGTATCTTAAAATAATACCACAGTTTCAATGAGCTGTTGTAATGTATACGACTCCATTTTTAATATTTCATAAGTTGTACTTGTAAAGTTAACATGAGTGTGTTTAGTATAAGGGTATAAGCCAAAAATGGCGCGCTTGAAAACTCAATTTGAAAGACCATGTATATTAACATATTTATTTTTCCATAATTAAATGTGTATTTATTAACCCCAATATAAATAAAAATAAAGCCGTGCCGTCCCTAATGCAACATAGTAATAATAGAAATTCTTTAATGGTAAAATTTAATCATTTCATAACAGTTAATTATCTTTCAAATAAAAACATTTCATAGTTGTGCAGTTTTTTTTTTATTTTATACTATCTGAGTAACCCGGTTTCACCCGGTGTATCATAAATACTATTAAAGACTTCACAAGTGCTCAAGTTTGATATTTCTAA
Source organism: Philonicus albiceps (assembly GCA_963969385.1). Lineage (NCBI taxonomy): Eukaryota > Metazoa > Arthropoda > Insecta > Diptera > Asilidae > Philonicus > Philonicus albiceps. Next base: position 27,221,798 of record OZ017772.1, on the reverse strand, counting down.
AATCTGTGGAATTTGCAAAATGGTCAAGATCAAGGTGTTCTGTTCATAGAAATTAGTTTTCAGTTCTTTTACTAGATTTTATGGCAAGAAGCAATGAGATTTGTTAAAGTACTCTGGAATCTATTAACTGCAAAATTATTAAAACAGTTTTTTTATACTAAGAAAACATTATTACACACACATTATTTATTTATTTTTTCTATCTAGGAAACTTCAAAGACTTTTACCATACATTGATGCGACACGAACTGCAATTTGGGGTTGGAGTTACGGTGGTTATGTTGCAGCCATGTCTCTAGCTCGAGATGGAGACAATATTTTCAAGTGTGCAACGTCTGTTGCTCCTGTTACTGATTGGACCTATTATGGTAAGGTTAATATATAAATTTTCCGCTTTAAAAAAATTTTCTCACAGATTCCATTTACACGGAACGATATCTGGATCTACCTCAAAATAATCAAGTTGGTTACAGAAATGCTAGGCTATCTACACTAGCTCCATATTTCAGAGGAAAAAAATTCCTTTTAGTGCACGGTACCTTAGATGACAATGTTCATTATCAACAATCAATGATACTTGCAAAAAATTTAGAGTACAACGATATCATATTTAGTCAAATTGTAAGTTATGATTAGATATCTCTTAGGAAGTAAACTTCTCACAACACATTTTAATTATTTAGAGTTATCCCGACGAGGATCATGGTCTCTATGGTGTACGGCCACATCTGTACCATTCGTTAGATCATTTCTTTGGAGAATGTTTCAATCTAAGTACAGGAAGAGCTTACGGCAAATAGATGAACATTTTCTTATAAATTGAATATTTATTTTTATAAATGGTACTTAAAAGGCGACCTAAACATATTAAAATATTACAACTGTGCCAACAAAACATACTTTATGCATTTCTCTTACTCAAATATTTTTTCCGCAGTATTTTTAAGTGTAAATAAAATTGTTTCAGAAATATATGGTATGTTTTGATTTATTAATTTTAAATCGTCATCTCCTGTTTTTGAGAAAAATAGGTTTAAAATTAAGTATTTTGAGCATTTTTGAAAATCAGTATTTTAATATATTCGTAATAATAGCTAAAGGTTACAACTTTTAATTGAACGATATTACAAGCTCCTACAAGAATTCGTTATCTTGTAATGTATTTTTAAAAACATCCAAAACACGATATTTTGTACTCTTCAAACATATTTTTCTTGAAAACGTCACGTGATGGGAAATTTTCGCTTATGAAGTCAATAACGTAGGGAAAAATGTATATAGGATCGATCGATCGCACGTGTCATCAGAATAAAAAGAAGAGAAGGCATCGGCAGTAATTACACGGGTAATTCAGTTGGTTAGAGAACATCGAATACCATTTTAAATAATGCACGAAAATAACTTCAGAAAAGCTTTCTTTAGGAAAAAACTTTATACAAAAATTGAAGGCTTTAGAGGGGACATCGACTGATGATCTTGAAAAAATCAATCATGCCTAGAAAATGCCAGGCAATCCTCGATAGCGGCGGATGATACATAATTTATTAATTAATTGTATCGTAGAACTTTCAATATACAAAATATACAATATACAAAAAATTAGAAATAAATATTAGGAAATCGACGTCGAAATGCACGCTGCGCTAACACCACCGACCGATTATTAGTCAAAAAAATGGACACAATTATTCCACGCTCTTGCGGTGTATAGCGCTCCATTGCTTGCAAAAACCAAAACCCGACCAAATGATTTAACACTAGCTTTACGGAATAAGTCATTTTGACGCATTTTGAATTTCACTACGAAAAATGCAGATAAGGTTAAAATAGGAGAAATCCTATGATTACTCAGTAAACCTCTAAAACACCATAATTATTTTTTACAAATATTTTAGATGTCAATACATGTCTATAACAATACTTTCTTTGTTTCTGTATGTGCGTCTAATTGACGCGAGTTCGTAGAGGTAGGTATAAAAAATGTCAGTAAACCTAGAATTAATATAAAGTTTGTTTTTTGCATGTTTTTAATTATTATTATATATAACTTTGACAATTTGACAATCTACTGCCTGACATAGACGAGAGAAGATACAGTGAGCGAAATTGCTTTGGTTCCACTAGCATTTCTTCTAATATATTTACTTGTATCTAATTAATTTCTGTGTTATTGTTGAGCTATTTATAATGAAAAAATGATCATAAAAATTGATACTAAAATACCAATAGGCCCGCAAATAAAAAAAAAAAAAAATAAGTAAAAAAAAGTAGCTGTTCCATAATCACATATAAGTGCGAAATTGCTTTAGCTCCACACATTTTGTGAGCCTCTTGATCAACTTCAAAATCAAAGCCAAATCGTTTCGGAAGGAAGGCCATGCTCTGTATCTAATGGGACCAGAAAGTTGTGGTGTATCGAGAGCTCTTAAAACCTGGTAAGACTGTTAATACGGCTCGGTACCAACAGCAACTCATCAATTTGAACAATTGCATTGCTCAAACATCGGTCGGAATGGGCGAGAAGAAGGCGGAAAAGCAATTCTCCGCCACGACAACGCTCCGTCTCATACAACAAATGCTGTAAAACATACGTTTTAACACTAAAATTGGGAAATTCTAGCTCACCCACCGTATGCACCCGATCTGATCCCGTTCGACTAATACCTTTTTTCATGGATGTCACATGCCCTTAGAGAGCAGCACTTCAAAACTTATGAAGAAAAATTGGGTTGATGACTAGTTGGCTTCGAAACCGGAACAGTTCTATTGGAAGGGAATTCATAAGTTACCTGAAAGATGGGAAAAATGTATATCTAGTGACGGTGTATACTTTGAATAAAGAATATTTAACAGTTTTTTCACAAATATTGCTCATTTTTTGAAAAAAAACCCACAGAAATTAAGTTCTACACCTGGTAAGTCACACGGTACTGCTGTAAATATTGGGAATAACTACCTTTATCATGACTCCTAAATAAGTAAACCCATCTTGAGTAAAAAAGAAAAAGGAAAAGAATAGAGTTGGGAAGTAGTTCGTCTTCCCTAAGAAGTTGTTATGGCATTACTTTTGAGACCTAATATTTTTTACTGGGTAATGATATCTTACTTGATATTGACAACATTCTAGCAAAAAACTTTGTTTTAAGAGCGGCCAGTTCTAGTTCGCCTAGTTATAAGTAAGATCAGTTTCTAAATTGCTCGTTATAGTGACTTTAAAATTGTTAATTGTTGTGATAACTGAAGTTTTGAACGAAGTTTTCTTGTTGTGATTCCATTTTATTTAGAAAACCTGAAAGCAAAATTGTTTAATTATTGCCCATTTACAACCTTTCTACGGAAATGTTCGCAGTAAAATCTATTCCACTGCTGAAAAGAAGAAAATGTGAGAAGGAAAATGAAGTCATTACGGTCTGTATCTCATTTAATTACACATCAAGAATATATTTTTGGTATATTATATAATGAATACTCTGATAGAAGCTATTTAATAAGAGAAATGTGTTGTGCCATTTTTAAAAATTTCGAAGGGCATTACGGCATTTAAAGAACCATGCAATGCTATTCTGAAACTCCAGTTCAGCGCAAACATTTAGTGGCATGTAAATTGGGTATTTTTTATTGTTTTAGTTAAAATGCATTACTTACCAAAGCTCTTGTTAGCCGTGGCATTTCCATCACGTTGGGGCTTAATAGGCCAGTAGATGCAATAATTGGAGTTAAATCGCCAAACTCCGTGAGAAATAACCTTCTGGTCTAAAAAATCCCTTCGTGTCAGAAGTGCGTGTCATTTTAACTCCAGTTGTGTATTCCGATATTCCTTTCAGAATTAATTAATCACACAAAAATGTCGAAAATTTATAACAAGGTGCATTTTATATATTTGTTAATTAATAATTGAATAAGTGAAACTTTGCGCAGTTTTGCAAACAAATGTTTATAATTATTTAATGATAATGCTATAATATAAAGAATCAGCAAACAATCACAATATTTTGTGAAGCTTTCTCAAAGCCATTCGGAGTGCTTCTCAACTAATGTAATGTATTGAATTTGTCATAGTTCCAGAAAGTTCAAATTTAGTATACTGGCAATGAATATGTGAAAATGTTTTGTCGGTCCCATCAATTCCCAAAATGTTTCAATTTTAGAAGTTTAGAAATATATAAATACCACCATACAAAATTTTACTATGCCTCAATTTTTCAAGAATTGCGTTTAAAATTTTTAGAAGAATGCAATAGCAACAACTGAATTAAACATTTTTGTTTCGATTTTCTTAAAATAATTTGATTTTGTTGTCGGATATAATATAATAAAATCTGGTTAATATTAATGAACCATATTAGAGTATTGAGGTAAGTGTTTTACTAAAATCTATTGCACAATTCTCTAATTTTTTATTATTATTAATTGTAAAGTAGCATTTCTCCTTTACGTTTTTTTCATACTATTCCCACAAACGTTCGGTGCAAATTTTATAAATGCATTAGGTTAAAAATATTTTCACCTTTATATTTTAAAAAAATTCTCGAACAACCTTTGAAATTAACAAATAAATATTTCTTTTAATTTATCGCATTTGTCTCATGACAATGCAAATTGAACTAAAGTAAAATTTTCTTTATTTTCAACATTCATGTAACTATTTACTTAAATCAGGTGGAAAACATTTTTAAATAAAGGTTTTTCCACAATTGTCGAGATTTCAAACGTTTCTACAAAAAGGCTCATTAAAATCCGTGAAAATCCTTAAACTACTGAATTGTCCAAAATTATGTAAAGAATATCAAATTAATTTAATTACTTTTCGAATGCAACGCTTTTGAAAATAGTGAACGAGCTTTTGGGGGCTTCATTTAAAATGTCACTAAAAAATATGACAAAAGTTAAATCCCAGTACATTTATCTTAATTTAACATATTCCGTGTAACGTGTACCGAAAATGGTACATCAATGAAAGCTCTTTCTCATCAAATGAATTCTTTCATGCATGTGTGGGAGGTCTCCCCGGGTGCAAAGTGAAATTTTGTAGGGTGAAATATGAAATATGTCGGTCGAATTGCATTTATACAATTTTAAATTGAATTATGTCTTTTGGAAATTAATTGCGACCAAAAAAAATATTTGTCATTTTAAGTTGAGGGAACTGCGCCCAAAAAATTTCGAACTCTATTCCATTATCATTAATTTTCAATTTTCACGTTTGCATATTGCAAACTTAATCAAATCGTAAATTGAAATCTACTAAAAGAAGTTTGCTAAAATATTATTCAATTAAAAATTGTATTGAATCCAAACACTCTGAAGTCTTAAAATGTATGAGTATGTAGATAGTAATTATAGTTTTGGAATCTTGTTATATGTTTTATTATAATTTACATCCTTAGATTTTACATGGTGTTTGAAGTAGGTGCGAAAGTTGAGTTTTCGGGTAACAAAATTGCCTTTTAATATAAATTTCGAATGAGTTATTCTAAAACGTGATAATAATGAAAAAAATTTAATATTGTCGGAAAGTATAGACCATTTTTTATGAAGGCATTGAAATGAAAGTTTATTACATAAATTTAAGGACAGACATGAAGATACTTCCCTTGTTATTATTTCATCACTAAGTATTTCATTATAAAAATTTTGAAATATAAAAATTTAAATTTGAAATATTTGGACTTTATTGAATTATCAGAATTAATTATTTGAAATTGAGATATAGTCAATAGTTCTAAGAATGCATTACCAAACTTCAGCATTATTTACAGTCCTTTCGTGGATAATTTCAATGATTCTGCAAGGGTGCGAACTTGTCGCGTATTTAAAGTTCCACCTAGTTGGGAAATTCTGCTAGCTGTTGTTCTTTTATGTTAAAGAATTGAAGAACAATGCTAATGTTAAACTGTTTTCTGTTACTTCTGTTATTCCTTGCGCTTGTGGTTTCCTAGGCAGAAGATGCATAAAATAAAATAAAAATTTATTATATATTTCAGATGATAAATAAGTTGACATTGATGTAGTTTGAAGTTGTTGGAAAATCAAATTATTTTCTTTTTTTTTTGTATTACCATGTTAATATAGTGGGGCCTACGGTAGATCAGTTGTTAACGCGCTGGCCTACCGTCCCAGAGGCTGTGGGTTCTAATCCCACGGTAACCATGGTATTCTACTCCACGAACACAATGGGTCAATGAGTGCAATAGACAAAATGTCTGAGCGCTCGAGGCTACACGTCTCGCCCACTCCAATAATAATAATAATAATAATAATGTTAATATAGTAATGAAGTTCTATTAAACCTACCTTCTTTTATAGTTGTAAACCAATTTATAATAGGGATGTACCAAAATTTATATTTGCCGAGATTTTTTAGTACTTTTTATGTATTTAAAAAAAAAGCTCTAATAAGTAGTAAACTTTGTTAATATTGTTCTCTAACAAATTATCATTACAGTGACATTTTTCAATACAAATTTAATTCATAAGTGGTATATGTGGGCCGAGATGTTTTTGCGAAAAGTTTGACTGTATTATTTAACTCTTTCACTTTGGAGTGAACGTGTTAAATAAAAGATGTTTTATAATGTTATTATTAGTGAAATACTATAAATTCTTATATTTTTTTGGATTGCTTGGTTATATTAATTATTTCCCATTTCTTATCATAAATCTCTAACAGTAGCAATTATAAGAGATGGGAAATTTTTAGAAGAAATAAAGAGTGTCACTGATATATGGTAGCATTCAGAACAGAAATCAAGTCAAAGGGCGTTATTAACCTTGGAGTTAAAGTTTACTTTTGGCCTTCATATTTACCAAATTATAATCCATGCTAATAGCACCATTGGCTTTATTAATAGTATAGTCAGGTTCAATTGTTTTGTCGCCATGTTGAGTCTGCTATCTTGGGCCTGTCATTTTGGGTCGGCCATTTTGAAACCCATGAATAAAAAGTAGTCTATATGTTAAGTTGGAAAATGTGGTAATTTTAATCAAAATATGACCATTACCCAACGTTTAGGCGTGATGAACCAATAAACAAACAAATTTTCTACTTTCTGTAATACGATCGCCAGACCACTTGCACAGTATACGGCGCGAGAAAACTTGGCTTCGAAGAACCGAAAAATGACTGCACTTTTGCCAGAAATTCATTAATATTTTTGGGTAGATTGAAAGTTTATGTAGCTTCCGTGATTTTAATTTTTTAAAACGTTGATGTTTATAGAATCTAAAAAACACGATATGATTAAATTTTTCCTGGAAATTTCAGGTTTCTTCTATCAAACATATTGGAATTTTCCTTCGAACTTCAAGAGAATATAAACATAAAAGTTTATATTTCTTATTACCATTACCTATTAAAATCGTGTAGTATAAGTGCATAAGGAAAGGGAAATTTTCGATCGGTAACGATGTTTTTAATATATTATTAAAATACTCAATATTTGCCTTCCTGATTTTGACGTTAAACTTATTACGAATAGGTTTGTACTTAAAAAAATATATATTAGAGTGGATAATGTTTTTCTGGATATTTGTTAGGTTTTCTTACCGTCTTCAACCAAATTTTAACCCGAATCGCAAAATTGCGTTGAAAATTTATAGTTTGATCGTACCACTTAACGAAGATAAACGTTTATCACGTTAGCATTTTTATAAAAACCGGTGATGTGCGTTACTTTTAAGAAATACATGCCTCCCTCGCCCTCATCCAAATCACACTATTTTTATACGCGACTAAGGACTCAATTCTGTAAAAGTCAAGTTGATCTATAGTGAAAAACGAGAGCAACATCGGTTTTTAATGATTTTTAAATAAGGGGGTGTAGTCCCTAACTTTGCACCCCTGTGATTTAGTCGCCCCATTTGCAAACTTGGCCAAGCTTGATCAAAATCGATTTAAAGATATAAGGTTTCTATGGCATTAAAATATATGGTGGAGCAGTCTTCTTCCCCAAACGCCGCAATTTTTAATATGACCTTACTATATACGAGTATATCGAGCCGATAAATGCCTATGAAAAGTTTAATCAAAAATAATTATAAAATGGCCGAATTCAATTTTGAGGAATACGCCGATATAAATTTCCGTTCGGGAATACCAAGGGAGATTTATCAATATAGAGTATTTACGCAGATTATCCAAAAGTTAACAAAAACCAGAAGTGTAAATTCAAATAGCAAGGGATTGCAACCTGGAACATCGGAAGTTTTTGCAGATGTCGAACAGCAAATAATCAGCATCTTCATCCAAAACTCTGAAACGAGCACGAGACGAGTCTCAAGAGTTTTCAGCTCCATATCCCAGTACAAGGACTATTGGAAGGAGATTCCGAAAGAAGACTGGAGTTTTGTACTGGGCTTCTGGAACGCGACATAAAGAACACGGCGTTTTTAGACCGAATTCTAAGGACGGATAAATCACAATCCATTAAGAATGTTATCACAAACTTCCAAAACCTATATACCTAATCGGATACTAATCCATATAGGATAAGGGTGATATAGCCCATTAAAGTATGAATTGGTAGTAAGGTGACTACCTCTCATATAAAAAAGCATTATGCGATGTAGGGACAGCATATGCGGAAGTAGGAAGTGGGCACCACAAAAGTGTTTTTCTGCAACGAGTGTTCCCACCGATGATAAGCAACGGTTAAAGAGGGAGCTATATAAACTCATCCTTGTCATTACTACAGTGAGCTAAAAATAAAAAGGATGATTGTTGTTGTTGGGGAAGGTAGGTTGGAGCGAGATGGCTGTAGCGGTTTCTAAAAGAGATAGTGCTTAAAAGCTGCTTTTGGAAAGGGTCAGTAAGGTGGAGTGGTTATGTTAAGCGGATGCGAGGAGTTACGCTATAACACGCGGAGATGGTAAAAACAGAAAAAAAGAGCGTGTAAGGAGATGTGGTGATTGTGATAGGATATGTTTAGCGGGTGCAAGGAGTTATGCTGCAAGTGAATTTTGCTGTTGCAAGGTAAAAATCGGTGATCGCGCTACACGGTGATGCGGATAAGACGCGAGGTAAAAAAAAGGTAGAAAAGAAGCGAACGGTGAAAAAACTGACTTTGGTGCGCAGAGATTGTTTTTTTCTGGTAAGCCCATGTGCTTTTTTCGATGATGCAGATGCGGGTTAAAATGTGCGCCGTGAATCGCTGATAAGACGGGAGTGAAAGGGCTTATCAAGAGCACGTGTTTGTTGGGCGGAATTGGGGTACTTAGCGAGCATGTGGTGGATGTAAGTCGGTGACCTGGTTTATGCTGGTCACCGGCTTTTTTGTAGTGGGTAACTTGCTTGCGGGGTGAGCAGAAAGGAGGGGTGTTAGGGTGGTGTGGGATGCTGATTAAAAAACGACAATTTGTTAAAATATGCGTGTTTATTATTTACGACATTATTCTGATTTTTTTCTAAAACTTTACCATAATTTTAGAAAGCCGCCCCTAGTATCGTCCTATTAAAAAATATCTCGTGTGCTGATTGAGTTCTTTAATCTGTCGCTGCGTTTTTATTTTCTCGGAAAATCGAGGCGGCAGAAAAATGTATGTATTGTTGGTGAAATGGGTTGTCAGCCGGAGTCCATATTTGGTTTTTACCAGCTTAAACGATTTTATCTGATATTCCTTACCGATCTTTAGAGATGACACAGGTACAAGTGTGTCATGAACGCATTCAACAACACTTTCTAATAGCTCAAAAGTACTCTATAAAAAAGCCTGAGGTTTGTAACTATATTTAATTGTAAAATGAATCTACACTTACCATTATTTTTACCTTGATACTACTCCAATTATTAAGATAATCCCAGAGTTCTATTTGTCACTCTCGAAACGTTTCTGATTTTTGTAAAGAAAAGGCATGGTGTTTGTATACTATTTTGTTTGATCACGCACAACACATTGTTTCAGAAACGAAGGTATTCAAAAATGTAGATATTTTAGACTGCGCTGCATCTTGCCAAAGGGTGACAACATTAAAATTAATTATTTTTCAAGACCTTCGTGTGCTTAGTGCTTATACACAGCGGTTTGTGATAAATAAACAAGTTTAAAGACACTTTAATAATGTTAATACGAAATCTGAGCAGAAATTGGGACGTGATAATTGTAAACGCAACTTTGTTGCAATTTTTGTCACAAGATAAATGGGTGAATTATCTTTTAAGAACATTCAGTAATACCCTTAATAATTAATTTATTAGCTTTTCATTATTACAATATGGGCTCTTTAATGATTTCAGTACGAAATCCGAGTAGAGATAGGGACTTGTATTAATTGTAAACGCAACTTTGTTGCAATTTTTTTAAAAAGATAAGTGTATTAAAGTTTTTATCATTTTATGTTTTGATAAAAATTGGCAACTTCGCCTCGTTAAATTAATAGCTTTTATGATAATAACTGCTCTAAAACGTTGTGGGCAATCTTATGGTGACCTTATTCATCTGTATTCATCATTGTTTTTTACTTTTTAATCCCGTTGAATTTCTAAAAGAGTATATAAAACACAGGTTGAAGAATGTAAAGTTGCAGTTTTAAAGTTCTCTGTGTACAGACTGCAGGTCTGAAAAAAAGGTAAAACGAAACATAAGGCGACTGTTTCAAGTGAAGTGGAAAGGTGGAAATAATCTGTAAAAGATGGTAAGTACTATAAATACAGAAAATATTTGTTTAATGCCAGCATGTAGCTGTAAAAATCTTTAAAACGGACGATTCCGACAAAAAGTAATTTTTCCTGAAGAAATTAGTACCGATGCACTTATTTCTTTGGAAAAATCAAAATTTTAAAAAAGAAATACTGGTATCGGAAGAGGATTTTTGGGCAAATGCCATATTTATTCCCGTTAAGTCACGGTTAATAGAAAGTCGTGCCTGCCGCCTGCTTTTTATCTGCATATATTTTGATTAAATTTTGTGTCTCCTTCACAGATTGTATTATGATACCGGATGAAAAAGAAGCTTGCGGCCGCTAAAAAACTGTGAGATCGAGGGGGACGAACCGAGTGAGATAAAAATAAGAGCAGGATATTAACAAGGAGAAGGAAGATCATACCACGGAAGGAAACCGTGGACTTCATCGAATGGTATTTGAACAAAAGAATAATTTTATGTAAGGATAAGAAATAGGTAGAATAAAAATGAGTGCAAAAGAGATTCTTGCGCATTTACACGGCGCTCTATTAATAAATGCTGAGCTGTTTCTGGCCGCGTTAAATATTTGTATAAGTCAGGTTAAGAATGATAATACAAAATTTTCGGATAGCAAAAAATTTACCTTGCTTTCATTGCTCACAAAATATTCAATTTTGCATAATCAGGCTCTTTCAAGTAGTGCGTAAAAGAGCACAATCAATTTTTTAAAAATTTCTGTGGGTGAAATAAGCAATGATGTTTGTAGAAGTGAAGGAAATGTTTTCGAAAATGAAGATATGACGCGAGTAAACTGTGACAAAAATCAAGTAGTTCAGTGTGATAGTGGTTCCAACACGGGTTACAAACTGTTATCAAAACAGGTGACCCATTTTAAAAGGTTTAATACGGAGAGTGTAAAAATTACCTTCCAATTACAAGATTTTTGTAGTGTTGGTAAAGATCCTCTGAAGGCTTTGCAAAAAGTGTTTGAGAATGTACCCAAAGAACTAGTCTCAAATTTTGTGAAGGGCAGTAAAATTAGTTTCTCACTTCGCCTTCCAAATTCGCCTCACATTAAACCCATCTCGTCTAGTCTCAGACCCATCACCCAATTATCCGGCGATTATATTATTGGACTAATTGCAAATGATAACCAGTCCAATACTCTTTTTCTTTCTGACGATCTCTTGCAGCTTAATGCAGAGACCCGCAAATTCCCTTTTGCAGGAGGAAAAATAGAACCTAAGCGTTCGGAAGAAAGCGAGATTTTATCTCGGAAAACTAGTGTAGTGGATGTCGGTAAAAATAATGATGTGAATTGCCTCCCGCGAAGCATCTGCTATGCTGTTGAGATGATATCAAAAAAATTAAGTAATTCAGAAAAATTATCTGTTATCTAATCGCTGGAAAAATTAGCGAAAACCTTGTGTAAAACTGCAAACGTTGTTGTTAGTGAAAAAGGATGCAATTTAAATGATCTTTACAAATTTCAAAAATGTTTAAGAGATTATCAAATCAGTGTTTTTGATGACTTGAAAAATTCAAACTCGTTTCTTTTCAATGTGCCTTATGAAGAAAGTGATGTAAAAAAAATATTTCTTTACTACTCGGAAACTTTAAAACATTTTTTTGTGATTAAGTCATTAACAGGGTTTTTTAATAAAAAGTATGCGTGCTCTTTCTGTGACAAGTTAACAAACGTTAAAATGCACAAATGTGAAATGAAGTGTCGGTACTGTGATTCTTTTTCACCGTGCAATTTCGTTGAAAAAGTTAAAGCATGCGAAAGTTGTAACCGTACATTTAGAGGAGATGTTTGTTTTCAAAAGCATATACATAATAATATACAAAATAAAAGCGTATGAGATACTTTTAAAATATGCAGATTGTGCAGCAAATTTCTTGTGCTTAGTAAGAGGGAGTTAAAAGAACACACTTGTAACGAATATTTTTGTAAAATCTGTACTAAAATTGTGCCACAGGAGCATCTTTGTTATATTAAGCAGTATAAGGGGAACGCCGATAAAACGTTTTTAATAATATTTTTTGATTGTGAAACTACTCAGAACACCTTATACGAAAATAGTGCTACATCACATTTACATATTGTAAATTTAATCGTCGCACAACAAGTATGTTATAACTGTTACAAAAACCCGAATATTGAAGAAAAATGTAGTGTTTGCGGTACGAGAGAGCATATATTGGAACACCATAAACACATGAGTGTGGTAAAAGAGTTTCTAGATTACTGTCTGTAACACAATTTGCAAGGGTATGACGGACATTTTATTATTTCTGAGCTATTGGCCAGAAATTTAAAAATAGACCTCGTAATGAATGGCACAAAAATAATTAAAATGATGTGGGAGCATTTAATATTTATTGATTCTTTAAATTTTCTGGCAATGCCTCTCTCTAAATTTCCCGATGTTTTTGATATTAATGATTATCAGAAAGGTTATTATCCTTATTATTTTAATACAGCTGAAAATATTGACTACATTGGAACTTATCCTCCTCCTGAGTTATATGGATATTCAGTTATGAAGATACAAGAAAGGGAAAAGTTTTTAAAATGGTACAACGCCGTTTTACAGAAGCTTTGACTATTGCTTCAACCTGTATACTTATTTTCAGAAAAAACTATCTTAAAAATAATTATTTGGGTATAATGCCTAAAAATGGGTATAATAAATCCCGAAATCATTCAATGATTGCTACTAAATGGCTTAGTTGGGAAAGTCTAAAAGCTAATTGTGAAGTTAGAGCTGCACATAATAAGGGAGAGATAAAGTTAGAAAAAGGTGGATTACAAGTAGATGGATTTAATCCAGAAACAAATACAGTTTATGAATTTTTTGGCTGCTTCTACCACGGGTATAAAGATTGTTTTAAAGTCCAAGAAATAGCTAATAATACACAGTAAAAAATTGAGACTATGAGCCAACGATTTGAAAGCACTCTAAGAAGAGTTGAGACAATTAAGCGGTTGAGCTACAATTTAGTGTATATGTGGGAATGTGAGTTTAGAGAAAAATTAAAAAGCAATCCTGATTTAGATCAAAAATTAAATAATGAAGTTGGAAATTTCTGTCTACCGCTTAATCCACGTGATGCTCTTTTTGGCGGACGTACTGAGGTATTTAAGCTGTACCATAAAGTAAAAGATAATGAAATAATACGATATTTGGATTTTACAAGCTTGTACCCATATATTAATAAATATTCTCCTTACCCTATTGGTCATCCTAAAATATTTCGAAACTGTTTCAGAAATACTATTAATGCACGGGTTTATTATGTGCTCGGTTTTACCGCCTTCTAACTTATTCTTACCTGTGCTACCTTTTAAAACTAACCAAAAATTGTATTTCGCCCTTTGCAAAAAATGTGCAGACGAAAATAAAATTTTTGCTTGTTATCATAATGAAGAAGAAAGGACGATAGTTGGTGTATGGGTTATACCTGAAGTAGCTTTAGCTGTGTAGAGAGGGTATCAAATAAAAAAAATCTTTGAAGTATGGAGATATGACTACACTGTATATGATCCGGTTACACAAACTGGCGGTCTCTTTACGGAATATGTCAACACGTTTTAAAAATTAAACAGGAGGCAAGTGGCTAGGGAAATAAATCTTTAACTGAAAGTGAAAAGCAAAGTTTTCTAAAATCGTATGAGATGAGATGAGAAAACTTGGTTTTAGATGAAAACCAAATTCGTAAAAATCCTGGCAGACGTAATACAGCAAAAATTTGCCTAAATTCATTTTGGGGTAAATTTGCTCAAAGAGAAGATAGGAGCTATACAAAAGTGTTTAATAACTATAAAGAATTTTGCGACTTTATACAATCTCCAGGGATCGAAATTTGCTGTTTATATCTCATTAATGAAAACAATATGTGGGTAACCTGGAAATATATACAAGAAAATCTTAATATTTTACCAATTGCTGCCTACACAACGGCGTTTGCTAGAATTAAGCTTTTTGAAGCTTTAGAAAAAGTTGGGGAGAACATCTTATATTGTGACACAGATAGTCTAATATTTGTGGAGAATTAAGAAAATCCTTTATCGTTTCCAATTTCCGGCTTTATGGGCGACTTAACTGACGAGGTTGAATGTTTCGGCGCTAGCGCTTTTATTTCTGAATTTGTAAACACCGGACCTAAATCTTACAGTGTGAAATTTGAGACAGAAAAAGGCCCTGAGTATATTATCAAATGCAAAGGTACAATAAATTTTTAAAGTTCTAAAATAATCAATTTTGAGTGTTTAAAATCCCTGGTTACTGACGATAGTTTTCAAGATAATGTATGTTTAAGAAATGAGAATAAAATCAAACGAAAACGGTCGGGGGTTGTTATATCTTCATTGGAAAAAAAAACATTTATCTTTTACTTTTGATAAAAGAGTTGTTACACACAATTATTTTTCTTACCCATACGGTTTTAAAAGAAGACGAACTTAGATAGATTATAAAAATTTGTTAGAATTCTTACTTATCACTTCTTGTAGGTAAATATATTGTAAATAGATTGTCACTGACTCAGAAGTAAATAAAGTTTCAGCACAAGTGTAACAAATGTATAAATATATGTTAAAAGTTTAAGCACATTCCATTCGGTTCGGCACAATGGAGAAGTTTATTTTGGATATTCAATGTGTTTGCGGTAACAAGGGACTGTACTTTGTTAAAGAGCTTGCAGTTCTTACTTTTGGAACTATCTCTCCGAATCTATCATTTTATGCCGCCATATCGGTACCAGGAGCTGTCATTAAAAGCACAGAGGCAAAACCAGTATGACGTGCAAAATACCAACAACTTGCACTGGAGTGGTGGAGATATACACTACAACTGCTTACCAGAAATATTTTCAAGATTTGAAAATGCAATGATATATGTTAAAGGAGAAATGAAAGCATCGTTCATTAGAAAGTACGTGCCAACTGCAAAGATCGTACACCTAAATAAAATACCAAAATGAAGTGAACTTCAAAATTTTCAACCCTGCTGTGAAATCCATGAAAACACCCTTTATTCCCGTTGTGCTTTACAAAATTGTGTAAATATATACTTGAATATGTTAATCAATAAAATTATATAGTTAGTACAAACGTCTTTATCTGTTTTATTTAAAAAATCTTTATTATATCTTTTAATCGTAATCATATCTGCAATACAGAGGTATTTCAAAAAAAAGTCTAGAATAATTTAGATGGACATAAGAGGTTCTAGACGGTATAAAAAAGTCTTCGTTTGACAGGAAAATTGAACTTTTGTTCTCACACTTCTCAAAATATTTTTTATAATATTCTCTTACATTTTCGGCTGCATTGTTGTTGTGAAACATCACAATGTTGAAGAAATCCAGCATGTCCAACAGTTTGTACAGCTCGCCAAGGGTTAGACCCAAATCTTTAAGATTAAAGAAGTCAAGAAAACTTATCCAATAACTTATATTCTTGAAGATTATCAAGGGAATATAATACAGGGTGCCTTTTATCAACTGGAACTATCTCCTGTCAAATATCCTGATCTATACCTTGTACAAAAAGTTCTAAAAAAGCGTGGTGATAATGTCTTTGTAAAATGGCTTGGATTTCCATAAAAACACAACACCTGGATTAATATAAAAGACGTTTTATAAACAGAAAACACAATCTCTGCGCACCAAAGTCAGATTTTTCACCGTTCGCTTCTTTTCTACCTTTTTTTTAACTCGCTTCTTATCCGCATCACCATGCAGCGCGATCACCGATTTTTACCTTGCAGCAGCGAAATTCACTTGCAGCATAACTCCTCGCACCCGCTAAACATATCCTATCACGATCACCACATCTCCTTACGCGCTCTTTTTTTCTGTTTTTACTATCTCCGCGTGTTATAGCGTAACTTCTCGCATCCGCTAACATAACCACTCCACTTCACTGACCCTTTCCAAAAACAGCTTTTAAGCACTATCTCTTTTAGAAACCGCTACAGCCATCTCGCTCCAACAATAATATATATAATAATAGCAAAATTTATGTGGACTTTTTAGAAAATACACTGCCAGAACTACTTGAAGTCATTTCTCTGTACAATACAAAGCAATGTTTTATCAACACAATGGAGCACCAGCGTGTACTGTAGCATAGTGAATCTGAAATTAAATGGAATTTCCTGAACGCTGAATTGAACGAGGTGAACCGGTTCCTTGGACTACTAGATAACCCGACCCATTAGCATTAACTTAAATCGGTTTTTAATTAAACAAAACGCATTTTGGGCTTAATTTAATTAAACTTAAATTGTTTTAAAATTCCACAAACGTGGAAATGTTTTATCTTTTTGGAAAGGTAATAAAATAATATATAATTGAGAAAAATTGAATTTTAGGAAAATAAAAAACATTGTTTCTAGTTTCGACATACATGTACATATATTTAGGTGGGGTATATTTTTAAGGTCTACAACATCTGACATAAATTTTGACATTATCAATTTTCCGAAACCGCTTCATCAAGTAGGCTGCAGTAGGTAAGTAGATGCATAGGAAATTTACCTAAAAGGTGATGTTAAAAAATATTGTCGGATGAAAAAGAGTTAGAAAGTTATGTAATAACGATTACAAATGAAAAGATTTTAAAGCGTAGACAATTTGTGGGAGGAAGTGTGAATGAAAAACATATATGAAATGAGGAATAATTAATAGTGAAAGTTACATCAAATTAATCGGTGAACAATTAGATCAATTTGGAATACAATTTGGTGGACATAATTATACTTTTCAGCGGCTGTTCATAACGCACAAAGGTTTGATTATTTTTTAAATCATAATATTCAAACATTGAAGTGGTCAATTGACTTGCAGTATGCGGTGTGTGTGTGTGCGTGCGTGTGTGCGTGCGTGCGAGCGCGTGTGTGTGTGAGATAGTTTTGTTAAGGAGTCCTTAATTGTTTTTACTTTTAAATTAGTGTTTACTAAGCTCAATAATTATTTTCTGTAATACTTTAACAGTAGATCTTACTTTCTTCGCCTTTTCGAGCTATTAGTATGCGTTATTGCTAAAAAACTTATAGAAAATAATTATTAAGCTACATAGCCTACAAATAGAAAGCATTGCAATTGATTACAAAGCAGACGTGCATCAATTACAAAAAGAAAACTAGAAACACTATGTGAATGCTAGGTAAAATACAACAAAGGGGCAAATTCTATGTATATACAAACTAAAGATTAATTCAAAAGTAAAATGCTATTATAAGACATTTCCGAATCTCACCAAATATCTTGTAAAGTACTACATCCGTGCTGGTCGGATCTCAGTAAAGAAATAATAGCCATACACCAGAGATCATACCAATGAACACAGGAATTACAAAGCTTGTTGTCCTAATTATTAATATTTGTAATTATTTATATACTTATATATAGTACATCATTAAATCAATAACCTACGTACTCGCAATGCCATTGAAAATTATTTATTTATTTATTTCTTTATTTTTTTATTTGCCAGAACATATAAAATAAATTTTGCCCTATCCTATCTAGGTGTTCTCTGGTTCCAGGGTCATATAACACATGATAACTTAACTATCCTACGACTAATAATAGAGGATGATTCAATTCAAGTTTTCTATATTGGTAACACTGTAAATTAGATAGCTGTGAATGATAGCGCGAGTTTGAAGCATCAAATATTAGTTTCAAAATAAAGTTATTTACGAAATGGATCGCTCTAGGCATTAAAATTGTTTAGTTTTTACACAGAAATAACAATTCTGTAGGAATTGTGTATCGACTTTTACGGCAAGATTATGGTCAATTAAAGTGTCCTACTGAGTGAACAATTCGCAACGTAGTGAACAAATTTGAGGAAACGAGAAGCATTGAAGATAGGGTGCAGCATTGTGGTGTTCGCTTAGCCGAGAATATTACTGCTGTAAGTGATAGTGTGGCTGAAGACCCGGAATTATCCATTCGCAGAGTTTACATTTTTGTTACAGCTCCCTTTGGCGCATTTTGCATAAGTATTTGCACCTACACTCGTATAAAATTCAAATAACACAAGAACTGAAGCTCAAGGATCATGGACAGCGAAAAATTTAAGCAGATTGGGTGTTAGAGTAGAAAATTTTCTTATGTGGCTCATTTCCATTTCGCGAGCTATGGTAATAAACAAAACTGGCGCATATGGGGGGAGGAAAATCCTCAAGTGATTCAGGAGATACCATTGCATGCCCAAAAAGTAACTGTGTGGTGCGCAATATGATCAGGCAGTGTAATTGGGCCATATTTTTTTGAAAAAGCTGCAGGTCAGCCAGTAACAGTCAACGGTTAGCATTATAGGCGCAGGATAACCAATTATTTTGGCACGAAATGAGGTATATTGATGTGGAATGGCAAGACGGCACAACTTACCACACATCTCATGCAACGTTAAATGTTTTGTGTGAAAAGTTCAGGTCGTATTTCACGTTACGGTGAACTGACCACTAAGACATTGCGATTTAATGCCGTGGGATTTTGTTGTGGAGTTTTCTTAATACCAGCGTCTATGTCAACAAACTTGCAACTTTGGACCACCTAAAAACATCCGCCAAGTTATAACCGAGATAATCCCCGAAACTTACAAAAAAGTAATCGAAAATCATCTCAAACGAACTAACTACTGCAGAATGTCCACAGGCGGCCATTTCCTTGACATCATTTTCCATTAATAATGAATAATATTAAATTCGATTAATAAAGAAATAACTAAGGTAATGAATGCTACACTTTGTATTTTTTCTGAATTTTTTATGAATCACAACCTAGCAATAATCTAGCTAACCTATCTTAACTTAACTTAAATAACATTTTTAATTCATATAGCCATCAATTCATATTTTCAAACCAGTGCTAAACATAGTTTAAATTTGCTTATGGACTTATTAATACTAATTTTTGTTTTTTCAGGTACTTGGTAGTTTTAAATCTAGCTACTCATTGAAAAATAATTTTAAACTTTTTAAATATTTTATGTGCTTGTGTTTACTAATTTTAGTTGAACAATTGCTGTTTTGATTATTATTTAAATAAATATAAATAAAATGTCTATGAAAATAAGAAAGCATGGTTTTAAGTACATATTTACATATAATCAGAAGTTTGCAAGTGTTTTTATTAAATGAACATCTTTAACAGGGTAGGGTTAATAATTAATATGTGATATTATATTGAAATTCTTATGTAAACGTAATATTAACAAGAACTCGACTCAAATTGAGTTTATAAACAGCCGACACCTCTTAACTGGACAGGCACAGGAAACAACTAAAACGAAAACGAATAAATTCGTAGATAATTTGATTATTATTAGTTTGTTAATCTGCGTTTAGCAAAAAATTATTTTGTCTCGAACCCAAAAAAAAAAAAACCTATACTATCTAATTAAGAAGCAAAATAGGCAATAAGCAATAAGCAACCATTTCTTAGTTAAAGTACTATATATGGTAATCATTGTTTATTTTACTCTAAAACATTTTTCAAATCTTATAAAACTCCATTTAATCTGCTGAATTTGCAGAACATGATTATTATTATCAATTATTGTTATACATTTTGGCAACATTCCGTCATGCATAAGTGCGGTTAAAATGCTTTACACCGTAATTTGTTGATAAGTAACACAAGCTCTCAGCTGTAAAATTACAATCAATTTGTACGGGCAATAGGGGAGTATCAAGTTCTACTATTAGAGGTCATGCGTTGTTTGATAGCGTAGTAATGATTACTGGGATTATCGCTCAGTGCCCTTTGATAAAAATGGAACTCTTCTTTAGATGAAATCGATGCGAAACTCTGTTATATATATTTTCAATTCAGTCTCAAGGCGATTTGGTTAGAATTTAGAATTCATTTCCACGAAAATTATTACGAGTAATATAAAAAACGTGTGTGCAAATTGGAAATGGGAGTTGTACAGTCTTTAGTTTTAATTTTTTTGGTGGCTTTTCCAACCCGTGGCGTGCTTTTAGGAATTCGTCAATACTTTGCTAATCGCATAAATGAAGTTGACGTTGATTATCCAGACTTGTTTGCATCTCTTTTAACAAACGAGGTGTCAGGTAATTGCATCCGCTCCCAAAAAGCAAAGCTTATGAAGAGCCTCATTGACTCATCCGCGGATCCCTGCGATGATTTTTACCAGTACGCTTGTGGTAACTTCGAAAGGCATTTTCCTATTCCTGAGGATAAATCGGAACACAACTTCTTTGCCTTGCTTAACCATAACATTGCTGTTGCGTTGAGAGATTTATTGAGTGTCAACATTCTTAGTGGAAATGAAGTAGTAAACGCTACGGACAAAGCTAAAATATTTTATGCATCGTGTATGGATGAAAAAATCCGGAATAAGAAAGGATCAATGCCTTTATTAGATTTACTTAAAGAATACGGAAATTGGCCAGTTTTCAATAGCAGCTGGAGTCGTGAAGACTTTGACTGGATTGAAAGCAGTGCGAAAGTAGCCGATTTAGACATGGGGGTACTTCTAGAGACAACTGTTTATGCTGATTTACTAGATCCGCGCAAAATGAGTATACAACTTACTGAAAGCGGATATGGACTGGAAGATAAAGAGGAGTATCAAAACAGAGGGGATGGATTAGATGCATATCAGTCATTAATTGAAGAGGTTTTTCAGTTTTTGAACGTTACTAAGGATATCGCAAAGGAAACTGCAGTGGAAATAGTGGATTTTGAAACTAAGCTTAGCAGTGTTTCTGGGGATGTACTAAAGCGTGCAAATTATACAAAAATGTTTGCACCTATGACGCTTAAGAAAATGATTGATCTCTTCCCTAATATTGACTGGAAGAAATATTTAGAAATATCTTTTGGAATGCCCATATCCTTAAACCAATCACTTAGCGCATCTGTCTCTACGTATTACGATCATCTCATAGAAACAATATCTGCTACTGAAGAGAAGACAGTTGCAAATTATATTGCTTGGAGAATTGCTTTGCACTTTATTGATTATTTAGACGATAATTTTGCAAAGGCGCAATATAAATTTAATAAAGTCATAAAAGGACAAGAAAAAATTGAAGATAAATGGAAGACCTGCGTGAGAAAAACTAATGCTTTATTAGATATGGCTGTAAGTGCAATGTTTGTTCAGCTCTATTTTAATGCGACTAGCAAAGAAGAGCTGAAAACCCTTACGGAAGAAATTAAAGCAGCATTTCTCGCCTCTTTAGAGGCAATGGATTGGCTGGATGCACAAACAAAAATAGAAGCAGAAAAAAAGGCTAATCTAGTTCAAATAGATACAGGATATCCTATATATGTTGGTATTTTGGGAAAGGTAAACAACTTTTATAGAACTCTTGAAATACGGAGAGACAGTTATTTTAAAAATGTTGTGGCAGCTAAAAGAAACAATCGTGAACGCATTTTTAATCAACTCACTGAGAAATTTGATAAAAACATTTGGTCTATCTCCCCAGCTATTGTTAATGCGTACTTTGATCAAACACAAAATAGAGTTATTATTCCTGCTGCATCTCTGCAACCACCATTTTACCATCCCTCTTATCCAAAAGCAATAAATTATGCTGGAATGGGTTTTTTTATAGGCCATGAACTAACTCATGGCTTTGATGATTTTGGACGTGAATTTAACTTTGCTGGTGTTATGACTCCGTGGTGGAGCGAAAACTCTATTTTCGAATTCAAAAAGAAATCCTCTTGCTTTGTGAAGCAATATAGTAACTTTAGTATACACGGAAAATATTTAGAAGGATTAGCCTCAAATAGAGAAAATATAGCAGATAACGGTGGAGTTCGTCAGGCATATTATGCCTATCAGAAATGGTTGGAGAAAAATGATGGTGCAGATAACTTACTTCATGAGCAGCAATTTTCTAACTTTAACATATCAAGCAACCAATTATTTTTCTTGCAGTTCGCTCAAAATTGGTGTGAAAGTATCAGACCTGAAGCTATTTCAAATGCCTTAAATTCGGATCATCACAGTCCTGGAAAGTATCGTGTTATCGGTCCTCTAAGGAATTTTGAAAAGTTTTCCGAGGCATTTAATTGTCCTCCTGAAAGCTCTATGAATCCTTTATGGAAATGTAAAATGTGGTAGTTAACTCTTGAAAAACACATCTTGTTGTTGTTTATTTGAACAGGTTTTCGAAATTTAAGACATTATTGTTATAGACATAATACGAGGAATAAAAAAATAATATTTTAACGGTGTATTTACTAGAATTAAATATATATAACTTGCTTAAGTTAAGAAGCAGTTTTTTTTACAAAAAATTTGGGCAAATTGCGGTATAAAAATGGGTTAATACTTTATACCATTTTATAAACTTCCGCACTATATTACATATGGGCAAAGATAGTAACTGAAACACATAGGGTAGAAGACTTTTTAAGAATAATTCAGAAGTTCAAATTTATATTGTTTTACAGGATAAGATTAAATGAAAGAGTTTTGATCAGTGTTAAATCAACTATTTATTTATTCAATTTTTGTTTCAGAAAGTAACAAGATTTTATAAATTGATTACTCAAACAAAAAATATATAATATTAGAAATAAAAAATAACATTGTATTTTTCACCAGTATTCAGCCACTCAGTTCCAATAATCAGCTGGATCGGCCGTTATATTATTCTTCCGAAATTAAATATTAATTTAATTTTCTTTAAATTTTTAATTATTTTCTATAAATTTGAACTTGTTGTCTTTTTTCCAAATTTTCTTCTTTTAAAAATTTTGTCTGCTATATTAAACTACCTTTTGTTTTTTTTTCGTTTTGTTTTTTTAATTTTCTCCATTCAGCAGAAGATATTGCACCAAATCATATTTGATTTAGACGATTTTTTGTGTGATGGTGTTTTCAAATTTTCTTTTAGAGTTGGTGATATATTTTGAAACACAATGAGTAAATTATTTACTGCTTTGTGTTAAGTGTAGCATTGTGTTTTAACATTTTCATCAACAGTCTGAAAATTCTTTAATGTTAAAATTTGTGGTAAATATAAAAAAATCTATGGACAAATTCAAAGTGGCCGATTTGTTAAAATTAACATAGAACCAAAGGAAAAAAAAGAAAAAGAACGAAGGTTTGGTGGGGTCATATTAGAAATCGCTCGAAATTGCAACCAAATAGGATAATAGTAGTAACAGTAGCAACATATAAGCTAATGTTTATTCGTGGGCTACAAAATGGTGAACACAAGACAGCGGTCAATAATTGTAAATTTCAAGGGATGACATTGAAAACTGGTGATTGAGCGCTAATTGCGAATCCATTTTCGAAACTTATAATTTCAAAATTGCGGACCCAAAATGGCGACCAAAAATATTTGACATTCAACGAAGCAGCAGAAATTAATAGTAAGTGTATTTTGATGGTAGGTCTAATATACAGAAACAATTTTTAAATTTTGAATTGAAAAGATTTCCATGAAAATTATTACATAAACGATTTTCAAATTTCATATATAAAATTTTCCACGATTCAAAGTAACTTCGTCCGAAAATATATTTGAATAAGGTTGTTGAATTAATATTTTAAACTTAATATTGAGCATTTGAATGCGCACCAAAATGATTAGGTAGATAGTATGATAAATAGCCAATTAACATAAGTTTTCAGCTGTATAATTGGACTATATCACATCCACCCAATTTTATTAATACTTTTAAACTGGGTGAAGATTTAAATTTGAGCATTTAAGGAGTTTTAAGAATTTAAGATACACTGGGTGAAACTGAGTTACTCAGCGAGAATTAACTTAAAATCAGATATAATTAATTTAACAATATTTGATCGAATAATTTTTGCAACAACAAGAATAAATATAAATACAAGGTCTTCAGAACTCACTGAAAGTGTTTATTTAGATTTTCTATTTGAAAATTTATTAGTAGATTGTGAACCCAGCCAGTTTTCATTTGCCTACTCTAAATAATTAAGTTACAAACTTCCTCGTAATTAGTATGTTTTTAATTCTTAGGGAGTTATATTTTTTACCTGTTTCAACGGGTTTCTCGTATTTCTTATGGTTTAGTTAACGTAATTAAATTTTTTTTTATTCTACAAATTACTTTTGAAAATTAGTATTCAGATGTTTCTTGAGCTACTTAATTTTTTCTATAATATTATTTTGAAAGTTGTTATCTGGTTGGGGTTACGAATCCAAAGTTAGATTTTATAAATTAAAAATGGCGCATATAACTGACGGCATACCAATTTTTAAAATAAAGCGTCCTCTTTTTTTTTAAATCTATTAAAAAAAGTAAAAACTCATAGAAACCATAGAAAACATTACGAAACTGCAACGAACTTTGTTTTTGTAGTAGTGGCTTTAGTTGTGTATCCATGAATTAGCCGTCAATCTCAATTAGAAAATATTATCGTATTAAGCATAATTTATAAACTTTAGAGTAAAAACTCTCACTTATAGAATTGGTTAAAATGCTATTTAAGAAGCACTCGTAGGCACATTTGTAAAACTAGAAGTGAATTTATTATAAGTAGATAATTCGTCACTTAAGCAATTTAATTAAAAGTGTCATACACTTGTACGTTAAATAATGATTATTTCGGATATCTAACAACCGTTCGCGGTCCGTATACATCAAGCGATAGAGGTCCACTAAAAACAGCCTCGTGGTGTGGTGGTATATTTTTTTACGTTGTATATGTATAGCTCTGAAGAAAATGTCGCGTAATCTACAGTAAATTTAAATACAAGTAGCATAATTCTATAGCAAAGAGTAAGCACGCCCTGTTCGATCGGTCTGTGTGCCTGCATTAGTTCATCTCGTAATTGTTTACAAGAAATGACCAGTGCCTTACCTATTCCTAGCGATCAGTACAACTCTAGTTCAGTCTTGCTTCTTTTATTTTCATAAAGTAAAACGATTGAGAACAAACTAATCTACCGTGAAAGGAAAAAAATAGAGACAAACCTATGAAACGCAACGCAAGACATGCCAAGCACCACTAATGCGCGTTGGCTGTATGACGGAAGCATAATTGGGAATCAGCGAGATATTCGCGACAGTCAGGAAACGAATACCGCAATATTGGATAATTGCACGTTGTTGGCTGTGTGTATTACTATGCTTCCTCCGAACTGCCCCCGATCGTCCTTTCATGTATTAAATCTCATTGTTTATTAATTTTCTTCTTTTTGTGAAGATTTAAAAGTTCGTCGCTTAAAGTCTTTTGCTCTGCCCAGGTTTTTCTGCACTAAAATTTTAATTTTTGTTTGTTTCTTTCTTTCATTGTGTTAGTCCTAAAATTGAAAATGTCAAAATAATAGGCAAAACATGTCAGTAATATGATACAGATAGCAAATAAATGAATTTTTGTTTATTGCTATTTAACCGTTTGGGAGTTACAGGTTGATTCGTAATCGAAGTTTTCATGGTATGCACATCACTATCGTTTGATCTAATCAACGCAGCGACACCCAACTTACTTCAAAAATCCAATGTTCTTTCCAAAGATGTTAACAATGTTGACCTACTATATAATACTATAGGTACATTTACTGTCGAAAATGGAATAAATGTTTTTCATTTTCCCAAAATTCAGCTTTATTTCACATTTTCGCCGAAATTCATGCAATTAATGCACTTGTTTATTGCTTTTATAAAATTGCCAACCTTATTACTCTTTCCTAGAAGGTACAACATGACAAAGTAGAGAAATAATATGGAAATTAATTAGTGGAAAAATTGAAATTTAAGGAAATTTAACTAAAATTAATCGCCAAATATTTTTTGTTTAATTAAAAACATATTAAAGTTAATGTTAATAGCTCACAAAAACTGCTTAAAATGTCCTTCGTGACTTGCGATGCATGCTAATAACCTCTAACTTCCTCTTTAAAGTGTATTGTAGACATTCTCTCCCGTATCTTCGTCGCTGCAGGCCCAATTTTTCTAATTAATTACTTTCTGGTGTTAACACGACTTGAGTAAAGTTCATCCTTCATCGTTCCCCATAATCCCAATGGAGTAAGCTCTGGAAATCTAGCAAGGAAAGGAATCGGTCCAGCTCGTCCAATCCAGCGCTCAGATAATTGTTCATTTAATTTTACCTTCACAATGCTATCAGTATACGCTAGTTCTCCATCGTGTTGATACAACATTGTGCTTATATTATCCAGAGAGATAAGTCCACAAAAATTTGGCTATTAAGAACTTGGAGCAAAATGAATGATTATTAAATGATTGCCGTTGATACCAGCCTAAACATTAACACTAAACTTATGTTCAAATTATATTGCCCTTGTCTTCAATGGGTTAGTATCCGAAGGTATAAAGGTTATGAAAGTTTGTGATACCATCTTAGTGAATTGCGATTCATGCGTCCACAGAATTCGGTTTAGAAGCGACCTGTTTTCTATGTCGCATTCCAGAATCCAAGTGCAAAACTCCAATCTTCTTTCAGAATCTTCTTCTAGTAGTCCTTGTACTGGGTTATGATGATATGGATGTCAGATCGCGATTCCTTTCTCTTTGAAGTTACACTTCCGGTTTTTTTCAACACGCGGAAAGTTCACAAAAAGTTCTTTCTTTAAGGTACACGTCGAGTAGAAAATCTCCTTTGGCATCCTCGAACAGCCTCTCTTTCGTTTCCGTCTACTATACCGTAAATGTAAACTATATCGGCCATTCTATTAACATTTATATGAATTTTCTGCACCAACAATCAAACTGACCTATATATGCTAAGTAAACATTTCCGATATTTGTTGAGGACAATTTCTTCTTTTTACGACTTTTGCAATTACACGACAATAAAAAAATAAGTTACCAGCAAAGGTTTTCTCAGGAACAAATTTTTCTACCTCTATTCTACCTGGGCATATTGTACCATTTTGGAAAGGTATATAATAAGATGGGCAATACCATTAAAATAATACATGATCAGCATTTTAGAAAAGATTATGCTCTGTCATATTAAATTTTTGTTTCTTTTTTTATACTTCCAGAAATTTAATACCTTCATGCGGTATTCTGCTTGTTATGGTGATCGATTCATTCCAAGGCGTTATGCATTTTATGCTCTGCAGAATGTCCAAAAGCTTTACAACAACGTTATAGTGTATGAAGATGTCCTCGATTCGGTAAGGAATTATAAGAGTAAATGGTTTGCTTAGGAATCTTGTTCTTTTATTAGGAAGTTCTTAAAATTGCCCCTCCATTACATGAGATCGTAAAATGAGTGATGCCAAAATACAAAAATCGTACATAGATAAACAGGAATATAAGGAATATCGCACAACAATTAAGACTATCGTTTATTTTTGAAAAACTTTGCTTCTTTGCATTTTTAATGGAGTTTAGGAAATACAAAAAACCATGTTTTGGCCATTTCTGAAAAATTGTTGCAAAGTAACGGATTGATATTTCTATAAACTAGTTATGTCATACAATAACGTTTTAACTCTATTAAAAACGCACAAAACCAGTTTTCCTTAAATAAACGGTGGTTTTAGATTTTGTGTGATATAAAGAATTAAAAAATACACAGCCAAGAAAAATTTGTTTTTTTTTGTTGACCTGTGTAATTGATCAGTGCGGCGTGTTCTAGCAATTGAATAATGCCTTAACGCGTGATAAGTGCTTATCAGTGAATCCGCAATCCGAGGTAGTATATACATATATCGATAAAATTTATGAATCAATTTAAATTTTTTGCAAACTGCCGATTGGCTAAATATCTTCATTTACAAAATACTGATGGACTGAATATTTCTCTTTTATCATATAAAGTGTTGGTTGATTGAAGAATTTTCTTTATTATAAAAAAAAATAAACAACCATATGCCATGCCTGTAATAAAAAATTATGTACCAACTTTCATACGTCGCCGTTTTTATCCGACTCAATTTAGTCTAAATGTCCTACTCTGAAGTTTTTTAAGGCATATTGAATATTTTAAAAAATGCGCGTATCAATTTTTTTATTTTTGTAAAAGGTTTCAATTCATTTATTATGTTATATATTCAGTCTATGCTATGCTTTTTTTTAAAAATAAAATTAAATTCGAAGCTCTGTTGATTAGAATGGAAATAAATAATTTGTATTAAGGGGTTATGTACCTTTAGTTGGCGGATTTCTATATTGTTTGGAATTTTTTTCGGGAACATATTGTTGAAAATAAAATAGAAACCAATTTCAATTTTATTAATTACTTTTTTTAACTTCAAACAAAAAATATTTCAATATATGTACAACAGATTATGTACGAAAATTGAGGTTACATAAAAGGTTTTCCACCTCATGGTCCACAAGATTTTTAGAGTATAAATCGGTAAAAAGATTTCTGTAAAGCAATGTTGTAATTATAATTAATTGAACAAACTTTTTAAATTAACATTTGAAAAAAAAAATAATAATAATTTTTCATTATAAATATCGTTCACTGAGAGTAGTTAATTCAACCATTTTACATAATACTACATACAACAATTCACTGAAAATTGTGAAAACAAGAAAAATTATTTATTTATGTAACCATTTGAATTTAGTGAGAATAACTCAAACAAACATATTTCCAGAAAATATTTTGAATTTATAGCAGATGTAATATCAAGCCGCTACAATAAACGTAAGGTAAACGAATTCTATCATTTTATAAATTATTATTCTTTATGCTATAAATTTTACAAGAATTATAACATCCAAAAGCCAGAAAATAAAAATGATAATCCAAATGTTATACTCTACAATAAGTATTATAATACAGGGCGGCGTCTAAAAAATTAGTTTAGGGCCAGTATTAGCTCCAGCACGAATAAGAGACAACGCTGAAAATATTCTCACAGAAATTGACCTTAATGAATTAGAAAATAATGAAAAGATACATACAGTCTGTTTCACAAGAAAAGAGCCTCATTCTTTTTTTCCTCTGTAAGTGGAAATAATATCTAATATTTTTATATTTATATTTTAAACAGGTAAAACCGAGTTCCAAAAAGTATCCTCAAACATTGATTTTTATTAAATGCTTGAAAGTGCGCTGGATGAAACGGAACCCGCCAGTGGACCAAGCACGCTTTATGTGAGTCCACGCCCAAAAAATCGATTTATCACAAAACACAATAGTCGACCAATCGCGATTCAAATTCTCGGTAGTCTAGGCCTTTCGTTTTTCCATATGGGATTTGGGAAGGAGGGGTTTTGATATCGTAGCACGGTATTAAAGAAAATACAAGATGTGACACTCGTAACGTATTCCCTTATATTTTTCGACCTTGATCCCGGCAGCACAACGGTCTTGCAGATTTTGTTAAAAGTAGATAGTAATAAAGGGCTTACGTGTGAGAGAAAGACAAAAATTTAGGGAGAGCCGGAACGAAAATTAAAACCACCCAGAGCAGCGCACATGCTCGAACACTTTATCCCGCCTTTAAAAATGCTCAGTGAAGAATGTAAACATATAATTGTAAAGACTATTACACTCAAATTTAAACTGTAGCAGAACACAACTCAGCAGCACGCCCGATGGTGCTCAAGTACCGAGTACCGCGATAATAATGACCCCCATTCCCGAATCTGCCTAACCTTTTATACCTCTAACCTGGTCCTAATTACCATAAATCCTTTTGGCGCCTAAACTATGCGCATGCTAGGACATGTTCAATTAAGAAGGTGCCTGTTTCCTATTTGTTCGTTGCACATGTGCGAAGGGCTTTATGGCCATGCACAGGAAACCTATGCTTCCCTTCTTGGAATTGCACAAAATGTGAATCGTACTTGTCAAAAGGGGTTCAGTTATTGTTTTTCCCTTTTAGCACTTAATTACGAACAAAACTCTGTGCCGATCCGTCTGAGTTATTTATTACCACAGACATTCGACGCTATTTGCAGATTATCATAATGCTGCTCGTCCTTACAAACACCCGTGCTGCTGAGAAGATATGCTATAATCTTTAATTTACTTATTCAAGACCAAGCGGGATTTTCCTGGTTTTTCCGTGACCCTTACATAATATGAAATATAAACAGCCCGCATCCATATATATGCTTTGAGTGTGCTATCTGTCTCTTCTCCATTCTCGATTCAGAATTTCGCTATGCTGGAACATTGCACGGGGATGGCACTAACACTATGCATGCAGCGGCACACAGCGCTACAGAGCCTTTGTCCCACCTTTAAAAATGCAAGGTAAAAAAAACTCTGCATTTCATTGTCTACACTGTAAGTGCCGAAGATCAGAGTATTTGGCTGTTTATTCTTCTCCCTTTCGTTCTTATTGACATTTAGATAAGGTTCGTTGCTGTTTTATCTAACATTAGAACTACCGGCGCGAAAGTCAGTAATTTTAATAACTTTCTGCACCTTTAATTTACTACGCCTTCAAATTTGAATAAATAATTATTAATGAAAAAGGTTTTTGAATATGTCGTAATTTTCAGTTCTATTAAACTTTGACATAAATCAGAAGAGAATTACAAAAATATACAATTAAATGAAGGAAAGAATTGAATACCAGTTGAATTGACTGGCTTTGGTAGTTCTAGTGCTAATGGGACAATTTTCGACTCCAAATATCGGTTTACGCCTTTACAACGAACATTTTGGATTTTTGAATTGCTTTTGCAGTAGCGGTATACGACAATTTTGGTCCACGCAGAAAGCTTGTTTCATACCACTTCGCGCATTTTGAATTCATTTTGAATAAGTTGAGCGCACTGTGATGTTTCAAGCGACACTGAAATGAATTAGTATTGGTGTCGTAGCCCTTCCATGGTACAACCACTCACAGAAAGAGAGAGAGAAATATCTTTTATCTTCTTTGAAAAACTGTGGTTTCTTTCTTGTTGATTGTCGTATTTAAGATCACTGCTCATATCATTATTCAAATTTCTTCGACGTTTTGGTGGATAAAGATTGCTAAAATTATATAAGGAACTGTGGGTAGACGTCAAACTTCGGTGGAAAAGAACAATAAATTACAGAACTAATCAAATTTTAAATGACGAATCGAAAATTTAAATTTCATCAATTTAAAAATGAAGCTAATTAGCATGGTTTTTCATTGGTGATTATTAAATAATATCTAATAAATACAAGCATTAACAGAATATTATTCATATGTTAAATGTCTGAGCCTAAACAGCTTTATATTCCCGCAGGGCAGAGAGTTTAGTCCCTATGGGATACGTTTAAAGGCACTATTTTATATTTGTTTAACTTAAGAATAAAATACATATACAAATTTGAGGTTGGGAAGTAAATAGGCTGTCAAATGATGAAATGTCAAAATTGAGCTGTCATCCTTTGACATTTATATAGTAAAAACTTGGAAAATTTTAACCATGGAACACTACATTCTTGAACAACGAATTTTAATTTTACTGTATCACTTCGTAAAATTCGAGCACCTTTTCCTCGTAATCAGGCTTCTTCTGAGACCGCTGTGCGTAATTTAATCGCTAAATTCAAGGCTCACGGTATTGTTGCTGACAATAGACCAAAACAATATACTCGTAGTAGCCGCTGGACTATTTTCTATGGGGCCATTTAAAAGACCGGGTTTACGTGAATAAACCAAAAAAACAACTGAATTCGCGGATTTTTCATCAAGCGCTTTTTCATCACACCCACCACCTGTGTGAAGTTCCGCTTCTCCGGAACCATTTAAATTCAAGGTGTCTATACACCACAAAAATGCGTTATTGTTCTCACATCCTGCCAACTATTTATAATTTCATGGTAACATCACGATCTCGCTCTATGTCCCCAATCTGTAAGCTTTATGCCTAAGCCGAGTTCTAGTAGTATAATTCCTAAAGTATTAAATAGTAAATTTACCCATAGTTTAACTCATACCCCCTCATTCTCCCCTCACTCTTCTTCCGAATCTAACAATGTTAACTCCCTCCCCCACCCCCTTTTTACTTCTAACTTCGTAAAAACGCTATTCCCTCCACCAAGATAAAATCTCCCTTTTACATCTCGTAATTCAGATCATTCTCCAGTTGCTATTCTCAACTCCATTTGGCAGTTTAAAAGAGGTATTATTGCTTATTTTAATTCCTGTACCTCGCCCAAGTACCCAAACTTTGTGAAATCACATACCCTGAACCCTTCTCTTCCTGAAAAATCTGCACGTCGGTGCGTCTCCTGTCTTCAAATAACTCGTAGATTACAAAAATTATTTTAATTTCCTGCCGGCATTCCTGTTGCTTTTGCTCCACCACCTCGTGCCCCAGCCCCTTCTAACCTTGTCCCTTTCCCAACTTTCTTTTCCTGTATTATCAAAATGTAAGAGGTTTGCGTATCAAGCCCAGCAATTTTTCCATACGATATTTTTGCACTTATTGAAACAAACCTAATTTCAAGCGTCAATAGTAATGAATTTTATTCTCTATGGATTTCTTTGCTTTTCGTATTGACGCCTGCGATTATGACTTAAATCCCATAAATTGTGGTGTCCCTTTCGCTTTTTAGAATCGCTTCGGCGCCGCCTTTTTACAAGTTCTAACTCCTCTGGCTTTTATTTCAAAATTACCCTACCCTGTAAATCACTTTACATATTCTGTGCATATATTTATCCCTCCCAACTGCTTGAGGCCTACAAACTGGCCACCTATGCGACCGATTCGTTTTTTAATATACCTGGATCTAATGATGAAATTATCTTTCTCGTCATTTCAATCTTTCTCGATTTCAATGGACTCAGTCTGATGACGAAGCCAATTTTGTCCTTGGCAGACCTCCCCATCTCCATATCAATTCAGAAACATCTTTCTACTTCAACTTTGTACAAGGCACTTCGGCAAAATAAATCACCTACTTGTTCAATCGTCCCTTCATTCCCTCTCACCTGACCCACAACTCTCCGTCGTGGATGTCTCTGACATTTTCTATACCCACTTTTTCACCTGCCTGGTCCAGTTTATTACCTACCAACTACGGAGAGACCATGCATCCTCTCCTCGTCCTACTCCTCCTCTCCAACAAGGGACTCTGATAACTTCGGAACAAACGGTGACATGTCTACCTCATATTTCGTTCTGACGCTGACATCTCCAATTACCTTTCTGTGGCCTCCTTGTTCTCCGAACGCAGCGACTTTTCTTATCTTATTAAAGAAAATCCAATGGTTAGCCCCAACACTTACACTCAGAGCTTCTCCTTCTTCTAACCCTTGAGTTATAGCTGTATCTATCTCCTCGCTCGTTTTTTTCAAACCAATCCTTCAGCAAATACTCTTCCCGAGCCTGATGCTCGCTATTTCCATTGTATGAGCTCTCGAATTTAAACCACCCATCCACCATAAACATCGACCCTTCAGCTATTATCACTTCCATTAATGCATTTGCTTATGATCACAATCCAGGCTCTGACGGAATACCCGCCATTGCCCTGAAAAAGTGCGCTCTACACTTAGTTGGTACCCTTGTCTTTATTTTTCAACTTTATATCACCCAAGCTATCTTCCCCATCAGGTGGAAAGATTCATTCATCATCCCACTCATAAAAAGGACTGTAAGAGCGACATATCCAACTGTCGTGACATCTCCAACTACTCTTTGAGAGCATCGTCTATGATTGCATGTTCTTTCAATGTACATAAATCCTTATTTTCCCCATCTCAGTATGGCTTAAAGGCAGATCAACCACCACTAATCTAACTGACTTCGTCTCCAAAACACTATGTGCCTCAGAAAACTGTGATGAGGTCGAGGTCATCGCTACTGACCCCAGTAAAGCTTTCGACTAAACCTCGCATAAGTTAATTCTTTTTAAACTCTGTTTCTTTGGCTTCAATCAGCTTTTTTTATTGGATATAGTTTTACCTTGCTCAACGGCAGTATAAGGTCCTTTTCCGTTCTGCATCATCCAACTCTTTTAAGGTTAATTCAGAAATCCCCTAGGGTAGTTACTTGAGACCATTGTTTGTCATTTTGGCCATTAATGATATTGAGTATATTATTAAACACGCTGTCTTTCTATCTATATAGATGATATGCAAATATCCAAACTAACATTCTCCGCCTGTGATTCCCGACTACTACAAGCTACGTAGATAATTTTAGTACCTGGTGCCAAAAAAAAAACCCCAGAGCTTAATGTTTCCAAATGCCAATCCATAATTTACTCTCGCAAGTGTCCTTCTTCTTCCCCAGATTCTGTTGTCCGGTGAACCTATTGCAAGTGTCTCCTTTCTTCGTGATTTTGGTGTCATCTGTGACAGTGAACATAATTTACGTGACCAAATTGACAGCGTGACTCCACACTTGCAGGGTTGGTCTAATCCATCCTTAATCCAAATCCAAATCCCTCTATATCGCGTTCGTTAGGAATTTCCTTGAATACGCTAGTCAAGTTTGGTCGAATTGAAGTAGTCCAAAGTAAGTTCCTCCGCTTTGCTTTACGTGGGCTTCCCTGATCTGGTCCTCTGAATCCTTCCTCCTATGATAACCGCCTGTTACTTATTGACTTGCAATCCTTATGGAAGCACCGCGACTTCACTGATATTACCTGCATCCATCAGCTGCTTTCAGGCGGTACTGATTGCTCTTCATTGCTTCAGCGAATTTCTCTCTATACCACCCCCGCAGCCTTAGATCGCCTCCTCTTTTCTGTCCGCTTACCACCGTACCAACTACGGCCTTTCTGAGCCTTTTACCCGAATGCTTCGGAAACATCATCAAATGAATAAATAAATAAATAAACTTTGATCTATGTACTTGTTGAAATTTTTTAAAGCAAAATTTCTGTCAGGTATTATTAATAGATCGTTAGTATGAATTGTTAAGACAATTTAATTCCGTTTTACGAATTTTATAATTACAGGGCAATAAAACACTAAGATACCAATTAGCGTTTCCTAATGAGTAAATATTTCAACCTTTATTTGACCTGGACATGTATCTTTTTGGAAAGGTAAAAAGATGGGAAATTCGATAAAAATAATAAATAGGTGTATTAATTACATGAATTTTGGAGAAAAACGATGAAAATGTGAATTTTAGGAAAATGAAAAACACATTTTTCACTTTCGGCAGTGGTATTGTTGACATTTTTGGAAAGGACATTAGAATAGTCGATTTTTGGCGTGAGTTTGATGTTGCTGCGTTACGTAGATCAAAAAATAAAAACAAAATAATTGTGCGTTATATAATTTTTTGTTTTGTCTAGGTCAGATCTCTCATTCCATTTATTTTGGTACACGATATATGAAACACTCTCTATGTGGATTACTAAAGTTATATCAACTGTAGTCAAATATCAAGTTTAGTAGGTTCCAAATCTTCACTGGCAGTAAATGAAAGAAATTAATGGATTTTACTTCTATTAAAAGAATTTTTGAAATGAAGGGAATATTTAAAGCAATTTCACATAACCTTAGTAAAATTCAACAATATTCCAATGATTTTATGAACAGTACACTTCGAAAAAAAAACTATAGACTTAATATTAAAAATGATCATATGTATTTGCCACATTTTATTCACTATGACACTACATATTTTATAAACTTATTGAAGTTTTAATTGATATAGAAATTAATGGCATTGATATGACCCATAGTAATGTACTTTATCCTTAGATTCATTTTAAGGTATTAACTTTATTCTTTGTAACAGGGTTCAATTCATTTTACTTTTGTCGTTTCTGTACTTATAGGAAATCAGAATTTCAAAATTGCTTTTGTCGAAACGCCGAATATGCATAGAAAATTACACCAAAAGCTTCGGTGAATATCCTCATACGAAAACAAGAATCAACGCTGGAATAAGGGAAGAGAGTCTCTTTGTAATAACATTCACTGTGTTTCCATGAACGGGGTTGAGTTTGGGTTGAGTTTTCGTTGAGTTTTAAAGCACTGAAGTTAACCCTGCGCGTTTCCATGTACCTGGGTTAGTTTGACAGCTCTTGGTTTGGTATATTCGCACCTCATTGAAATTTATATATATATTTGTTTTTAAAAATGGATTTAGCAACAGTCCAAAAAACTCGGCTAGACGCAGACGCCATTTTTAACACAGAAGCAAACAATCTACCAATGCATTTGCATAACTCAGCTAAATCCGACCTCTTTCGTTGAGTTTATCTGGGTTTAACGAAACTTAACTTAACCCTGGTTTCCATGGGACTTTAACTCAGGCTAACCCTGAGTTAACTCTGCATGGAAACACAGTCATTGCTTTTTTTCATGTTGTACCTAATTACGCTCTTGATGCAATGCATGACTTACTAAAAGTGTTACGGATACTCATTGAATATATGTATTTCTGAAAATAATCGTTTTAATTTAGAAACATTTAATAATAGGTTCAGCACTTAAATTACGGTCCTATCGAAATAGGAAATATAGCAGTAATAGTAAATAACTTATGTATATGAGACGAAATTGCTGATAATTGGCGATCTAATCTAATGTCTCAAAATGATGATATTGGCAGTTAATAATTCTTTTAAATAAAATCGAATTTAACAGTGCAGATATCCAGTATCTATCGACTTTCATTAAGAATCATCACACTTTATATTGCAAAGACATAACATAAAGGAAAAAACTTCTTGTGTCATTTGGCACAAAATGTTTAAAATTCTCTAGTTGGATCATAAAAGAATGCTATTCGGTGATGCAGAAATAAAACAGCATACATAAACATAATTACAATAAAGTAAGTACCATTGCCTAGAGGCTTGTACATGGCAGAATCCTGCCTCAATTCCATCATCAAGTTCATCTCTGAGCTAAACTTACAATAAAGCCAAATATGTACATATGTATATCTTAAATTAAAACAAATTGGCGGAATTTAGTGTTGGATGTACCTAAGTTCTTCGAAAAGTTAAGTTTAAAATGTGAAATAATTACTTCTAGCGAGGGAAAAAATTGTTGGGGTATTTCATATTAATTTCGCCCAGTGTTTAATAATTTAAATAATTTAATATGCATAATTTAAGTTAAGTTAGATAGTGTGGTATATACTAAAGTATTTGATAGTTCATCTAAGTTTTTTGTTTAAAATTGGTGTAGTGTTTTTAGGTAGTCTACGAATATTTATAGCTTGTTCACCTAAGCTTTCTCTATAAAATTGTCGAAATGTTTTTAGGTAAATTACCAATGTTTTTTGTAGCTTTTCCGAAACATCTTTCCATAAGCTTTGCCTAAGCATTATATTATACATATTATATTCTATTATTTTACTTTTATACTATTTTACTTTTATTTTTTAATCTACTCAACGCAGCGGCATCCATCCATCCACGCCAAAAATCTACTATCCTAATGTCCTTTCCAAAAATGTTAACAATGTTGACTACCACCACCCACTCACTTTCGAAAGTGGCGGAAAAATGTTTTTCATTTTCTGAAAATCCATACCTTCATCGAATTTTCTTCGAATTTCATATAATTAATGCACTTATTTATTAATTTTGGCGAATTGTGCCCTTCCTCCTTCCCCCCTCCCTACGCCATACAATTTTTTGTTTGTCTAGGTCAGATCTTTCATCCCACTCATTTTGGCATATCCACTAAAAGCATCCAATATCACAATTTTTAAAAATGTCGGATTTCCTTTACATGTGAACGTTTATCTTCTTGCTTTCTTATGCTTCCCTTTTTCGCAAAACCTCTTTTACAGTCGTGTAGTCCATTACCAAAGTCATATTTATTTTAATAAAGAAGATTTGTTCAAAACTATGCCCTTTTGTTATCTGTTTTGCATTTTGTACGAATGTGAACTCAACCGATATTTTTTAATTTTTTTATATGACTATAACTTACAAGAGCTACACGCAATATAAACCGGGCATTTGAGGAGAATACTGTTAACAGAAAAATTTTGGTATGGTGACTTTTCCCTATAAAATGAACCATGTGAAAGACCCAAAAGGTATGTAAATAATGGTGTCCTTAAAGAATTGGTCGAAACAAATCCAACTGTATCTACAAGGGAACTTCTTTGTATGAATGTCTATCATATAACATAACTGCGCCACCTTTCTGAAATTGGCAAAGTATATTTATTTAAAAATCCGACAACCTAATTATGAAGTGTTCATTAAATATACACTTGAGGGGCCGAAATAGGCACCTTTTCGACATGCAACTGTTGATAAAAGGTTGCTCGTATATTATTTAACTTCACTTTAATAAAACATATTTTACTATATACATTTCAAAATAAATTTTATTTGCGTAATTTTAATTATTTTCTTAAATTAGAAAACGCTTAAAATTAAAGAGAATTTTTAATTTATTTATTTACCACTTTATCAATTATTTATTAATACACGTAGGCGAATAATAGGGCATATTTGATTTTTGTTATATGGATTTGTGGTTGATTGAAGAGGGATGATTAAGACTTCTTCAATGATACCAATTTGTAGATTTGCAGAGACTACGAATTTACGAAGGTGCAATGTGTCTAGTACTCAAGTAATCTACATTAAATACTACAGTTAAGAATCTGGAATTCACGTTTCCATTTGAAGTACTGATATGAGCAAAAGTATCGAGTATATAGATACATCGGTATCAAAGCACAGTCATTAACGGTTTGTGTTGTTCTATACTAAGATGCATTGTACACTGGTTTCGTTAGAGCTTCTGTTTTTATTAAAAGAGCCTTTAAAAGCTTGTATTACCATGTGGTTAAAATTTAGATTTTGCCAAATGCAAAACTACGAGTAGATTGTTGAAAAAATTTGAACAAATCGATAATGCTATTGGCTAAATTTTAATCTTTTTCTGTTCTGTCTAAATTATGGTTAGTGAAATAGGAGTAGTTAGTTAAAAATACAGCCTTTGGAAAGTCAACTTGTAGACATAGAAAAAATTGCCCATGGTCTAAGTTTAAGGCACAGTTCGCCTTAAGGTTTGTGTTGTCAATACAGCTATAATCGGTACGCCGTTGTAGCTAAACACTTACGCTCTAATGAAAACATATGAATATATATAAGATTTTTAACATATATCTGTGATGGCAATATAACAATTATCCAAAAATTCTAATAATTTCAAATATATGTATGAGCACTTTGATACCTATTTTAACATATTATTGGGGGTTATTGCTTAAATATAAGCTCTTGATATATTACATACATATACTATATATATTACTGAAAAGCTCAAAAATTTTAGAAATTTATTATTATTTAAACAAATTAAAAAATTGTTTTGTAATAGCTTTATTAATTTAACTACACTGCAATGGTTGACGCCCTACAACCTATTGATTTCTTGAAGAGAATGTCTTTTACCTTTAATTAATGTCTAAACAGCGGAAACTTTTTCTTATTTATTTCCTATTTTCTAAGAATTAGAACATTTCGATATTGAAAAAACGCAAATCTAAAAGCAAAAGGACAAATTTATCAAAAAATTACTTTTATAATTTTGTAATGTAAAATTTGGAAGGAAATAATAGTTTTTCTATTTCTGTATTGTAAAACTTGTTGATTTTAAGAAAAATGAAGATCACTGAAATTTATACATACCAAACGATTTTAGGCATTGAAACTCAAATGACACAAAATTGCAGAGTACTCAATTAAAAAAATCATATACCTACCTAACGGTATATTATTTCTTTAGAAAAAACAATTTGAAAATGCCACTAAAGCTGTTATGATCTCACAGAAAAGACACGGTTGATTTCAAACAATTCTTTATTCAATTCAAAACACAACTTAGTTCGTTGAGACAACAAAATTTTGCACGTAGTTATTATATAATGAGCTGGCCACCTACTGTATGTATATTTAACAGGCCAATAATTATGCAATACAGAAATGAAAGATTCCGGGATGAAACCCCTAGTCTAAGTTAAACTTATTAAAATGTGGTGATAATTTTTGGATTTGATTTCTTTTTAATGGAGATTTGTGAAGGAGGATATTGGCGTAGACACAACTATAGAAATGCACTAAATAATATCATGGGAATAACGCCTTCTAGGATTTTACAACTTTCGGAAAAAATCGTGCACTCGGATCCTTTGGAGTTTCAATTTACAAAAGCAAAAATTGGTTCAAATAATAA
Source organism: Philonicus albiceps (assembly GCA_963969385.1). Taxonomy (NCBI): domain Eukaryota; kingdom Metazoa; phylum Arthropoda; class Insecta; order Diptera; family Asilidae; genus Philonicus; species Philonicus albiceps. Next base: position 27,181,130 of record OZ017772.1, on the reverse strand, counting down.
AAGCGATTTTGACTGGCCATGTAAACCACGCTGCAAACCTTTAGCCTTTCCAGATTCTACACATGATTTGCCTGGGTTTAAAATCTATTCAGGTATTTAAAATTGTAATGAAAGTGTGAGATGTTATTTTCATTAAAATAGATTTGAATATTATAGCATGGTCTTCTAAGGGACATATAGCTGGTTCCTTTCAAACGGATTTGGTACTTTGGTCACCTGAAACTAATTCAAAATCGGTGTACAAAGTTCCCCATTGCACTGCTGTAGCTGTTAACCGTATAGGAGATATTATGGCCATTGGGTATATGATATTTGGTATCCCCAGTTATACATTGCCTAAACTATTCGAATATCACCTAATTTAACAATTGCCAATTTTAGTTTTAAAGTTAATTGATATTACACATACCAAAGGAGAGCCGTTTAGATATGGACAAATGTTATATCGGTTTGTTCAGCATACTTTTGAGCTCAGATGTATAGAATGGGATCCATCTGATCAAATTCTCCTGTGCGGAACATATAACGGAAGCATGTACCTCTTCAACTCACATTTGCAAAAACTAAAAGAGATAAGGAACCACAAAGTTTCAATATCTTCAATTAAGTTTTCTTCAAACTCAAAATATTTGGCTACTTGTGATATTGAAGGTAATGTAATTATTTTACTATGGAGTTCGTGCGATATGCATACTTATCTACCAGCGAAGAGGAGTGTTAGGACATTCATTGACTGGCATCCATGGAGTGGAACTGATCTCGTAATTTGTAAGATTCAACAACATTTTGCGATTTACAAATACAATTGAATTTTTTGGTAAGGTAAATCGATACCTGCTTCTATACTAGTTATTGATGCATCGTCAAAGAAAATTGTTGCCTTCTATCAACGAACAGATGCCGTTATTCGCATAGATGCTGTTGCATTTAATAAGCTTTCTGGAGAGCTTGTCGTTAGCTATATAATTAGAGGTAATGTGTCTTAGGAATCCGTGCATATTACTTTAAATGTTTAATTTCAGAAATTAACAAATGTGAAATTGTGGTGATGGCTTCTCTAAGCCGAATTGTAGACGTCCTAGAGACGCACGAGGATAGTGTTAAATTTTTACTTTGGAGCTTCAATGGACTGGAGCTAGCTACCGCAGGAGACGATAATACACTAACATTTTGGAACTTTTTCGGAAATCGGGATAAAATAAAACTTCAAAAACTATCAAAATCAAATGATCTTGGTAACCATAATCAGCTAATTCGATCAAGTCAATTTGCAGATATCCTTAATACTTATGTAAAGCATTCAAAGAATGTGAAAATATAATAGTATTATTTTGTCAACTTGGCAGTATTTAGCTTCTACAAAAATACCAAAATAAGTACACTGGGTACATAGGTCATATTTTAAAATTGTTAATAATAGTAATGAAAAAACAGTTTGTAGTAATTATATACATATTATTATTTTTAAATTTCCTTAATAACAACGCGGCTTTTTTGTCTTTTGTCATACGTTCTTATATTTCGACTTTTAGAAATACTTATATGAAAAATATTTCCCACAATCAAGTTGATTTGTTATTTAATTGAATCAGATTTAAATAATTTTCCTCGAATTATTTAAGATAGTAAGAAATTAAATTTCGTATGGCCTTGGCGAATGCTCTCTCGAAATATGTGTTAAAATACAATAAAAAATTATGAAGACAGATGTGGGGCATTTCACGTCAAGCGGACAGGGAAAAAAAAGTGAGGTTCTGAAATTTGTTCATATTAGGTCCAGTTATACTATACTTCTAGTAGGTATAAATACGAACACAATTTGTTTTTCCATATGATGTGTATTTGTCTAGTTATGGGCTCCTAAAGAATCGTTTAAATCGAAATTAGGATTTTTTTGAAGAATTTTTTCGTATTGAAAACAATTACAATAAATTTTCAAACTACACGATTTGTATAGAAAATTTCCTGATCTTTTTAAAAAAACAATCAAATTTGAAAAAAAATTTTTTTTAGTCTTCTAAACCGGAAGTAAACATTTCAAAACAAAGTTTTGGAAACTCCGACCATTTTTTTTTAAATTTTCTTATTTCAAAATATAGCTTAGAGTATCTAAATAATACACCAGAAGTTTTGAAATGGGATCGGCATTAGTTAAGGAGATAGGTAAATTAATGTATCCCTTTTTTTTCCCTGTCCGCTTGACGTGAAATGCCCCATATGGCATATGGGCATTAAGCAACCAAAATTTCATCAGAGAAACTGGTGACAGATTTAATAAATCGAAAATTTAAGTATACAAAATAATAAGAGAAACATACGTTAATATTTGCAAACTTGAATCATCAATAATAAGATGACCGAAAAGTCAAGAGGATATTAATGCGGAAGTATCACAATTCGATAATCTACGGGGAAACAATAGTTTCCCAAATGTTTTGTTTTGTATTGACTGTATCCACATTCTAATCCGTTAACCGCTTATTGATGCTCTTAGTTACTTTGATAGATTGGAACGCATTCACTTATTTTACCAGTACAATAAATATCTTTACACGAATAATGAGCGTGATCTTTCCAGGCTATATGCAATAGCAAAGGGTTTTTCATGGATATATTTTTTGGTTAGCCTGGTAGGTCGCACGATGCGTTTGTTTTTAAAAATAGCAATATAGGGAAAGCTCTCGAAAGTGTTAAACTTTTGCTTTTAGTGGATATTCACATCATGGGAGATTCTGTCTACCCTTTGACCATACAAAGCCAATGGTCACTTAATTGGGCGCAGATTCAGATTACTTAAATTTATGCTATACAAAAATTTAAACGCAGTTAAGTTTCTAAACAACTTGATAATAAGGATATTTTATTAACCGTAGTAAGCTATGGCCCTGCTCAAGAACTTGCAGTTTGACAGTCATGCGTGCATTAATTGCATGTGAGCATTATTCATATGTTTAAAAATTGTTGTGAAAAATTTGTATGCAACAGCCCAGGCAGTGACATTTGGTTGAACAGATATTTTCGGTGACTATGTTATCTTAAAAATTAACGCGATATTTTGTTTTGTCCTTTCACCAAATCAAAAATACAAGAAATTTGTTATTTACTGTCTCATTAATTTGCATAAAACAATATATAAAACAAAACTATTTGCAAAAAAACCAAAAAAAATTTAAAAATGTTCTATATACAGGGTGATTTTTTGCGGACGTGCCAAAATGAGTGGAATGAAAGATCTGACCTAGCAATCAAAAAATTGTCTGGGGGGAGAGGGGCAAATACAGGGACTTACAAGGTGATTACAAGGTGATTCGTAAATTCCAATCTTCCATGGTATGGAAATTACTATTTTATTTTTGTCTTTTAATCAACTTAACGCAACGACATCTAACTAGCCCCAAAAATCTACTAAATCAATTTCCTTTCCAAACTAGTCCCCCTGTCTGTTTTTAAATTTCACATATTGTGATGATATTTTGAAATTTACGGCTAATTTCGTCCCGAACAAAATCTCATTTTGTATCACTCTCCATAGTTATCTTCTTTGATTTTTTAGCTTTCTCAAATTCTCTCTCCAATCTGTAGGTGATCAATAATTTAATGATTTGACGAGTCCACTCGTGCTCGTTGTCTTCCATAGCAGATCTAAAAGAAAGCTTAGCTATGCAGCTTAGAAAAAACACTGTAGACTTATAATTCTCTGTTATTCATTATTATTAATTCTTGATACCGCGTTTGCCTAAGAGCGAAGATAAAATTGGAGCCTCTGAAACTCTGCCATGTCTTCGGCATTTGAGAAAAGTTGACATTTTTGTCGATATGCAGCAGTGAATTTGTGCTCAGTTTTTTTATCCCCATGCAGTTGCTTTATATAAACAGCAATGATTCCTCGAATTTTAGCGCCATACTGCGTTATCGCACTGTTGACTTTTACATTTTGCAATACCGAACGCACTATAATTGCAATAAACTTCCAATTGGCATTTTCGAAAGCAGCCAAATTAAAACTACTTTTACATTTTTATTTTTATTTTTGTTTTAATTTCGCAGTATATGGGTTTTTGTAATGGATAAAAAAATATAAATCAAAATCTTTAAGAAATTTGTACATTATTTTCAAAAAATGAATGCGTGTATGTGTATGTACGTTCATGCGTGGCCATTTTTTGCCTGTACGAAATGTAGTCGAACTTCCTTAGCGTGCGAATCGAAGACCATTAATGTCATTATAATCTAAATGAAATGTCATCAAATTAGGTACAGAAGCTTTTTTGTTTACACAAAGACTTTTTTAATTACATTAAATGCAAAAACAATCTAATTTATAGTATGTTTTTAAAGCAAATAAATCGCAATATATTGTGTTAACAATAATTTATAAATTTACATATCAAAGCAAAAGCTTCATTGATTGGTTTGTACAGCGCACATGGTCTCACCTATCTTTCACCTTCTGAGGTTTACGTAAGACTGTGCAGTTGTGTCGATATCAATTTTTCATCTGGTTATTGGAACTAGGTAGTGTCTAAATAAACATTCGATCGCCATCGTTGGGTGATTTTCCTGGTTATTGGGAAAGACGATCTGAGTGGATGTCTAAAACACACCGATTATGTCGCCATAAACATATCAATTTTCAAGGCTGAAGTCAGGCAGAAATTTTATGCACACATTTATGTACTAGTATGTCATAAAATGTACTTTAATAAATATGAGCAACAAATTTTGAATAAACCTAAAAGAATCCTATAGATTTTAAAAAACTGCTTTCTCTATATACATATTACGTGACTACATCGTTCATTTAGACCAAAACGTTTATTATTTAAATGGGAAGTTTTATTCGACCAGCAGTATATATCCCAGTATAATTGTTATTTTTTTGTAAAAATCAATTGCACAAAATACAAACTGAAATCGATTACCGTGTTGACGACGGAAGAAAACTTTCCCACATTTGGAATCATTGAAACAATATGTCAAAACTTTAATGAAAAATGTATTTTTTTGGTAAAATTATTTTCAACTTTGTATGAAACATGAATGAACATGCCTATGCAGTTGAAAACACAGACAATTTTGAAATGCTTGAGATCAATGATGTTATGTATAATTTAAATTATTTTTATGAGGAAAATGGCTCCTACGTTGTTTAGCTGCAAATATTGGAAAAAATAGAGTTTTCGTCAAGAATTGTGCAGGTTATTTCGACTTAACTCAAAATGTTTTTTTGAATTAGCGACCGATTTACTTAAGGTAAATCCGTAAAAGAATTTTATATGCAATTGAGCTAATAATTTCATATCGAGTTTACTTATTCAAAACCAGTTAAATAACGCCACTATATTTCGGTAGTTTTTTCTTATGTAAAGAAAATTGTATTTCAGTTAAAGTCCTGGCTTCACGACCCTCTGGGTGTCCCGCCCTAGAAAAGGTAGGCCTGGTGGACAAACTGTCGCTCCCTGCCCAAGAGGTCAATCGGAATGACCTCCGCGACTATCAATTCCGCCGGTCCCAAGACGAGGTAGGAGCTCGCGATGCGGACTTAGTTGTTCTTCGAACCTAATTATTCGCTTGTTTTGGAGTGCTGCTTGGGGATCGTGTGTAAGCTTATATGGAAAAACTCTTGAATCCCCATATTATAAATTCTTTTCTTGAAACTTAATTTAAACCTTTTGTTTTTTAAATTTAATTTATTTAATTTAAAATTATTATTATATTTTTACCACAACAATATTCGTTTTATTACAACCCCGAATCTACTTTCCAGGCATGTGTTTTTATTCTAATACAATAACAAGTAATTTTGCTACCATTACAACAATCAACCAAACAAAGATTACACCTAAATTTTTTATTTACTCCAAATGATTTCGATTAGATTTATGATAATGTAAAATGGAAAGCTCTTGGTAGCCGAAACGGCTATCATAACACCCCCTTCCCAGCGTATCAATACGAGAGCGAAAATAAAGTGAATTTGAGATTAATATAACTCTCTTAGAGCTTCCCTTCCCTGGTCTAAGACGAGGAGGTTTATTTCAGTGAACAGGCACTAGGTGTTCCTTTAAAAGAGTTGAGCTAGATTAAGAATTATTGTTTACGATTTTCCAAGTTGGATGAAAATAATTATATTACAATTTATTTTGGAAATGTTGGTAGTGAAATAATGCTTTATAATTTATCCTTTATTTTAACAATAAAGAAATTTTGATATTTTGACGACAGGAAAAGGACAGTTAAAACAACTATGGAAAGTACCTTTGGTTAAGTCGTTTCGAATGAGTACAAAAGAGCAAATTTTAAATTTTTATAATCGAAAAATTTAATTTAAGCATGATTTGAAGCCGCAATGGGGCGAATATTGTTAAAAATATCTTGTAAATGATTGACAAAAAGACTTTGATGAAAACTTTTGATTTTGATTCAAGAAAATTAACTGAGAGTCTTAAGGATTGACCGAAATGTAATTCGGTTAGAAACGCGATGAACTCCTCTCGAAAATCCGTTCGTAGACCGAGTAAAATCGGGGACAAAAAATGAGATTAGGAATTTGCTTTATACATTTTATAGAACCATCAACTTAGTCAAAACTTTTAAGATAACAAAGGCTTATGACTTATTATTCATTGATTGGTTCTGTTAGTAGTCATGCGACTACCATCTTTAAACTTTTCTTTAATACATGCTTATTGACATGAACATTAAACAAATCAGAAATTCTTGTTAACATTTAACTTAACACTATTAATCGGCTGAAAAAACTTTTATTTTTACATATTACATAAACTAGTTTGCAGAAGTGATACCACCCTGAGATTGAGCTTATTGGCCTTGAAAGTAAATTCGATTGTATGAAGATAGAGCCTGTCTTATCTGTCTTACTTAGCAATCTCCCGATGTTTATGCAGAGAGTGCATTTCAAGGCGCCTCAGTTGATCACTATAGGGAGGGAGAAGAACTGGATTTCTCCATGGCAAATCTTTGAGGGCGAACTGGACAAATTTTTTCTGCACGGATTCAACACAACCTACATGAACTTGATAATAGGGCGATCAAACTTGACTCGCGTATTCAAGAATTGATCCAACAAAAGAAATATAAAGCTGTTTAAAGACAGATCGATTGGAAAATTAATGATAGCAGTTTTGAGGGTCCTGTGCCAACGTTTTATAAACCATTTAATTACTAATAATTAGGTTGTGTTTGAATCCTAGAAATTAAACAAATTCTTTGAAAAAAGAAGATTCGAATTGCCTTCCTTAATCGCTAACGATATTGCCTCAGGCCATCGAGAAAAACGATCGAAGATAGTGAGGGGTCATATGCAAAAAGTTAAGATTGATCTCCGAGCTGAGACTTTGGGGTCTTAGGTGAGTTTGAGCAAACTGATTGAGATTGAGCTTTTATGGCCTATAATATGGTTTTTGTGGAGACTTCCGAAATTATTCTTGAAACAGTGGCTTGGTGTATACCTATATCCTTCGCAATTCCGCTCTGAGCACCTGCATCTCCAACATACCGTAAATAGATTCGCAGTTTCCCATATTGTTCAAAGTCCCACCACGCGTTTCTTCATATTGTCAGAGAAAATGGTTAGTTATTCATTTGATATTTCTTCATCGAACCGATAAGGAACCAGGAGTCGAAACTAACAAAAACTCTGCCATATCGAACATGTTTCAAATATTGAGAACATAAAAACCCAGCATCAATTATTTTCAAGATAGATCTTAACTAAATTAGTCATAGCTCATCATTTAGGATACGAAGGTGAGATGTAATGTTATAGTACAAGAACCCGCCACCCCTAGAGTAAAATCTATAATTTAATTTCTCCATAAGTAAAACTTCGCAACATCAGTAAAATTTCGCAACATCAATAAAATTTCGCAACATTTAATATCGAATATTTCGCGACATAAAATATCGAATTTACCTGTCACGCTTACCCGACGCGTGATTTTAATGCAATCGCCCAATTGTGCCCAAACAGCACAATTTGTGCATATTGACCTGTTTTGCGCATATTGACCGGTCTCGATCACGCGTCCAGCCAGACGCGCACTCAGCTCTTTTTTCCGCTTTTCCGCAACGTGCCAATAACTTTTATAAATAGGAAATCGATTCTCGCGGGGCAGTAGTAGAAAACCTTTTCACGCGGCCGTATACTTTCCTGGGTTATCAGAATAAATCATAAATACGAATAAGTGTCATCCTGTACAAAACAACTAAATTATAGAAATAAAGTGTTATATAAAATTAAACTCGCGCGTTTTATCTTGAATTAAATTTTTTTTTCCTCCCAAAGAGTGCGGACTTCGTAAATGGCGCAGTCGGTAGGATGCGCGTAGTGTCGAGCAAACTATAATTCGGCGCTTGTATATTAATACTTTGACGCGTATCCGTCGGAAAGATCCGAATAAAGTAACGGAAAGATCCGTAGCTCAAAAGAACCTGTGGTCCGTAAATAATTTAAAGAAAGATCTTTAAATTAAATAAAACTCTTGTGGAAAAACCTATCTAAGTAACGCGAGTGAGTTATCAGTGAAGAAAAAAAAAAGCTGTGCAGTGAAAGGTGCGTACAAGGAAGAAGACAACTCCAGAGTCTCCACGAACAACAGGAATTCCAACTGCGGCTACCACTCCCCAACCCAGGATTCCAGGAAGACAAACAGGAAAAAACCCGGTAATTCCAACTGCGACTACTACTCCTCAACCCAGGATTCCAGGAAGACGAATAGGAAAACACCCGGTGAATACCTTTAGATTACTATATATATATATATATTTATAAATTACTATTAACAACTAGAATTTCCTGTAACATTTTGTAAAATTTGTACACTTATACTTCCTGAAAATGGCAAATAACGAGGGAGCTCAAAATAACTTAGGCACCGGCCTAGGAGATCCCTTAGAAAACATGTACGAAAGAATAAATAGAATAATTAATAACCCACCATTATCCGTAACAATAGATCCTATTAAATATCTAAATAAACTCCCAGTCTTTGACGGTAATTCTGATTATCTACAAAATTTTACCGATTTGGTCGACCGTATACATTCGACGCTTCGAAACTACGACGAAATATCCCAACTGACTTTTCCGATATAATAAAATCCAAGTTAAAGGGTAGAGCTCGGGAGGTAATCGAAATTAACTACCACATAAAATCCTGGGATGAAATAAAGAGTCTCCTGTGTAACAATTTTAGCGACAGGAAATCTGCAGATCAATTATTCGATGAATTAAGGAGTGTAACGTTTAAAAATAACAGCCAACATTTTTATAATGAAATCAAGTCAATACTTCGGAGACTCAACATTAAGACCGTACACGAAAATAGCGGCCAAGACCCTTCAATAATACTACGAGCAAACATAAATTCGGCTTTGAACATCTTCAAAAGTAAGATACCGGAACCAATGAAATCGATTCTGTATTGTAGGGCTCCTGCCGATTTGGAAACGGCAATGAGCATTTTACACGAATCTGGACATGCATTCTACAACCCCTTTGCCCCAAATCCAAGAAATCCTAACACCACCGGGCGGTCGGACAATCAACAGAACACAAACTATCTAAGGCGAGGTCGAAACCAAAATAACAACAATAGTAATAATCCCCATTATAACCCAAACCAGAGTTATAACCCACCACCTACCGGAAATAGAAACCCCTCTAGACCATTGAATATGGGACAAATCGGATATAAGCAGACCCCTCACAATCCTACATCCTCTTTTCAAAACCACAGTAATAGGTATAATAATTACAACCCAAATTATAGACACGGTTCACATCCGAATAACCCGAATTATAATTATAGATTTACCCAGAATCGCAATAACTATGGAACTAACGAAACTAACAACCACAATAACAATAACACAAACGCTAATAAACCAGAACCAATGGAGGTGGATCTTGTGGAAACCGCAGGCTCTTCCCCGCAAAATTTTCTTTCACCAGCCTCACATCCTCCCTACCCCATATAATAGTGAAGTCCAAGACCCGACCTTTAAAATTTATTATAGATACTGGGGCAACCCACTCAATTATAAACCCTGGCCTATGTCATCCCAAGTGGAAGACTAAGTTAAATAAACCCCGCAAAATCAAAACTCTGAACCATGTAGTTGAAATAGTAGAAAAAGTATCAATACCATTATTTGAGGAACTAGGTGACCCTCTAAATAGAATCGAAATGTTTGTTTGCCAATTCCACAAGGAATACGATGGAATAATTGGTAACAATATCCTCATGCCACTCGAGGCCAACATTGATTATAAGAATAATCGTTTGACCTCAGGGGATAAAATATTAAAGTTACACTTCGACACAGGAAAACCAAAAAAGGAAAGCCAAAAGACTTCCGAATTAAACCTTTCAGCACCCTTTGAAGAGGGACTTGGATACCTAGTAGAATTTCGAACCGAAGACGGCTCGATCATAATTAAAGAGGGCATTTATAATGTAGAAAACTATAAAATTCAAGTGGAAGCCGAGTGCACCAATAGAACCGTCCCAACAATCACCCATCAACTCCCCAAAATCCTTAAGGTCGACGAAGAAAATTTCAACATAATAGAGGACAAGGTAAATAAACCGCTTTTCGATCAATTGAGAATCGGTCACTTAAACTCCGAAGAAAGACTTTCTTTAGTGAAATTAGTCAAAAAGTATTCCAAGATATTCTATCAAGAGAACTCCGATCTCACTTTTACTAACGCGATTAAGCATAAGATTCGTACCTTTAATAATGTCCCTATTCAAAGCAAAACGTATCGGTATCCCTACGTACACAAGGGAGAAGTACAAAACCAAATACAGGAGATGCTCGAGAACGGAATAATTCGCCCAAGCAATTCTCCGTATTCCGCCCCGATCTGGATCGTACCTAAGAAGGCCGATGCCAGTGGAAAAATCAAATGGCGGTTGGTAATAGATTACCGCAAACTGAACGAAGTCACCGTCGACGATAAATATCCCATCCCTAACATCGATGAAATCCTGGACAAGCTGGGGAAATGCCAATATTTCACCACGCTCGACCTTGCAAAAGGATTCCATCAAATCGAAATCGACGAGGAAGACGTTCACAAAACAGCGTTCAGCGTCGAAGGGGGCCACTACGAATTTCTTCGAATGCCTTTTGGGCTGAAGACAGCCCCGGCAACATTTCAACGTTTGATGAACAACGTTCTGCGCGAATTTGTCGATAAAATATGCTTAGTATATTTAGACGACATCATCGTCTTTTCGACCTCACTACAGGAGCACCTTGTATCCTTGAACAAAATATTTAAACGACTAGAGGAGGTAAACCTAAAGGTGCAACTAGACAAGTGCGAGTTTCTTAAGAAAGAGACCGAGTTCCTTGGACATATAGTTACCACAGACGGCATTAAACCCAATCCCAAAAAGGTTGAATGCATAAGAAATTTTCCTATTCCAAAAACTCCTAAACAGATCAAACAATTTTTAGGCCTAACGGGGTATTACAGAAAATTCATCCGAGACTATTCCAAGGTTGCGAAACCCATGACAACGTTTTTGAAAAAGGGAGCAAAAATTAACATCAACAATGCTGAATTCGTACGAAGTTTCGAGACCCTCAAAACCCTCCTTACAACTGATCCCATCTTACGGTACCCCAACTTCACCAAGTTGTTCACGCTCACTACGGACGCTAGCCAGTACGCCCTGGGTGCAGTCCTTTCACAGGAAAATCATCCCGTTTGTTACGCTAGTCGTACCTTGAACGAGCATGAGACGAATTATAGCACAATAGAAAAAGAGTGCTTAGCAATTATATGGGCTACGAAATACTTCCGCCCATACCTTTTCGGCAGAAAATTTGTTATCGAAACAGACCACAAACCCCTGACTTGGCTCTTCTCAATCAAAGAACCCAATTCTAAACTTATCCGTTGGAGACTCAAACTCTCCGAGTATGATTACGAAATCAAATACAAGAAGGGCACAAAAAACAGCAACGCCGACACCCTGTCACGGATACAAGATGCTGAATTAAACGTAATAGAAGAAAATCCCCCCAACATCCTCATCCCTACCAGCAACTCATGCATAAATATATTCAAAACACAAATAATAATACATAAGACTAATTCTGGATCCCTTAGAATCAAAAAAAGGAAAATTTTTGACAAAAACCGCACAATAATCCACACAAAAACATTAGACGAACAAGCAGCGAACATGCTGCTACAACACCATTTTAATCCTAACGGTTTAAACGCCGTTTTAATAGAAAACGAGGATATCTTTAAAACCATCGAAACATCCTATCTTAATAATTTCTCCAACTGTACAAAATTTAGACTTATACGATGCACCACTCTATTAGAGGATGTCACAGATGAAACGAAATTAGCACAACTAATAGAAACCGAACATCTTAAGAATAATCACCGCGGAATAGAGGAAGTATTCCGAGAACTAAAACTCAAAATATACAACCCAAAACTTAAAGTCAGAATCACACAGTACATTAATAATTGCGATATCTGTTCTTTGGAAAAATATGAGCGGAACCCTCCGAAAATAAAATTAAAAATTACAGATACTCCCTCAATGCCTAACGAAGTAATTCATGTGGACGTATTCTATACCTTAAAAAGCCAATTATTCCTGACCATTATAGATAAATTCAGCAAATTTGCACAAGCCATTAAAATAAACAACCGCAATTGGACTGAGTTTAAGAGAGCCCTGCTTCAATATTTCAGTTCACACGGAAACGTAAAAAAAATAATAGTAGATAACGAATTGGGATTCAAAGCCCTTCCCATCCGCGAATTCCTCGATAGCCGAGACATCGACATACATTACACCTCTAATAGTAACCACACCTCGAACGCAGATGTCGAGAGGCTACATAACACAATCAACGAACACCTCCGATTGTTAAGACACGACAATAGTAACGACACTGACACGGTCGAGGAGAAAATTCTTAAGGTAATAGGATTCTATAATAATACAATACATAGCACCACCAACAAAAAACCCATAGATTTCGTCAACGGAAAAATAAGCGAAAGCGAATTCAACGAAATAAGAGAGAGAATCCTAGAGAAAAAACAAAAGGTTATAGACAAGCTCAATAAAGGCAGAGTAGATGTAACTCTAGAGTCGGGCCCTAATTTCATCAAAGAAATAAGAGGCGGCAAGAATCACACCAAATATCGGAAAATCGACACCGAAAAAATCGATGAAGATCACGTCACCGACACCAAGAACAATTTGAAATATTATAAGGCTCACATACGGAAACCAAAAAAATTTCAGGACAAAAGAAACCCTAAAGTCAAGTCTAAAAATTGATCCCCCTACACACATAATTACACATATATAAAACAAACAGTAATAAGTATCCTAGACACGTAGATAATAATACTAATAATAATCAACAATAATATAAAAACATAATACCATAGCATGAGAATAATTCAACAACAGTTATACCTAACACATAAATGTTAACCCAAATCGACTTAAGAACTAGCCTTCAATTACAGAACACAAAATGAGGAAAACATCGTTGCTAGCCAAGCTCATCCTGTTAATTTTAACAACATCCTACTCGGAACAACAAGAGATCCAGCTACATGATCTGTATAATAATAATGGGTATACCACACTGAAACTTGAAGCCGTCAAAATCATTCAGACCTATAATAAAGTACTACACATAATAAATATAACCGAATTTGAAATAACCAAAGATCACATAAAAAATAATATATTGACTCTTAAACCAAAATCCGAATTAATAGAACCCATGTATAGTACAGTGAACCATAGTCTTATGCTCTTAGAAGCGAAAATAGAAAACATGAAACCTCACTTTAAAGAAAAAAGGGGACTGGCCAATATTTTAGGGACGGGTTTGAAATATATAGCAGGCACCATGGACTACAAAGACGAAATCGAAATTAAAGAAAAATTAGATAAACTTTTCGAGTACAACGGAAAACTTGTAAAAGAAAACAATAAACAAATATTAATCAACAAAGAGATTTCCGACCAAATCCAAAATATAACTTCCCACATCAGAAACCAACAAAAATCAATAGTACAATACCTTAACAACTATAATCAAGATCTATCAGAAAGAATAACAACCTTAGAGGACGAAGTACAATTAATAAAATACATCTATAATATTAACCACGACATAATCCTCCTTAAGAACCACGTCGACGATATCGACCAGGTGCTACTTTCGAGTAAACTCGGGTTACTCTCAAAAAACATTTTAACCGATAAAGAATTAGAGTTGGTTTCAGATATGGAAAGTTACAGAAACATTAAAGTCACGGTAAGATCTTACAAAAACCAAATGATAATAGTCCTCCTAATTCCGAAATTTTCCGACTCCAAGTACTCAAAGATACTTATAGAACCAATCCCTGACCCCACAAACAAATCCCTACTCCTAAAACAGAATATAATACTATCCGATGAACGCAACGATGCTTTTGAATTTCCGGTTAAAGATAACTTAAAGAAAAATTTGGTCCATATCACAGATAATTGTATCAAAAATATACTGAATTTTCAGGAAGCATACTGTACAAAACAAATTTTTGTAAGAGAAGAAATTAAGGAAATTACTGACGGAATTATCATTACAAAAAATTTAAATGAAACACAGCTAATACAAAATTGTAATAAACTAAGTATGAATATTAGTGGTAATTACCTAATTAAATTTAAAGATTGTAAAATAGAACTAAAAAACAAGACCTTTGAAAATTTCGAAACGAGAATACACGATAAAATAATTTTACCAAATTTCATTACCAAAACCAAAGACGAGAAAGTAGTCCAGAAAATAGAGTTAGAAGAATTGTACTTAAGACATGTAAGCAATAGGGAATTGATAGAAGAATTATCAAATAAAAATTTCACTGTGGGAACCATCAATTCAAGCGTTAGCGTAATAATCATTATTGGCATAATTATTGTACTGATAATTGTAAAATTCAGGAAAGTGAACGGTAGAACAAAGAACATTACTGTAGCAACAATCTCCTCGGAGCCTCGATCTAACGGTGAGGGTGTTATAGTACAAGAACCCGCCACCCCTAGAGTAAAATCTATAATTTAATTTCTCCATAAGTAAAACTTCGCAACATCAGTAAAATTTCGCAACATCAATAAAATTTCGCAACATTTAATATCGAATATTTCGCGACATAAAATATCGAATTTACCTGTCACGCTTACCCGACGCGTGATTTTAATGCAATCGCCCAATTGTGCCCAAACAGCACAATTTGTGCATATTGACCTGTTTTGCGCATATTGACCGGTCTCGATCACGCGTCCAGCCAGACGCGCACTCAGCTCTTTTTTCCGCTTTTCCGCAACGTGCCAATAACTTTTATAAATAGGAAATCGATTCTCGCGGGGCAGTAGTAGAAAACCTTTTCACGCGGCCGTATACTTTCCTGGGTTATCAGAATAAATCATAAATACGAATAAGTGTCATCCTGTACAAAACAACTAAATTATAGAAATAAAGTGTTATATAAAATTAAACTCGCGCGTTTTATCTTGAATTAAATTTTTTTTTCCTCCCAAAGAGTGCGGACTTCGTAAATATGTAACTCAATTGAATCTTTTGATTTGAGCTCTAGATCAGTCACTGAGATTGAGCTCACGCATTGAGGTTTGTTTCATGAGTAAACTATTTTTTTCATACCGGCCTAAGTCATTGCTCTAAAAATTTACCTCAGACTTGTTGATTATATTTTTACATATGACCTAAAAGCGGGATTTTTGTATCAATTTTTTTTTCAGGTAGCGAGTTGTTTATTACTAGTGCCGCCTCTTAGCCAATGTCGTTCCGAAAGCTTTTGTAATTCATAGAGGATACTGTTTTCTCGTGAGTAAGGTGAGTTTCATATATCATTGTGATATTTGGTATGTGATCCTACTTGAAAGTAGGTCGAGGATGGCATTTTGCTTTGTTGTAGAGACAAGGCTCTTGTTATTGATCGCAAGAATTTTAAGGTTATGGGCCATTTTGGTAGAAAGTAAGTATGAAATTTATAAACATCAGATCGTTGGCGGCATGGTCAGGAGCATTACGAAATTTGGGGATGAATTCATAAATTTTATTAATCGAGAAAGGGCATGTTGAATCTATTCTCTATGTAGGAGAAGATTTCGTTTTGAATAGAGAGAGGATGAGATAGGGCTGAGAGTGTTGGAACGTCATTGCTTTTAAGAATGTCCGCGTAGGATGGATTTTGGTGTTGATTTGTCTCTTGTGGAGCTGGATGAGCGAATTGAGAGGAGGTAGTACGTTATTGGAGGGGTGTTATTCTCTCCTTGTTCCTTCTCCTTTTGTTCCCTTTCGTGCTTTTTTTGGTTTAGTCTAGAGATCAAATCATTGCGGTATTTGCAGCTGAGGTAATTGGCCAGATGGTCGAGGGAATTGCAATTTCTGCAGAAGACAGAGTCAGGGTCTGTGGAATTTCGCTGGCAGTCCCTGGGGGCGTGGTTCTTATCGTATTTCACGCAGACTTATTTGTAACAACAATTTATCGATATATGAACGAATTTATGACAATTCTTGCATTGGAATTTATTTTTTCCCAGGTTATTTTTTAGTGTAGTAATACATTGCAAATTTCTAGTAGGTCTTCGGGAGATTGGAACTGAACTATTGAAGATTTTGGGTTGTCTACCAGTTTGTTTCGACCGAGTGGTATATTTTAAAATTTTAATAGGTTGAATGTTAGGATGTAGTGAATATAGAACTTCCGCAATGTCCTCCTGGGAGTAGGAATGGTGAATGCCTTTTAGTAAAATTGTGTGACCTTCCAATTTCGCACTTCTTATTAGTTGCAAAAGCAAAAAAGTTGCAAAAGTGGACTTCCGGGTCCCCTAATAATGTTTTAGTTTTGTTTTGAGAATTGTATATTCTAAAGTTATCACTATTGTTAGAGAGAGAGCTTTTATACAGTTTATGATTTTCTTTGTATTAGTAAATTTCACATATATAGGAGGGGAGAAATTATTTTTACTAGAATTAGAAGTGAAGTGAAGAAGTGGGACTTATCTTTAAGAATTTTGTTGATTGATGACGCTGGTATGGTGGATGGTGAAGAGGTCCTGGATGTCTAATCAAATTCGGTTAGGGTTTTTATGAAGTTAGCAAATCAACCATATCAATCATGTAGTTTTTCGGTATACCTTCAACATTGAACAATATATGAAAATTTTATGGTGCGGTTATAAATATGTTATTTTTTTATTATAATTATAATTATTATTATTGTGTGGGTGAGAGGTGGTCTTGAACGCTCAGACATGATCCACTGCACTCAACTCCTACTCTATCCGAATGTCTTTGCTGCCCTAATAAAGAATGTTAGATAGCGATTGAGATATTTTCCATCCTCAAAACATAATCACCGAACGCCATCATACGTGCACGAGAGAAGACCGGACAGTTACAAAGGAGGTGGTGCTCTGTGCTGTCCTCGTCCTCTACATACGAAGGACACGCGGGGTCACGGATGATTCCTATGGGTTGTGCTTGCCACATGTGTTGTGTCCCGTAATCGTCCCTACCAACATTCTACAATCCTTCCTACCAAAACTTCGAAAGAGTTTTGCAGTGTTCTTGTCCGGGCGACAAACGAACCATTTGGTGAATCTAAAAATTGATACAATGGATCATCTCTCCCCGTGGATTGAGCCCACTTGTCGAATTATCCAATTCTTCAGTCTTACAGAGTTTACACCAATAATAGGCTCTGGTCCTCCCTCTTCAAAGCGTCTGAAGTCTTGTTTCACTCAATTTCCTGGTGAATAGGGACCCCCATATAAAAATAACGTGGTTGTGCTTTGCAACCGAATAGAGTTTGTTCTTGGACAATCATTGACCTAGTAATAGGGTTAAGTAGAGTTGCCAGAGCAGCATTACTGGCGCTGCAAATACCAATCCTCTTACTGTGCCATCTGTGGGCAATTATCCAGTGAGTCACATCAAGAATGGCGAAAATTTCCGCTTGAAAATCCGTCGTACTTTTTCCATGTGATTTACTTGGCCTTTTCATTCAAATACCATTCAGCGGCTATACCAATTGAGGTCTCCGACCCGTCTGTATAGAAGACATCATCACCATTCAGTATTTTTCTTGGTTCGTCCCACTTTGCCCTTAATGGAAGAATGATCTGAAATCTTCTTCCGAATATTGTATCATCCGTAGGCATGTTATAAAGAGCACAATATTCCATAAGTCTACGGCACACGGCGCTATGTTCGATCGCATATGCATCACTCCAAAGTCCGCACTTTCTTAGCCAACTTATAGCCTTCATTGTAATTTCTTGGATAGTGAGATCCAGGGGTTGCAAATTAAGCATTGCGTTGAGAGCCGCACCAGAAGTCGGTGTTATCCCAATGCAAACTTCTCTCTGTACTTTGTTAAGAAGAGAATGAAAAGAATAAGAATGCTCTGTTTTGCTCCACTAGACTACTGATGCATATGTTAAAATAGGTCTTCCTAAAAGCTCTTCTGCGTTGCCAAAAGGCATTTAGTATTCGACATGAGCCTTCCAGGACAGTTTACTATCTAGAAGTACCCCAAGTATTTTACTTCCTTGGAGAGTTGAGTGATTATATCTTTCAGAGTTGGGTGCTTGAAGTTATTAAGTTCTCTTTTTCTAATGACCAGCATGAGTGTGGTTTCCTAGGATTCGTACCAGTTTTGGATTTTGTCTAAAGTCTTTTGCATCTTACTGCAGATGGTCTTTAGCGAACTTCCACGAACGAGAGCACACATATCATCAGCATAGGCTTGTAGGTGTATATTTAGACTTCGCATCTCGTTTAAAAGTGAGTCTAATAAGAAGCACTGTAGCAACGGTGAGAGTACCCTGCCTTGCGGGCAAACTTTCTTTATCATGATAACTGTGTCGCTTCCACATTCCGCAAAAAGTAGTCTCTGTGATAGCATCCATCTTACAAGCATGGGATCCACGCCATGTACAATGGCTTCATTGCACAGTGAAGAAAACGCTGCATTATCGAAAGCTTCCTCAATGTCAACAAAAACCTGCATATGTGGTTCATCAAATGTTATATAAATATGTTACGGACTGCTGTAATTATTTAATACCTTAAGTTCCTGAGATTTTTTAGAGATTTTTATTTTTAAAGAAAAGTATTCTTCGTAACATATTATAATATGTTTCTCATTTTATGTCCATATTGTAGCCGTAAGTCCCAAATTAACATTAACGGTCGCCAGTTTAACACGTTTTAGAGCAAACAGCAGAAGTATGTAAATAACAAACTTCTTTAATCTTTAATTCTACACATTAATGCAGCGCTTCCGCAAATAATTGTGCTGTTTAAACGTATTCATTGATGAGAAATATTTTTAGATTGTTCCTTTACAATCTCTTATTATTTATTTTCAATGTAACAGAAATATCAAAGGTTTCAGAAATCTAATTGTAGTTATATACGTACTATATTAAAACACTTTTCACTAAACAGCTTTTAATTAATTGTACGCAATGAATTAACATTATTATTTATTTTATTTTTTACTAAATAGAATTTTCAGTAAAATAAAAAACGGCGATCACAAGACTTCATAAATTTTGATGGTGTCAGTAATTTGACTAACCTGAATTTAGTTTAAATCTGATATGTTTTCCACAGGTACATTGAAGTCTACCCGATTTTGTAAAATATAAATTTTTAAAATTTCAATTTTCATTGTGTGAAATTTTGATAAAAGTTATGATTTCCTAGTTGCTTGGTAAATAAATTTTTAAAAAATAATGCATATTAATTTAAATTTGAAAATTAAATTTTTTATTCCAAATTTCTTTTATGTTTTAAGTTTGAATGTTCATTACAATTATTAAACATTCCGTTAGAACCACACACATAATTTGGAATTAGTTTACCCACTTTATTTTATTTAAAGGTTTACATTTATTTACGGATTATTACGACCTGAATTTTCGGCTAAAATACGAGGTTATTATTAACGACGGTTTGCAAAACTCGTAAGTACTCAAAAATAACAAGCGTGTCGTATTTTGCAGTTATATTTATACTTTATATATCTGTATTTTATTAATGGTATAAAGTGAGATCCCGTCGCGGATTTTTATGAAACATTTTACAAAAGTTCGTTTAGGGTTAGCAGTACCGTTTGGTCGTGAGCTGAGATATTTAACTTTTTTTTTTTTTTTTTTCATTTCATAGGTCTAGTGCGTGCTTGTCATCGTTAATGCTCGTAATTTAGAAAAGATCTTTAATTCGTCATATTTCAAACGTTCTTGAAGAATCTTTTTAAAAACAAAGTTGGAGCTATCTTTAATTTAAGATATTTATAATACATACTTTACAAAATCCCGTTTGTCCTTTGAGCCAAACCATTCATCGATCCATTTTTTAACTTCTTCGAAATTTGCAAAGTGCTGTTCAGCCAGCCCATGTCCCATTGATGCGAAAAGGTAATAATCGGATTGGACCAGGTGTGGAGAGTACGGCGGGTGCGATAATAGTCCCTTTCAAACGATTTCAATGCGTCTTTCACCGGTTTTGCTGTGTGATGGTGCATTGTCATGTAACAAAATCACTTTACCGTGCCCATTCTGGACGTTTTTTCATCAACGCATGGTTTAAATTTATTATTGTTGTTTGTAGCGATCAGTATTAACTGTTTCACCAGGTGTCAGAATTCACCACACCACACTAGTCCCACCAAACCTATGTTCTTTCCAAAGCGATTGGGCCATTTTTCATCACCCGTCACAATCTCATACAAAAATGACTTTCTTTCATACCGTTAAAACAGCATTTCATTTTGAGTTCATGTGCAACTCATATTCCCAGTTTTTGGATATATCCATCGTAAGCGGTCACTAACCGTTTCTTATGCCACATTTAACGTTTCTACCAATGATTTTTAATTTGGATTGGGTCTTCGTGCAATAATTTCTGCAAGTCCGCATCCACAAATGTTTTTGATCTAGCCGAACTTTTACTGTCTTTCACATCAAAATCACCACTTTTAAATTTTCGAAACCACGTCTCGAATGTTTTTATGTTTGGAGTATGCTCACCGTAAGTTTCTGCCAGCAAACGATGACTTTCACTGGCCTTTTTCTTTTGTTGAAATAAGAAAAGTAATACATGCTGCAAATCCTCTTTTTCAGATACATAATTCGACATATTCACAGAGCTATAAGACTCTGACGCTATTAT
The DNA here is from genome assembly GCA_963969385.1 of Philonicus albiceps. Lineage (NCBI taxonomy): Eukaryota > Metazoa > Arthropoda > Insecta > Diptera > Asilidae > Philonicus > Philonicus albiceps. Next base: position 27,159,845 of record OZ017772.1, on the reverse strand, counting down.
ATAGGCGAAAATAAACTTTGTGGTTTTTCAAACCTAATAACAGTAGAATAAAATTACATATATGTCAAATAATTTTATTATATTATGGGATATTAAGCATTCTCCCATGAATAAATACAAGTCACGATTGATATTAATGATGCTTTATTGATAAAATTACTCTTGCAATAGAAACAATAAAAATTGCATCAGCCGCACGTGTGGTGTGTTAGAGATGAAACGACACCTTCTTCTTCTTAGTGTAGGTGCGGAGAGGTCTATCCAAATCAGTAGATGGACAAGGATCTAAATGAGGCTGCATGTCCTTGGTTTGCTGATCATCTGTATCAGTCTTCACAGAAAAAACTGGTTTCAAACGATCAATTGAAATAGCTTTCTCTACTCCATTAAGGTCAACAATGAAAACGCGATCGTCCATTCTTCTAACAATTTTATGAGGACCAGAATAAGGAGGATCCAGAGGTCGTTTGACAGCATCCACTCGCACGAAGACATGAGAACACACATATAAGTCTTTAAGAATGAATGGTCTTTGTTTAGCATGATGTGCTGTAGGAGAAGGTCTCACTTGTCTAATAAATTCTCTAAACTTTTCCAGGAAAAAGTTAGGATCAGCCTGCATATCTTCATTAATAAAAAATTCGCCTGGAATGCGGAGCTCCGTACCAAACATGAGCTGAGCTGGGGATGCGTTGAGATTTTCTTTGAAGCACGTACCAAGAAGAACTGTTGGTAACAATTGTGGCCAAGATGCAGGAGCACCGCACATTAAAGCAACCTTGACGGTTCTATGCCAGCGCTCGATAAGTCCATTAGACTGTGGATGATATGGTGTAGTGTGAATACGTTGTGCACCAACCATTCGAGCTAGAGCAGTGAACAGTCCGGACTCAAATTGAGTACCCTGGTCCGTGGTGATGGTGAGAGGAGTGCCAAACTGTGCAACCCAATGATTGAAGAAGGCAGTAGCAATAGTATCAGCTTCAATGTTTGTCAAAGGTACCGCAACCGGCCAGCGAGAAAACCGATCAATCATTGTCAGACAATAACGAAGACCGTTGACTACAGGAAGCTCTATGATGTCTAGATGAACATGATCAAAACGATTATCTGGAACGTCGATGTGTTGAGAACCGATTCTGTTGTGTCTTTGAACTTTAGAATGCTGACATGGAATGCATTCTCTACTCCATAGGAGAACATCTTTTTTAATGTGAGGCCAGACAAATTTCTCTTTTAACTGCCGAGCTGTAGAGCTACCACTAGGATGAGCTGGACTGTGAATAATGTCAAAAGCTTGTTTACGAAGAGGCTCTGGAAGATAAGGGCGAATCCAACCAGTAGAAGTATCACAATGGATTTGATGATCCTGATGATTGAGAAGTTGAAGCTTGAGAGATCGATTGTCTTTTAATAACTCTTGAAGCTCTTGGTCAGCTTGTTGAGCATCTTGAATAGTCTGAAGATCCAAAGCAGTAGGCATATTAATAACATTGACTCTAGAAAGAGCATCAGCTACTACATTATGTTCACCTTTAACATAAATGATCTCAGTGGTGAACTCAGAGATAAAGCTAAGTTGGTTGAGCTGTCGAGGAGAAGCTTTTTCCAACTTCTGAGCAAAAGCATGGACTAGTGGGCGATGATCAGTCTTGACGACGAATGGTCGACCCTCCAGAATGTGTCGAAAGAATTTAATGCTGGAAAAGACAGCAAGAAGCTCTCTGTCGTAGGTACTGTAGCGAGTCTCAGCCGGACTTAATTTTCTAGAGTAAAACCCAAGTGGTTTCCAAATTCCATCTTCCAACTGTTCCAAGGAGGCACCAATAGCATGATCTGAAGCATGTGTGGATAAAGCAATAGGTGCAGATGGTGATAAAAATGTCGTGACTACTGCTGAAGAAATACTGGACTTGCACTGCTCCAGGGCAGCCTTAAGCTCAGATGACCAATTAATTTTGGTTTTGTCACGCTTCTTAGCATTTTTTAGAAGCTCATTAAGAGGTGCTTGAATGGTAGGAGCTCCTGGAATGCACCGACGATAATAATTAAGCATGCCAAGGAACCGTCGAAGGTCAGAGATAGTTTCAGGAGTTGGAAAGTTGAGAATTGCTTCCATCTTCTCCGCTGGAGCTGTAAATCCGTCCTTGTTAAGATGATAGCCGAGATAAAGAACTTCTCTTTTGCCGAATGAACATTTACTGGGATTAATAACCAGGTTATTTTCCCGCAAAATTTTAAACACCCTCTCGAGATGCTGTATATGCTCTTCTGGAGATTTAGAGAAAACAATTAAGTCATCAATGAAGCAAGAGGCGAAGTCAATGTCACGGAGAAGATTGTCCATGTGTCGTTGAAAAGTTTGTGTAGCATTTCTGAGACCTGGGGGCATAACACAAAACTCAAAACTGCCAAATGGCGTTGCTACAGCTGTCTTATGGATGTCCCCCTCAGCTACCGGTATTTGGTAATAAGCCTTAACCAGGTCAATGGTTGAAAATATTGAGCAACCATGACAGCGATGAAGTAAGTCATCAATGAGAGGAATTGGATAGCTGTGTGTTGAGACGACGATAATCACCCGTCGAACGCCAGCCACCAAGTTTCTTGGCCACCATGTGGATAGGGCTGGACCAGACACTGTTGGCAATAATACTACCATGCTGAAGCAGAAGATCGAAGTCAACTTTAGCTGCTGAGTATTTTTCACCTGTAAGACGTCGAGGACGTTCTTTCACAGGAGGTCCAAAAGTAACAATGTGATGGCGAACTTTGGTAGATTGAAGAATCACTGGGAATGGTTTAGGCACAGTAATATCGATGAATTCCTGCAGAAGTTGTCTATACCGTGGTTCAATGGTGTTGGAAGAAGAATCTTGAGATGAAGCTATAGTTGAAATACTGTAGATTGATGTTTCAGCAACATGACCTTGCGTGGTGAGCTTGGTGGTTTTGTCAATGAGGCGTTGAGCTTGCAAATCGATGATTAGCCCAAAATAAGCCAAGAAATCAGCACCTAGGATAGCATGATTAGTGTCAGCAACGACAAATGACCACTTGAAGTCTCGACGAAGGCCAAGCTGTAGAGAGAGAACATAATTGCCGTAAGTGTCAATAATAGAATTGTTGGCAGCAAATAGTTTATACTCAGTCACTTTAAGCTTGCAACGAATCCAGGATCGTGGAATGATTGATAGCATAGAACCAGAGTCAACCAGGAACACTTGGTTGCTACGTTTATCACAGACAAAGAGGCGGTATTCTTTAAAAAACTGATTGTTGTTGATCTCGCTGTCGCCTACCGCCGCTATTGACGACAGCCCTACTAGTTTCCCTCAAACGGAGGTGATTGTATTGCTACAGGCTTAAACGTGCAGGGCTGAATACAGCGTCGCGCGCGATTGCCTTAATTATGATGATAATAGCAGTGCCCTGCAGGATAAACATATGGTGCCCTGGTGCCAGAACGTCCGCGAGAACGGGATCCACCAGTATCACCACCAATATGCAGCTTATTTAATTTGTTGCACACTTCCATTTGTTGAGAAGTTAGATTATCTAGAGATTTTCTCATTCCTCTAAGCTCCGTCAGAATAGCGTCATCCAAAGAACCTGAGGCTTGTGGAGATGCAGGAGAGTAGCTGGAATGCGTAGCAGCAGCCATGACGAACTGAGGTGATTCACCACTTTCCACTAATGTGTCTGCGCCAGTAGCAAGTTCATCAAGTGAAGACGTAGCTTGGAAAACTCGTAATAATTTTTGTACAGTTGGAGGAAGCAATGCCAACCAATGGATTCTCAAAACATTTTCCGGGGCTTGTGCGCCAACCATGGACCGCATAAGCCTGAGCAACTCTGAAGGTCTCCTTCCACCGAGCTCGAGTTCGGCCAAAACCTTGTGTAGTTGCTTATCAGCAGAGTCTGCTAGACGATTAATGAGCTGCGTCTTGAGGTAACTATATTTATCTGTAGCAGGCGGTGATCTGATGACATCAGTAACAGCCAGCACTGCCTCAGAAGAGAGATTACTGACGATTAAATGGTACTTCGCGCTATCAGCCCGGACGTTGAATGATTGAAAGACTGACTCAGCCTGTAGGAACCACATCTCTGGATTGTCTTTCCAAAATGATGGGAGTTTGCAGTTTTGAATTGCAGACACTTCACCAACATTCTGATTCGCTGACTGGCCCGAGCCGGATGGCGCGACGTTGTCTGTCGATGGCGTTTGAGACATGCCGATACCAGTACTGGGTGCAGGTGAAAAACCACGAGGCGGCGAAAGATCCACCGACATAACACAGAACACGAGTATAACGTAAAAATGTCTATAAGTTTATTGCATCGCTCAATCAGCACAGCTTAACACTGTACGAGGATAGTAAATAGTTATTGCGCGGCACAAAGACACTCAGTGTGAGGCACAATGAACAAAGAACGAACTGCGTAGTAACAGTCAATTGTGACAAAGAAAGATCACGTCGGGGTCACCAATATGGGATATTAAGCATTCTCCCATGAATAAATACAAGTCACGATTGATATTAATGATGCTTTATTGATAAAATTACTCTTGCAATAGAAACAATAAAAATTGCATCAGCCGCACGTGTGGTGTGTTAGAGATGAAACGACACCTTCTTCTTCTTAGTGTAGGTGCGGAGAGGTCTATCCAAATCAGTAGATGGACAAGGATCTAAATGAGGCTGCATGTCCTTGGTTTGCTGATCATCTGTATCAGTCTTCACAGAAAAAACTGGTTTCAAACGATCAATTGAAATAGCTTTCTCTACTCCATTAAGGTCAACAATGAAAACGCGATCGTCCATTCTTCTAACAATTTTATGAGGACCAGAATAAGGAGGATCCAGAGGTCGTTTGACAGCATCCACTCGCACGAAGACATGAGAACACACATATAAGTCTTTAAGAATGAATGGTCTTTGTTTAGCATGATGTGCTGTAGGAGAAGGTCTCACTTGTCTAATAAATTCTCTAAACTTTTCCAGGAAAAAGTTAGGATCAGCCTGCATATCTTCATTAATAAAAAATTCGCCTGGAATGCGGAGCTCCGTACCAAACATGAGCTGAGCTGGGGATGCGTTGAGATTTTCTTTGAAGCACGTACCAAGAAGAACTGTTGGTAACAATTGTGGCCAAGATGCAGGAGCACCGCACATTAAAGCAACCTTGACGGTTCTATGCCAGCGCTCGATAAGTCCATTAGACTGTGGATGATATGGTGTAGTGTGAATACGTTGTGCACCAACCATTCGAGCTAGAGCAGTGAACAGTCCGGACTCAAATTGAGTACCCTGGTCCGTGGTGATGGTGAGAGGAGTGCCAAACTGTGCAACCCAATGATTGAAGAAGGCAGTAGCAATAGTATCAGCTTCAATGTTTGTCAAAGGTACCGCAACCGGCCAGCGAGAAAACCGATCAATCATTGTCAGACAATAACGAAGACCGTTGACTACAGGAAGCTCTATGATGTCTAGATGAACATGATCAAAACGATTATCTGGAACGTCGATGTGTTGAGAACCGATTCTGTTGTGTCTTTGAACTTTAGAATGCTGACATGGAATGCATTCTCTACTCCATAGGAGAACATCTTTTTTAATGTGAGGCCAGACAAATTTCTCTTTTAACTGCCGAGCTGTAGAGCTACCACTAGGATGAGCTGGACTGTGAATAATGTCAAAAGCTTGTTTACGAAGAGGCTCTGGAAGATAAGGGCGAATCCAACCAGTAGAAGTATCACAATGGATTTGATGATCCTGATGATTGAGAAGTTGAAGCTTGAGAGATCGATTGTCTTTTAATAACTCTTGAAGCTCTTGGTCAGCTTGTTGAGCATCTTGAATAGTCTGAAGATCCAAAGCAGTAGGCATATTAATAACATTGACTCTAGAAAGAGCATCAGCTACTACATTATGTTCACCTTTAACATAAATGATCTCAGTGGTGAACTCAGAGATAAAGCTAAGTTGGTTGAGCTGTCGAGGAGAAGCTTTTTCCAACTTCTGAGCAAAAGCATGGACTAGTGGGCGATGATCAGTCTTGACGACGAATGGTCGACCCTCCAGAATGTGTCGAAAGAATTTAATGCTGGAAAAGACAGCAAGAAGCTCTCTGTCGTAGGTACTGTAGCGAGTCTCAGCCGGACTTAATTTTCTAGAGTAAAACCCAAGTGGTTTCCAAATTCCATCTTCCAACTGTTCCAAGGAGGCACCAATAGCATGATCTGAAGCATGTGTGGATAAAGCAATAGGTGCAGATGGTGATAAAAATGTCGTGACTACTGCTGAAGAAATACTGGACTTGCACTGCTCCAGGGCAGCCTTAAGCTCAGATGACCAATTAATTTTGGTTTTGTCACGCTTCTTAGCATTTTTTAGAAGCTCATTAAGAGGTGCTTGAATGGTAGGAGCTCCTGGAATGCACCGACGATAATAATTAAGCATGCCAAGGAACCGTCGAAGGTCAGAGATAGTTTCAGGAGTTGGAAAGTTGAGAATTGCTTCCATCTTCTCCGCTGGAGCTGTAAATCCGTCCTTGTTAAGATGATAGCCGAGATAAAGAACTTCTCTTTTGCCGAATGAACATTTACTGGGATTAATAACCAGGTTATTTTCCCGCAAAATTTTAAACACCCTCTCGAGATGCTGTATATGCTCTTCTGGAGATTTAGAGAAAACAATTAAGTCATCAATGAAGCAAGAGGCGAAGTCAATGTCACGGAGAAGATTGTCCATGTGTCGTTGAAAAGTTTGTGTAGCATTTCTGAGACCTGGGGGCATAACACAAAACTCAAAACTGCCAAATGGCGTTGCTACAGCTGTCTTATGGATGTCCCCGTCAGCTACCGGTATTTGGTAATAAGCCTTAACCAGGTCAATGGTTGAAAATATTGAGCAACCATGACAGCGATGAAGTAAGTCATCAATGAGAGGAATTGGATAGCTGTGTGTTGAGACGACGATAATCACCCGTCGAACGCCAGCCACCAAGTTTCTTGGCCACCATGTGGATAGGGCTGGACCAGACACTGTTGGCAATAATACTACCATGCTGAAGCAGAAGATCGAAGTCAACTTTAGCTGCTGAGTATTTTTCACCTGTAAGACGTCGAGGACGTTCTTTCACAGGAGGTCCAAAAGTAACAATGTGATGGCGAACTTTGGTAGATTGAAGAATCACTGGGAATGGTTTAGGCACAGTAATATCGATGAATTCCTGCAGAAGTTGTCTATACCGTGGTTCAATGGTGTTGGAAGAAGAATCTTGAGATGAAGCTATAGTTGAAATACTGTAGATTGATGTTTCAGCAACATGACCTTGCGTGGTGAGCTTGGTGGTTTTGTCAATGAGGCGTTGAGCTTGCAAATCGATGATTAGCCCAAAATAAGCCAAGAAATCAGCACCTAGGATAGCATGATTAGTGTCAGCAACGACAAATGACCACTTGAAGTCTCGACGAAGGCCAAGCTGTAGAGAGAGAACATAATTGCCGTAAGTGTCAATAATAGAATTGTTGGCAGCAAATAGTTTATACTCAGTCACTTTAAGCTTGCAACGAATCCAGGATCGTGGAATGATTGATAGCATAGAACCAGAGTCAACCAGGAACACTTGGTTGCTACGTTTATCACAGACAAAGAGGCGGTATTCTTTAAAAAACTGATTGTTGTTGATCTCGCTGTCGCCTACCGCCGCTATTGACGACAGCCCTACTAGTTTCCCTCAAACGGAGGTGATTGTATTGCTACAGGCTTAAACGTGCAGGGCTGAATACAGCGTCGCGCGCGATTGCCTTAATTATGATGATAATAGCAGTGCCCTGCAGGATAAACATATGGTGCCCTGGTGCCAGAACGTCCGCGAGAACGGGATCCACCAGTATCACCACCAATATGCAGCTTATTTAATTTGTTGCACACTTCCATTTGTTGAGAAGTTAGATTATCTAGAGATTTTCTCATTCCTCTAAGCTCCGTCAGAATAGCGTCATCCAAAGAACCTGAGGCTTGTGGAGATGCAGGAGAGTAGCTGGAATGCGTAGCAGCAGCCATGACGAACTGAGGTGATTCACCACTTTCCACTAATGTGTCTGCGCCAGTAGCAAGTTCATCAAGTGAAGACGTAGCTTGGAAAACTCGTAATAATTTTTGTACAGTTGGAGGAAGCAATGCCAACCAATGGATTCTCAAAACATTTTCCGGGGCTTGTGCGCCAACCATGGACCGCATAAGCCTGAGCAACTCTGAAGGTCTCCTTCCACCGAGCTCGAGTTCGGCCAAAACCTTGTGTAGTTGCTTATCAGCAGAGTCTGCTAGACGATTAATGAGCTGCGTCTTGAGGTAACTATATTTATCTGTAGCAGGCGGTGATCTGATGACATCAGTAACAGCCAGCACTGCCTCAGAAGAGAGATTACTGACGATTAAATGGTACTTCGCGCTATCAGCCCGGACGTTGAATGATTGAAAGACTGACTCAGCCTGTAGGAACCACATCTCTGGATTGTCTTTCCAAAATGATGGGAGTTTGCAGTTTTGAATTGCAGACACTTCACCAACATTCTGATTCGCTGACTGGCCCGAGCCGGATGGCGCGACGTTGTCTGTCGATGGCGTTTGAGACATGCCGATACCAGTACTGGGTGCAGGTGAAAAACCACGAGGCGGCGAAAGATCCACCGACATAACACAGAACACGAGTATAACGTAAAAATGTCTATAAGTTTATTGCATCGCTCAATCAGCACAGCTTAACACTGTACGAGGATAGTAAATAGTTATTGCGCGGCACAAAGACACTCAGTGTGAGGCACAATGAACAAAGAACGAACTGCGTAGTAACAGTCAATTGTGACAAAGAAAGATCACGTCGGGGTCACCAATATGGGATATTAAGCATTCTCCCATGAATAAATACAAGTCACGATTGATATTAATGATGCTTTATTGATAAATTACTCTTGCAATAGAAACAATGAAAATTGCACGTCACCAGGTCAGACAGCGCCTCGGCACGAGGAAACAACGCCTGCTTTCGCTGGCGGCGCCTGGGCAAACTGCTTGCGCCCACGTCATCAGGTAGGGAGTCTGAAACCCCCACAATATGCTTATGGCTAGCGACATCTATTAGAAAAATCGGTAAAGATTTTTCGGTACACCTGGTATAAATTTCTGTTATAATATCTCTCTAAACAATTAAGAAACGGTCTGTATAGTTTTTGACAGGATAATTTACATTTTAGGAATACCTGTTACATTGAAGAAGTACTAGAACTGCCACACTTGTAGCACTTCGTTTGATAACTAATTAACGTAGTCTAAAGTGTAAATGGGTACACTTGAATAACCACAGAGATGAATACAGCAATGAGTAAAATGAAAAGGTGGAAAATTCTACAAAAATTATTTTCTCTACAGAAATAAATGGCAACTTAAAAACTCAAAAGTAGTTTAGCGCACACTTCCCAAGTACTATTTTGGTGCTTTATTTGTACCATCTCTTTAAAAAGTTGCACAAAACCTAGTTGTCGATTCTATAAATGCAGGAAGATACCGTGCCGTTCTGAAGCCTCTGCCATTATTTACTAATAAATTTGGGCCTAAGGACGAACACTAAAAATCGTAGCCTAATTGGTTTAGGGTTTTTTTTTCAATCCGAATGCATTTTTTACTAAATGTCCAATTATTTTCAATCAAGTGAACGAACTATCAATTTAATTAACTTTTCTCCTTTAAGTCACCCCCAAATTAAAGAAATACATTGTTGTCATTAAATGAACGCTTGAGCGATTAAAATTGGTAGAGGTTTTATTTATACTTGTTGGAACACGAAATTGTTTTGAATAGATCTTAATTAGTAGTAGATTCGAAGGAATTGTAAATATAACAGAAACGCATGGTTTCGAGGTACAAACAATGAATTTAACATACAAAATGTGACAATTACCTCCGACTATTTGTTTAATCGGACAAAAAATACATATCTGTCGAAGTTATGCACCTATAAATGTATAAAAGCGGTCGTTTTTATACCCATTAATCGTCTTTGGCTTTAATTAATTATTAGTGATTAGTTATTATTTTTTTGAATAGCCCCGATTTTGTTTGGAAGGCAGTATTACTGGCAAAATGTTCATTTAGATTTCAACCCAGTTGGTCTAATTACTGCAGCTAAACCACTCGAATTAAAAAAAAAACTATCCCCAGAGACGATATTTACGAATTTCGTTTTTTTACCTATTGATTTTAGTAGCATCATAAAAAGGCGATTTTTGTCGTTTTTTTTTGCATTTGCCTAATTATTGTTATTAAAACCCGTTATTTAACACTAAAAAGCACAAATTTTTAGTGATCTAAAATGGATTCCCGAAGTCCTTTTTGTGAAACTTGAACAGAGTTTAATTTTTTCGTTTCATATCATTTCATCATATTTTGTTAATGAAACATTGAGAAATAATTTAGCTATAGCTTTTGCCAAGTTCAATTCATTGTTTAAATATTAGTAAGTCACAAAACCGGACTGGAAATATAATTTCCTTTGTGTAATGGAAATATACCAACTTTGTATTGTGTTAATAACACTGTACTGTAGCTGTTCCAGTAATGAATTAACAAAATCAGCTTAAACTGCACACAAGATTACCAATAATATAAACGAACTAATAAATAAGCATCCTTAAAACAAAAATAATTCACTGACTGATTAATGCTGTTGTGCGAAAATTTCGACATTTACTACAAAGTTGTCGGGATCTGTTTTGAGCCACCCGTAAGACCACTCTTTACATGTCGCCAGCGCCCAGATTTTCAATTATTCTTAAACTTTTCTGCAGCTGTGCTCACCATTCAGACAAATTGCACGACCAAGACAAATGGGAATAAACCTTTGAGTTTACATTTTTTGGCAACTTGCACACATGTGCCCGAAAATCCATTCAAGTTTAAGCCCTTTAGAAAATGACATTTGAACGAGAATAATTAGATGATAACCGTTGCAGATGATCTCATTTTTGCTGCAGTTAATAAATAATGTTTTGGAAAACGTCCGAAAGTGGTTTATTGCGATAACGTAAACATCAAAAATGTTGTGCTGTTATTGTATTTTAAAGCCACATTAAGAAACAAACGATTCAATTTTGCTAAGATTAGAAAATCTAACATCGTTTAAGTTAGAACGAGAGTAAAATAGCTTTAGAATTGAGGAATCCGAAAATTAAAGAATTTCTTTCTTTTATGACTTGTTGGGTTTTTTTTAAAAAAATAAAATAGTCCCGCTCATGCTATTAATGTTGAGTAACGTCAAGTAATGCTCATGCGATTACAGAAATGGATCTGTATAATGATATAAGTAGAGCTTTTAATTACCATTATTACTAATGGTAATAAATGATGCAGCTCTATCTAAATAATATTTTTATTTTCTACAGCTTTGTTAAGGGAAAAGATTGGTTTTTGACGAAAAAAGTGAAAGATTTCGAGGGCGCCTGCTCAAGCTGAGTAAGATTGGTCCTTTGCGGGTACAAACTTCTTATAATGTAGGAAAGCCACCATGAAACCTATAAAATTGTAAGTCCATTTCTTAACTAACATTAGATATAAGGGTACTGGTTCTATACCTATTTTGACTAGTAAAATAAAATACAATTTTTTTCTAAATTACTTTATCTTACATTTTAGTTTTTATATATAAACTCCATTTTGAATGTACAATACATTTGCCGCACACATACTTGTTATATTTAATGGACGTACATTAGTACAGTGTCAGTATGCTATGCAATGGTAGTTCGCGCAGACGTGAAAAAATACGGCCACATTTTCCTATGCACAACATTGTTTGAAAATATTGCTCTTTGAATATTGATGGATAGTGTCTTATACCTTGAATATTGTTGTGGGCGCTGCCGGTGCTTGTAGCGGAACACTCAATAACTGGCTGAAAAGCAAGGTTAGTGAAATCTGAAAGAAAAAAGGGAGGTAGTTAAAAACCGAGCTATCGCGAGACTGATCACGACCATTTTATTTATTACTATTTATAACAATTCACTTACAACTAATACAGCCAAAATATGACAAAATGCATCACCTAAAAAAAATTAGCGAGAAAGAAATGTATGGATGCAGCAAAATCCATCAATCAATTAGGTCCAATCCTTAATGAAGGGTTTAAGAAAAAAGTAACAAGTTTTTATAAATACGTCTAGAAATAAATTTTATTTGCTGGAAATAAATAATAAATATCTTTTATTGTGTTATTTTGAAAAATGTAATTCAAAATAGTGCTTCTATGATTTTTCTAACGACTTGTTTAGTGATCGAATTTTTTCTGTGACTACATAAGTGGCATTTCAAGCAAAAGTCGTATATTAGACAACATCCTCTACAAACTGCAATTTGTTGTAAAATGTAATTATTTCAGGGACACGTTTATATAAAGGCCTTCTAAACATTTAAACTCAAACTAAAAGTCACTAGTCATAATATAGGCGGATATCCCTGCACGGGCTCTGAAAAAACTTGAAGAACTTGTAGGCAGCATACCCGATTTCCACTAAACATGGCTGGGAACCACTTCAAAAAAGCAACCTTTTGAAATCGGTTCAACCGTCTTAGAGCTATACGATGCCATACACCGACACACACACACAGGTAAGTACACCAAACCAAAGTATATGCTGCTAAATATAATGAAAAATTTACTCTGAGCCGAAGTCTGTTTTGGTGCAATTAAAAAAACGTTAGTAAAATTAACCAAAAACTTAGGTTAAAAGGTAATTATGAAGAATACGATAATTTCAATCAAGACATAATTGCTATATGAGTCGTTTATTTTGAAAGTGGCGTAAGTCCAAAATGTCGATTTGCAGACACTGGAGCACCGACGCGAGATTTCCAATACCCTTTACATTCATAAATTGTTAATTGGCGAGACTGATTGTCCTGAATTGCTTTCTTCGCTTCTTATTAACATTAAGCCGTATAATCTCAGAAACGCTGACATTTTACAGGGTCCAACTCATCGAACCAACTATGGCAGGTCTGGTCCTATCAGCTCTTTAATAACTGTGTACAACAAAAATTATTCCTCGCTTGATTTTAACGAGAATATATCACAAATTAGAAATAGGCTTAAAAATAATTAACTACTTTTATGTTGCATTTTAAGATTTTTTTTTTTGTATATTCTATTGTACAGTCAGGGCGGTTGTCTGTTGGCTAATGAAATAAATAAATAAAAGAATATAAGAAAATTCTGTTTATGACATTTTGGGCTTACACCACTTTTAAAACAAACTTTATAAGATTTTAAAAGTACCAAAATGGTAATTTAATTTGTCATTCATCAATTTCTCGTATCAAAAAAAAAAAAAAAAAATCAACTAGTAAGTTAGTCCAACAATTTGATTGTAAACATATTTTTAAATGTTAAAAATAAATTTTATAACGATTATGTTGTTGGGAAACGCAAAAATTGTAGATGACACTGAAACTTGCAGCCACACCCAGCAATCGACGCACGATAGCCAGGACCAAAAGGTTGAACCCATTCCTTCTTTCACTTCTCTTCGCGATCTCGGTGTCATATGCGATAGTGAGCTGAACTTCCATTGCCACATAGATCATTCAATTAGCAAGGCCAATTCTGCTTTGAGCTTCGTTAAACATTAGTCTAAGGAATATTCTAAACCTTATGTCACCAAGTCACTCTTCATCTTCTCTGTCGGACCACTTCTTGAGTATGCCTGTCAGGTTTGCAATTCACAATCATTAACAGGATTGAATCTGTCCAGCACAGACTAATCCGCTTTGTCCTGCGCCTTAACCTCCCTTGGACAGACCAATCTTCCCCCTTATGAAAACCGCCTAAAACTAATCAACTTCCAGTCGCTCGTCCTATGTGGAGATGTCACCGATGTTGTCTCTATCCAGCAAGTCCTAGCCGGTTCCATTGCTTGTATTGATTTCCTTCGCAACGTATCCCTTAACACTAACCCCCATAACGGTAGATCTTTATATATGTTCTGAGTGTGCTACCTGCCTGTTCCCCATTCTAAATTCAGGATTTCCCTATGCTGGAACATTGCCTGGGGACGGCACTAACACCATGCAAAGCCACGCAGCGAGCCCGAGACTTTGGCCCGCCTTTAAAAATGCATGGTAAAAAAACGCTGCTTTTTATTGCCTACACTGTAGGTGCCGTAGATGAGAATTTTTGGCTGGCTATTCTTATCTCTTTTGTTCTTAATGGAATTCCGATAAGGCATGGGAAGCAGTAGTTCTTTGCTACTTTCTCTAATGGGAAAAAAATTCCCCAAGCAATTTTAGAAATTACATATGGGTTAGAGCTTTTGAGAGAGTGTCACATCTAGTATTTCATGATCTTTGACCAGAATGCTGCGGATAGTCATTCCATTTCAATAAAAGCTCCCTTAAACATGCTCTGTACTTGCCCAACCCAACCCAATCCTGTCTCCATACCCCCGATCTAGTTATAAGTAGGTTAATTGAATTTAGTTAATTAACTTTTTTTATTTACCTTTGTAATTTGTATTAAGGTGGTACTAGGGGTAAAGTCATTAACAAAATTTTGTCATCATAATGTAACAGCGTAGTGGAAAGATATGCATAGGAATGAAGGCATAATTTTTGTATCTTAATGTACTAATCGCTATGCGTGATTGGTGGATACCAATGCGACGAGAGAGCTGATCGATCCGGCAACGCTGAGATCATCTGAGATCGAGTCATCTCGCATCGATAGCGGCGATTCATTCATAAGGTTATGTTTCAGTTAACTGAAATATGCCCGCAGCCGGCGACGTTGCCACTTCGTTTAGTCATGCAAAAGAAGCTGAAATTTTTACATCTTTGATTTTTAATAACTCCTAAACTAAACCTCAGAAATTCTCACGTTTTGCTGAATCAATGTGTAACTTATTCATCTATAACATATTATTTTTTTAACGAAATCTATAGAACGGAAACTTTGATATTCATAAAAAAGCACTGAAATCATGCGATTTTATTACGCCGTCCTTTGCAACCTGTGTTAGCAACGGTAACTTTAACAGTGATTATCTCCATTATGAAACGTGAGATTACAATAAAATTTTGTAAATCAATGTAGCTTTACCTGAAGAACATATGTTTTCAATTTAAATAAAATCTATAGAAAATGACTTTCACGCTAGTACCACCTAAGCGAAGTAAATAAATAACTCGTGAAAATATTGTAATATGTACATTTTTGTGTTTTAATTACAGAATTTCGATGTAAAAGGAATCTTTTAAACTTTGGATGGCACAGCACCAAATTTGTGTAATTAACCCATCAAATTTAAAAGTTTCCAGGAATTGTTTGTTTACTTAACTGAAAACGAAGAATAACATTTTAATAATTTTAAACAAATTGGTTTGCGATTGATTTAATTTATTTATTATTATTTCAAAACACTTGATTCGGTATTTCGAGGGCAGTACGAGGTCTGTTCAAAAGTATCGCGAATTTTGAATTTCCGCGGGCTACGTATATTCAATTTTCGATTTTTTAGTGGCGTTTTGTTGGTACTCATGCCCCTCACTTATGCAGACAAGCTCGACTATTTTGAATATTCAGTTAAGATTTGACAGCTATTTTACTTGGACGTGTTTTGGTTCGTGCTCGATTTTTGCCTATTCGAAAAAATGGATCAAAATATCTGTATCAAATTTTGGTTATGATCCTTTGGAGCAAATTTGAGTCGTCGCGGACAGAGTCCAACAGCTCCTTAGTAATGTTAATGTGATGCTGGTTTTGGTCGGAATTTAGCAATTTTGGCACGAATTTCGCGGCGCTCCTCCGTCTCATGCTCAAATCATTGGTAAGTATCGAATGGTACGAGCTAATCGATATGTTTAGGTCCTCAGCAACTTCTCTAACGGTGATTCGACGATTGGCCAATACTATTTTCTTCACTTCTTCGTCGTTCTCCTTCGTTGTTGACGTGTTCGGGCATCCGGCAAGCTCTTCGTCGTTTACATCTCCTCGGCCCTCTGAGAACACTTTATACCACCGATAAACGTTGCTTTGATCCAAAGTAACTTCACCATATGCTTCAGTCCACATTCGAAATGCGTCCACGCATTTAATTTTGGTTTGCAGACAAAATTTGATACAAATTCTTTGATCCATTTTTTTGAATAGGCAAAAGTCGAAGACGAGCCAAAACACGTCCAAGCAAAATAGCTGTCAAAAATTAACTGAACATTTAAAATAGCCGACTTTGCAAAGTAAGGGGTATAACAAAAATTTAAAAATTTGAAAAATATTTACTCTGAAAAACAACAAGTACACTTAAGAATAAATAACAAATATACGATAAAAAATTAAAATTTAAAAAGAAAAATTCAATAGAATTTTCAATATTGTATGGTTCTACTTTTATATCTACCAACTTTTGGCACAGTGAATTTGGTACTTCATACCAAATTTCTTGAACGTTTTGCCAGTTCAATTTTGTTTGGTGGCTTGGGAGTATTGCTGAGCGCTCTCCAAAGGTTCTCCAGGGTTCAGGTCTGGAGAACTTACCGACCATTTAGGAAGTCTAATACGCATATCTTGAAACCATCTTTTCGTAGCTCTGGTAGTATGTTTAGGAACTATACTGATGAAATTGCCAAAGCAACGGCAAACTATCTTCTGGATATGGATACATCCAAGATTCCGAAGTATTTTTTTTGCTAAAGTATATCTTATTTCTAATGAATGAGCCCAACACCATAATACGAAAAACATCCGCAGATCATGATGTTCGCTATTGTATATCTTGGGCCAAATTCCTCTCTTGGCAACCTTCTAACCAAAGATCATGAATTACTAGATTGACACTCTCTATACAAGCTTAAAGCTCTAACCCATATGCAACTTCTAAAACTGCCTGGGGAAAATTTTTCCATTAGAGAAAGTAGCAAAGAAATACTGCTTCCTATGCCTTATCTAAATTCCAATAATAACAAAAGAGATAAGAATAGGCAGCCAAAAATTCTCATTTACATCACTTACAGTGTAGGCAATAAAATGCAGCGTTTTTTTATCACGCATTTTTAAAGGCGGGCCAATCTGTTGGGCTCGCTCTGTGCCTCTGCCTGCATGGTGTTAGTGCCGTCCCTAGGCAATGTTCCAGCATAGGGGAATCCTGAATTGAGAATGGGAAACAGGCAGGTAGCACACTCAGAGCATATATGTATACGGATGCGGGCTGCTTACATTTTTTCACTGTGCATTTTTAAAGGCGGGCCAAACGTATTCAAACGTGTGCGCTGCACTGGGTGGTGAAACGTAATTTTAATTTTCGTTCCGCCTCCCCCTACATTTTTGTCTTTGTCTCACGCGTGAGCCCTTTATTACTATCCACTTTTAGCAAAATCTGCAAGGTCGGTGGGCTAAGGGGACCAAGGTCGAAAAAAGACAAGGGAATACGTCACGAGTGTCCCATCTAGTAATTCATGATCTTTATAACGTACTTTTGTTGCACCATAAAATTTACCTTTGTCTCATTGGGAATTACTAGAGTGCTCCCTTTCGCAGTTTTATTTCGCATAAGAAACTCCACAGCAAAGGCTATGCAACCAGAAACTTTCTCTTAGCAAATATTGCCGCACTAGGCCGATTAAGTTACAGAGATATCGTCCACTATCGCTTCCAGTGGTAATGTGGGTAACTACAAGAGTCTAACTGCAAACAACAGCCGTATTTTTCGCGAGGCGCTTTCACTACGATAGTAATAAGTACTTTAACCTACGAAATATTCAGATGACAACTCAATTGGTTATTTTAGCAGAAAAACTTTGTTAAATTGAACAGAAATGTGGTTTATTGTATTGTTTCTCACAAATTTTCCAGTGTTTAAAACGACAATTCGAACCAGTTTGTTTGAAAATATGAAAAGTGGGAAATTGATCGTTAATAATATTTCAACCAACAAAATTTTTCTTAATGTACCTTAAAACTTATTTATTATTATTAAGCGAATAAATAAATTAAATAAACTGCCGCAATCCGGCAGAGCATTTTATTCCACTCGTTCCATTATACCAAAAAGGAAACAGCCGAAACTTTAGCCTTAGGTTTTTTATGTTAGTAACTGGTTCAATTTGTTAAACCTATAAACCTGCTCTAAGACTTTTATATGACAATAAAAGGATTTTATTAATACCCTTTGTTCTGAAGATAAAATTTTATTATGTTTTCACAAGATAAGTTACATTAATTATTAAGAATTGAAAATTCTAGCGAAATGGATTTTGCCCTACGATGCATACATCTACCCATTGAATTCAACCCTTTATGATTAGTAAAATGCTTAAATTGAACGACGCCTGCATCTTAGCAACATATTTGGTTTGATCAATAGAGCTTTTAGCAAGTAGTTAGAGCAAAACATTTTAAACAAACTGAGTTCATGAAAATAAATTTGAAATTTTTTGTGAAAAATGAGCAAACTGGATGACTTGTTAAGTAAGAAAAAAACAGTTGTATCGGTGCTGGATCTTAGTAAGACTATAGTTCAGTCTAAAGAGGAGTTTAAGAGGCTAATGGAAAAAGTGCCGGACTACAAAATGCGTCCAATCAAAGTTCGTGCTGAAGAGATTAAAATTAAAGAGAAGGATTACTCGTTCAAGCCTGCTCGAAAGGAAACAAAAAAATTGCTGCGGAACAACGGCGAACGAGAGCTTCTATATTCCTATTTAGATCCAACACCCGCTGATATGCGCTCCGTAGTCCTCACAGAATTGTGCGCGGTACCAATAGATTGGAAAATGCTTACAACTCTTCGACCAAAAACGAAAATCGAAGAAGACTACTTCAGCAAACTTGTCGAAATGGGAAAATTGCAACTAAAAACAGAAACACGAGATAAACGAGAATTTATTCTCAACACAGGGGCGCGAAAAGCTAAAAATAAATCAGGGATTATAGAAACTAGGCTGGTGGCTTGTGCAGAGTGCAGTGAAGAATTATGTAATGGTAAGGAAACTGAGCACATATGTATTTGAAAAGGATATAACGCCAATAATGAGGAAGGGTGAGGTTCAGGAAAATATTTTGAAATAAAACACATAAAATTTCATGTATTGGCTGTAGCTGTCGCTGTAGGTGGTATATTCTACAGGCTCAATTTTTAACTACTCGTTCGAGCATTACCACTGGAATATATCAAATAAAGCGAATAATGTTTACTTCGAAGGCATTAATCATAACTGGCTTAACTTTATGTTTCATGTAATCATAAAGAAAATAATCGGAAAATGTAATATCACACGATCTACCATAGGTGACGAATTCTGCAGTCCAAAACGTGAAATCTGCTGCTCACCAAAATAATTTTTCAAATGTTCATTATTTCACGCGCTGTTTGACTAGTATTACCGCGTTTTTGAAACCAGATATCATCAGCAATACGCGCTTCAATTTCAAATAGTAAATACTCCGTTATTGTGGAGCGATTAAAGGATGGTCCTAAATCTCTATTCTGTATTTCACACAAAATCGGACATTTCTCTAGATGTAGCAGCTTTTGATACTCTTCGCGTGTGGGTCGATTATTCCGACCCTGTAAGTTGCTCTAAGTGCACGAAACAGTTTGTTCCACAGAGCTCTAATTTTCGTAATGTAGCTCCACAATTTGGAAGACTCTGTGTTTGTGTTAGTCTTTCCATGATGAAATGGTACTAAATACTGAATCTAACTGCAATGACAATTTGATATTATTTAAGCATAATCTTTAAAAAAATCCTTTTGGAAAAAGTACCTCACGATAAATCACCCTTTATATACATTCCGCTTCGTACCAAATAGCTAACTTTAATTCCATAGGAAGCGGTGCCGAATAATAATGTGGGCGTAAAAGAGTTTTGGCGGAAGTCACAATATTATTTCATTTCTACGTAACATAGTCGTGTTTCTAACGAGATTAACGCTCATCATTACATCGTATTCTAATATAACGTAAGCTTTGGTCCTTATTGCTGAGAAATAAACCAGCAAATCGTTATGTAGTCATCACCTAAAAGGTATTTGCTATGTTTCTCGTGAAACGGATAACCAAAGAATTTTAAGCTTTGTTTTGAATTTGCCGCTCGGATGTGTTATACTTCTAACAGACAAGACGATAAGACGACATTTTAACTCCACTTAATAATCGAGCTGCGCACTCTTTCTAACACTTTATTTACTTCTACAATAGTAAGTAGTCGCCAGTTGGAAACAGTATTCGTATATCTTCATGAGAGTGTTTTAAAAACATTTACTGGTATAATAGAATAACGATTAAATGTGGTAAGAATTATATTTTATCTCAACATAGTCGTTCGCATAGTCTGTGATTATAGCAAAGCTGTTAAATAATACAGCTTTTTCGAGCTTTAATTTAAAAGAATGAAGAATAATATTTTTCATTCTTTTATTTCTCTGAAGAATTATGAAAACATTAAATCCCATTTCCCAAAAAACAAAATATTGAGGAATTCATTAAACTAATTAATATAATATAATAATATAAATAATATAAAATACAATTACCATTGTAACAAAAAATATAAATACCATTGCACGTCTAAATAAAAGAGATAATTCGTGCTAAAATTCGCCAAACTTAGCTGGAATTTCTACTATTTATCTTTTGTTCATGTGCACAGCCGATAGCAATAGTAGTTTAAACTCCTACCTAGTTCGACTGGCTTAACACCGTGTAGCGGGTTAATCATCTAACCTTATACGAATCCACATTTTAATTTTATATGTTCAATACTCATTGCTCTCATTAACAACTTGAAGTATGATAGCTACGTCCACTTTAGAAGAGTGCAGGAGCTAATTAGAATTTGTTAACTTCTTTAGCTTCGCAATACCTCGATTTTAGAATGAAATATTAGCTGTAATTTGATCCCGAGGATTCTAAAATATTCTACTTTCAGGCTGGGTCTTTTTGCTTAGCCCTATGAGTTGCTCACGCTATCCCGCGCCGTTGGGACTCTTTCTGCGGCCTCCCTGTGTTTTAGGCGGAGAACATTTTCCACACAGGCTGCTACCAGGTTCCATTTTTCCTTTAGCTCTAGCATACGGTTTATCACACTTCCTGGGGTTAGTCGGCCTAGTTTTTCCTCCACTTGCCTTCTTCTTTCTGCCCAGATGAAGAATGTGTGAAATTGTCCGTCTCGCTCTCGCACTACCGGCATACAGGTGTACCGACCTTGCCTATCTTATACAGATATGACCGGAATCAGTCATGTCCGCTAGGTAAAGTAATAATTTACCTCCCTGTGTCCACGATCCATCCATCGTCCAATCTTTGGTACCAGCCCAGCTGCCCAGCGTCCTTTAGCCTCTGTGACCCAGACCTCCTACCATTTCTGCATTGCACGGGCTCTCTCCTCAATATTTGGTTGTTCTCGGCCGATCTCAGTCTTCTTGTCATGTGCCTTTCGCTCCATGGCGAGCATTCCGACGAAGATCAGTCCGACAATCATGAGTACCGCTGGCTCAGAAACCGTGCGATAGGCACAGGATACTCTGAGAGCACTCTTTCGCTGCACCTATGTTATGCACTTTCTGTATACTATTTTATCTCCACATATCTCCATAGATCCTAAATAAATGTGACACACGTGACGTTTTTTCTTATCTTTTTTCAACCTTAGTCCTGTTAGCCCACTGGCTTTGCCGATTTTGCTAAAAGTAGATAGTAATAAAGGGCTCACGTGTGAGAGAAAGACAAAAATTTAGGGGGAGGTGAAACGAAAATTGTAACCACTTTTCGCCACCCAGAGCAACGCACTCCTTCGAATACTTTGGCCCGCCTTTAAAAATGCACAGTGAAAAAATGTAAACAGCTCGCATCCGTATATATGCTCTGAGTATGATACCTGCCTCTTCCCCATTCTCGATTCAGGATTTTCCTATGTCTGAGCATTGCGCGGGGACGCCACTAACACTATGCATGCAGAGGCACACAGCGCGTCTGAGACTTTGGCCCGCCTTTAAAAATGCGTGGTAAACAACGATACACAAAATTCTCTACACTGTAAATGCTGTAGATGAAAATATTTGACTGCCTTTTCTTATCCCTTTCGCTCTCATTGGAATTTATATAAGGCATGGGAAGGAGAAGTTCTTTGCTGCTTCTATTGGGAACATTTTCCTCAGGTAGTTTTAGAAATTGCATATCAGTTAGAGCTTGGGGTTTGTATAGAGAGTGTTACATCTTGTACTTAGATGATTTTTAATATTTTCGCGTCGTACAACAAGATGAACTGTACGGTGGTACGCTTACTCGGCTTCCGAGCGTTAGTGTTGGCTATTATCCTACTTAAAGCAGTTGCCGCTAATATTGCCTTGTCGGCTGCACGCTGGATGTGCTCGTTTCATATACCAGCGATCCATCACACAGGTAGTCCCACATCATTCGAAGGAGATATTGGGGATCCCGAAACGTCGCTTCTAGTGCTTCAAGTATGTCGCTCCACCTTCCCGAGTTGAACGTATTTTTAATGTCTAGAGTAATCAGCAGAAGTATCCGAGAGAATAATGATTGCCTTCTTCAGCTCGTTTCATCAACTCAACTACCTCATGAATGGCGCCGATGGTTGATTGCTTTCGTTGAAATCCTTACTGATGAACCGAAAGGTCACCAGCCTTTAGAAGGCGTGGTTGTAAAAACTTGTCGAGGATCTTCCCGGCTGTGTCCAGCATGCAGAGTGGGCGATAGCGATGCATATCCCTTGCTCTTGCTAATCAGCACGTGTCGCTTCCAACAGGAACAGAAAGCGCCTTCAGACACGTATTGTACATCCTCAGTAATAACTCAGGGAATGCACGACATGCGCACTTCACTGCTACGCCTGGGATCTTGTCTAGGCCCGGCGCCTTTTTGTTGCGAAGCGAGTTCAACCCTCAACTTCTCCTCGATGAAAAGCGATATATATCCGTCGTCTTTGAAGTAGTCCCATGTCAAGAGTGGCAGTGCCGCTATGTTTCCGGTGCCTAGGCTGTATTCATGCAAAGAATCTAACACACAGAAACGGCAGGGGCTTTGTCTGGGTCTCAAGCGGAGGAATCATAATCTTCAGCTGCTACTTTACCTCATATAAAATGATCCAAAAATACAGGGATTACATGATAACATTTTGTGGTCCGGGTTACAGAGACACCAAACCGAATGTCTCTTTTGTCCCAGCGGAGCTAGTGACGGAGACGGATGGCTGGTTAGTAATGGAGGATACAGGAAATGATCATAAATACATCAACGTTCGCGTCCGCCTGGGTCCCAGTGAGATCTTGCCAGAGCCCATGCCCCAAGTCGGTTGAATCAGAGAAGCTCCACGAGGAGCGGTTCGCGGACGTTTTCCTTGAAGGACTGTACAACTGCACTCCCAAATGGAGCTGAGAGCCGGTTAGAAGCTGAGAGTGTGTGGTTGTAGCCAAGGTCAAGAAAACATAAGGGAAAACGTCACGAGTGTCCCATTTATTAATTATAGATAGTCTTAGGTTTTAGCTACTGAAGTCATAAAATGATCTGTTTAGAGGCCCAATTGTTTTCTTTCATCTTAAGAAAAGGAATGCAATCGGCCTAATGTGACCCCAAAGACTCACACAAAAGGCTAATTCTATACCTTTTCAACGCAAAAGATTCACTGCTTATCGATGGTTCAATATGCAAGGAAATGAATTACAACGTAAAGATAAGAGTAAACATTTTACATGGACACTATGTCTTCAATATATTGAAGATAACCCAAGAATAACTTTGAAGGAACTAAAACACAAATTCTTCTACCTAATGTTTAT
This sequence comes from Philonicus albiceps, assembly GCA_963969385.1. Lineage (NCBI taxonomy): Eukaryota > Metazoa > Arthropoda > Insecta > Diptera > Asilidae > Philonicus > Philonicus albiceps. The sequence continues at coordinate 27,135,998 of OZ017772.1, read as the reverse complement.
GGAAATACTTAGATGGAATGTTATCTACATTAAAAGATACATATACATAAGGAACCAGAAAGAGCGAACAGCCAGGAAAATAAAATTAAAAGAAGTAATTATGCTCAGCAACTTTTAGAATATCAAGCAGAAAATATTAGCATAATTTGCATGAATGAGACCAACTTTAATTTATTCATAATTATAAAGAAGAAAAGGAAGTCTTTGTACCTATATTTCTTCTGGATGTAAAGAGCAAACATATATATTATTGAATATATCTATGAATATTATTAAATTTATAAGATATATTCTATAAATTAGAAAGGGTGCTTTTAAGGAACCAGTGGCCAAGGATTTTGAACGCCATTGTCTAAGAAATGCTCAAAATATGTGAAATGTTGTGTTAGTTATTGATAATGCGCCTTGTCATGCCTCAATCGAAGAAGTTTTTCAGGAAAATGAATTTGTTGGTCATCAATTACTAAGACTTAGACCATATAGTCCAATGTTTAATGCTATTGATCACGCTTGGTCAACCCTAAAAGTTAACTCTAAAATAAAATTAGCAATTCAAATACCACAAATTCTAACTGCTGACGACAGGGCTAATATGACTGAAGCCAAAAATATTTTACAACTGTTAGAAACCATATTAATTAATGATATAAGAAATCAAACCTTTGTGAACTGAACGAAATATATGTATAAGCCATGTACAAAGATTCATACCTGATGCATTAAATATGATGGATGTTCGTTTTTAAATAATAATTATTTTTTTTTATTTGTGCTTATATTTATTCCAAACTAAATAATATAATTATTATTAATAATTGTTCATTTATTACATCAAACTGTTTAGTTCTAATTTGAAGTTAAAAGAGAATATCTCGGGTATCCAAAGGTTCAAATAAGAATTAAGTTGCCACGACTAAAGCCTATTTTGATCCTTTAAAATTTGTTCAAGGATTTAGAGGTTCAAAATTACGGTTTAATTTGAGAGTCAGTCTGAAATACTATCTAAAAAAAAAAACAAAACTAAAATTTCCACTCGGGTAAGATAGGTTTCTTTTATATACAAAACAATTATTTAACATTGTATAAATCTATTTCTCTTTGTAGGGCGAACATGTGTGGATTTCAACTATGATTTATATGTTCGCGTTGAAATAAAACCGCCAAAACCTAAGCAACCAACTAAAACAACAAATAGCAAGGCAAATCATTTGTCCCGAAAAGCGAAAAAGCATAGTAAAAGGAGGGGACACAGTAAGAGCCCGGATAAAATAGGTTGAAGTGATTATTGTCCTTTGACGGCTCAGTGATTCCTGTATATATGGTAGTTGTGGTTTTATTTGAACAATAACACTAGACTAACAATAGAATGAACTTTTTGTGAATTTTGAGTTTTAATCTTGATTTTTTGATTGTTAAAATATAAAAGGAAATACCTCTCGGCCGCAACCCAAAGGAATATTTTTTTATTTATTTCGATCAAAGTTTGGCTATACATGCTCTTAAATGTTAAGGCAGGATAAGATAGGTATGTTAGGTAACAAATAAAATATGTTGATAGAGAGGTTTTACTCTACCACAAATATTAATTAATATGTATACATCTATTAAATCATAAAGTAAGCATGATGTCAATGGTTTGCGGAAAACTAATAAACTCCAAACAATGTATGTATATAAGCAATGTAAAAATAAATAAACTTTCTTGTAAACTGTTGGGAACGAAGTAAATAAAAAAAATAAAAGAAAATTGCTCAGCCATAGTATATTATTTATTTCTTAAAATTAAAAAAGCAATAACATTTTACATATATGTGACAATTTGTTATTCTTTGTATAAAAACAATAGCCACACAGCACGTACTGGAGAATGTTGCAGTATCTTCTGAATTTGGTTTCAGATCACAGTTACTTTCATAATAATTAATAACTAAACTAGAGGATCGGATGAAGGTGTTACATACTTTATTAAACATATATTAAAATAGTTCAATGCCAAATTTTATTTAAAAGAAAATTAAAAATGAACATAAATATACGCCTTAATGTGACTATAAAAATAATTCTTCTCCATTGCCCTCCTCCATTTTGAAAATCTACTACGTACAGTCTTAGTCATTGCTATTATAAGAATTATTTAAAAAAGTTGAATATCGGTTCATAAGAAAACAGTCGTCTCGAGAAAAACGCATATAAAGTTTTAATTGTGTTTTATATAAAGTTATGTTTTGCTGGAATATAGGAACATTAAAATATCTCATCTAAGGCCATATGACGGTTCTTCATCGTCCTTTCCAGTGCCACCCTTGTATTTTTTTATATTTGCGATTCATATTTATAGCCAGGGGTTCCTTTAATAATATTTAAAAGAAGAGACATACAAAAATAATTTATAATTTATTAAAATATTTTTTTAATATTTAATTGTTAATCTACTGCAACCAATACTACTACTACATATATTCCAAAACAATAATAAATTAAATAAAATGCCAGATGGCCTCTCCCAGGCAATTAGATTTTCCGATCAAAATTCAAAGGTTACTTAATTTGAGTACTTGGTAGTAGTTGCAATTAATAAGTATGTAACTTCGCTAACTTGCCACATATTCGTGTGGTTGTTTATTGCGAAAGATGCGACACCTGTGTCGCAAGGGACTGAGGGTCTTAACTGGTCACGCTACTTGGTCGTACATAAATGACTCCGTCATTAGCAAAATTCGATGCGCGTTGTTTGAGATGAGTTGAAGCAGTGCATCACGCTTTTGGGCGGCACTCGGTTTAAAACAAACCGAGAACTAAAGGATAATGTGTACTTTATTAAGAAAAATAAAAACAATATTAATTATTTCCCATACCAAATTACAATGTTTACTCTAGGTAGATTAAATCAAAATCGTTACAAATTTATTCGGCTAATAAAATTAAGCATTGGAAATGGAAAGATACTAAACTTTTAATTAAGAAAATGTCAGCCAATATTAAATAGGATCACTACATCCCAACTTCGTTGTGTTCTTCCAAAATGCTAACTTAACTCCTTACTTTTCCGAGGCCATCGATAAATCCAAATTTTTTCCAGGCATTCCAGAAAATATTCGTGGGCGGTAGTAGACCAAAAAGCAATATCGGATGTAATCTTGAATTGATCGGCGGCGATTACTAAATGATCTCGGTTTGGATGGTAGTGTGATAATTTACATGATTGAGGGATAGAACTGGGTCAGGTCACTGCTTTATACTATTGTATGAAAGAGAATTTTAGTCGCAATATACTAAATGCTCTTTGATTCGTTTTACTTCTCCGGCTCAATTATCTATACCTAGTGTGACACGGTTACCCAAATCTTACGTACAAAATTATTTGACAATTTTTATTTATTTCCTTTTCTCACTCTTGACTGTCAACATTGAATAATAATAATCCTTTCTTCATCATCCCACTCACTGCTTCACCTTAATTTTTTGTTTGTGGTGTATCCTGCTCTCCCACTATTTCAATAAGACCTACCTAGGACTTCAACATAAGAGAAAATGCAAATAAACTAATAACATTTTCCTTTTAATATAATATAATAAATAATAAAAAAATTAAAAATTTAATTATGTAAAGACTGTCCGAGAAAAAATCCGTTTAATCAGTTTAAATTGCTCAATAAAAATGTTGTCTCTATGTGAGCGATGTAGAATGGAACTTAAAATTAAACTGCAATTATGATCCTTGAAAGTGTTAAAGATCCAGTTTGCATGCTTTGATGGTGGAGCTGAGCTGTTGTACGGTCCACATACATCCTTACCATTGGCATAGAAACAATCAGGTAAACGTCGAAGATGTTTAGCTTCAACGTCTTATGGCTAATTTAGGCTGTTTATAAAACGTCTATTATATTTATCCATGTGTTGTACGTTTTTGGAAACCCAAGCCATTTCACATAAACTTTATACCCTCGAAGGTCAGGATATCTGACTGGAGATAGTTCAAGTTGATAAAAACCGCCCTATATTATATTTCCTTGATAGTCTTCAAGAATCTAATTTACTGGATAAGTGTTTTTCTTCATTTATCTTGAAGATTTTAGTTTGGGATGTAGCCCTTTTCAAAAACATGTTTATACTTGCTTATACAAACAAAGTCTTCTACTTTGTATTTTGGAGCTGATTTTAATGTTGCTTTTTTTATATACAGTTTGCAATAAACGAATTTCATCGTATGGACCAACGTCTAAAGGTCGCATTTTAATATTTCGATATTTTGTCTGTTAATTTGTCCAGCATGCTCATCAAGTGATAGTTGCCATTCATGCTGAATTCTCGCCACATAATATTTTTTAATGTTCCATTAAATCTTTCTACAATTGAAGCTTTTAATGCACTATAAGTTGAATAATATTTAATATTATACTTTTCCATTAAGTGCTGAAAGGACTTGTTAAAAAACTCTTTTCCATTATCTGTTTGCAAGTTTCTTGGCATACGACCCTGACTAAAGAGTAGCTGCATTCCTTTAGTGACTTCCATTCCGCCTTTGTTTTTAATTGGTAAAACCCATGCATATTTAGCAAAAGTATCAATAAGAGTACCTATGAAACCTATCATTTTCAGACGCATATGAGCTCAAATGAACTAAATCTGCCGGCCGCAAGTCATCTTTAGCCTTAATCATGACACGACGACGTTTAAACTTTTTACACGCTGATCTATGTAACTCCCTAATAATTTGTCTTCTACTCATTCTTCAAAGAATATATAAATACCTACTTATAGAATGTGTGTTTATATATATATAGCAAAGATAATTGCGTTCAACCACCCATTCACAATGATCGTTGCTGAACCTTCTGGCTGTGGAAAAACAACGTTTATTAAACATCTTTTAAGTGAATCGGCGTTAATACAAGCGAAAATTAAAAAGATTGTGTGGTGCAATGCAGAACGCGAAGCGCTACCATCATATATTAAGCACAGAAGTGTTCAATATATAAACACAGTTCTTGATGAGTTTATAAATTATACAAATGAACACCCGTTAATTGTTAAGATGATATGATGTTAAACGCATTTAGCAGCCAGATTTGCGAGCTTTTTACTAAAGGATCCCATCATTGTAACTTTTCAGCAATCTTAGTTACACAAAACGTTTTTCACTAGAGAAAATTCTGCAAAAATATCTCGTTAAGTTGTAAGTATCTTGTAATTTTTAAAAACCCTCGAGATAAAAGACATTTAGTAAGACAGATTCACCCGGAAGATAGTTCAGAACTTTTCAAAATGTATAAAGAGACTACTCAAGAAGCTTACGGTTGTTTACTGATAGATCTTACTAAAGACATTAATGACGTGCTAAGATTTTGAACTAATATATTTAATAAGAATTTTACGTGTTTTTGCCCACAAAACTCTTAAAATAGTGAAAATGGTATCAAAAATGAAAGGGTTAAACGACAACAAGCATATGCTTTATGTGCTATCATTAAAAATGCAGATCCTGAAGGTATTACAACTCTGTGTGAAATCATGATTACTACATTAAAGGGAAACTATATACCAAATGGTAAAATATACTGTTAGCTGTGAAGGTATAAAAAGGACATGCGGAAACTAGCTGACGTTAAAGGATCTGTACCGAAACAGCGTAAAATACTAATACAGCGGGGAGAGTTTTTACTAGTTTTATTAGGAAGTCTCCTATTGGGTGTAATAGGCTCATTAATTGAAAAGTATGTAAGAATAATAAACTTAATAAAATGCTGTTTCTATCACTGGAAGTGTATAAAACTTTAAAGGGTGAGATTGAACAATTTACAAATTTATTGTTTACAAATCAATGGATAAGATATTAAAAACCAAACATTGTCTGACAAAGAAAAATGGTACAACTATACTAATGAACTAATAAAATTTCTAAATGTAAAACGTGGAAGGAGGCAAGTTTCCGATAACAAGAAAACTATAAAACCGACCGCAGATGGTAAGTTACAATACACACTATACAATTATGTTTAGTCTAAAAACATAATGTTTTCAGAGTGCGTTTGAGATCTTGGAAAATATCGCTGCAGGTGTGTACGGCACCTTACAGCCAACGATATCGCTGGAAGTCTATAAGGATTATAAAATCAAGCATTTCCAACTGGTTCCTGATTCCAGCAACCGAGATCATCGAATGCAGTTCAGAGCCTTAACACCACGAAGTCATTCTGCATAAAACTCTATTGCTCCATTCAATATCAACGAGCGCCATAATCACCGTAGTGCTAAATTACTTGGGGATTTGGCGTTACTGGGCCAGCTTAAGAAAAATCAGTCTCCTGCAACTGGAAATCGGCATCTACGCAGAAGGATCAGCCTGGCCAACAAGAATCGTTACAGAATCATTTTGAGCGAGTCTTGGCATCCAGCGCGCCCCAACATGTTCAAGCCTGAACAGAATTAAAGTTAAGTTCTTTAATTACATCAGTTCATCAACTCACGCAACAATATTATAGCAACGTAAGCACCTTGCGAATCGTAAGCAGCGACGCCGTTGCGAAATCAATGAACTCAAATTATTAATGTGCTAATGTTAGCATAAGCAAAATTAGTTATTGATTATTGCTATTGCATGCTCATGCATCTTGTATATAAATTAAGATTTAATTCTAATAAAGGCAGTTTTTCAGTTTGAATCACTCGAGTGTGTTTCTTTTGATTTCACTGCAAAGAAACTTTGAGACACATCACTACCCAAAAACTTGTCCGCTATAGTTTTCAAAGAACTTTTGAAAATATTTTCCAAAGCTGTTCATATTGTATATGGTTACGTTACAAAAAAAAATGATATGTTATAGTCCTTACAGAGTTACTTTTCGCATTCTAATCGGTTATTTAATATCAAACGAATTAAAAATTTATATTATTTGCAAGTATTAAATCTGCAACACTAGGATGCAATGCGAAATTTATACTTTTAAAACTCCAAACTACATTTTTCGTCATGTCAATAAATTCTCAGTCATGTTAATAAATTTTAAATATTTAAATGCTCATAACAACAGCATAACTTTATTTTACTCTATTATATCACCCATAGTATTACAACTTCTTATGATCAAAATGATTCTAAAAAAACTCTCCCTATAGGATTATTTCCATTGATTATGAATTCGTAAATAAAAATCCTAAAATAGTTCACGTTTATAAGTTAATTAAGGTTGAAAAGTATAAGACTATTTTCCTAAGCATTATTTTTAGATAGTATTCCTTTTAAAATATTTAATCTGGAGAGTAAACCCTTATGAAACTGACAATATTTTTTGAAATAAAAAGGTAATATTAGTTATATATTTACTTAGAGAAATGCATAACATTTAACACAGTGGCATATTATTTTTCGTATTTCAAATGAATTGCAGTATATTGAAATATTAGTAACTTTTACTACCTGTATTCATGATGATTAATTACTCGTTCCGAATCTGAAATTGCTCCAGTCAACAAATTTATATTTCATTATACTTACATGGTTTTTGCAAACAAAAACACAACAATTCGTGATATCTCGAAAAATAATGGAGTTTTATGAAATTTGTTAATGTAAAAAACTGCTTTTCCGGAATGGTGAATTATTCAAAATATAATAATTATATTGATTGAGTTATTTGAAATTTTTAAAAAATTTGCTTATTAAGTTAGCGCAGAACATCCTGTTTTGTAATGGTTTTTTTAAAAATGCTCAAACTAAAAAATTTTTATTTAATAAAATTTTTCCAAATTAAATTACAAACTTTTCATCGAATATCGCGTGCAATAATTGGATAAATAAAAAAATAAAAATAAAAAATGAAAATTTAATCCGATTTTAAAAGAAAAAACTGTAAATTTTTTTACTTAATATATTATAATATAAATAACAATTTAATAATTATACTTCTCTTTGTCAAGTGAATAGAAAACTGTTAAATTTGTGGTTGTGATAAGCCTCTTGAAAAAATTGTTTATAAGAAGTCAAAAATAGACTCATATACTAGCTGATTTACCTGGCTTTGCACGGTGCACGGTGCACGTCAAATTCAGTAATGTGGTCTAGCTAGTATTAAATAATTTTTGTAGATGTGAAAACAGAAAACTCTTGCGCAATTACAATGCTGGATTTCTTGTAATTTAAAATTTGCCATACCCATTATGAATTGTAGATTAAAATTTCGTACCGCCGAATCGTTTTAATATTATTTTTCATTCACATTACTTACTGTAAAGGTATTTCGGTCGGATATATTGGTAGCCGGAATCGAAGACAGCATCTACCAAAATCCATTAGTATTAAATTTCGTGATTGTAGTATTTGTTATTGATTTAATGGCCGGTATAATTAAATTGAAATACACTGAGGACTTGATAATATAACATATTTCAATTAATCATTTAATTAATCCTTTCCTATCTTCATGAGTACACGAGCTAAACTGACTGTTCTAGTTTTGCCTTTGTTACTTGTTCAGCATGACTTAACAGCTAGCGACTACGAATACTCTGAACTAATCTGTGGTATAAGCTAGTGATACCTACCTACTCATTTACACTGTTTTTACTGTTTAAGAATATTTATTATTTCATATTTAACACTTTGATTGAAATCATTTGAAGTTCAATTTTGTTTTATCCATTTTGAATCTGTTATCCTGAATTTCAGTAAATTTGAATTCTAAAGCCAAAAGTGGCGTAGAGTTATTAATTTTCATCAAAATTGCTTGAAATTCAGGAATTTCCGTCGTTGTATTGGACCTGAAAATTTTAATGGCGAATTCTAAATCAGCATCATCAAAAGCACTTGTATAGTGAGTACCTTCCTAGATCATCTTATAATTAACATTGCGCAACTATGTCAGAGTGCATTTATGCTAAAAGAGTTACAGGTCGTCCTTGTATTCCATAAAACAAAAAAAAAATCATCAATATAATATGTTGTTGTCTGAGAGACGAATGTTGATGAATAGTATATCTCCCATGCATGTTTATGAATCAAGGGTTAAATACATTACGCTAAATTCGTTAAACTCCAAAAAATTTGATCACCATATTAGGTCTAATATTTTAAATTTCCAAATTTTGGTAGTCGATTAGCAATTATTGGCTTCAAAACACTTATAGTTCTAATTTTTACTTAAATTCGTTGAAGTTCCAAAATTGTTGGTCAAAATTGTTGAATACGCCATTTTAAATTTTCAAACTTCGAACGTAGATTCGCAATGACGACCTTCAAGAACCCCCAAAATCACGGCAATTCCTTGATATTTACAAATTTTGACCATCTTGAGTCTGTTATTTTGAAAACCGCGAATAAAAAGTAGCCTATATGTTAGATCAGAATATGTAGTGCTTTCACTCAAAAAATGAAATTGATCGGACCGAGCGTTTAGGCATGATTGAGCAACAAATAAACGATTTTATATACATATATAGTGTACTATACTTCTATTGCCTTTGTCGTTCTTGCGCTCAGTGTGTGTCTATATAGTTTGGCCGCGCCGTTCTCGCTCTTAATATATTTTTCCGCAAACTTTCATTGCGATCTGCTTGAGATTCTTGCGTACGTCTCTCTACTGCACTGATTTTGTGTTCTTAATTTATTTGTCTGTACGTGCGCTCTATTTGCTCTTGCATTTCGTTCGTTAGCGTCGTGCTCCTCTAATAATACACAAAATGATTAAAATATTTCACGTTATTTCCATTAAACTCATGAAAAAAGTAGAAAGCGGAAATAGAAATGTCAAAATAAATTTCCGCGCTGTGTACTTATAGTTTTGGATGAAGCATATGGAAAAAATATAAAAAAATTATTATTATTAAAATTATTATTAAAAAATAAAAATATATTTTAGATCTTGACAACAGTGCCATCTATCGAGTCCAAAAGTATCCTAGCTTTCAAGTTGGTAGCAACCATATCCTGTTACTAAATTTAATTAAAATCGGTTGGGCGATTTCGGAGAATAGCGTGTACGAACATAATAAGACGTGCTTTATATATATATTAAGAAGTTAGTTTGTTATCATTCCGTAACATTCCCTTCAAAATGGAACCGGTAATTCGGTACTATGCACAGACACACATTTACAATGGACCGCTCAATCTCCTTTTTCAAGCGTCCGACATTTTGACAACCTACTGCCTGAGATAGACGAGAGAAGATATATAGAAATTCATATAGCGCTGCCTATTTTTATCCCATTGCATGGATGTGTCGATTCCACAGATTATTTGAATGTGAAATTACTGAGACACACATATTTGAAATTGTTATTTGTAGAACAAAAATTTATAAAATATTTACTTTAAATTCAATGAATGTTAATAAAAAATGTTATTAATGCCATAAAAATGCTTTTAAAGCCTTATCCTTGCTAGATTACTAATATTTTCAAGAACTTGTAATTGATAAATTTTTAAAAAATACTCTAACTTCATTTATTTACACACTTTATCCACCTAGCCCATCCGTCCCAAATACAACGAGTACCCTGTCCGAATACGCTCACTCTTTTTCCACTCACTCTAATAAGCAAACCCCAATTAGATCAACTTTGCCGTCTCCTCATCCTGAAACGGTTTTTTTCGATCCTTGTCCGACAGAACATATCCCATTTCCCGCTGCGTCCTTGGTCACTTCCTCCTCATTCTCCTGCAACCGCACTCTTTCTAAGCCCACCGCTGTTGACCCTCTTCTCCCTCCGGTTATTAAGCTGAATCTCCTGAGGGCCGGTATTTGCTTTCCCGCCTCCATGAGTACAGAATCTATGATAACGTGCGGTTTTACCTGGCGTACCTTCACGACAAGGCTGATAACATCTACATCGATAGCAAAACGTCATGGTCTAAATACACCAAGAGGGTCTCCCAACTGATCTTTATGTCTAGCGTCAACTATGTTTTAAGTACTGCTCAGCTTTCGAAATCCCACCCCAACAAGTTTGCGAAGATCTTTCGGCTTATTCTTCTTATATCAGTTCCAAGCGTATTGGCGTGTATTTCGCGCTATGGTTGGTCAACCAATTTTTTCTTTTGGTCGCGGCGTTCTTATTGCAGTTCACAACCGTTTCAGTTCTACTCTGAAAAATTCCTCTTCTTCTCCCTTCGAGTGGGTCTGTGTTAAAATCTTCCTTAACCGCCGTTCCCTTTTCATTCTATGTTGCTACAGTCATCAAGCCCAGGCTTTTGAAGCTTATAAGCACGTAACTGAAGCAAAAGATGCCGCTCTCGCTCTTCCCTTCGACGATATTATAGTTTTGGGCGATTTTTACCTTCCTCGTCTTCTCTGTTCCCTCCCTGATGGTGATGATGCTCCTATTACCTCACTTATGTGTCCTATGCTTGAGTCATTAATTACTGACTACTTGTCTTACTCAATCTTATGCCAAATCAGTGGCGTGACAAATCATCTTGACAGACAGCTTGATTTTATTTTCTCGCAGCGAAATTCTACCAATTTCTAAACATCAAAAGGAAATCAAAGTGGTTATCTCTCTACTCTCAAACTTTCCGACACCTCTTCATTCGACCCCTACTTAATAGCTAATCTTTTCGCCCATTACTTCAATTAGACTTTCAGCGAACATTCTTCCGATCCTGACGTTAACTACTTTCATTTCATGCGTTCCTGCCCTCAGACCTCTCTTGTTTCCACTAATATCCCCATACATAAAAAGGACTCTAAGAGTGACATTTCCTACTATCCACCTATAGCCAAACTGTCCTGTATACCCAGACTCTTTGAAAGAATCGTTTATGATTGTGTATTCTTTCACTGCAAATCCTTATTTTCCTCTTCCCAACTACCATCAACATTTTCATCTTCAGAGCGCTGTGTGTTTTGGAAAACGGTGATGATGTCGACGTTATCGCCACTGACTTCAGCAAAACATTTGATAGTCTCCCATCAATTAATTCTATTTAAACTTTGCTCCCTTGGCTTTAACCAGCTCTTTCTATCTTGGATAAAATCTTATCTCGATCACCAATGTCCTCTTCTGTTCAACGACATCTATCTGCCTCATACCTCATTCCGGCGTCCCTCAGAATAGCTACTTAGGTCCGTTGATCGTCATTTTGTCTATTAATGATGTTGCAGTATAATTAAACACTCTGATCTTTCTATCTACGCCGACGATATGAAAATCTCCAAACAAATATCCTCTCGCCTCGAACTATCAATTCTTACAGGTCGATCTTGATAAATTTTGTATGAAAAAAATTCTTTTCAACTTAATATCTCTAAATTCTAATCCATCGCATCGCAATCTAGAACCTATCTTTTATTTGACAAACTCATTCCATGCGTTTTCTCTCTACGAGACCTCGGTGTCATTTGTGACAGTGAACTTAACTTAATTGATAGTGTAGTTGTCAGAGCCAACTCCGCACTTGGTTTTGTGAAGTTCCTTAATCCTTTTGTTGCTAAATCTCTCTACATCTCATTTGTTAGGCCACTCCTCGAATTCAGTCAAGTTTAGCCCCCTTTCAAATCACCTATATCAATAGAATCAAAGTTGTTCAACGCAGGTTCCTTCGCTTTGCCTTACGCGATCTTCACTGATCTAATCGCCAGAATTTTCCCCCTTACGAAAACCGAAAATCAGCGCACTCGTCGATATTTTCGACCCCGGTCCCAATGGTATACCTGCCATTGTTCTAAAGAATTTACCGCACATCTACTTCCCTCACCCCTTCCCTTCCAACTTTCTCTTTCCGAAGGGATTTTTTCCCAATCCATGGAAAGATTCTCACATCACTCCTATTCACAAGAAAGAAATCTATGACTCCATGTCATTCCACTTCAAATCCATTTTATCCCCTATTCAACACGGATTCCTCAAAGGAAAATCTACCACCACCAACTTATTAACCTTTGTCACGCACCCTTCTTGCTATGAAAAACGGCGCAGAGGTTGACGTTATAGCAAAGCCTTCAATAAAATCACTCGCAAACTTATCATTCTAAAACTAAGCTATCTAGGATTTTCTTCCCGACTTATTTCATGGATTTCTTCCTACCTCGATAACGGTAATTTCAGAGTCTGTTTTGACTCCTCGGTTTTTAATTCCTTCACATCCCATTCCAGTGTCCCCCAAGGCAGCCACCTCGGTCCTTTAATTTTCATATTGTCCATCAATGATATAATGAAATTCTAATTTAAGCCGCCGATATAAAAATCTTCAAACAAATTTTCAATATATCTTACTTGTCTCACTTTCAATATGACCTAAAACCCTTTACACCTTGTGCATGAACAACTTTCTTGACCTCTTTGTATCTGAATGCCAAACGATGACCTTTTCCCGAAGCGCACCTCCTCATCTCCCAGGTCCTATATCCTCTGTAGCGAACCCATTTCTTCTGTCACTTACTTCGCGATCTCGGTGTCATATGCGACAGTGAGCTCAACTTCCGTTCCCACATATATTCTTCAATATGCAAGGCCAATTCACTTTACGCTTCGTTAAACATTGGTTTAAGGAATTCCCTAACCCTTATGTCAACGTGTCACTCTCCATCTTCTTTTTGTCAGACCATTTCTTGAGTATGCCTGTCAAGTCTGGGGGTGACCACCTCGCAATATGCACTAATTAACAGGATTGAATTTGTCCAGCGCAGATTCATCCGCTTTGTCCTGCACGACCTCCCTTGGATAGACCACCTTAATTTTCCCCTTATGAAAACCTACAACTAATCAACCTCCAGTCCCTCGCCCTACGTCGAGATGTCGCCGATATTGTTTTCGCCCACCAAGTCCTTGCCGGTTCCATCGATTGCCCTGACCTCGCAGCATATCCCTCAACACTAACGTTAGATCTTTACCTACCTTTCGCCTTGAAAGTCATTGTATTAACTATGGTCACTTCGAACCCTCTACCAGAATACTGCGAATGGCCAATAACTCTGCCGCCTTCGATTTTCATCTTACAAAAACCTCCCTTAAGCTTCCCCTATACTTGCCCAACCCATCCATCCAATGAACCATTTAGTCTCCACGCCACCCTGATCTAGTCATAAGCAGGTTAAGTTAATTTAGTTAATTTAGTTTTTTTATTGTTATTGTTTATTATTTATCTATATAGCTTATATTAGGCGAAATAAATAAATATCCGTCGTTAATTCTGCACCAACCAAATTACACCGCTTAGTATACTTGACCATAACATATTGTTTGTTTGCTATGATTTCGAATCTACCAACTTCTCCAATCAGTTAAACTGTATTGCTTTCCGGAATCGGGACTGTATCGACAATAACTCTCTATTCGATATATGCAGTCCTTTCGTGGCATGGCATATATAGTATAATGCAACTGACAGTAACGATAAACTTGATTTATTTTACCATATACATATGTGAATATGCTTCCTGATGAGTTCGCTCCTCTCCATACAAAGATTATCAAACATTCCCTGGTATATCTCAGAAATCAGGGATCTGATTAAAACAATGTATAGTCTGTTTGGTAAGAATGTATCGAAGATTTCTCACAAAGAAAGTGGAGGGGATGACTATTATTTATATATATGGTATACGCGTCAAGTCTCATTTTGCGTTGAATTTTCTACTGTTAACATCGATTTTCAATATGAATGCCTTATTTTATAAACTTATTGAAGCTGTGTTTGTCTGCCTTCAACCGAAAGGACCTAAAAGGACTTATGCCCAGGCAGCGACATATATTAAAAATGATGCGTCTTTTGTAAAGAAGCTACGTAAGAAGTTTTCTGAGAAAAAAAAAACGTCGACGACTTGCCAGGAAGGGGTAAAACAAGAAAAGTATCAAAGAAATAAAACATCGCTATTTTGAAGCTTTTCAAAAGGATCCATAAATGACGCTGTGGCGAGCTAGAAGCAAATAAGCGGAGAAAGATATCAACGTTTTTTCTATACCATATGTCAAAGAATAAGGGAAAATTCATCAAACACCGCAGTACTATAATCAAACCACTTTTATCCGAAAAGTACATCGAAAACCGTTTGAAATGGGCTAATAATGAACATTTGAACAGCGATTGGACAAACGTCGTGTTCAATGCCGAATCATCATTTTGGGCATATCAAGGACCTAAACGAGGTTATGGTTAAAAACAGGACGGAATGACATCATACGTACTGTAAAACAATCAATAAATGTTCATGTGTGGGTATGCTTCTATTCACAGGGATTTGGAAAATTGATTGTTTTTACTGAAAATCTGAAAGCAGAGAGGATACTGCAAATTTACAAAAATGGGAAACCGATCGTGGGTCTCGCAAGAAGAAAACGATCCAAAACACAGAAGTCGTCTTTGTACCGATCATAAATGACAGCTAGATCACGTAGAGAGGATACGAAGAGAATGGGTTCATCAGACAGCCGATATAATCTGGGGAGTAATACTATGGGAGTAAGTAGAGAGAGAGAGTTTTTTTGCACCAAATGCTAAAAATGTAGAGGTCGTTCTAAAGCAGTCGGTAGTCCGAGGTAGAATATATCCATTTATAAATTTTCATATCGTCGGCGTATATAAAATGTCCGAGTGCTGAATATCACATTCGACATCATTGATGGCCAGAATGAAAAGCAACGGCCCTAAGTGGCTACCCTGGGGGATCCCCGAGTTGGCCACAAAAGAGTTGGAGGAAGAGGAACAGAAAAGGACCCTGTACTTCATCCAGGAAATAAAAAGCTGATTGAAGCCAAGGGAGTGTAGTTTGAAGAGAATTAATTTATTAAACGCCTTGCTGAAGTCAGTAGCGATGGCGTTAACCATTCTCCAGAGCACACAGTGTTCTAGAGATGAAGTCGGTAAGGTTGATGGTAGTCGATCTGCCCTTTAGGAAATCATGCTGCGATGGGGCAAAAATGGATTTACAGCGAAAGAACTAGCAACCGTAAACGATGCTTTCAAAGAGTTTAGGTATGCAGGAGAGTTTCCACAACATGTTGTAGTTACATTTTCTTTTGTCATAATTTTAGTGTGAAAAACATTGTTATAAATAATTCTCTCTGCATTCTCACTGCTGTAACTGTGAGCCGGTGAAATCGAAATTTATACTTGCTCACAAAATTATTCGCACAAACATATCTTTAGGAAAAGTGTAAATAATAAAAGCATTTAAAAAAATCGTAACAAAAATTTAATCTATAATTCGAATAATATATTTCTTTAAGACAAAATTTGACAAACAAAATTAAGTTTTTTACTCCTATAAAAGTACAAAAGCCAAGAAATATTATTTCCTTATTAAATTTCTCGACACAAAATTATTCGCACAAATCATCATAGTTTTGTTAATAATTATAATTAGTAATGTGTTGAAACTCCTTTGGCCTTTATAACAGCCTACAGTCTTTGGGTATACTACTCGCTAATTTTTTTGTTGTTGTGGCGTTCATTTTTTCCCATTTACCTTGAAGTACTTGTTTAAGCTGAGACTTACTTGAAATGTGATGTTCCCTTATCCTTTTTTCAAGCACCGACCACCAATACTCGATGGGGTTGATGTCCGGTTATTGTGGGGGTGTAAGTAATTGATTTGGCACATTATAGAGGAACCACGACTTAACTATGTACGCAGTATGTTTGGGATCATTATCTTGTTGAAAGAAATAATCCCTTAGTAACCCCAATTTATTTACACAATAAGTTTGTTTTTAAAATGTTCATTGTGGTATCAATAAATTACAAATTTCCCACACCACTAGCACTCATACGACCCCAAACCATTGCGTTTCCACCACCGTGTTTTACTGTCGTTTGCAAATGTTTTTTTTTCAAGCTCGGTATTGGGTTTCCTCCAAACGATTTGTCTTCCATCATTGCCAAAGATGTTGAACTTGCTCTAATCTGGTAAAGAACATTTTTCCAGAATTCTGGACCCTTACTTACGTATTTTTTAGCAAATTCTAATCTTTTAATTCGATTCTCTTTTGAAATGCTTGCAATTCTGCCACTCTAGTTGTTTTTTCTTAATGTTCTACGTGCAGTCTCTCTAGATACGGGTCTATTTATTATTTTTGACACTTCTTCAGTGAGCAATCGTAATGGTTTCTTTGGATATTTCTTAATTTCTTTAATTATATGATGCTCATTTTGTTCTGTTAAACAGTAACATAACAGTATTTATTTATGACATCGCTCGCCACCATATAAGACCTTCCCACTAATTCACCAGTTTCACGATATGTTTACCCTTTGCAAAGCTTACAATTAATTTCCTTTTCTCAAGCGATGTTTCACTTTTTTACAACCCATTGCGCATAAACGAATGCCACAAGGAGATCATTTCGAGTAAAGCTTTTATTAATTAATTAACAATATCTTATTAAAATACATTTCGTTGGAATAAATATATTATCTTTTGTTGTTTAGATTTTATGCTTCTTTAAAGTTGTGACAGAATTTATGGCACGCATACGTAATATAATTAATTTTTTTCATTTTCGACCTTATCTAATAATTTTTTTGTGGTTGATTGTTATTTAGATATCAATGCCTCAGAGAAATCGGGAAAAAATATGTTTTTGCTTATTTTTTCTTCGTATTTTACGTACCATATATGTTTAAGATAGGCTTGTGCGAATAATTTTGTGAGCAAGTGTATATGAGTGTGCGCTTACGTCCTGTAATAGAACGAAGCCATAACCCTTTGCTTTTCTTCCGGCATTCAGGAGCTCTTCCTCAGATGGCTTTCCATTAAGACTCTCCGTAGTGTTCATACTGAGTAAAAAACCATGTTCATGGTTTTTAAAGCATTGCTGACGAATTTCATCATACTCTTCAAAATTTTCAGCAAATATCACTTCCCTGCTCTTCATGCTCAAATTACTTACAACATGTTATATTTTTTTTCACAAAATCGTCAGTCGGTTCTGTTTTCTTACAATTTAGAATTTAGTTTTCAAATTGTTTTCTTATTTTCGTGCACTCGAGAACTAAGCCCATATGGCACTTTCTGTGCATTATTATTCCTTTTTTCTTCTTATTTGTTTTGGTTTTTCATTTTATTATTATTTATTCGCTATTATTTTATTTTTATTTTGTTAACAGAGTTTTCTTATGGGAATCGAACCCACAACCTCGGAATGACATACTTCCATACAAACACACCGCTTAGTCAGCTATGCCACCTGAAGCCCCCAATATGTTCTTCTCATTCCAAAAGAAAAGAGGTTATTTCAAAAGTTGACTTAAAATATAAATTCCAAAAAAAAAATAAAATTAAAATAAAAAAACAAGTTTAAAAAATAGAAATAAATAAAAAGAGGTTGGAAGTCCGAACAATCCCGTCTAATCCACATATGATATAGTAAATGCTTCTACAGTTATGGCTGAATTTTTTTGATTGTTGGGTTTAACCATACAGTCCACGACTTTATTCTCAGGCCTTCTACAACGGTAATAGGTGAATTTGAAATTGAATTGAAATTGATCATTTCTTACCTCTGTCTCCGTCACAGTTTCTTATGTTTCCAGTTTTGCTTACGTTTGCGAAAGATTTCATGAAATTTGATATTACTCTGATGTACAAAAGTAGTATATGCCCACCAAGCCCCTTAAGAGTACTAGGTGCGAAAGGGACAGCAAATGTTTTGTCCCACTAGCGGTATAACATGTGAAGTGTAAGTAGTACATGCCCACTAAGTCCCTTAGGTGCGAAAGGGACAGGAAATGTTTTGGTTTAACATGTGAAGTATACGGCTGATGGGGCAAGCTTTGGCGTGCTTTTTATAAGATGGAAGTTTGTGCCACTAGCGATTTAACATGTGAAGTATATGGTGGGACAAGCTTTTTGAGGTAAAAGTTTGAGGACGAGAGTGGAGCTGTTCATTTGCAGGTGAGGTCCTGCTCTTGCTGAGTAAGCTTTGAAGAGAGTGGGGTATGAGCGGTACGCATGTGGGGGGACTTGTTTTCGGCGCAGAATTAAGCCGGGGGACCAGCACGTGCTGGGGGACGAGCGGTAGGTGTGAGGGGGAGGATGCTTTTGGCGCAGAATTAAGCCGGGCGGATAGCACGTGCTGACTTGGGACTAAGCTCTGATTTTTGTTTTTGATCCAAGCTCTGGTTGTTAGCCGGGGATTTTTGGCGCAAACTCAGGTTGCTTGGCTAGAAGCTGACTTGAGGTGAGAGGTTTTTCGGCGCTGTCGGTCGGGCGGGGCGCATGTGTTGATTTTAGGCAAGAACTTGAGGATGCTCTGGAGCTGATGAAGGTAACGGAGCCCTAAAACGGTGTTGCATTTTTAAGCGCCAAAAGAAATGTGAGGTGAATGGAATTGCAGAGTGAAACACAAAACGACAGAGTAAGAATTTTATTTGAAAACGGAAAGTGAATTTTTACATTTTATAAAACTTGCTTTCACAGGGTTCATAGTTTTCACATGATGTTGATGCTGGTTAACTGATATTTTGCTTGCGCGTTGCTTTTGTTGTTTGGGCTCTACTAGTCTGCTCTATTTCACAATACTGCGTAAACCCTGTGTATATTTGAAAGAGCAAAAGTGTGCTAGAACCGTCATATTACACCACGTAAAAATATATTATTAAAACAAAGACCAAACAATAATAACGTACCAGTATTGCAGGTTTTAAGTTTATAGGAAATGGGAAGTAATATTGGAGAAGGAATGCAAAGTAAAATACAAACGCACAAAGCAAGCACTTTATTGAAAAACAATATTTTTATTTTTGTACAAAAGCAAATTGTGACATCTTTTTAGCGTCATCTCTTCCTGTCAAAACCAAAAAATAATTTGGTACTATATTTAACTCTTCTAGCTGTTTTTGAGTCTTAATCTTTTCAGAAAATCTATTTGGCAAGTAAATATAAAATTCGTCATTAAAGAATACAGTTATTTTTTGCCCATATTGGGTTTTCACAAACTTAAAATAATTTATTCCTCCTACCTATTTAATTCTAAATCCTGCACTCGTAAGAGCTTATAGCAGGGCTCTTGACCAATTTGTGAGAGTAGCTCAGCGGTGGAGTTTGCCTTTGAGAAAAAATAATTAAAATAACTAATAATGTTTATGTGTAATTAAAATACCGTACCATTCTATCCTGGTTACAAGTTGATAACTGCAGCTTGTCCTGATAATGATGTTGCTTCTGCGCTGTTTAAACAGAATCTTTAAGGTCTTGTCGAAAATTGCTCTGTTCTATATACTAAACCGCAGAAGAAAGTTTACTATATTGAAAGAATTTTATTGAACTACCTTCACTTATTTGTACCTTTTACCCCAGTGTAGATAAGAAGCCTTTTTACATGCAACAATGTTGCAGCGGTAACCTTAATATGCAACATTATCACTGCTTTCAACCTTAAGCGAAGGTCAGCAGAGAGTAAGAATTATCAAAAATTTGTATAATCAGCAAAAATTGTTTATACATTTCTGGTTTTTGGGTTAACGGATTTTGCAATTTGCTATTTACATCTCTATAAACTTAAAATTTATTGCTATTTGTGTAAAGTTAAGTAACTTAAGTACAACGAGTTTTTTAGCTTTCAAGGGGTATATAAATATTGGTTCAGAAGGCTGCACGGCAGTGCTTTACATTGTGTATAAAACGGTTGGAAGGAAATTTTCAGTCTAGTAAAGGTGACAAATATTCCGCATCATAATACTTTCAAAGTGTGCAAATTGTGAATTAGTGAAAAGTGTTTATTAGACGACTGAATTCAAGGTATGTTATAATATTTTTAATAATTTTTGATTAGTGATATGTAAATGGAGCTAAAATAACTGATATTCTTCAGTTTTAAACTATAAAAAAGCTGAGAGAATAACATAAAAAATAAAATACATCTCCTTTCGGTCTTGATAAACTTTTCAAAAGTACAAAACTACAACTAAAGAAAACTGGACTGTTCTTTTCAGCCAGTTATAATTGAAAAATAACAAGAACCCGCATACAGTTCCTGAATTTGTTTCTAACCGAGGCTGTTACCGGACTCCACAACAAGAAGGTTTTTGTGAACCCGCACACAGTTCCTGAATTTGTTTCTAACCGAGGCTGTTACCGGACCCCACAACAAGAAGGTTTTTGTGAACCAGCATACAGTTCCTGAATTTGTTTCTAACCGAGGCTGTTACCGGACCCCACAATAAGAAGGTTTTTGTGAACCAGCATACAGTTCTTCGATTTTGGACATAAGCGAGGCTGTTACCAGACCCAAAATGGAAGCAGTTAAACCTTTACTTTTTGTATGCCGTGTCTGCATACCTCTACATATATATATATAAGAGCATTAAACTTTACGTAGATTTTAATTTGTTTAAGAAGAGTCATGATTGTAGAAAGGGTTGTTTTAGATATTCAATTTGCTGTTGGAAATAATGCACAGTACTTTGCAAAAGAAGTGTCTATTCTTCGGCTAGGATCTGTAAAACCTAGCATATATTATTTCAAACCACCTTATCCTGTGGAAGAGCTGGATTCTAAATATATTCGCCAAAATAAGTTCAATTTTGAGAAGATAAATGGGTTAGTGTGGAATAGTGGACATATTTACTACAATCACCTACCATAACTGCTATCAACAATTGCATCTTTTACAATATATGTGAAGGGATATGAGAAAAAAGAATTTCTCTGAAATACCTACCGCAAAGTAAAATAGTTGATGTTGTAATACCCAAATTAAGCAATCTTGGTCAGTTTGACACATACTGTACAGTTCATAACAAATCCCCTAACGTGCGATGTGCAGCTAAAAATTGTATTAATATTTATTTGTATATGTTAATAAATAAAATTATTGAATAAAACCAATTTGTTTTATGTAAAAATTTATTTAATTAAAACATTGTATTAAAAAGAAAACTGGAACTACAACAGTATAAAGGTATTTCATAAAAAAGTCTAGAATAGTTAATATGTACGTAAGAAGATCACGATGGTATAAAAAAGTCTTCGTCTGTTAACTTGAGCAGATTTTTTTCCTTACATTTGTCACAATATTTTTTGTAATATTCACTTACACTTTCGGCTGAATTATTGTTGTGGTACATCACAATATTAACAAAATCTAGTATGTCATACAACTTATAAAGTTCAGAAAGTGTTAAGTGAATACTGCCTAGACCAATGGGAATTTTGTATTCTCTACGTAGTTCTTCTTGATTTGCCGGAATTGTATCTGTAATTATTTCAGCTTTTAAGTCGCTTAGATGTTTTTATAGTATAAACCACCCAGGGTAAGTTGTAGATACAGGATAACGGCCATGTCGATGAAACACTATCTTCGCTTCAAATGAGAACCGGTCAAATCCAAGTGTGATATTTCGGTTGTGACAATCATCCAGATAGTAGGTATAATTCAATAACAGGTTTTCACCCGGAGCTTTTGATTCGTTTTTGTCCTTCTTATGTAAAGGCCTAAGCGTATGTTTCTTAAATTTTGTCTTAGTCACTTTCATCTCTTTTAATATTTTTCACTTTTTAACGCTGCCTCCATCCTGGCTTGCTAGCTTATGAAAATGTAATATTTACGTGCCGTATTTATACGTTTTATTAATTTCTCCCATACACGTCTGGTTGTGATGAACTCCGCCATTTTGTGAAGGTTTTTTAAATACATTTTGTGATATAAATTAACAACTTCATTGTCATTTAACCCAAAATTTTGAGACGAAAATTGTTTTAAAAAATGCATCAAACTTTTTCCTTTACAACGAAAATACAAGTACATGCAGCAATAATGACCACATGAAGATGAAAGTGCGCTTTGTAAACGTTTCTTATTATTTATAAACACATTGGAGTTGGTGAGTAAGAATTTGCGAAAAAGTCTGTTTTTGGGATATCTGCCATATGAATCAAAATATTCTGCAGGTCCTTTGCTCGGAAAGTAAAATGCAACCCAATGACTACCGCTCTTATGTGCTGGATCTGTATTGGCTATGATGCATGCTGGTTTTTTTATTCTTTGTGGTAGATGGTCACATGGAAATACACCTTTAAAAAACCTGTTATTGGTCGGGTTGCTTGGTAGCTATTTTGAAAGCTCGATCGTGTTCATTTTTGTTCAAGAAATGATGTTGTTTGTTCTAAGTCAATAACCTCGGAATAAGATGTAAGATAGTTACTTATAAAGTCTTTCGTTGATGCATCGCAAACAAATATTTTGGTAAATTTTGCTAGCGTTTTTATCAAGTCTTCATCTAAACGCTTAAGTTCCATGTTTCCAAATTTATTTGATGGCTCAATACATCCCGGAGCTGATGTAGGATATTTGAAGACTCTCCTTTGTAAACAATTTATTTTGTGCTGTAAAACCCGCAAAAGATACTTTTTTCAAAAAGGTTGAAGCACCTCTAGAAAAGTATTCCACAGTTATTAAACAACTCATCTTTACAGCAATTCAGCTCTTAATGCCATGCACCTTATATATATATATATAGTTTTTTAGAAGCTAGTGTACACATTTCTTTCCTTATCAACTTCCACTTTTGCGTCATATTCTGTGTATACAATACAGGTTATAGTTGACTTTAATGATTCTTTGAAGCGACCCTCAATTCTTATCGTGCCTTGATTTAACAAATTTCCACAAGTCGAATTATATGAAAGATCGGTAGTTAAATCAAATGCAAGTAGAAAACAACCGTTGTCAAAGAACTTTTTTGAAATTTGATGTCCTTTGTCGAAGTAATGTATTCCAGTTCCTCTGAACAAACTGTTGTATCCTCTTGTGCTAACGGGAGGTTCTTTTGAATAATCAAATTCTATCGGCTGATTAGGTATTTGAGCACCATTCACAGATAAATTAAATCTAGTTATATTGTTATGTTTGAAATTATATGAATTTTTTGTTCTATTTCCCGTATATGCATCGTTGTCTACCATACCAAACACTAATAAATTTGGTAATTAACCTATCACAATATTGTCTAAAGATAATGTGAATGTATTTGCAGGTATCGTGTAGGTTTTTACCTCAATCCGCTTATATGGGTAAATAGCATTTGAGCGTTGAAGTACGGTTTCGTGAGCTAACATTATGCTGGGGTTCACAGTTACATGGTTCATATACATTGTTGCTTCTACAATCTTAAGTTGGGGTGAATTATCATCATTCCTTGAAAGAAGATAAAATTCAGGTTTTTCAAGTGATAGCACTACGCGCAAATCCACACCATTCATTAGTAATTTATTTTGGTTAAACATGTCACCGTGAATTTTACCCATTAGTTCCACAACTTCACTATTGCAAAAAAGCTTTTGTCTTGCAAGGTAACCTATATTTTCTTCTGCGCTCTGAACTACTTCCATGTTGTTCTCATCAAGATACCAGCCGACAGACTCCAAATGTGTGGCTGCCGCATCCTTTCCATAATTTAATAAGTTTTCAATGTATGCCCGGTAGTTGTAGCTATTATCAGTTTGAGCAATCGGCTTACCATTTAAGTAAATAATGCACTGACGAAAAAGTGAATGGAGCACAACAACACCAACACCTGGACCTTCATCACGCACTGTGGTTCCCCCTACGACAATATCTTTTCCTGTATAAAGTTCTTCTTTTCCATCTTTAATTTTAAATAGTTGCACTTTCAAACGTAGATAAATGCTTGACAAATCCCTATATGTATCCCCATGCCCTAACGAAACAAATTCTAACACTGATGAGTTATCTAATGAGGCTATGGGTTTGTATGCTACCTCTTCGGTTCTTAAAATATTACTTTGAACGGTAGGTGCCGAGAAAAGATCCAGTTCGGACTTCATGCACTCGCTATACACAGGCATTTTGTTTCTTTATCAAAAATGTCCAGCACACGTTTACGAAAACTGCGTCTACCTTTTATAGGCTTTCTCTTCTTGCTTAATGGTTTTTTCGTGGCCTGTTTTGAACGCTTTTTCCGTTTAGGGATTGAAGCAACACGTAGTGCTGTAAACGGATTACGTCTTTTTATAATAATGCGACTGTTTCTTCCTGCACCATCCATACGATCAATCAGCTTATTTATACCTTTTTGCGCAAGTTCTTGAGCAGCAGCTTTACCCTGCACTTTTAAAATATCTTTTATAGGCTTACTGCCCACATCTTCTAAAATAGCTTTACCAGTTTTAATCGCCTGTTGTTTTAAAACTTTCGCACCAGAAGTAACTAACGGTTGCAAATATCTTAGCAAACCACTGAAAAAACTTCCAATTCCTCGTCCATGTTGATAAATAAGTGGCGATCGGTACAGTTCACCTATATCAACTAAACTGCCGCCACTTTGAACTAGATAATAACGTGTATATAACGAATTCATACTCTTGCTTGAAAGGAATTGCATATACTTTTCCACTATAATGGCTGACGAAGTGCCTGCTATTTATAGTTTTATTGTCTCTTGAAATGAAGCATTATATATGTTGGGATATAACCTCCTTTAAACTTAACCAACTCACCTTGACCGTCACTTATTTTAATTGAAACACTTTCAATTGAGGTTTTTTCGATAGGGCAATATTCTACATGATTAAAACGCAGTGTACACTCGTATTTATTCGTTGGTATTACACGTAAACACCTTACTGTCTTATCTCCTACAGCCCTTGGTTTGATTATGTCAGTATAAATGTAAATAAAATTGCGATCGTAACAATAGTTTTTAGTATCCAGATCGCGAGGAATTTTTTTACTGATTTCATCAATTGTATCTCTCAACAGATCCATTTTTCTTAACATTGACAAATGTTCTGCTTGCATTCCGGCACTATCAAAAGATGTTTTTAGTTCTGGCAATAAGATATCTGCTTTTCTTTTATCTGTAGGTGTATTCAGAAATACATCGGTCACAAAATTTGACAAGTTATCAATATTTACATCTATTGGGACTGGAGTTGTTTTAAAAAGACCTGAGGCTTGCTTTTCGTAAGGAACATTCAAAATATTACTATTCTCAGTAATTTGTCTAGGTTGCGGCGCTTTAACGTTGAGGGAATCACCGTGTAGTTTATCTAATATCCCGAGAATTTTATCCTTTATGCGTGCAAGTCTCTTTTGTTTTTCATCTTCACTTATCTTTTCATCGTCAAAATGCACATTATTGAGGAAGAGCGTTACAAGATTTTTAACATTAAGATGCGGCGGCAAAGGTTTCTTGATCTTGATTGTTAATTCTAACTCGTCAATTCGCAGTTCAAACATATCTTCGTTAATTGTTTTTGTTCCCTTTTTTTTAATACTTCGTGGTGGATGTGTATAATCGTCTAAAGCCGCCTGCAATTTTGTATGTTTTCTCTTTTTTCTAGGAATTTGTCCAACAATATCATCTATAAAACTCTCAACTGAATCATACGCTTTATATTTTAAAACGACATTATCGGATTGCTTTCTACCTTGATATATGTGTAGCATATATTCATCT
Organism: Philonicus albiceps; assembly: GCA_963969385.1. Classification (NCBI taxonomy): domain Eukaryota; kingdom Metazoa; phylum Arthropoda; class Insecta; order Diptera; family Asilidae; genus Philonicus; species Philonicus albiceps. The sequence goes on along the minus strand of OZ017772.1, from coordinate 27,109,642 downwards.
TCTTCTTGTTTGTAGTTAATTTCTGGAATAACTTCGTTGAAAAAGTCATCATCTATTCGGTTCCATATGCGCTGCTTAACGTCGTCTAAATACATTGTGTACCAGGAGGGAGTAACGGCATTATAGAATGTTAACAAAAATGCGGAAAAGTTCACCTGACTCTCTTTATAGCTTGCCTGCGAAAGTTCTTCTTTTGACCATTCAAGCCTAGCGCTTTCATTTATTCGAATTGAAAGAATTTTTTGCTCTTTTTGCAAATCTTCTCTAACCTGCTTTAACTCTTCAGAGCCTGTGCTACGTTCCGAAATTTTTACTCTAACATTTTCATTTGTTTCGATAGTGTGATCTATCTGACCTTGCGGGGTTTCTTTAAGATGTACCAAGTCGTTACTTCGTTTCAATCTTTTCACACTATTTCCATCTATTTCATGATCTGGAATTGATATTACGGTAATCCCAACATACCAGTTTTCATTTAGTTTGCACTGCCGAGATAATTTGTTTGTAAATGCCGCCAACGAATTTTCAGGGTAGTAATGTAAAGAGTTACATATTACTTAGCAGGCAGATGTAAAAATCATTTTCAGGAATATCTACCGGCATTTTCCTTATGAATTTTTAAAGTCTTTCCCAAGGAATCTCAGAAATGCTTGAAGCTCGCTCTGTTTTATTTTTTAAACGTTCACTTTGTCGAACCGGTTTTCTGATAGGAAACGCAAGCTCGTATTGTTTAGGATTCATCTGTGAGGGTCTTAATATAGACTGTTTAGAGGCCTTTTTTGTTTTGTCTTCCTCTTCTTCCATTTGTTGTATGAAACTAGCGGCTTCATCAACGCTCATGTCTGCAGGTATAGTATATTGGGTTACACCGTCGTCAGCAGTTACTACTCTATAATCTTTATTTTCAACTTCGCGTTCGGTTGTAAGCTTCCTTTTAGGGGGTGGCTTAAGACTTTTTCCTATTCCGCTAGCAGATAAACGTCGCTTACCTCTAGGAGTTAAAGATTGTCTTGGTGGAGTAATTTCCCCTGTTTCAAAAACTTCATCTGGTAATCGTCGTCCATCTCTAGGAGATAAAGATTGTCTTGAGGTACTTATTTCCCCTATTTCAAAAATGTCTTCTGGAAATGGGGTAGGTGATTTTTCTTTTACTGGTGAAGATTGAGTTGCTTTGTCATCTTTAAAAATAAATTTTGTCTGAGTGAAGCTATCTCTTAAAGCTTTGTGCTTAGATGGCAAATTTTCTTGAATGTGTTTTATAGTTAGGTTTTTATCGGAAACCTGCGGCCTTTTACGTTTTACATTTAAAAACTTTATTAATTCATTTCTATAGCTGTACCATTTTCTTACTTTTTAATATCTTATCCTTTTTTACTTCTTTCTTACTTTTTAATATCTTATCCATTGATTTGTCAAACAATGACAAATTTGTATATTGTTCAACCTCATCCTTTAAAGATTTATACACTTCCGGCGGTAGAAGCAGCATTTTGTTAAGGCTATTGCTTTCATGCATACTTTTCAATTAACGAACCTATTACGCCCGATAGCACACTTCCTAATAAAACTGGTAAAAAACCTCCTCGCTGTATTAGAATATTACGTTGTTTGGATACAGATCTTTTAACGTCAGCTAGTTTTCGCATATCCTTTTTATACTTACACAATGAATTGTATATCTTACCATGAGGTATGTGATTTCCTTTTAGTGTATTAAGTGTAATTTCACACAGTGCTTTTATAACCTCAGGTTCTGCATTTTTAATGATAGCGTTCCTTAAATTTGGTTTAGCCTTTTTAAGTACATAAAGTATAGACTTGTTGTCCTTTAACCGTTTCAATCTTGACACTATTTTTGCTATCCAAAGAATTTTGTGGGCAAAAACAAGTTGTAAAATTTTTATTAAATATATCTGTTTGGAATCTTAGTACGTCGTTAATGTCTTGAGTAAGGTCTATCAGTAAACATCCGTAAGGCTCCTGGGTAACCTCTTTATATATTTTCAAAAGTTGTAAACCATCTTCCGGGTAAATTTGTCTTGCTAAGTGCACGAATTGACTTTTATCTCGAGGATTTTTAAAAACGACAAGATATTTACAATTTAGCGAGATATCTCTACAGAATTTTCCTTGATGAAAAACGTTCTGTGTTACAAGAATTATTGACAAATTTCTGTGATGAGACCCTTTAGTAAAAAGTTCACAAACTTGTTTACTAAATGCGTTTAACATCATATCATCTATCACAATTAACATGGGTTCGTTTGTATAATTTATGAACTCGTCGGGAACAGTGTCTATATATTGAACATTTGTGAAGGCAATATCCGTTGGCAATGCACCGCGTTCAGCATTACACCATATAACCTTTTTAATTTTTGGTTGTATTAATGACGCATCATTTAAAAGGTCTTTAATAAATGTTGTCTTCCCACATCCGGAAGGCCCTGCGACAATCATTGTGAATGGATGCCTGAATACAATCATCTTTGTTGTATGAACAAGGGTATTTTATATAAAGAGTTTTGAAAGAAGGTATTTATATATTCTCTCAAAAATGAGGAGAAGACAAATTATTAATGAGTTGCATAGGCCAGCGCGTAAAAACTTTAAACGTCGTCATGTAACAATTAAAGGTAAAGATGATTTGTGGCAGGCAGATTTAGTTGATATGAGTTCATTTGAGTCAGAAAATCAAAGCTTTCGGTTTTTGCTCACTGTTATTGACGCTTTTTCTAAATATGCATGGGCTTTACCAATTAAATCCAAAACCGGGATAGAAGTCACTAAAGCAATGCAATTAATTTTTAGTCGTGGTCGTATTCCAAGAAACATGCAAACAGATAACGAAAAGGAGTTTTTTAACAGGCCCTTCCAACGCTTAATGCAAAAGTATGATGTTAATCATTATTCAACTTATAGCGCATTGAAAGCATCAATTGTAGAAAGATTTAACAGAACATTAAAAAATAGTATGTGGAAAGAATTTAGTATGTATCGCAATTATCATTGGGTCAGTATGCTTGACAGGCTAACAGACAAATATAATAGAACCAAACATCGAACTATCAATATGCGACCTATAGACGTTGGTCCAGGTGATGAGGTTCGCTTGTTACTAAGTGTATATAAAAAGGACACATCAAAATTGAAAGCAAAATACAAAATAGGAGACTTTGTTCGCATAAGTAAATACAAACATGTTTTTGAAAAAGGCTACACCCCAAACTGGTCTACTGAAATATTCAAGATAAAAGAAGTAAAAAATACTTATCCAATAACTTACATTCTTGAAGACTATCAAGCAAATGCAATTCAGGGTGGTTTTTATGAACTAGAACTAGCCCCAGTCAAATATCCCGATCTTTATCTCGTAGAAAAAGTCTTGAAAAGGCGAGGTAATAATGTATTTGTAAAATGGCTTGGATTTCCGCAAAAACACAACACGTGGATTAATATAAAAGACGTTTTGTAAAGGGCTTTAATTGCAGTAATAATGTTGATCCTAAAGCGTGAATCCGACCGACTAAAGACGTTTAGGAACTTAACTTTGGATGATAAGAAATCATGCAAGTTAGCAAGAAGCGGTTTCTTTTAAACTAATCTGAAAAACATAGCAAAATGCTACTTTTGCTGCATGGAAATGAGTGCCTTAGTGTGAGAACATCTTCGACGTTCACCTAATTGCATTTATGCCAACGGTAAGGATGAATGCGGTCCGTACAACAGCCAGCGCTGCACTTCAAAATGTTCAGACTGTGTTTTTAATACTCTTAAATTTCTAACAGGCACATTTATATTGTTTGGTCTTTGTTGTGAAATTTATGTCATTTATAAACATTTTACACAGGGTTTACGCAGTATTGTGAAATAGAACAGACTAGTAGAGCCCAAACAACAAAAGCAACGCGCAAGCAAAATATCAGTTAACCAGCATCAACATCATGTGAAAACTATGAACTCTGTGAAAGCAAGTTTTATAAAATGTAAAAATTCACTTTCCGTTTTCAAATAAAATTCTTACTCTGTCGTTTTGTGTTTCACTCTGCAATTCCATTCACCTCACATTTCTTTTGGCGCTTAAAAATGCAACACCGTTTTAGGGCTCCGTTACCTTCATCAGCTCCAGAGCATCCTCAAGTTCTTGCCTAAAATCAACACATGCGCCCCGCCCGACCGACAGCGCCGAAAAACCTCTCACCTCAAGTCAGCTTCTAGCCAAGCAACCTGAGTTTGCGCCAAAAATCCCCGGCTAACAACCAGAGCTTGGATCAAAAACAAAAATCAGAGCTTAGTCCCAAGTCAGCACGTGCTATCCGCCCGGCTTAATTCTGCGCCAAAAGCATCCTCCCCCTCACACCTACCGCTCGTCCCCCAGCACGTGCTGGTCCCCCGGCTTAATTCTGCGCCGAAAACAAGTCCCCCCACATGCGTACCGCTCATACCCCACTCTCTTCAAAGCTTACTCAGCAAGAGCAGGACCTCACCTGCAAATGAACAGCTCCACTCTCGTCCTCAAACTTTTACCTCAAAAAGCTTGTCCCACCATATACTTCACATGTTAAATCGCTAGTGGCACAAACTTCCATCTTATAAAAAGCACGCCAAAGCTTGCCCCATCAGCCGTATACTTCACATGTTAAACCAAAACATTTCCTGTCCCTTTCGCACCTAAGGGACTTAGTGGGCATGTACTACTTACACTTCACATGTTATACCGCTAGTGGGACAAAACATTTGCTGTCCCTTTCGCACCTAGTACTCTTAAGGGGCTTGGTGGGCATATACTACTTACAAAGCTCCTGATGTATTTAACTTTTAGGGTCCCATCGCTCGTTTTTAACATTATATAATGTATATATATATATAGAAACGAACATATCGCGAAATCTGATCTCAAATCCCATGGCCTCGGAAGTCATTGTGCGTCATTTATGATTTTTACTTACATATTTTCCATCCTGAAATTTTATGAGTAATGCATGTATGTATAGGATAAGTCCGAAGAGAACTCAAGGGAAGTAAAGCCGCCTTTCTACTCTAAACATATATATGTATTTCTATTGCTTTATTTAATGTATAATGTATTCTCTTATATTTTATATCTAGTCCATATAAATATAATTATATCACAATTTTTTATATTCTAATAATTTATTAAATATATTTCGTTACAACACCTGTAGGCGTTATGAGAACTTTTATAAATTACTAATGTATGTATATTGCTTTTGGAAACATGTGTTCGATTTACTCACATATTGGTTATCATGGACAATGTCAAGAAAACCCTACTAACCCACTAAGTTTGAACAAAGCCCTTTTCGCCCTAAAAAATGGAGGAATACTCAAAGAATTACAAAAAATATATAAAGTCTAATTTAATATCACATTAAATATAATAAAATTATAAAATATAAAGTGTGAAGAACAACAAAATAGTAACACTAAGAGGATCTTTAAAGTTTTCCAATTTTTAATTCAACATTCGGTTACATTCTTGGAATTTCTTTCTGATTCTTCAGGCAAAAATGGAAAAACATAATAAAATTTACAAACAAAAATTTAAAGTATGTGATAATTAGATATAATAACCAAGATAATTTAAGATAATGCACACGACAAGACGTGTTTTATCTTGAAGAGATTACTTTATTTTAGTATGAATTTCACATTTGACTTAGTTGCTTTAGTTTTAAATAACTTAACCAAATCATCGCATATTTTATGCGTGAAACATAAATGTAAATATACAAAAATACAACGTCCAACAACCTTATTTTGAAAGGCTCGAATTATTATCAAATAACATGAAGACAACGAAAGCTATATTTTTCTCTCAAAATCTTTGTTGGTGAAAAATGTGCGTTCAACATCTGCAGCTTTCTACATTTTCTTTAACATTTAACTCAGTTGCAATTCCATGTTGTTTCTCTTTGCAGTTAATTAAAAAATATTTATTGGCCTATTTATATTGCACATCAGAACATATTGTTATAATTTTGTACGTCGGCTAGCTGGAAAGTTGAATGTGGTTTGCCTCCGCATACATTCCACGATATGGCGATATTTTTTATTTTTTTGTTAGGAATTATTGTTCGTCCGCCAAGGCAAGCGAGCCCAAAAATTGATCCTCGTTTCGACCCAAGACACTAACCGGTCTCAGCAGGGTGACTTCTTGTTACCGTAGTAACCCTAACGCAAACGCCGTGATTGTGCGAATCAAAAACAAGTTCTCATAATGGGCTCGGTTCAAAGATCAAGTATAAGTGAAGACAAATTCTACAACAATATGATAGAACTTTGAAGAGTCAGCAAGTGAAAAAAATATTAATACGTTCAACCCGGCGCACTTTTTCGAAATCTTTAGGATCGGTGTGCACAAGATGGTAAGTTGTTTATTCTTCTGGCGGTGTTTGTTTACGTTATCATATATATATGAACCATCGGTGGTTCACGCCGCTATACAAAGCAAATTAGATGTGGACCACCATTGAATACCACCATTGCGGAATAAATGCGAGCGATACGAAAAGTAAAACTACTACTACATACATAGAAACTATAAAAAAATTACTCAATGAGAATGACCATTCGAAAGATGAAGGTCGAAAACAATGGCAAAATAATAAAGTGTAAATTTAATAAGCAGATGTTTAAGTTTTCGGATATGCATAATCGGAATCTTTCGGTTACCAAGCCGAAGTCTTATGTATTTAATTTTTATAAGTAATATGTCCAAATTCCATATCCCACATGAGACGTATTCAAGTCAAAACCTTGCGATATTAGCCCGACTACTATCTACCAAATTTCCGTACTAAACTAGATTATTTTTTGCTATTTACCTGCCATTTAAGACTTTCTTTGCCTTCGAATAAAATATTTAAAAAACCTCACTAGACCAGGGATCATAAATTCATTCGATATTAATCATGAGCCAATTTTGATTGCTCACGGTGTTTTTGGGAAAGGACAAGAATTCTGGAATTCGTATACAGCGAATGTACATATGTAGTGTATACTATAATTATTTATTTTGCTACTAGTTTCCAATTTGGGAATAGAAAAGATGTTAAGCCCAATTTGGGAATAGGAAAGATTTACTGCAAAAATATGCAATTTAATTAACAAGAAACTGAAAATAAAATTTTAAAAACATGTACAAAAATCAAATCAAAAATAATCCTTGATCCTCCCCCACTTTCTACAAATTTTATCACTACATTTTAAACTAAAAGAAGTAGAACGAAATAATAAATAGTTCACTCTGAATTTATTCTAAAACATCATTTTAACACCGACAATATCAATGTATAAGACTGATTTTATGCCACATCACTACAAGCCTAGAAATTTATGTATTGGGTTTTAAAAAATTTACCAAAAAACCCATCTACGTTTGCTCTTTGTAATTGGAAAAGTCCCATTGCACAAGTGAACTTAATTAAGAGAAAGCAAAGTTATGATTTCAAGAATCACAGGCAGAAAAAAAATTATTGGAACTATTTTATCCAATCGCACCATTTCAAGTACAATTTAGAACTTACAGAGATTTACAATAAATGAATTGAAAGTAACGTAATATTTTTGAGCTTCAATTTTTGTGATACAGGAAATTAAAAATTACGGATCTAATTCAATTTTATTACATATATTGGGAGTTGAAGGCTAATCTATATATAAATTATTGCAATTGTAATTCCCCTTTGTTGCTATATAGCTACTACACTAATTTTGATGAAAATTAATTTAAAATGAATAACAGAATCTCTCTTAGAAAGCCGGGCAGAGTAATAAACTAATAAAGCAAATTTAATTTTGAATATTTAGCAAATAGTTTTCCAGAAACATAGGTTACATTAGGGTGGGGTAAATTTTGTTCGCTCAGTAATTGAACTCTTCCAAGAGCCATTTTACATCTACTTTTGCGTCTTCAAACCTATACTAAAATTCATTTTGCAACGGTAAAAGTTGAAAGATGGAAGGCAAAAAGCAGCTCATGCGCTATTTTTCACCAAAAATTTATTGTATGCATTTCAAAGCGCAGGTAGTATAAGAGCTTATATTATGATGATACGCCATTGACTACGACAGACTATTATACTTTTTGTTATAACATATCACCGAGAACAAATACTTACCTATTTTGCATTTCCTTACCATATGGACGCGTGCAGCAACTTAATTGAAAATTTCAATTATGGCAACACACTAGGTTCGACAATGATCTATTTACAAAGTTACTTGTTACTACGTAATCAATCTATTTTCATTATTGTTTGCATATATATAGACGACATCCTTCTTTTTATTAGATATTGATTGTCCAATTTACGTTAAATAACACTACGCCATAATCAACGGAGGGGAAGGTTCATGTCCTGCCGGAACTTTCGAAGAAATGAGTCTAATTAAAAAAAAAACAAGAAAATTGTTGCAATAAAAGTAAACTTTACCTGGGAGTAATTTTAAAGAAAGAATTTCAGCCTGGCAGTTGACTTCACCGAAGAATAGGAAAATATAAATACCTTTATATTAGCGACTAACTTGCTTCCATTTAGAAAGCAAATTACTATTCTCCTTCAGAATTCTTTTGCATGTACCCCTACCAACCAAATACTTCATTCAATATATTGTACTTCCTATTTTTATTTCTTACAATTCTTACTTTACCGAATTCTATCTGAAACCTGTTAAATTAGATATTTTACCTTTATGACATAGTTTTCTAATTCTTCGGTTGAAGCGATTTTCTTTCTTGAAGCATTTATGCTGGTCGAATCAAGTTTATTGCTAGAAAAAGTTCTCACTAGCACTTAAAGCCGTAGGACTAATTCTCTTATGGTAAATGAGAAAAGCATTTGATTTGGTAGCTATTTTTGAAATATTATCTGGCGCACTTTTCACTTCCATTCCTTTTTCGCAGCTTAATAAAAATAAAATATATAAAATATTACATTTTTTTGTGTTGATTTCTCTATTTAACATAATTCTTTCAAAAGTAATTTCTCAAAATAAATTCCTGATTACTTAATTTATCCTATATTTATCGCATTTCTTTACGCTTTGTGGCATTGATATTACAAAAGTTGTCAGTTTTATATTAAATTATTCTCGTCCTCATTGGTAATGATAATATTTATCAAAGTAAGCTCTACAAACGTGCTGGGTGCCTGCCTCCGTCAATTCTTGTTGTTTTTCTTTGTTTTTTTGCATTGAAATACCTTTCAAAAATGAATTTAGTGTGAGAACCTTTGAAGAGGAAACCAAATGGAACGGAAATACGAACATTTTTTGAGGCAAGTTTTAAACGGAACACCACTGTAACAGGTCAAAAATATTTGATTTTTTGCAACTTCTGAAATAAATTATCTATGTACACATATTATATATAGACTAGATTAGGTTTCTTTTCTTCAGACTAGCCATATAACGATTCAGCAGTTTGACCTCGTATTCTCCTATATACCCTCAAATTTTATGTAATAATTTTCTTAATTTTAAAATTTGTTGAATAAAAGTTTATATATTATAATAAGAACTTAATGTACGTCTTATAACATACCTTTTTTCTCAAATAAATAAATAATTTAATTACCCAAAAAAATTAAAAAAAAAAAACAGTTTTTATCTGAACCCGTCACAGTAGTAAAGGATGGTTAGTGCAATTTAATTCTGATATAAAACCGTTCTAGTAGTATAATTTGCCACTACAGTCAATTTTTTCCTTTGGCCCACATAATCTTCTCAGTAAGTTGGCCTACGGTACCGACCATTCGTACAACATACCTACAATATGACATTCAAAAACAATATAAATGGAAAATGTGGTGAAAGAATTTAAATTTATTAAACTTAATTGTGAAATTAACTTTTGCCCCTTTCACTTGTAAGTCGAGCACAGCTTGTATTACGTAAAGGTGTCGCCCGCGAAGAATTAAATTTATATGTGGCATATTGTCGTACGGTATGGTAACGTTGGGCGTAGTTAACTAAAGTTTTAGTTAAATACAAGCAAATTAAATTAGAAAAATTTGAAAAAAACAACTAGCAACGAATTGAAAAAGAAGGTTAGTTAAGGTCACAATTAACAACTAACAACTATAAATTTAATATTTTCAGCAGTTTTACGTATGGATGAGGAATTTTTGAATTTTATTTAAAACGCCATAAAATATTCATCCAAAAATCAGATATCGTTAATTTTTTTTTTTAAATTTAACTTTTTTGGCTGGACTCCGTATAAAAATTTGAAAATATACCAAAATCTTCAATAAATGTAATAAAAACAATAGCTTTTGTTACTTCTTAACAACAAATTCTACAGAATTCTACACTATAACATTTTATCATCTATTAAATTATCAGTGAAGTTAACAAAGTAACATCTTTAAAATTTGTCTGAAATAAATTAAAATATCAGGAAGAACGATAAAAAATAAAAATAAAATAAACTAAATAAGTAACCTTTTTGTTATCTTTAAAAATTTAAATATTATTACAAAAATGCCGTGAAACAAATTTATATTTTGGGAGGACGCGGGAGGCCTCAGCACGTTATATAAAGACATCGTAAACACCTATCAGACTGTACACATATTAAATAATATAAATACCTCATTATTTTATCAAACAGAAATATTTACAGTAAGTCTTATCTAAAACTAGCAACAATAGTTACTCAATACATGTATTTTGCACTAATTTACTATATACAAAGGTTTCTTAGCTAGTTATGCTAGTTATAAAAATTACCCAGTTTGTAACACGCACATTTCTGGCTTAAAATCATCACAAGTTTCTTGTTAATCATTTCGACCTATCTTGCGTTCACTGTACTTCACTTGAGGAAGCTTAGCCTAATATTGCTAACTGCTATAAAAGTACCTATGAATTTCGTTCTATCGCTTTCACGTTTTCAGGAACCTAATCATTTTGAGTGAATGTAAGCTTTTTTCGCTTAATTGCTTGTGAGTATTAGCACCCAAATAGGGCTTAACGGAACTCGGATCTTTTCTCTCGTCCGAATTTATCGCGGTTAAACGATTAATGAAAAGAGAAAATGCACAACCACAATTTTTAGGAATACAAAACAAAAAACGCGCGTCCACAATAAGTATTATACAAATATATTATATAGTATTCTTGGCATCATGTCCAAATCTAGAAGCGACCCTGTCAAATTTACAGGAAAATATTAGTTTTTAAGGAGGTACTTAGAGGAGTTGTGCGATTTCCCAAAAAGACACATAAATACGGGACACGATTTATGGATTGGAGATATTATACTTGACTTTATTACTAATAACAATAAAAGATGAGTAGCACAATATTTACAACCGCGCAGCACCCCTCGTATAAAGGAGAACCAAATTTACTTTCAAACTAAAATAATTACTTTCCGAAGACTTAATACTAAACAATCCTTACGATAAAAGGAAGGGAATACAACGCAATATTGTAAATGCGAAAGTGTACCAGAGAGCTCGCTGGAGCACGTTGTAGATGTTGTTACAGCTGCGGGCTCCGCTAAGACCCATCGTTTCTGTCGCTGAGCTTCTCGAAACTTTACTTCGGGTTGCACCTTCCATTACATTAATTCTTTGGTCTTCTTGCAACTCGGGCAACTCTATTTCGGTTATTGCCTCGGTGGCATACAATTGTCTTGGATTACACCGCCGCGGCGGTTGCCATGATTTTGTTACATTAACGCTATAACTCTCCAATGTTTGGGTATTCTGAAATTAAAACGAATGATGGTAAATTAGTAGTAAATAAATAAAAAACTGTAGCAGATAATACTATATATCAAATTATATGCTTAATGTTAAGCACAGTAATTTCACCAACAGCAGTTTAGCTAACACGACAGAACTATTTATTTTAGAGATGATCATACCGATTCAAGCAATCTTAATCAAAGCCTATTCAGCAAATACTGCTATCTAACGCTTTATTTCTTTAGGATCTTTATACACTGTAAGAAATTTTAGCCTGATCATCTATAGTTTATATAGATTCTCCCTTAGATATACATATGTATATCAGCGATTTTGGAATTGCAACACTAAGAAGGAGAAACTATAATTATGTTTCTCGTTTACCATATTTGTACATATAAGGTAAAGTGTTATAGAAATATGTTATGCATAAGTTTCATAGTTTCATAGTTTTATTTTGCTTTTAAATACAAGTTACAATGTTGACAGCAGTGCAATATAATAACATTCTGTATGTTATGTATTATGTAAAACACATATTTCAGCTGTGACCTATTTTTGACTTAAAAATTATTTTCTTGCCTGAGGGGTTTGCAATTGAGGGAACAATTTTTCAAAAAACCTCTAAATGGACCCTACCCACTCTTACTTACTATTTCTTATCTATCTACCTATTACCTACCTTATATACTCTACATTGAGTTGTCTTATTAGGGGATTTTCAGAAAAGGTGCAGCTCTCATAGAATTTGTCTGTCAATACTACACTTTTGTCTGCTATTCGCTGCATTTCAGATATGTCATGTAGATGGCTCGTCGAGAACGACCATGGTAGATTGTTAATCATTTTTAGTAATTTGTTTTGCGCAACCTGAAGTTTATTAATGTGACATTTTGCAGCTTGGTACCACAATTATGCGTAAGTTATTTTATCCGCATAGCTATTTTATTTACCTGGTTGCTACATTTCAAGGGATAATACACAAGCAAATTCTAATCATTTTATATGGCGTTCATTCATCAGAAAAGCCAAACCAATCTATTTTTATGGCTTCTCTCTCGTAGAAACTTACAATAAGATGTTGCAAGCTGATCTTTACAAAAGATTTATTAAAATTCCAATTTCGAATTTTAATGAACAACCATTTTTAAATTTAGATGTACATATTTAATTATGTAGCACCCTGAGCAAAACAAAATTGTGAACGGATCTATGAATATCTATGAAAGGTAAATTTTCATTTCTTATATTATATGCCAAAATAAGTGGAATCAAAAATGTGATCTAGAGAAACAAAAAATTATATGGCAGTTGAGGTGGGGATTCTCAACCGTTTGGGAGTTACAGGGTGATTCATAAATTGGAATTGTCCATGGTATGAACATCATTTTTTATCTTTTGATCTACTTAAGAAATATTCTATCCTAATGTCCTTTGGAAAAAAGTTCAACAACGTTGAACTACCTCCTGCCACTGCAGATACATTAACTTTCAAAAGTATAAAGCATGCCCAAAATTCATTCACCTTTTCACTGCGGCGCTGTCTCGGAGAAATCCATCAGCAGGTATGGCGCGTTATGCACACCAGCGACTAGTTATACAAATAGAGTATAATTAATTGATAAAGAACGGAGGCGTGAGGGCATTATACTATAAAAATGCGCTATATTTACGCCGTTATTATACAGTGCCAGCAACAAAAATAACACAAATTTCAATGGAAAGTCCACAAGAAATTATGAAGAAGTGAAAGACTTGTGAGAGCGTATTGACTATACGCCTTTCATAGTGAAAGGGTTAATGCACTTGCTTATTGTTTTCATCGATTTGCCAATCTTAATTAACTTTACAAAAAATCACAACATATCCAGGTAATATCTTTTCTTTAGAAAAAACTTGATTGGTCTCTTATTACTTTATTGCCCTGCAATTGTAAAAGTTGCTGCAAAAAAATCGTAAAAAGGTTAATAGAATTTATTTTAGTGCCGTAATGAGGTTGGCTTAGCTAGCTATACTTGGGTGTATCCTGACGCTCTGTTATTAATTTCTGACGGACGTTTTGCTATAAAAGAGGGTCAGTCAGCAAGAACATCGATCATAGTTGAAAAACCAACCGATTACTATGGTTGTTGTTCAGCTGAGAAATACGCCGATATAATTTACATTTACACAAACGAAAGATAGGCTGTCCGGGAATACCAAAGGAGATTGCCAATCGATGAGTACCCCAAAGAGGGGTATTTGCGCGGACTTTCCAGAAGCTAAGAGAAACTGGAAGTAGAGGGATCCAGAATTAGGAACATCGCAAGATTCTGCCAACGTCAAACAGCAAATAATCAGCATCATTAGGCAAAACCCTGTAATGAGTACGATACAAATCGCAAGACAATTAGGAGCATCTTCATGTACAGTTTGGAAGGTTCTTCATCGAGAAAGGTTTGATACTAACCCACAAGGGCGACATCATTTCAGCATGAATTCAATGTCAATGTTTAGGCTAGTATCATCAGCGATCATTTAATAGGACCATTCATTTTACCTCAAGTGCTTAATAGCCAAATTATGCAAAATTTTTGGGGAATGAAACATTAAGAGACCAGTCAAGGTTTTCTAAGGAACAGATTTTTCTACCTCTATTTTATCTGGATATGTTGTAACTTTTTGGAAAATTTCGGAGAAAATTTGATGAAAATGTGAATTTTAGAAAAATGAAAAACATCTTTTACTTTTTCGAAAGTGAGTATACCTATAGTAGAATGTGGTACGCCAAAATTGTTAACATTGTTGGAAAACACTACAGTGTTTTCACATTATATAATAATAATAATATATACGTATGAGGTAATTTTTTTCTACGCAAAATCTCGTAAATGTTAAATGATATTGATTTCGATGCGTATCGACGTAAATACTGTATGAAAGGTATTTCATCACAGCTACTCTTTTATTGCAACAACAAATTATGTTAAAAAAACTGATTCTTTCGCCAAGTTTTATGCATTTGTCTATTTACTGTATTTTTAAACCTTTATTTAACGCAAAAAAAGCTCTAGAAACGACATATGCGAATATTTCTTTTATATATAGATTTTTAAGAACTACTTAACTGGAAATTATTAAGAAATCATACAAAATGCTATTATTTCTTTATAACAGAAATAATCCTACAAAACTACTTAGAATATAAGCATAACAAATTTCAGCAATACAATGCTATAAATTGAAATTGAAACCTAACTTAATCAGCTAATTGAAATATTAACATGGCACAAGTTTTGAGATTTGAAATTTGATCTCGATAAAGAGAAGTCGAAGGAAACATTGAAATAGTTAAAATTAGAAATGCACTTCGTAATAATCTCCAGAGAACCGTAGTTGGTTCTATGATAAGGAGCAAGTAGCATTCCTCTTGACCAAATTTATCTTTCCAACGCATAAATCATTATCAAAGAACTCAGGGCATTTAGTATCATTACACAATAAATCCTTGATAAACATCGCACAACTACAATCGCGGATAAACTCAAGAGCTGATAAACCAAATTTAGCATCTCAACCTTTTGGGATTTACAGGGTGATTCGGAAATTCAAAATATTCATGGTAAGGACATCACTATTTTACTTTTATTTTTTAATTTACTCAACGCAGCAACATCCAACTCACGCCAAAAATCAACTATCTTAATGTCCTAATGTCCTTCCCAAAAATGTCAACAATGTTGATCCACCACAGCCCACTGCAGATGCACTCACTTCTGAAAGTGGAAAAATGATTTTATATACATATATGGTCAATATGGAACACAAAAGGAAGCTTCTTGTCCATTAAGAAAGCCAAATTTGCTATATTCTCAACACGATCTAAAACTTCTGAATTCAAAACATACATAGTTATAATTATAACAAGCAGATGTTCTGCAAAAAGATATAACCTTACATTTAGAAGTATTAATTAGAAGGCCATTAGCACAGCAGCCACTGAAAAGTCTATTAAGATCCCGATGTAACATCAATCAGTAATTATAGTCAGTTATTTTAATAAAAATATTTATATCATCAGCATAAATCAAACAGCGAGAAAATAAAACAAATACGCGACAATATCATTAATAAATAAGATAAACCACAGTGGCTACATTACGGTACGTAAGAAATGGCATCAAAAGTTCTAAAGGCAGATCGACTACCACCAACCTTACCGACTTCGTCTCAAGAACACTGTGTGCTCTGGAAGTTGACGTCATTGCTACTGACTTCAGCAAGGTATTTGATAAAATCTCTCATAAATTAATTCTCTTCAAACTACACTCCCTTGGCTTCAATCAGCTCTTTATTTCCTGGATGAAGTCTTATCTTGTACAACGCCATTACCGTACAGTACGCTTTAGTGACCTTCCCTGGTCTGACCATCAAAACTTTCCCCCTTACGAAAACTGCCTCTTGCTGATCAACTTACATACCCTGTGGAAGCGGCGGAACCTTGCTGATATTACCTACGTTCACCAGCTGCTTACCGATGTGATTGACTGTCCTTCCCTACTCCAGCGGATCTCCATCTACAGCAATCCCCGTAACCTCTGTTCGGCACTTCTCTTTCGCTCTTATCGCTTATCACCGTACCAACTATGGACTTTCTGAGCCAAAGATCATGAATTACTAGATGGGACACTCGTGATGTAGTCCCTTATCTTTTTTCGACCTTGGTCCCTTTAGCCCACCGACCTTGCAGATTTTGCTAAAAGTGGATAGTAATAAAGGGCTCACGCATGAGATAAAGACAAAAATTTAAGGGGAGGCGGAACGAAAATTAAAATCACGTTTCACCACCCAGAGCAGCGCACACGTTCGAATACGTTTGGCCCGCCTTTAAAAATTAACAGTGAAAAAATGTAAGCAGCCCGCATCCGTGTACATGCTCTGAGTGTGCTACCTGGCTGTTCCCCATTCTCAATTCAGGATTCCCCTATGCTGGAACATTACCTGGGGACGGCACTAACACCATGCATGCAGAGGCACACAGCGAGCCTAACAGATTGGCCCGCCTTTAAAAGTACGTGATAAAAAAACGCTGCATTTTATTGCCTACACTGTAAGTGCTGTAGATGAGAATTTTTGGCTGCCTATTCTTATCTCTTTCGTTCTTATTAGAATTTAGATAAGGCATAGGAAGCAGTAGTTCTTTGCTATTTTCTGTAATGGAAAAATTTTCCCCAGTCAGTTTTAGAAGTTGCATATGGGTTAGAGCTTTAAGCTTGTATAGAGAGTGTCACATCTAGTAATTCATGATCTTTGTTTCTGAGCCTCTCACCGGTATACTTCGGAAATCCAATTCCCATTCTTTTTTTGACTTCCACTTGAGTAAATCTTCTCTCAGGAATGCCCTTAATTCCTCCTAATGTTGCCTGTTCTTTTTCTCTTCTTTCTTTTCTCTCTTGTTTTCTTATTTGTTATATTATATTATTTAAGTAAACTTTTTGTTTTGTTTTGGTTAGTAGCTTGTATTAAGTGATAAATAAAGAAATAACCTTTGATTACGACTTTTTGTTTTCTATTGGACAAGTAACATTGTCCATTGTAAAATGATAGAGTGAATTCCAAGTTGATAAGACAAGAACGGATATGTTAACTTTGTTAAACGCCTTAGAAAAGTCAGTGTAAAGTCTATCGACTTGGTAGCCATCCTCCAAAGCGTTTAAACAATGAAGCTAAATTAGTTACCGTAGGCTTTTCTTATAAAAAGCTGTGTTGCTGCGAACAAATAACATCCTTGCATAAGAAAGATAACTTATTCGCAACAGTACAGTCGAGTAATTTAGAAATTATCGCAATCACAACAATCTTTTTGGAACAAAGTAGAAAACACGTCCTTAGGCTGCTATGGCCATAACTGGGTATTTTGTGTTTGTAATTAAAACCCGTCATATAACCTCAAAGTATTAAGCTTAGTAGCAATATTTACCAATTTCGTATTTTCTTTGGATTTTTAGTAGCTGCTTTTAAATAGTAAAAAATCGTAATAATTAATTTAGTTCACTTAATTTATAATGATTATGTTTTACAACAGTATGTTAGCTCTGACTAATAACATTTATTCATAGTAAACTAATAATTCGAAAAGTACTTTAAATAAATACCCATGCAAACAAACTTTTTACCCGAAGCTGTTTGTTCATTCCAAGGAGGGGAAAAATTGAGCTCTTAACAGCACTTCTCCTTTTACCAGATTTTACCCATGCCGCAGAGCTCGAGTAAATTCTGGTAAAATCACCAACTGCTTGTCAATGACAAATAAAGATATTCGATAAAGTATTGTTGCAAAATATACTAGTATCTTGTAACTTACACTTGGTCTTTGAACCAATAGATATACTATAGTAGGTTATCACTTATCATAAGCAAATTTGATTAATTTAAATTGCGTCGATCGATTGTTTGTTGATAGAGTTCCGGTGCGGGACCCTGATTGTTTGAGTCCGACTCGCTGTGGACCGATTTTTTCAAGTTTGGTAAGACGATTAAGTTATGTTGAATTATTTTAGCTTCACATAACATCATTCCTTGACATGAAATTTATCAGGAAAATATTCTTGCAAACTGGAACGACACCAGTTTTCTTTTCGGTCAATTGATTGAATGATAACTTCAATTTTGTGGACAATGAATAACAAAAGTTGTCATCGAGAGAGATTTATTAGGTCCTTTACATTTATTTTCAAATTTCAATTTTCAAATAAAATTACAGTGCCTGGAGGGGTCACGAGCCGCATAGATTGTTTAGTAGGTTATTCAGTAAATATATTATCGTGGTTTGGACAGCGCTGCTGTATAATAAACAGAATTTAAAATAAAACAATTATGAAACATATTGGAAAACTTGTTTGTTATTGCTATGAGACGTTGATAGAAGGCGAAGGTTTCATTCTCCAATTTTAAAGCTAATATAGAATAGTGGCAATCACAAGAGTTTCCGAGATGTTTATTAGCATCTTTTTTGAATCATATGATTAAAAAATCTGCCTCCACAGTTTAACAATAAAGATGAATAGATGAATAGATTCTTAAAGGAATAGTGAATACATTTGTACTGCAACTTTGTTCAAACTTGAATCATTGTAGTGCGTACTACAACGATGGGTACTTTGTAGCATTGTTCTTTATTACAAGGGATCTTGCTGCAGGAAATAAATACATTTTCAAACTGTTGAAACTGAAAGAATTTTCAAAATTGATTTAATTAATCGAATCTCGAATCTTATCCGGCTCCAACTGTGAAACCCTAGGGCAATCTGCAGTAATATATATATATATATATTTGTAACATTACAATCTTTTAAAGCCCGGGATCCGCCCCTCTTTCCGAAGCCACTCTAACGCTTTGATTATATTATATAGTATATCATAACCCTCTCCTGAAGCATACGAATTTGTTAATTCAGAACACATAGAAGATTTTGAGCTCACTTCATTAAACATTTTCAGTAAGTTTTATCAGAGGGCCTGGCTAAATTCTTGAAACAGGCACAACAATAGGAACAGAGCCCTTTGAATCCATCAATACCAAAGAAAATGTCTGGATTCTTTCAAACAAGCACAAGCAAACATAATATCGACTCGCCGTCATCAATTTTCCTTAAATATTTACATTTCGATGGAACTAATATCGGAAATCGATGAACCATCCAATTGAGTCAAAGAAACTTCTAGTGTTCTACCAAGTTTTATCATTCCGAACGAGTAATTTTAACCAATATTTCCAAAGTGGAAGATAGGAAATATTAACAGGAGTTATAAAAAAGAAGAACAAGTGATGGAAACCATTTCCCCTACTTTCCATTATTAGAATAATATGAGGGAAAAGAGGATAAATATACTCCGTTGCTACTTTTTGTCATTTCTAATGTTGTATACCAGCACCAGTTCTTACATAATTCTATTGCATTTATTTGTGATGCCTTTGTATTCTGTGCTAAGCAGAAAACACGTCTCATTGTGGTGACGAGCAAAACTAAGCAAGCAAAGCAAAATAGATCAATTAAATTTTATTCTGTTGATAATTTCTTTCATATGAATTTTTTGAAGTAATGTAGAAAATCGTCCAAATTATTTTAACCCATATAATCTGGGTTATCAATGTTTTATGACTATAGATAGAAGAACATAACTCCAGGAAATGGAAAGTTTACTTATGCTTGTAACTGTCCTACCTATCTAAATAATATTAAATCGCGATTATGTTTTCATAACGTGTTAACATTCTTCGCGCACTTGGCCTGCGCTTAATTCATGTGCTAAGTTTCATTCGAATGAATACAACCAAAAATAATTCATTCCATACAAACATTTCCTCCCCTAGCAATCTGAAATAATTGTTTCCTGATTTATATTGTAAAGTATTTTTGCTACATTTGAAATAAATTCGACGACAATAAATATTTTTCCCATACGTACATTTACACCCTCTTTTGCTCCCAAATTCGATGAGAAGTAAATTTTATGAAAATGAAAAACATTTTTTACGCTTTTGAAAATTGGGAATGTAGACATTTTTAGAAAGTACATTAGGGTAGTAAATTTTTATCGTTAGTTGGATATCGCTGCGTTGAGTAGATCAAAAGATAAAAATAAAATAATGAAGTGTATACCATAAAAAATTCGAATTTATGAATATATTTATTTATTTCGCTTAATACAAGCTACAAAGATAAATAATAATAACAAAATAAAAAGTCTAATAAACTAAATTAAATCACTACTACTTATGACTGCTCAGGGGGGCGAAAAGACAGAATGGTTCATTGGAGGATTGGGTTGCGTAAGTATAGGGCAAACTTAAGGGAGGTTTTGGTGAGATAGAAATCGAAGACAGCAGAGTGACCATAGTTAGTACGACGGCGAAAAATAGAGAAAGATCTAAGGTTACGGGGATTAGTGTTAAGGGATATGTTGCGAAGGAGGTCAGGAAAATCAATGGAACCGGCTAGAACTTGGTTGACGAAAACATTATCGGTCACATCTCGACGCAGGGTGAGGAACTCTCGGTTGATTAGTTTTAGGCGGTTTTTATAAGATTAAGGTGGTCTGTCCAAGGAAAGCCACGCAGGACAAAAAGGTTGAATCTGCGCTGGACAGATTCAATCCTGTTAATGAGTGTGGATATCGGTGGTGATCAGACCTGACAGGCATACTCAAGAAGTGGTCTGTATTATATTGTATTATATTGTCGTAGGACTTTCCAGCCCCTCTCTAGTACTACGAACAGAGATGGTCTTTTATAATGGCCCTTCTCAATAATTTACGCTCATTTTAAGCTCTTTATAGAAGGATATTATGACACGGGGGGTCGCCTTTGATACTTCCTCGGGGGAGCTAAAACAGCCCGTAGGTGTATTACCCGCTGTCGACCAAGAGCTTTGCAATAGCAGAGAATATGTTTTGCCGTCTCGTCTTCCTCAAGGCAGAAGAACTGGTCTGACAAAGAAGATAAAGAATGACTTGGTGACATAAAGGTTAGAAAAATCCAAAGCAGAATTGTCCTTATTAATGGGGAGCAGAAGTTGAGCTCACATATGACACTGAGATCGCGTGATAGAAAGAATGCGCTCGCCAGAGAGGATATAGGATCTGGGAGAAAAGGAAGTGCGCTTACGGGGAAAAGGTGATCGTTTGGCATTTAGCATTGAGGTCAAGAAAGTTCTTGTTGTTGTTTAGGTTGTTTAGGTCGTATTGAAAGTGAGACGAGTCAGACACATTGGAAATTTGTTTGAAGATTTTCATATCGGCGGCTTAAATTAGAATTTCATTATATCATTGATGGACAATATGAAAATTAAAGAATCGAGGTGGCTGCCTTGGAGGACACTGGAATGGGATGGAATAGGATGTGAAGGAGTTAAAAATCGAGGAGTCAAAACAGACTCCGAAATTACCGTTATCGAGGTAGGAAGAAATCCATGAAATAAATCGGGAAGAAAAGCTTAGATAGTTTAGTTTTAGAATGATAGTTTTGTGAGAGATTTTATCGAAGGCCTTGCCAAATTTCGGTGGTTATAACGTCAACCTCTGCACCATTTTCCATAGCAAGAAG
The DNA here is from genome assembly GCA_963969385.1 of Philonicus albiceps. NCBI lineage: Eukaryota > Metazoa > Arthropoda > Insecta > Diptera > Asilidae > Philonicus > Philonicus albiceps. The sequence goes on along the minus strand of OZ017772.1, from coordinate 27,087,835 downwards.
GGTGCGTAACACACAGGTTAATAAGTTGGTGGTGGTAGATTTGCCTTTGAGGAATCAGTTTTGAATAGGGAATAAAATGGATTTGTAGTGGAACGACATGGAGTCCTAGATAAAGATTTCGAAGAGTTTCCGAATGCAAAGCAATAGGACGAGAATGTAAAGTGATGTAGAAATCTTTCCAAGGATTGGGAAAAATCTCCTCAGAGAGAGAAAGTTGGAAGAGATATGTGAGGGCTTCAAGAAAATGGGCGGCTCATTTCTTTAGAACAATATCAGGTATACCTTCGGGGCTGGGGCATCGAAAGCTAGGGAGGTTTGCGTATAATTTAGCATGTAGGAAAAGTCGTTAGGATCAGGGGTGGAATCGAGGTCATTAAAAGATTGACTGAAAAAGTCAGGAAAAAGTTTGGCAATTTCAGAAGAGTTAGATGAGGATTAATCGCCGAGCTTAAAGACGGAGGGATAGCCCTTTGATTTTCGTTTTACATTAATGAACTTAGACTGTTTAGTCTGGGAAATAAGTTTGGATTGCATGGAGGATAGGTAGTCATTATAGAAAGATTCGCAACGTTCGGAAAAAAGGGAAAAGATGGCGCCGTAGGAAGACTGATCAGTATCGGACCTTGATAGGAGAAAGAAAAGAATGCCATAATTTGTTCCTTTTATTGCGAAGGGAATGAAGTTTTTTATCATACCAGGGCTGTAATGAGAAGCGATGGTGGAAAATCCAGAAAATTGATAACTAGGAGTGTGATAAGGATGTTGGGATGATTTAGGAGGAGGTTAAGCTTCATAAAATCTCACGGAAGTTATAATGAAAGCGGGAGTTAGTAAGATGGGATTTGGCATAAGTCTGAGTCAGAAAGATGGTCAATATTAATGACTCAGTGCCAGAGGACATATTAGTGAGGAAAAAGGAGGAGGGACCAGAGAAGACGAGGGAGGATAAAAACGCCCAAATCTATAATATCGTCGAGAGAAAGAGTGAGAGCGGACAAGGCATCTATTGCTTCAGTTACGTGTTTGTAGGCTTCAAGAGGGTAGGCTGGGCGAATGTAACAGCATAGAATAAATAGGGAACGGCGGTTGAGGGAGATTTTAACATAGACCCACTTGAAGAGGGATGAAGAGGAATTTATCAGGGTAGAACTAAAACGGTTGCGAACTGCAATAAGGATGTAACAACTTGAAGAACCGGAATTAGTGAAGCATCCGTCAGTGGTGAAGTCGGGCCTGAACAATTCGTTCTCACCCGTAACTCCGAAACGGTTGAAATGCCTGCCATAAAATATTTTGTTTTTTTAGGTCAGATTTTTCATTTTTTTCTTATTTTAAGATATATATCCTATATAGGGAAATATCCTGCATGGTTCAAACTTTGTCATGAGTCAGCAAAGAGATGTCTAGATAATTACAAGGACTTTTCCCCACGATTTCATCCTCGAACAAAGAATATGTTTTTGGAGTGATAGAACTTTCGACAGGGATAAACAGTCAGAGCAGCTGTTAGCTGTGAAAGTTAGGCAGCTATTTTTATTCATTATAATTTGCCATTTTATCGTGAAAAGATTCACGCCTCAAGAACGCTTTCAAATTATTGCAGTTTACTTTAAAAATCAGTGTTCAATTCGGGAAACGTATTGAAAATTATGTGAATTTTATGGTCGCCATACCTTTTTTTTCACAAAAGGAGCAATATTTGTGAAAAAAACTGTTAAATATTCTTTATTCAAAATATGCACCGTCATTAGATAAACATTTTTCCCATCTTTCGGGTAACTTATAAATTCCCTTGCAATAGAACTGTTCCGGTTTCGAGGCCAACCAGTTCTTCATAAGTTTCAAAGTGCTGCTTGCTAAGGGCATGTGACATCGATGAAAAGAGGTAGTAGTCGAACGGGGCCAGATCGGGTGAATACGGCGGGTAAGCTAGGATTTCCCAATTTAGTGTCTTCAACGTATGTTTAACTGCATTTGTTGTATGAGACGGAGAGTTTTCGTGGAGGAGAATTGCGTTGTTGTCCACTTCTCGTCGCTGGTTACTATGCGGTGCAAGAAAAACTTTCTCTTGAAGCACTGAATCAAAGTTTCACAAATTTTTTGGCTTCTTTCCATTTGCCTATCAGTGAGTTTGTGAGGAAACTACTTTCCTGATTGCCTAGGACGCTCCTTGTCTTTCACATCAAACTGACCACTTTTAAAACGTATAAACCACATCTCACAGGTGTTAATGTGTGGAGCAAAGTCGCCATAAGTTTCGACGAGCAAACGACGGCTATCAGCTGCAGTTTTTTTCTGATTACAGAACAAAAGCAATGCGTGCCGAAAATGCCCTTTGATCGGCTAAAAATTAGACATATCGCTTAACACACAGAATAAAGAGTTCACTTCTAGGAAAAAAATATACGCCGTGCGATAACCTACGAAATCACACATACGTCGAAATGACAATGTACATATATCAGTGACGCCATCTGTTAAAAAAACCCACAGGAATTAAGTTCTACACCTGGTAATAGTCCATCTGAGCAAACAATTCGTCGTACAGTTGAAAAGTTTCATACCACATGTACCCTTCATGACGCGTAGCGCCACAGCTTTTTTTTTGAACAACTTTTTTGTCGAACAGTCCTATTAACATTGGAGATGGCTATCGTTCCATTTGTTCTGCGGCATACAACATGCGTTTGCAGGAATGATCTGAAGCATCTGAAACAAGATTGTTTAGATTTCTAACACACATGTGAACTTAAGAATCTAAAAAAAAGTACAAAATTGAAAATTGGTACGTCTTTTCAAAACAAATGTTAAAATGTTTATGCCTTTTTGTACTACATTTGATAATAAAAAAATTTTTTTTAAATTATTTTCAAGAAAATTTAAGTTATATAGAAGATCAAAATGACTGATTAAATAGTTTTGATTCATCTTATGCGAGGTTCATGAAAAATTGGTTTTGAGAAAAACACGTTTAAATACTCTTCTGTGATTGAATGAGCTACCTATTAATTTTCAACTTCGGGGTTATAAAGTAATCTTCCTGCTTTTCTCTTTTAAATAGTTTCCGAGCTCTACCTGAAGTTGCCGTACCTATATTTAAAAGGACAGAAGAACAAAAGATAGGCATTTCGCCGCCGAGCATCTGTGAGGTTCACAGATTATAACTTTGGAACAAATTGCGGATTTGGTTCCAAAAATGTAGTACAATATTTTACACATGTTTAACTAACATTTTGTACAAAATATCTGAAAGTTATTAATGGATTTCCCACCTTCAAATAACACTTTCAACCAAAATCTTGGTTTTTAGACATATTTTGATACCAGGTCTATCATAAAAACAAGCTTACGTTGAAAACTGTATAAAGTGTATACAATATTACTCATATTCTGCACTTAAATAACAAATACTTAAAACTAATAATTTATAAAATAGAATAAACTTGTGTTATTTCACGAAAGCAAAAATATAAAATTTGAGAACATTTCTAATCATGATTAAAACTTCTTACTATTTACATACATACATATATACAGGGTGTCCAGGGGCATATTTATGTTTTTAAAAGCGAATATCTCAAAAAGTTATAAATGGATTGCGGAGAGGCTAAACCGAGTGTGCGGATTTGTCAGTCACAATACTGCAGTGGTCAGGAGAGCGCCGTACGTACGCTATTAAGAGCGTATTTTTTAAGAATGGCGATTCTTACGTGCATGCGCACCGACAATTTTGTTCTCTTCCAATATATGGCGACTGAGCGATGGACTAAATGTAAATTTGATTTGTTCATGGGTGCAAAGATTCTTCGAAACATCTCCAGTACTGAATACCCCTTAGCCCGGGCCAAGCAGATAACAATGACCCCCGAAAACATTCAAGAGGTGCAACGAAGCACGTCTCTAAGTGCGGAAAAGACGGTCAATTGGGCACTCCTAAAGAGTAGTGTCTACCATCGGGACTATTTTTTGAAAATTCAAGGAGACAAGAAATAAATGTAAATTTATAAAACAAAAAATTATGGACGCATGATCACAGATTATTTTTCCCCGAATTTGCGAGTACTTGTCCCACACGTGGTTTTAGCAAGATGGGGTCACGCAGCATACCGCCAAAATATCTATGAATTTTCTTCGTGAACATTTCCCGAAAATATTAATCAGACGTTTTGGCGATATACCATGGCCATTGAAATCCCCTAATTTTATTCCCTTGGACCTTTTCTACGGGGGTACCTCAAAAACAAAATCTACGCTAATAATCCTCTTCCTATAAAAAAATATCCGCCGTGAAATGCACGACATCGAAATAAGCGCATGGTGCGAAACACGATGGCCCAAAACAGTGTGTGCGTCTAAACGGACGGCATTTGGACGATTTTCTTTTAGTTTGAAAATGATGTAATTTTGAAGTAATTGCAGTTAATCCAAATTTTGTCTCATTTAATAATAAGATTTATCGAGGAATAATTTTCAGTTTAATATTTATTTTCTCCAAGAAACTTCATGTTGTATTTTACAAGAATATCCTTATTGATCATTTATTTATATATACTTTTTAAATGTAGGTATATAAAGAATAAATTTAAAATAAATGGACAGAGTTTAAAAATGGTTTGGTAGTGACAAAAGAAGATAAATTGTTAATCCCTTACAAAAAAACTCCTTTGCATTTAATGATCACTTTTATATGATTCGATTATTTTTCATACTGCAGTTTTCTCTATGATAAATTGATTGAAATAAACACGATTCTAATAAGGGGAATTCAGAGAAGTTTATTTGTCTCAGTTTTAATTGCAAAGTGAAAGGATATTCGATTTCACACATGTTCAGAGAGGATTGCATAGTGGAGTGCACCACGTTATGATCGATATCATATCTAAGTGATCATACTCCGCCTACAGACTCTCTATTTCCGTTCACCACAATAATTAAGTATTTTATATACTCTCAATAAAAAAAACGCGTGCGCTGTATGCCTACCTGTTAAATTTTAAACCAATTTCTTTGCAGCAGCTTATATAGCTAGTTACATAAATGTTTTACTAAAATTTATCGGATAAGTCCTCTATATTTCATAAGGCTTTTCACCACCTTTCCACAGAAAATGTGTAACAGAAAACTGATAAAGTATGGCTTGATCTCTAAAACTCATTGCACTTTCTAGATGTTTTTCATCGTTTTTTTACCTTTTGCTTATAATATTATATTTCGTAGACATGATAGAATCTGAGTAAGTGCGAATTTCATTAACTTACCATAAGAGCCACAAAAGGCTAGTTCAATTTTAACAATTTTCGGATAGATTTGAACCCACTATCCTCTATACTATATATACAGAAAATACGAATACTGTCACAATGTTCTAGTCTGGAAAAAGAATAAAAGCAAACGAAGAAAAACTTACCCGTATAAAATGGTTTTTAGCTCCCTGGCAGAGGGGCATGAAAGACCCTTGTCTGGTGACTTGCTGGAATTTGTCAAATTGATTTTCCCAATCGTACGATACTAAACGTGATTCCAAAGTCATGCCTGCAAGCTCCGAGGGTGATGAAATCAATACCGGATTTGAACCCCTGCAACAAAGCGAAATAGAAACGCATTAATGCTGTCTCTTCGTATACAGATGTGAAGATTAATTTAATATGGGGAAGTCGTCTGAATGAAGATAAAGTGCCACGTGACCGACTCATACATTTCTTTTACTTTAAGTTTGCGCGCTGGACAAGGGGTGGCCAGTGTGCAGCTTATGAGATTTCACTCAAGCTGTCAAGCTATAAAACATATTGAATAATATTGAGTAACTACCGAGTTGAAAGAAAAATGGATTGAAGTTGAGTAGAGGTCAGATAAAGATGAGGCCACAGTTTTATAATTAACTAACTGAGTTACACGATTTCTTCTGGAGTAAATATACTACCCAAATGCAAAATAGTTGGTCTAGTGACAAATTTTAACAGTCTATTTTATAACTAAGCATATATTTTTCAAATAACTATTTATTAAATAAAATTTATTCTTGTTTTATAATCTCTGGAAGTCACCCTCGTAGTGGTTTACCTCGTAGCATTATTACAAACTAAATGACTAATCTGGCTATGAGCGACTAAAGAAATGAGTGTAACTGCATCTAGAATAATTCCATTAAAATTGCAAACACAAACTTAACTAGCATTACATCAAAATTTCAGAGTAGACCAACTATTCTGCACTCAATTCAGGGTAGACCAACTGTTTTGCATGGCTACTCAATAATGCAAAATAAAATTATTACTAAATTTGCGACCTGAATTTTATATGTTTTGAAATAATTTAAGAGGATGACTTCCACAGATTATAAAACAAGAATAAATTTTATTTAATAAATATTTATTTGAAAAAAAAATATGTTTAGTTATAAAATATACTGTTAAAATTTGTCACTAGGCCAACTATTTTGCATTTGGGTAGTATATACATACATATGTAGTCGATTAAATACCTCTGAAATGCTCAAGTTTATGCTTCATAAGTACCATACTATGTGTAATCGATTAAATACTTCTGAAATGCTCAGGTTTAAGAGTGGAATAGGATATTACTAAGATGAATAAAATCACAGACCAAAACTAATACCAGTAAATTACCATATTATTCGTAAAAATATCTGATTTAAAATCTTATTTTTATTTTCTATTAAATTCCAAAAAAGCATAACTCAATTTGCTACTTTAATCCACATCCGAAGGATTTTAGCTATCCCTTAATTATGCCATTTTCTTGTTAAATATGAAAAAAATATATAAGTTGTATTGTTGATTGCCATCTTGAGTTCGCCATTAGAACCTTTATATTAATAAATAATAATATATAATAATAAAAAATAAAATGTAGCATATATGTTCAGCACATCCAAACATTCAAACAAACAAACGATCTCATAGAAGGTTTTGCCACGTCACGTAAAAAGCTATGCGATACGAAAACTAAATTCTATGTGTGCGTTGTTGCTACTCACAGGTTGTCTCAGGTCAGTTACTGAACAAAATAGGTGTATCGTACGGTTTCCGTTGCCATAGGATAGGATAGGCCTCAGCAGAAGTGTGCAACGCATCTGTTGCAACGCCGCGGTAAGTTGCCATATGAGCAATTTTTGAAAACTCATTAGCTGCTTTTGTTCTAGTTCACAATCTTTATCAGTATCAAATAAAAAAAATTATGCACATCAACTACCGAGGTAGCGATTTTGGGTTTAACAATTTCCTAGTTGAACTTCCTTTTTCATAAATTTAAATAGTTTCCGAAAGTTTAAGCTAAAAGCAAATTTATTAACGGTTTTTACTATTATTTTTTTTTCGCCACAACTAAATGTTCACTTCATCTTTAACTTAACCCAAACTCGACATAAATTGGTAACCATTAATCCTGTCATCGCTTCCAACTACGAGGAATGAAATATGAGAACAGTGGCATTTATTGAATTTTAACATATTCAACTATTCTTCTGGATCTTTGATCTAGATCCAGATTATTATGTAGATTAAGATGTTGTCGTCTTTCCATGTTAACCAGTTAGCTGTTTTTGATGAGTATATTCGCCATGGGAAAAAGTACAAAACTTTGAATTATAACGAGTATATTTAACATAGGTAAAAAGTAAACGTTTGTAGTTAATAAGACCAAAAGTTGTTTCTTTAAATAAATTGTTGCGATACAATTAAGAAATATTATTAGTTCTTACTATTTTTATTTGATTTATAACCGTTTTATATGTAATATCATTAGAATTTCCGACATTCCCTTTAAAAGAATAAAAACTTATTGTAGAAAAAGAGTATAAAAAAGTATAAAAAAATACTCATAAATAAGTTTTGAAAAACACAAATTTTGGTAAGTAGAGACAACAACAGAAAGAACAATTTCTACGTTTTGCTAAAAATTGAAATATGCGAAGGAAACACCATTTTTGACGGGCATAGGCTGGATTTTTTACTTTTCTGTCTCCGCAAACTGAATTTTTTTTACTTTTCTGTCTCCTCTGCATATGAGACCACGAGTCATCACTGCCGCCTGGATAGAAGATGATATTTACTTCATTCAATAATTTGGTTGGATCAATTCACTCTTCCCTTTCCGGGGGATTGTTTTAAAATGTTCTTCCAAAGGAGTAAATGTAGGATAGTAGTTCGCTTGGCAGTACTGGGAAAGGAACCCTGAACACAGGTTACATTACATTACTTTACATACATATGGCCATTGTATTTTAAAAAATACCTATTATTTGAATATAAAGCCTAGGTAAATTTTGAAAAGCGTAAAAACCCCATACATGATCGTAGTAAAGATGCGGGCGCCCATTAAAAAGGGGACCTTAAAAAACAACCTAAAAGGCTAAAGTAGCACTGCGCGCTCATTGAATTCGCATGGTTCGGAATGCCTTTTTAAAATAAGACGAAAAACATAAAAATTGAAAATGGTGTGGGCAAAGGGTTAATTCATTAGGAAATGTATTTTATTCTTGCTTTAACTGCTAACTAATACAAAAATTGTTTGCAATTTTTCCAATTTTGTTGTTTATACGCAAACAAAGAATTTGCTTTTACTTTAAATTACCCGTTGTTTGAAGCACAATAAACTTTCCTTTCAACATTTTATCCGTCATTTGCAATTTCAACATCAGATTCGTCATCAACAAACCCAAAAATTCTTATATCATAATGTTTTTCAACATCTACCCGGTAAATTTTTCTTGGGGAATCTTCACACTATCCTCACACTATCCTGTAAAAATTATTTATTTATTATTTATTTATTTAAAGTTGATTGTAATTGTTTATTGTGAATTCATTTTATTTTACTGCAACATTTTATTATAGTTAGGCTAAGAATTTTGAGTTGATTTAATTTAATTTTAATTTCATCTTTTTTGAAGTGCTTTTAAATATAATCCTTAAAATGTTCTTTGAAGAAATCCGATTTGCACGCGAGCAGAGCATTGCGCTTTTTTCTTAAACAATCGTTTATTGTTTTAAAGTTTAGCACTTAAATAGTATTAGCATTTTTTCAAACAAAGTAATTGGCAAAATCCTTAATGAATATACAGTGTCGTGGCCCAAAAAGAGGTTCAACAAGTAAGAGGAAAATTAATACAAATTTCTATACTATAACTCTTTAAATATGTATATATATTGAACAACACATTTTTACATAAAATACCTTTTTTTTATTTTTTGAAAAATCGTCAAAAAAAGCAAATTTAATAATTGTAGCATCATATTTTAAATAATTTGGTAGTGCAAATTTGCTGTAATAGCACTTTTTTCATTGAAAAGTTTCGTGGCGAAATGCTCACATACGACTACTAAGAAATGTGGTTTACATTTCTAACATAAGTTTTAAGAAGTCAAAAGTAATAACAGTGGTCAATAACAATTTTTTTCTAAAGAATTGGTATATCATTTGTATATACGGACAGTAGTCCGTAGATTATTAATTCCCATTTTGAAGAAAACTAAATTTAAAAAATACGCTATGTGTTTTTTGCTAATTTTTAAAAATGAAAAACTGTTGCTAATTTTTAAGAATAAAAAATTGCTTGTTTTCAAAGCATGTTTATTGACAGAACATTTTTCTTTGCACGACGAGTGATTTGCTTTTTTGATGTGCTGGCCCACCCAGCCAGCCAGTAATTCTGGCTATCAAACTACCCTGACTGATTCTCTGAATGCATATTCTTTAATTTTGCGATAAAAGCCCTATTGGGTTGAGATCTGGCGGATTTCCTGGCCAGTCTGACCACACAATTCCGAATAAAGCTTTTGATACTGAAATTGATGCCACTGCAGTGTGACAACTCGCTCCATCCAGCATCAAAATGGCTCTCTTTCTGCTGCTGCTGTAAACTGAAAGTAACCTTTTTCGATAATTATACATATATTAACAGTGCTGCCCTCGTCAATAATTATGAGATCAGTTTTTCCTTTCATATTGATTCTAGCAGCAACAATTAAACTCTGTTTGCATACGATCACTGCAATACTTCTTACATCCACAGAGCAAAGGCAACGGTTTTGCCTATTTGGTTTAGCGCGTAACATGATGAAAAATTTATCCGTTAAAAGATGTTTTTTTTTTATCTTTTATTGGTTTCCTCACTAAAACCTTCGTTATCCAGTCTGTTGCAAAAGAATATCCTATATGCAATATTTTTTCGACTTAATACAGGTTTTACTGGCTTCACATAGGCACGTTCAGTTCAACGACTTACAGTAGTCCTTGCTAACCGCAAGTGCCGGTTTACTAATGATACAGAAAGACCTTCCACTGAAACTTCTTGAACATTTGGTCAATTTTTTCTGCGATTGCTAACTTTTTATTATTCTATAAAAAAAAAATAATCTTACGAGGAAGAATAACACTTTTAACAAGCAAATTGCATGAAAGGCTTATATTATCTTAAATTAAGAAAAAAATTACATTTGTATTAACATGCCGTTTTTAAAAATTTTCAAAGGTAATTTACAACATTACTTATTCAAAATAATCTAATAATAATAATATTTAAAATATAGTATCTCGGCGCTGTTGCTACTACAAAATGTTAAAGAAAACTAGCCACTTCATTCGAGAATTTATCACTCTAAATTTATAGACGCAAATTACCGTTGAAAGCAAAAATCTTTGTGCGAAACTTTCCGTTCACCCTGTATGTGATAAAAATACGAACATTTAAAATCACTTATATATATGGTATATTCTAATATTTTATATTACTTCGTGACTTCGCGATTTTTTCCCATGAACCGAATATTTCATACAGTAGGTTGCGAATAAAGAATAAGCGCATACTCATGAAAGACTATGTCTAAAATGGGCTATAAATATTAATTTAATTACTTTTACTTATTTAATTTAATTTCAGGCGAAAATTGTAACTCCAAATAAATGTAATACATTTGCATAATACTTTCATTCTTTTTAAGGGACTTTGTATGCAAAAAAATTAATATTGTTCTGTTTAATTAATTGATGTCTTTATGTTTTAAAATTGCCAAATTCTCCAAAAATGCATTTGATAATACAGTTGACTATACTAGAGGGAACAAAAAATACACCATAATATAACGCAGTCGCTTGCACTTTAATTCGCAAAACCATTGTTACTTTACTTGGTCTTGCCATAAGTTCTATTACAAATTTGAAATTCTACAACAATTTAACAAACAAGGCTTTCATATTCAAAATGATTTTATTCATTTTACCATATCTTAGTTTACCCAAGGAATCTTACTGGTCATATTGTCCTACTCGGATCACAAACAATAATCCAATGGATGAAATCCTACGGTTGCAATAAAATTAGCAATATGTGCTGGAAAAAATAGGAAAACCTATTCTTCTCTACTAATGAGATTAAACCATTCACAACGACATCCTGTTGGTACACTTTGGCCTCTGTTTTAACCCATTTTTCACAGAAATGGAGAGATGTGATACCTTAATAAGAGAATTAAATTCTAAAACTATCCACGCGAGTTACATATATTGACCTTCAGATAAGAAACCCTATTCCGGAAACGGATCTACTTGATACATATAAAATAAAGTCAAAGCCAAAGCCTATAGCTTGGTAACGGATATCGCAAAGAATATTACTATTCGGAAAAAAGTACTTAAGTTTCTCAGTGAGAACGACGTCCAGTCCCATTCCCACAGAAAAGATGCTTACCTGGTAAAAATTTCCTTAAGTCACGTTGCATTGCCCAGTTTAGCAGATATTTGAAAATTAGATGCGAATCAGTCTGTCGAGAGTCTAACCTCCGGACAGTTAGGAGTGCTTTCTTTCTTTTTAGAGTTATACTGTTTTGTGAATATTGTTTTTTGAAGTGATACTGTTTTGTTGGCCACGAATTGTGAAGGTTGTAATAAAAGGAAAATAAAGTGTTTGAATGGGAGTGCTTTGTTTTTTTTCTTGCCGCCGATACTTATAGATTCCGTCTACAAACTACCCAAATTTGAAAGTCGCGCGAGTTTTGATGACCCTTTGCGCTCGAAGCTTTTTTCACCAAAGTTCATTTACACATTGTTGTGGGAGTGAGAGTCACCTCTCGAGTGCAAGGGGTTAAAGATGGATTTTTATTAAAGATCCTCTTCGCCAATGATAAATTCTTAACTGTGCAAAATGAAAAACTCGGAATTATAAATTCACAACTATACAATATGGTAGATATGTATCCCGTTACTTAACTATACTTTCGCCTCGTAAGCCATCGAACTAATTACGGCCACTTCACTAAAATACTATGGAAAACCAACAACTCTGCCGCATTCTACGTCGACAAGGCTACGAATGCTCCTTTATCTGCCTAAGCCACCCTTAACATTAATCAATCCCACATCCCCTTATCTGTTTTTATTCGTTTTCGTATTATTTAAACTTATTACAATTTAGGTCATCTGCTTTGTTAGATTAGTTAAAGTTTTGTATTGTAGCTTGTTTTAAGTGAACTGAATAAATAAATAAAGTGTTCTAAAACAAAAATGAATGGTACTTTTCCTGGTAATTTATTGAAATGAAAAGTGCCGCAAGTGTTGTAACAGAACTAATGGAAGTATTATGTAAAATTATTCAGAAAGAATGCAACCACTATTGAGTTTTTTGTATCCATTAGGTGTACTATATACATACTATATGTATTACACATTATTAACCCCTTGAACTGAAAAGACGAGTCTAGCTCTAGATGAATTTTCTTGAGCAAACTGATAATGAAGAGGTGTACTCGCTAGGATTGACTATTGTAACTTTTAGCAATATACACGGTGTCTTTTATTTTATTTTATTTTTATTTATACAGTGGTAAATATTCGATTAAACGCACATCAGAATTTTATGAAAGAGAGATGCTGTATTTTATTCAGGTTGACAATACCAATATGTAGAGTATAAATATGTTCGTTTAGATGAGTACTGTGAAGTTGAAATTACTTCAATTGGAATTTATAAAAAAATGGAATTTTCTAATCGGGAAATTGCAAAGGGAATTGGCAAATCCGAAACAGTAATAAGAAATTTTTTAAAGAAAGGCGAAAATTACGGCAAAAATAAGGCAATAAAAAGAAACACTAAGCTCGCAGCGCGCCAAAAGAAGCAAATATTTGAAGAAGCAACAAAGAATCGTTTGACATCGAGGCAAATAAAGAAAAAATTAGATCTCTCCGTAACAAAACAACACATTGTACACATTTTACACAATACGCCAAGTGTAAAATAGAACTAACGTTAAGGTAAACCTAGGTTGTCATAAGTCCATAAACGAAATCGAGTGAACTTCTCGGAAAAATATATTCACTGGAAGGTGAAGTGGAAGAATGTCATCTTTTCAGATGAAAAATAAATTTAACTTAGGGGCCGCCGGCTACAGTTGCTTTTGCTTTTTAAATGAAAAAGTAGTAAGGAAATCAGAAAGAATTTTTAGAGGTGGCTCATTGATGGTTTGGGAGGCTTTTTGCAACAGAGAAAAGCTTCCTATTCGTTTTATAAGTACTCTGGACTCTACAAAATATACAGAACTGAAGATGTGCTTCTTCAATTCCTGGATAATTTCAATGAAGAAGAATTTACGTTTTAAGAAGATAACGCATCCATCCATGTGACTAAATTATCGAAACAGAAATTCGAAGAAAAAAATTAACGTTATTGGGTCAGCATGCAGACCGGATTATAACCGCATAGAAAATCTATGGGGAATACTTGCAGCACGGGTTTATGCAAATGGCTTAAGGCTGTTTATGAGCTTAAGGATTGCATCAAAACCTGCAGGAACAGCATTGAATTAAAAACCTTTCAAACTTTAGTTAAATCTATGCCAAAACGGTTATTTGAAGTAGTTAAAAATAATGGAGGACATATTAATATTAATAATATTTATAAAAGTAAAAACTTTTATTAAAACACTTTTTTTAATTTTTTATAATGAACTCAACTTTTATGAAATTTTGGATATGAAATGCATTTATGTATTCATGCATGGTATTAGTGCCAGAAGATCAAACAACACCCCAGCAGCGAAAACATAAATTCATGAAAATATTATTTACAAGGTTTTAGTTTGGTTATTATTTTAATTATATATTATAATTTAAAATAAAATGTTTCCAGTCTAAAGTCTACTTTTTTCCTATTGCAATTGCACAAGTAATAGGTATAATTCAGGTAGTCGCAAAAGTAAAAACAAACTAATAACAGAACAATATTCTTCTGTATCATATTTGCACAAATATTTCATTTAAACAATTTTCTAAAAACATATCTAAATACACAAAACGTTTATCATTCATTGACTAAGTTTTGCTCTTAAAAAAATAATAATTAAAGACGGATCAACACTGCTTCATTATACACGTCGAATATTCTTTTACATAATTTAGTACTACGCACTAAAATCTTTTAATATTACGAAATAAAATATAAAAAGTTTTGATCCCATATAAGTTGATAATTTTTAAGTTAAAAATTTAGTCTGCAAGTCTTAGTAATGGATTAAAATCGTTTTGCATTCTAGGACCACTCTGAGATAATGTTTAATGCATTTTCACTTTTAGAGCTATAATACCGACAGCAAACGGAAATGTAGTTTTCAACTTCTCATTATATATAAATACTGTTGTTAAAAACTATTCTTTGAAATTATTTTTAAACATCAATGATTAATAAATAATATAACGTTTTTATTTTATTTAATGGTGATATATGGACACCCTAACAAATTTCCTTAAAAGACGTACACCTATGATGCGTCTAGGTAAATATGACCGCTTAATTCATGAATGAGATCATGATTATTAAAATTATGCATTTTAAAATGTTGATAATATCTTAATACAGTTAAAGCTGTTATATACGTCTATTATTACTCCTCAAGTACTTGGCTGTACTCTTGAGTCAATATTTAGCGAACTTTTTTGTTGTTTTTAAATTAAGTGTTTTATCAACTTGAGCGTAGCTAATTTTTACATTTTCATAAACAAATATTAATGACGCACACACTATGTGCAAGGTACGTGGAATAATTCAGCGAATCCCAAGAATACCCGCACAACAATTATTATCAACATCCGTTTGCTACGTAGTTGAGGTTGAAAGTTTGAATCAAAATTGAATTGAATTTTCGACCTAGGTTTTTGCATTAGCGAGATGGTCACTCTTCTAAATGATAGTAGGAACATTAAGCAACTATGTTTGGCATTGCATAAACCCTTCAACTCCTTAGATACGATCGAAATATGTCTGAGTTATGTTTCTTCGGGCTCATCACCACATATCTATACAAATCATGTCAAAAATGTTTGCTTACTTATATCGGAATATGAGTTTAAATTTAATACATGCCATAATTGGGAGGTTTTAATTTAAGCAATGTTAAGTGGTCATTAACTACCGATGGCGACGTTTTAATATCTTTTAATGTCTATGCAGGGTATGAACAAATGGTGATTGATTCTTTGAATAGTTCTGTTTTAGTGCAAAACAAATTAAGTTAATCATGTGTTTGGTAATTTGTTGGATTTAGCTTTTGTTAGTAGTAGTATTATATATGAGATTAATGAAGTAATTTCTCCTACTGTTAAGATAGACCTTCATCACAAGGCAATTGAGTTAGATATCTCTTTTTATAATTACGGTATTGGTACTGACACCCCTACGATTTTCAAAATCAAACTATGCTGGCTTATATAAATTTTTTGGACACACGGACTGGTCATTCATTATGCAAGATAACTTACATCATTATACATTTTTGGAAGTTTTTCATTATGGCATAAATGATTTTGTACCTAAATATAAAAGATGTTCTAATGTTTAGGGTACTAAATGTTTTAGCAAAAATTTGTTAAAGTTAAAGAATGCTAAGAAAATAGCTCACAAAAAATTTAAATTAAGAGATAATTCTGAGGACGGTTAAAAAGAGAGTACGAGTTTCTTCATCCCTTCCTGTTTGGTCAATATATGAGGTCTATTGATTCTTAGGTCTTTTGGCATCTTATTAATAGTAAACAAAATTCCACTGGATATCCTAGGCTTTTGTCTGCTGCGATTTATTTCGGAAACTTTTCGCCTCAGTCTACTGGGATAATATTGTTGCTCCTGACTCTGACGTTCTGAATTTTATCCCGTCTATAGTTGATATGGGATATGTCTCCTATAACGACATTGAAATTATCTCTTTTTTAGAATCACTTAACTACAGTATTTAAGTAGATAAGGATAATATTTGCTCGTCCTCTCTTAAATATTGTGCATTACCACTTGCTACGCCGTAAGCATTTATATTTTATCTCTCTCTTAGCTATGGCTGCGTCTTGGATGCAATAAGTTTTATCGTTCAATGAAAGATGGCACTATCAGGTTCGTCGTTTTATTTTGCTAAAAGTGGTACTACTTTTTTATGAACACGTGTGAAGTTTCTTGTGGATCTACCAACTCATTCGTATATTTGCAACTGTTCAAAATTGACATGTCGCAGTATTTTTGTACAATGGAAAAACATGAATATCGTGCAGTAATAAAATTAATATTTTTGGAAGGTGTAGCACCAAAACAAATACATGAACGATTGTTAAAAGTGTATAAGGACTCTCAGGGATGGAATCCATTAATTAGAAGTTCAGTGGAACAAGTATATTGAAGTTCAGAGAGATTGTATTGAATAATAAAATGAGTAATTCGATAAAAGTTGTAAATATGTATAATAATTATATGAATTTTGGAGATAATATGAGGTAAAGCTGAATTTTAGGCAAATGAGAAACATGTTTTCCAATTTCGGAAGTGAGTGTACCTGTAGTGGGTGGTTTGTCAAAATATAAAAATTAAATATTAATATGTATACCATGGAAAATTGGAATTTACGAACCACTCTGTAACTGCCAAACATACAATTTTTTGTTTCTCTATGTCAGATATTTAACGCCACTCATTTTGGCATGCCCACTAAAAATCACCCTGCATAGGTCAACGACTATATTGCTTTGGTACACTTGTTTGCATACTTCTAATAGTAGTTTGAATATAATTTGCATAAATATTATGTTTAATAATGAAACTTTGATATTTGCTTAAAGGCTTGTATTATCATGCATCAATCGTTTCCTGTCGTAGCAAATATTCCTTAGTACGTTCTAAATGAGAGTATTCATATAAAAAAATGGTGCACGGTAAAGCATGATTGGGGGATCTCAATCTTCGACAGCAGTTCTCGTCAACAATATTTATTTGATATCTATGGTACGTATTGCACTGCAACCTAGCTAACACAGTTGGGTAATATAATATTAAATAGTTTCCTGCATGATCATTTGTATTTTAGGTATTAAGTATAATATTATCTTATTACAAATTCAGCATAATTTCATATTCAAATTCATAACTGTAATTTTTAAAAGATTGAACTTAAAATAAGACAGCTATTCCTAAATATATATTTGCTATTCATTTATTTATCTGTTTGCATACCTAGTTATAATAAGATTATTTGTTTTTTTTCCGGTTTAGTCTAAGCCATATGTTGTAGCTTGCATTAACCAAATTAAATAAATAATTAAATAAGACTTCAAAATCCAAATTTCGGAAATTGTTGTTGTCTTTGTTACTTCCTCGGTTCAGACTATCGACTCGAATTTTGCCACTCCTGATCCCAGCCCTGCATCGTCGATATCTCCCAATCGTACTCTACGCTCTACTTCAATCGTTTCGGTTCAGATTACCGACTCGGATTTTGCCACACCTGTATCTAAATTCGGCACTCTTTGGACCGAAAAGGAATGGAGGCCTAGGTTAAAGAAACTGCACCGTGTCAACGTCGATGATTGCGAGTCATCCTCAGTGCTCATTGTAGATTGGGCCCCCACCCTGCTGACGAAACTTTGATCCACGCATTCTTCACCAAACACTTCTCAATTTTATTGATTTTCCGCCCCCTCAGTCGTGATAGACCACCCAAACTCAAGGTGTCTTTACACCGGAAATACGCGTGGGTTTTCTACAGCTTAGTCAGCTAAGGTAACATAAGGATATCTATGGGTCTCCAACTCCATAAGGACCAACCTCCCTCTTATCCGATCCCACCCATTCCCACTTCTTCTACCCGTTGTCAAGCTCAGCATGCGAACTGCTGGGTTCACCGAAGGACATTATGTATTGTCCCGCTTTCGCGACCACAGGATCTTTGATAACGTCCGTCTTCTTGTAGTCTACCTCTACGACAGACCATACTCTGTTTGTATTGACGGTAAAACCAAAACCATTGTGCTGGTTTCAATTCACCAGGAAGGCCTTCCCACCGACCTGGCTACCTTTCGCGAGCTCTTTCTTAAGTTTCACGTCGAATTAGGCATTTCTCCCAATAAGGTGTCTAGTGATCTAGCCACTTTCGCTTCTTACATCAACTCTCGACGTATCTCCTACCTTCAAAGAGCCCGGAACGATCACAAAACTTATTATAATTCCCAACCCAACCGCCTTTCCTTTTCCTATCACTCACTTACCCACAGTCCTCTCAGCCACGCAACGAACTGCTTTTCATTCTAGCCATCAATGATGTCTAATGTGTTATTTCGCACTCGGATCTCTCTATGTACGCCGACAATATGAAAATCTCCAAACGGATATCGTCTACCTCGAACTCCCGACGGCTTCAGGACGACTTCGACATTCGACGATTTTAGAATTTGGTGTAAAAAAACTCTTTTGAGCTTAATGTCTCCAAATGCCAATCCATCACTCACTCCCGCAGACGCCCCTCTTCTTGCCACAGAGTTTATCAGCTGTGTGATGAATCTATCCCCTCTGTATCCTCTCTTCACGATCTAGGTGTTATTTATGATAGCGAACTTAATTTTCGTGAACACATCGACAGCGTGATTACTAGAGCCAACTCCGCGATTGATCCCTACGTTGCCAAATTCCTCTTTGTTCTATTCGTTAAGCCTCTGCTTGAATGTGCTTGCCAAGTGTGGTCTCCTTTTCAACCCAATAATATCAATAAGATTGAGGTTGTCCAACGTAGGTTCCGTCGCTTCGCTTTACGTGATCTTCCCTGATCTGACCATCAAAACCTTCCCCTACGAAAACCGCCTCTTGCTGATTCTTGCAGCCCCTGTGGAAGCGCCGGGAGCTTGCTGATATTATTCGTCAACTCCTTATTGGTGAGATTAACTGCCCTTCTCTACACCAATCTTCGTAACCTCCGTTGGACCCCTCTCTTTCGCCCTGCTTTCCGCCATACCACACCATCTATGGACTTTCTAAGCCTCTCACCCGAATGCTTCAGAAAGCCAACTCCCTACCTTTTTTTTTGCTTCCAACTGAGTAAATCATCTCTCAAGAATAACCTTAACAATCCCTTCGAAATTTGCCCGTTCCATTCTACGACTTTAATTATTAATTTTAATTTATTCTAATATTTACTAAAGTTATTGTTAGTAGCTTGTACATATTAAGTGATTAATTAATAATTTATTTTACTTATTTTTCAGTAATTTTAACTGGCAGCTTGTGCCGAAGAGCTTGTTGTATAATAACATAAAAATTTCCGTACCATAAACACTATGAGCTGGAAACGATTGCTAAATTACTGCATATGAACGGATCTTAATTTGCTACTGTGCATATAATGGAATATTTCTTTGATGAGGGCGGAGATTCAATTTTAAAGTAAATCAACTTAGGGATCGAAAAAAACAAAACAAATCCGATTTGCGATTTGTAAACTTCTTTCTAACCACAACCCCTAGAGACCCAATTTATCAAATTAAAAGCATTACAGCAAATTCAAAGGAGGTGTAGTGATATACCAAAAAATTCATTTGGAATCTCTTTTTCCAGTTAACAAAATGAATTGCTTTGAAAGATTCCGCAAGTGATTCAGGTGTAAGGTGGTGAGAATATGAAGTATCTGCCACGTTACCGTATCGCAAACTATTCCTTACAGATTTTAACAAATAACTAGCAATAAACAGCATTCTACGACAAATATAACACAGCATATACTTGCTGTTGATAATGCTATGCTATACTTTTTGAACATGTTTCTCCAGTCGCTATTGGCAAACTCTGAATATGAAGAGCCCTCGTGCAGTGAAGGTAGTGTTAAAAATTTGATGATGTCGCCACACCTTTAAAAAACATTCAAGTTGTATTGTGAGCACCGATCCAGGGCATAGGGTTTCTATGAATTAAACATATTTCACTCCAAGAATGTTAGCCACACATTTATCAGATCCCATTGAATTCGGATTAAGCGTTACGTCTGAAATTGAATTGAATTATTGACATCTTTTCGCAAGACAGAATAGCGCCGCGTTTACATTGATGTTATTTCCAGTAGTAGGCGAGAGAAAATATAATGCTAACATATTTTAATATGTACTTAGTCTACTTACATAGCGAGCTCTTCAATGCCCAATGAGTGTAAAACTGTGGGAAGACTCGGCAGGGAATGACAGGTCGTTAGCTCCTTCTGACGAGGATAGTACAACGAAAAAACTATACAACGTTCCTCCCGTGTCGTCAGTCCACCTATAGTAAAATGAAAACCAGAAGCAAATTTAACTAACAAAAAGAATAGACGGGTGAGCCACACCTTCTTGAATTTTCTTTTATGCATGCAGATATAAAAACAGGAAGCTCACCTAAGGTAATGGCCTTGCGTGACGAACTGTCGTAAATGCATTCTACAATGAGTCTATCGCCGGGCATTGAACGCACAGGATTCGATAGTCGTCTATAGTCCTGATAGTTGGAATCGATATTTCTATCATAAGCGATTGGCGGTAGTTCTTCATTTCGACGAATCTAGTTTTAAGGTGTTTTATTTTTTTTTCACATAAATTTCTTTAAACTTCTAAAGGCTTACAAACCTGTCTCAATTTAACCTCTTTCCCAATCAGATGAGTCTGCATCATTACCGCAAAAATGTTGATTCCCTGCTGTGGAAAGGCATAACCCGTACAATCTTCAATACACTGTCCTTCTGAAATGACTCGTCTTTGCCCAGGAGGTATTATATGCCGCCAATTTGGCTCCATACCTAAATTATAATTCGTTAGCTTCAAGATGTTGCAAAATATAACTTTTTTTTTAAATATGACCGCCAAAAAATCTTAAGAACCGGGAACTGCAAATACGGAAAAACCAAAAATGCCATTAGAAAAATCAAATCCTAGTATTTATTAAAAAAATAAAATGTATTTATGGCATTATTCTAATTAAATCCACAGATGTGCTCGAAGGAAGATTACTGCGGCATCGTAGTATTTAGTATTTCTTTCCTCTTTTAGTTAGTTAGTGCCTACATTTTTTTTTCTTACCTCTTAGTATTCTGGACTATTGTTGTCAGATTAGTTATTTTCATATTTATTTGCCTGGCTGTGTTCTTATAAATTGTGTATTTTATTATTATTATTTTACTTATATCAGCCTACTTAAATTATCTTTCTTTATTTCTTTCTTTCATTTCATTTCTCCGTGAGTCGTTCTTTTTACCGATTGCTAATACTTGACTTCCTCGGTGGAATTTTCTAATTTAAATTTAATTTTTATTATGTATATTGTCTTATTGGAGTTTATTATTTGTTTCTTTTATTATAGTTAACTTATCTAGTTATTGTTGTTAATTTTCTTCACTATGATTGCACAAATTTTGTTGAAGACTTTTTGTAAGCAGAGCTGTGGTATTTCCTTCTGTCACTTGAATATCCGCAGTCTTATTTATTCATCCATCCCAGGATATCGCATATTTCGCAATGACCGCTTTCATAAACATGGAATTGGTGTGGCTATTTATGGGGTGTACACTTGAGCGTACGAATCTTCTCGAGGTCACAAGGGCCCGATACAAAGTATCTGCTGTTGAATCTGTAATGGGGGGATACGCCTTGTCATCTCGGTAAACGTCCACGTGTAAGTCTGGAACCATTTGTGGTTCACCTTGCTCAGATTGCCGCCCTATGCTTTGAGCATATTGTAGTTAGCGGTAACTTCAACATAGGTCTCCTGTCATATAATTACAGGAGCGCCGACTTTACGCGCAAAGGTAACTCAATAGGTTTGGAATACCTAAAAAATAATATTCCAACTTACTTCCATAGTTGTTCCTCCTCTCTCTCTGCTATACTTCTTTATTTTTGATAGTATGCTTAAGGTGACATTCATCATCAATCAGTCGTCCTTTCGACATCCGATCATGATTTTATTATCATGTCTTATCATATGCCCAAACGTAAACCGAACCGTCCTATTCCTAAATTTTACGATTTTAAATCTATTAACTACCTCGTTCGTACTGGTTGGCGACTTCCAGAGTCCGGCCTGGTATGAAATTTATTTTATGCATAGTGTTGACTCGAAAGTCCATTTTAACAATCTACTAATCCATCTTTTCCATAAGCACTGACACTAATAGGAAGCTTTTTGACCGTCAGCGTAACTTAGTTACAAGTACTATAGCGAAAACCAAAAAAACAGCATTTCGACTTTCTAACTCGAATGTCGTCTTCTAAAAAGCTATGGTCTCAGTTAGAAAGAATGATATTAGAACGTGCGGAATTACAACCAATTTGTTCCCTTGATGAATTGAATAACCACTTTTCCTGTTCTTTGGGGATTCGCGATCACCCTTTGGACGGTCTGTGGGCGAGGCCTTTTATGCGCAAACTATAAGGAATGATGATATATTGCTAACTCTGAAATCTATCAAGTTGGATGCTATGGGATTGGACTCAAACATATTCGTTTTCTTAAACTCTTGCTGCTGATTTTATGCCCTTTTATCACCGACATATTTAATTATATTTTGATTACGGGCGACTATTCGAATATTTGGATGATTGCTAAGGATAGCTGTCTCAAAATATTTCAGACTTATTAGCATTCTTCCGTTCCTATATAAAGTATTCGAGCAAATTGTTCAATGACAAATTTGTGACTTCATCGACAGGTATGATTTACTTTCAGCTAATCAGCATAGTTTTAGAGGGGGCATAGCACTGCCACCGCTTTGTTTCACCTGACTGAAAATATTAGAGATCAGGTAGATTCCGAAAACTTGACAGCTCTTGTGCTACTCAATTTCTCTAAGACGTTTGACTGTGGGGATCATAACACTATACTGAAAAAACTGGAATTGTGCTTTAGGTTCTCTAGATACGCGGTTACACTTATCTCGAATTATTTAGCGGGTCGATCTCAGTGTGTTGAGAGTGGTGGTTTGCTATCTGCGCTTGCTAACCTATCTATATGTGTTTCCCAGGGCTCTATTCTTGGTCCTCTTTTGCTTTCTCTCTATTTAGATGATATAAATTGTCTCGAGCTAAAATCGACCCGATTGGAATATGTTGATGATGTCCAACTCAATCTATCTGCTCCTACGGATGCAGCGTCCAAGAATATAAACTCGGAACTCGAACACCTGTCCAGTTGGGTTAAGCAGAATAATTTATTACTCAATCCGGGTAAAAGGCAGGTCGTGTTTGTTTATAAAAAGGCACTTGACAGGGATTAGTTGCCAACTACTATGTTAAGTAGTTTAGCTGTACCTTTTATGAATAAGGTTAGAAATCGTGTACTGAATCTGTACTTAAACAGTGTGCGGACTTGAAAAGATCATGTTTGTATGCTGTCTGCTTAAATATTTAGCATATTGAGGTAATGGTAGATTTCATTTCACGGTTACGCGATAAAATTAACTTCCTCAGCTCTGGTAGAACGGGTAATCTGCGATTGCCTAGATATAAATACAAGGTGGCGCGAAAGTCATCAACCTATCGGAAGATGCTATCATTTTTTGTAAATCAGTTCTGCTTTGACATTTGTGAAGTAATCAGATACAAAATATACCAGACTTGAATCGCTATATTCCTGAAGAACGCGGAATAATTGTTTCAATTTTTTGGCGGAATAATTCGTCGGTGATGTTGGGGCAGCGTGAATTTAACTGCAAATTTCCCAGTCGGCCGACACCAACTGGGCAAAAACTACGGCGTTCGCCTAGAAGAGTATGGGATAACATGAGATACTGTGAAAGACTTGAAGATGTTCCCGTACAAAATGCAGATTGTGCATCAAATATTAGCCGTTGACTGCCAAGCCATCCTGAATCTCGACCACGAGGAAAACAACTTTGCAACGTCCTGGGTACAGGGAGACGATCATTGAAGTCTCCCTATCGACGGAGAATCTGGCTGCACAGATGCAGGAACTGGCAGTTTATCGAAGATTTTACAGCCAGCGATTACCAATATATCACGTTCCGCGTGCATGGTATAGCGCCCCCCTAGATGCGGGGGTAGTCCGCTCCATCGTGGATGCCCTTTTCCCGACCCAGCCGCTGGAGCCTAATTGTGAAGCCGACAAGGCACTCGAGACTCCTCCCTTCACAATGGAGAAGCTCACGAAGGTCAAGGCCTCCCAGCAGAGGTGTTAAAGACGTTGATAGCGAGCCATCCAGAGCTCTTCCTGAAAATATATTACAATGCCTGCTTAAAGGCGGGAATCTGGCCTTCCCGCTGGAAGGCAGCTAAGCTTGTGTTAATCAGCAAGGGCAAAGGACCGATAGGGTCCCTCGGGTCATACAAACCTCTGTGTGTACTTACAGCAAATTCCTGGAGAAGGCCCTGAAACCTCGCCTCCGTACTGCTGTTGTGGCCACTGGAAACCTTTCCGAGAGGCAGTATGACTTTCGGAAAGTGTGGTGTCGTCGACGGTGCACTCTATCGAGGAGGTAGTCGACGCGACCTGGGCCACCGAGCGTGGAAACCATTATTCCCGCCCGGTGTGCCTACTGGTCACTCTGAATGTGCGCAATGCCTTTAACTCGGTGTGGTTGAGGGACGCGCTTAATTCGTTAGAGCGCGACTTCAGGGTTCCCCAGTATCTCTTGCAGATAATTGGGGATTACCTAAAGGACCGCATCCTCACCTACGACAGGGAGGGTGGACCGGAAACGAGGGTCCGGACGGCGAGAGCGGTGCAGGGCTTCATAGTGGATCCCGGCATAAGGAATTACACATACGACGAGATCCTACGTATGGAGATGCTAGAAGGGTATTTCCTGGTTGGGTATGCTGACGAGATTCTGCGTCTGGAGATGCTAAAACGGTCTTCCCTGTTTGGTTATGCCGACCACATCGCGGTGTTTTTTTACCGCCAGATATGTCGTAGCGGCTCAAATTCGGCTCAACCAGCTGATGCGTCAAGTCGGTCCCAGGTTTCGCGACCAAAGGCTGAAGTTGACGCTGGCGAATACCGCGCTCACCAAGCAAATAGCTCATAGAGAGCTCATCTAGAACAAAAATCTGTGACCGACGGTTTTAAGCAAAGATCATGAATTACTAGATGGGACGTAATCCCTTATCTTTTTTCGACCTTGGTCCCGTTAGCCCACCGGCCTTGCAGATTTTGCTAAAAGTGGATAGTAATAAAGGGCTCACACGTGAAAGAAAGACAAAAATTTAGGGGGAGGCGGAACGAAAATTGAAATCACGCTTCACCACCCAGAGCAGCGCACACGTTCGAATACGTTTGGTTCGCATTTAAAAATGCACAGTGAAAAAATGTAAGCAGCCCGCATCCGTATACATGCTCTGAGTGTGCTACCTGCCTGTTCCCCATTCTCAATTCAGGAATTCCCTATGCTGGAACAATGCCTGGGAACGGCACTAACACCATGCATGCAGAGGCACACAACGAGCCCGACAGATTGGCCCGCCTTTAAAAATGCGTGGTAAAAATTCGCTGCATTTTATTGCCTACACTGTAAGTGCTGTAAATGAGAATTTTTAGCTGCCTATTCTTATCTCTTTCGTTCTTATTGGAATTTGGATAAGACATAGGAAGCAGTAGTTCTTTGCTACTTTCTCTAATGGAAAAATTTTCCCCAGGCAGTTTTAGAAGTTGCATATGGGTTAGGGCTTTAAGCTTGTATAGAGAGTGTCCCATCTAGTATTTCATGATCTTTGGTTTTAAGTCTTCTTGCCTTGCGCTGGTTCCCATCGGTTCATTCTCTCGTATTAAGAATATCGATGCGGAGAAATGAAGAAATGAACAACCGAAACTTACTGAACGCTGCGAATGGGCTTCGGGCGAGTCCTCGGTTTTGTTTTGGTTCTGCTGACTAACATGTGTTGGTTAGAATACTTGTACTAAAGGGGAAAATGTAGTTGCCCATTGCAGGCTATGAATTTGAATCACTGCGTGAAGAATTTGAAGAAAACAGGGGTCGAAAAAAAAAATGATTGTCAATTTTTCAAATCAAAAAATTGTGAAAAATTTCTCCTTTTATATATTTGTTAAATAATTTTCTGAGTTTTTATTTTAAAAGCAAAAATCAAAACATAATTTTTATTTCTGATTTTGATTTTTACTGAAAAATGTATAACCATTACGGTCCCTAGAATAAAATTATGGTATGAACAAGCGGCATTAGCGGCATATTGCAACAATAACAGAGAACGAATAGATGCACATTAGGTATTCTTACATATTTATTTATTTTTTTTCATAAGCACAGAAAATGTTTTCGATTTCGTCATCAGCGGAATGTTTTTTTCTTAAATTAACATTCTCAGCAAAAAAATGTATTAAGAATCAAATAAAAAAATTAAACACACACACATCCGCTTCGAGAAACTTGTAGTCAGGGTCTTTTATTTTTATTTATTTAAGATTGTAAAATTCTCAATTTTGTTGATTTTGTATTTCAACTTTTAATTAATTTTTCTGATAGCCATCGACTATTTTTTCTTATTGAAATCATAAGTAAAAAATTTAAAATGTATTTTCTGTGTTCAAAATAGCTATTTCCTTCATCAAACCAAGAGTTCAATTTTTGGTTTTCTTTGTTTAATTTAAAACGAAAGTTTAACATATTCTTTTTAATATTTTTTTTAAGTACATATGTGTTTAAAGTTTTCAGAAAAAATCTTTGCCTGCAAAGATATAATGGAAAAGAACTCATCTGTTGGGGTTTGTAGCGTAAGCATTTGAGAAGTGTAATTTTTATTTATTTTAAACATTTTACTTCTTTGAGTATTTAATATCTCCTCTTTAACAAGAGTTTTACATTGGTGGCAGTTATTTTTTTGAAAAAATTTAAATAATATATATCATGCAAAATATCTTAGGGAATTTTGATTTCGCTCATCCTGATTATTTACCCAAAATGTTGAAGTTTCTCCAAAAATATATAAATCTTCTTCCATAATGCGGACATTTACTGAATCTGAGAAATGCTCACTAATTTCCAAATTCAAAATCAAGGTCATGTTATTAATTTCATCATCACAATCCGTTAATGTTGGTACAATAAAATTATCCTCATCAGGCTCGCAAGTAGATGAACTGGTTTGAATAGTAATAATTTTCATTGAAAGAATGTTAGCAACTATCTATTTATTTATTTATTTATTTATCGTTTATTATGAGCTACAATAAATTTAAAAACTAATTATAACAAAAGATTAAAATTAAAGTTAAAATAATATTATAAATTAAAATTAAAGTACAGAAATGATAATGGGAGAGAGCACATGTAAGGGGAAGAGATAGAAGGTTGGTGCGAAGCGGAGTAGAGAGACCTTTTAAGGACGGGTTTAATTTAATTTAATTTATTTATCGCTTAATACAAGCTACAAACAAAACAAACAGTTTACTTAAATAATATAATATAATAAACTAGAGAACAAGAGAGAGAGGAAAGAGAGAAAAGAAAAAGAACAGGCAACATTAGGAGGAATTAAGGGCATTCCTGAGAAAAGATTTACTCAGGTGGAAGTCAAAATAGGGGTGGCAGTTAGCTTTCCGAAGCATACGGGTGAGAGGCTCAGAAAGTCCATAGTTGATACGGTGACAGGTCAGGACAGTCAATCACCGGTAAGCAGTTGATGAATGAAGTTAATATCAGCAAGGTTCCGCCGCTTCCACAGGGGCTGCAAGTTGATCAGCAAGAGGCGGTTTTCGTAGGGGGAAGGTTTTGATGGTCAGACCAGGGAAGGTCACGTAAAGCGAAGCGAAGAAACCTACGCTGGACAGTCTCAATCCTATTGATTCGATTGGATTGAAATGGTGACCACACTAGGCAAGCATATTCAAGGAGAGGCCTGGCGAAGGTAACAAAGAGGGATTTGGCTACGTAGGGATCAAAGAACTCCTTGGAACAACGCTTCACAAAGCCAAGCACGGAGTTGGCT
Source organism: Philonicus albiceps (assembly GCA_963969385.1). Taxonomy (NCBI): domain Eukaryota; kingdom Metazoa; phylum Arthropoda; class Insecta; order Diptera; family Asilidae; genus Philonicus; species Philonicus albiceps. The sequence continues at coordinate 27,059,611 of OZ017772.1, read as the reverse complement.
CTAGCAATCACGCAGTCAATGTGTTCACGAAAGTTAAGTTTGCTATCACAAATGACGTCTAGATCGCAAAGAGGGGATACGAAGGGGGTAGGTTCATCAGATAGCCGATAAACTCTAGGGGAAGAAGAGGGGCGTCTACGGGAGTAAGTGATGAATTGCCATTTAGAGACATTAAGCTCAAGAGAGTTTTTATTACACCAAATGATTAAATTGTCGAGGTTAGCAGTCGGCAGTCAGAGGTAGACGATATCCGTTTGGAGATTTTCATATCATCCGCGTATATATAAATGTCCATGTGCTGAATAACACATTCAACATCATTGATACCCACAATGTAAAGCAACGGCCCCAAGTTGCTACCCTGGGGGACCCCAGAGTTGGCCACAAGAGAGTTGGAAGAAGAGGAACAGAAAGGAACCCTGTACTGGCGTTGTTCAAGATAAGACTTTATCCAGGAAATAAAGAGGTGATTGAAGCCAAGGGAGTGTAGTTTGAAGAGAATTAATTTATGAGAGTTTTATCAAACGCCTTGCTGAAGTCAGTAGCAATGATGTCAACTTCGTCACCATTCTCCAGAGCACACAATGTTCTAGAGACGAAGTGGGTAAGGTTGGTGGTAGTCGATCTGCCCTTTAGGAAACCATGCTGGGACGGGGAAAAAATCGATTTACAGTGAGAGAACAAGCAGTCGTAAACGATACTTTCAAAGAGTTTAGGTATACAGGAGAGTTTGGAAATGGGACGGTAGTTGGAGATCTCAATCTTGTAACCCTTTTTATGGATGGGGATGATAAAGGAGTTTTTTCACCTGGTCGGGAACCTTGAACTCAAAAAGGGTGAGATTCACATTGCTCATACCTCTAGATCTTATAATGTAGAATAAATTTTCGATGGCATCAGTATTTAATATTGAAAAGGCCAAATAAAAAATGCCATTTGATCCATTCCATAAATCTTTGGCAATTAGTAAAACTGCTGAAATAGAAAGCATTATTCCTTGTAAGCAAAAAACCTTTGTACTTGAACAGTATATAACGGCACAAAAGTAAGTATTTATTTCCTCTAAATACAATTGATTGTGTGATTGTGATTATTCTCACATAGCCCTGAGCGGTAATAGTTTTTATTATTTAATACGTGACTCTTCCAACAATCAATTAGTTTATTTATTTTGTCTACAAATGTAACAGTAGCAATTGCAATATCCTTGCAATTTTCAAAGTGAACCATTTGAATTAAAGTTTGAATAGCTGAAGCAACGGTATGGCAAAATATGTATTTTAGTTGCGTGTTTAACTTTCATTTTCTCAAATAAATTTGGAAAAATATGCTTCAGTGTTAACTTTGGACAGAGTCTAGTTGAACCATAATTTTAATCCAATTCGTACAATTTCACAATACTCCAAGAGACTCTACCATCAGGAGTTTCTATATCGTTCTTCATCAAAATATTACGCAAAGACTTTACCATATTAAATGAGGAGCATGTTAAAAGACATATATTTTTTTGTTCTCAAACATAAAGTAAGGCAATTCGGGAATAATGTTCAATTTGTTAAAGCAACCCGTTTCGATCTAAAATCGTTGTTACGCCCATCATCCAAAAATCCTTCGATTTCATCCTTATGCAAATTATGTTCTAAACCTTTTTTAATGGATATAATAAAGTTGCTTCTTTACTAATTGTGTCCATATATTGAACCATTGCTTTTAAATTACTAATCAAGTTTTCGTTCATACCGGGTTTAAGAAACTTAATTTGTGCCCACCTATAATTAGGCCCTTGAAGGTAAGTTTAATTCAAGGTTTTGCCTTAAATATTTGTATGTCCTTGCAGAGTATAAATTAATACTTTGAGCAATGCAGTTTACGTTTTCTTCCCAAACTTTTTTGCAAAATGTTTTAGAATTGCGGCATATTATCAATAACATCACTTATGTCATTTTTATTAACTCTTTTGGTCGCGATAATAGTTCTTTGACTCCTCTTTTTATTTCTCCACCCTCTTTCAGGGATGCAAAGACCCCACTAGCCGCCACTGCGAGGCCAAAAAACTGGCATCCACCCCCTTGGAACAGGAGGAGGACAAAAGGCAAAAGTAGATGACACCGAGGTCTGCTATAAGCAGGCTGAAAAGAAGCGTAAGAAGGAAAAGGGAAGGAGGATAGAATAAAGGGAGAGCTAAAAGAGGAGAGGACAAGGAGACAAAAATGGGCTACATAAGCTCTTCCAAAACTTCCTCAAGATACTGCGAGAAAGAAGCACGCGGTCTCCAGAAAGAAGAAGAGGAAGAGAGCGGCAGGCCCCCGCTATGAGGCCATTCTAATCAAGAACTATGCCGAAGTGCTGGCCGTGGTTAGAAGGAGGGCAACCCAGCAGCCACTGGAACCGAAGGGAGGGGGTACAAAGCTGCGTTCAGCGTCGCCTTCAAGAACTTTCTGGAAGGCAATGCATCGGTGCGCAGCTTTGAACCGACGGAGACGATCGAAATCCGGGATCTGTGTGTGATACTCAATCCTTTCTTTTTTGGTCCATTGTCTACATCCCACGCCCATCCACATTAGTTCATTTTAGTTTCATCTGACCAAACCACATTCACTCTGTCGTCAGCGGTGAAATGTTTAGAGCACTATGCAAAAGCTAAATGCAAAATCCGATGCCTCTTCGCTAGCGGTGACGTAAAATTACTCCAGTTCTAATGGATTGAGTTAAACCTACTTCTCTTCGCACATCGTATATATTTTTACACAGGAATATTTAAATTTTTCGAAAAATTAATCACAGTTCATAAGATTTATACTATAAAATTGTTCACTAGAATTCTAGCTAAGTTCTTACTATATGGTCCTAGTAGAGGGTGCTTCTTGAGTATAAAACCAGAAAATTCACTTTGTGGGTCATCGCCCTTATTGGAAAGCAATTTTTCGCTATTATCTCGAAAACCGTTGATCTTACAATAAAATTATTTTTCATGAAGAACTAAATACCCTATTTCTTTCCCTAAAGATCCTTTTTCTAAATGTAATAATTTTTTTATTATAATATCTTAATTTTGTTTTTAAATAGTTTGTTCTCAAAATATATCACAAACCGTTTGTGAAAAAAACTTGTTCTCAATGTTATCTACAAATTTTATCTGTTAGGTTTCCAATTTGGGAAATACACCGCGACAAACTGTGGTTAAATAATGCCCATACTAAGGAAACGGAATGGCACTGGCATTTGTAATTTGTCGGACCTGAGTTTAAAGCACTCACCTATGGATAAGACTCCGGCATCATTCGGCCTCAGCGAGTGGGTGAAATAAATTTTTAAACCTGAATTATCAACCACTTGGCGAATGTGTAATTTGGTGAAATCGGGACTCGGATTGTAGTAGTGAGTCTCCATGAGATAGTACTTGGCCTTTTTTGATTCCAAGGGGTACCCAACTTCGTCAGGAAAAGTAAAACCCTGCGATAGATAATAAAACATTATCGCTTAAAGTATAACGAATTTTTACACCTTTGTGGAATTTTGCCACAATATTTTTACAACTGATTTACTTTTAAGGGTGGACTCACCTCAGATCCTCGAGACCAGGTTGCCACTATAGCGTTGCAAGCTAATTGTATACTGTATTGCTTAGAACACTGGCGGCCCTGTTCGCGGGACATTTGCTCTAGTGGGGGGGCGTTCTCTTGGCACTCGTATAGCATTATATGCTGCAAGTACTGTGAACTGGACGCTGAATCAATTACCGGATCATACTATAAATAAAATTAATATTTAATTTTTCAGTTTTCAATTTCACAAAATTTAAATAACGCAATTTTTTTGCCTTACACGAATTAGGTGATGCTTTCGATTTATATCCTCCAACTTGAACATTTTACACCAGTACAGCGTGTCGCCTCCACTGGGGAGCTCTACATCTTCGTTTCGAAGCTCTAGTATCCTAATGCGGTCATCTCTTAGAGGGTGCCGCTGGAATTTTTGGGTTAAAAACAACGGCCGATATTCCTTTACTGCTTCGAGAGGATTAGGAAGTGTTCCTGGCAATATGGAGCCCTGATGTGGCTCGTTCTTATGGTACATGTATATTATTCGCATTGTGTCATTCTGCAAAAGAACAATTCGTTTATATATAGGAAAAAAATTCGAACAATGCTGCAATAATATTATAACGTTTGTGGTCTCCAAAAATGTAAATTTTAATAAAATTTTAATGAAAGGTAAACATACAGAAAATATCTAAATCTTATGGAACACTATTGTATTTTTAAAGTACCCCGTACAAAACATATGAAAACACTTTTAAAAAAAATAGAACTATCAGACAAATTTTGGCGGGCACTTTGAACATCTAGTAAAATATAAGAATTTAAAGTAAAAAGAGTACTAGAAGATTTTTAAATTCGCCGTGTCGTGTGTAACATTGAACACAAAGTTTTAAATGTATGGTTCGAAACATCACCATATATGCAGTTTTGAGAGATTTAAATGCAATGTTAAGCATACTGTGGCCACCATTTTATATTTTTTAAGAAAAAATTGCACAGTTAATTTGCTGAAAATTTTATATGTGTAATTCCAGTGACATTCTGAACAAAAGTCAAGAAGTGTTTGCAATTGTTAAATTAAGAAGTAATGTAAAAGAAAATATATTATTATGTATATAGTATAAACGTTAAACAATTTAAACAAGAGTTTAAACAACAAATTTAATGTTTTATTTTTCAAATAAGTTGAAGATTACATATTTCCATAAAATTTGATCTATAGATTATGAATTCATAAATAAAAATATTCAAGCAGCTGCAAATTTTCGTGAAAAATCTATTTAAAAAATATTAATAACAAAAAAATTATTAAAAAATATAGCTTTCTCATACATATAAGCTTGATTCCTAATCTAAAAATATTAAATGCAATTTATCTCTATAGCTCTTAATGAGCATGCATTTGTTTTATTCCTTATTAAATCACAGAATATTTCGAAATGATTTAGCATTTTGTATTTTTGTATAATAGATCACAATTCAAGCTATCCTTTGAGAAACATTCTAAACTCCTTGATCAAGCTAAGTTTTTCAAATCTTTTTCATAAATAGTTAAAATATGCTTAAATTTTTTAATCCCATTTTTCTCCAAAAGAAAGAAAAGAAATGATTTGCCAATTCTTCAAGAAAATATTGATGCAATTTAATTGAAAATACTGCAAGTTGATTACGAAAAAATTCATCTTTAGAAGTGCTCATTTCCTTTTTGATTTCCCTTGATAAGCATTTTCTTTGAACATTAAATAATTGTGTTTTTACCAGAGATCTAGTAAACTAGTTAACAGTATTTACTCAAACAATTCTTTAGGAGTCCATAGCGCCTTTCTGCAGATATCTAGAACCTTTTCGCTTAGACATTTTTAGTGCCCTTCTATTTTTTTTTTTTTTATTTTGATTAGATTTTCATGTTATGAGATATGTAAATTGTTTGCTGTAGGAATATTATTCAACTTTCAAACATAGTTAATTCTTTTATAATCCAAAAAAAATCTTGTGGCCTGTGACCGAAGGATATTTGCAGAGTAATTATATTTAATGCCGCCATATTACAAATGGAACATTAGCATTACTTACGGACTTTATTGAGCTGTACCGGACTTTAAAAACACAGAGGCAATAATGAGCTCAAAGTAGGAAACGATTAATAACGAAATAATGTGAAATTATAAATTATGAATTTATTTATTATTTATTTATTTATTTATTATTTATTTTATTTTATTTTTTTTTTTGTTTAGCAAAATCCGAAAAATTAACGTAACGGCCCCTATTTTTCCATTAGCTAAGTTATTAACGCAGACTTATTAAAAAGTATTGTCACTATTTTTGATCCCAGTCTATTATCTGCCGCGCTTTTTTCAAATTACAATAACTAAGGTAATATTTGGAATATTAGCAAGCTTAAACTCTTAAAAAATTCAAATACCTTTTTTATTTGGCAATATGTAATCATATCGAATTTTTTCAAATTAAAAGCTAATTCGAAAAGAACATCGAGGGAAAATTATAATGTTTTGAAATAAACAAACTTTGTAAAACTGTTATTTTTCGAGCTTTTATGAACGATTTATAATGACTTGTCGTTATAAAAAAAGAACAAATGAGAATAGAATAAGAACAACTAATCATGCTTATCTTAGAAACGGTCAATTTAGATAAGTAGATGTGATAAACGATGCAATGTCATATAAATATGTCACTCCATAATTTAGGCTGGAAAATTGAAAAATTAAGAATAAGGTTAAATAAAAATTTTACCATTTATTACACCTAAATATCAGAAAGGAAATATACTCACACACATAACTCGGCTTTAAAATAGCTAAGTGCTTCAAAAAATCTTACATAGCACTCATTTTAGTATTCTTCGTTTGGTTCGATTTGCAGTTAATATAATGTAATAAATAATTTAGGATGAAATTGAAAAACTATGTGAATATCAACATTTTAACAAGCAAAATCATTAAAATTTTAGTTGTTGATACCGGTAACTGTTTTGTTTTTAATTTTGGTTTTTGGTATCAGTTATTGGTTCTGTTAAATTTATTGTAATCATGTTAAAAGCATTTGATCGATACTTTCCAAACTTTAAAGCCAATTTCCCACAGAGATTGTAAATGAAAGTCTAGTCAATGGAAAGTTTGTTCGCAGTTAATAGGCATTAAAGAAGGGAAATTCTTAGTCAATTAACAGTTTGTAGAAGGGAAATTCAATTCAGTAGACAATTTGTACAATATAAGATACTTTTTTCTTTAGTAGGACTAACTGTGGAAACAAAGTTTCAAACTACAAATAATTTGGAAAAGGCAATTAAGTTATATCATTTTTTTTTTCACACCGTACTTTCGACCGAAAATACATAATTATACATATCCAGGTACAAATTACTTTATTTTGTTATACTAGCATTTCCTACTAAGTACGACTTTACGGCTAGGGCACCAAGTAAGAGCAATGAAAATAATAATGATAATAACGTATCAGATTGCTCAACCAACGTTACTGACTCAAAAAATAACCAGTTAAGTCTTAATAGCGTCCCCGCCCTGATTCTCGGTTCCCGTTTGTCGGTTCTTGAGTTAAGAGCAAAGATCAAGAAGTACAAATGTGACACTCTCTATACAAGCCCAAAGCTCTAACCCATATGCAATTTCTAAAAATGCCTGGGCAAATTATTCCCACTTGATAAAGCTGCAAAGAACTATAGTACTGTTTCCCATGTCTTATCTAAATGCCAATAAGGACGAAAGGGAGAAGAATAAGCAGCCAAATATTCTTATCTACGGCACTTACAGTGTAGGCAATAAAATGCAGCGTTTTTTTACCATGTATTTTTAAAGGCGCCACAAAGCCTCTGTTGTACTGTGTGCCTTTGCATACATGATGTTAGTGCCGTCCCCGCAGGCATCAGGCATAAGAAAACCTTGAGTCGAGAATGGGGAAGAGGCAGGCAGCACACACAGAGCATATATACTATAGTATACGGATGCGGGCTGTTTAAATTTTTTCAGTGGATTTTTAAAGGCGCTACAAAGTCTTCGAGCGTGTGCGCTGCTCTGGATGGTGAAACGTGGTTTTAGTTTTCGTTCCGCCTCCCTCTAATTTCTGTCTTTCTCTTTCTTTATTACTATCTACTTTTAGCAAAATTTGCAAAGTCGGTGGGCTAACGGGACCAAGGTCGAAAAAAGATAAGGGAATACGTCACGAGTCACATCTTGTATTTCATGATCTTTGAATTAAGAGAGTCCAAGACTTCGCTTATGTCTGACCTTGGATACTGCTAAAAAGTTATAAAAAAATGCAAATACAAAGCTCTGATCGTCATTGATTGTTTTTATGAGCAACTTAGATAATGAACGGAAGCCAGACTGCATAAAGGCACGCAATAACTTAATGGCCAATTAAAAACACGCAACTGCAAGTAAGCTAGCAGACATGTACTAATGATGAGCACAATAAAACGCACACGGCACAGAAGGATAAGTAGCTCTAAGTTCGCGAACTAAAACTTTTACGGCGAGGTTCTGTTCATGGCAGTCGCAGTGAACAACCTTAAAGCAAATGTAAACCGTGTAACGCTAGTTCTAATTTAAAGCATAATACTAATATGCACCTGATATATATGTTACAGATTCACAATTGTTTTTCATGCGATGTCATCAACTTAAGGGTGGTCTAGAATTTTCAAACAAATTATTTCTTTTTTTGTTTTTGATATTTCGAAGGTAAGGTTATTGAGAGTATTTCAAGTTCTACAGCCTTATTAGCAGGTAGCGAACGAAGGCCTTTTAAATTATCATTACTTAAAACTTATTTATCTCGGAACAATTTTTTTTGAAGGGTGTTGTAAAACAAAAAAAAAAAACTATTCAGCCGAATAATCTAAAATTTTGATAGTGAACACCAGTGGCTACCGCCGGAACTAGAATTAAAATTTTATTTTAAAAAGTTCGTACTTTTTACACATGTTTTAAGAGTTTAAATTTCAAAAGCGCGTAATTCTGTCAATTTTCAACTATTTCTTCTAGTTCTGGCCATAACTCTGCACTCATACTGATTGATAATTTTTTTGGTTTTTAATTATCAAAACAATTGAATTGTCAGGGGCCTCGGATGACATATCTGGCTGAGCGGTTTGGCTGTCATGCACTAACTGAGCCATTCTGAGGTTGTAGGTTCGATTCCCATATGAAAGCTTTGATTAAAAAGTAAAAATAACACAGAAAATTGCCATATGGGCTTAGTTCTCGAATACGCGAAAATAACAAAAGCAATTTGAGAATTTTTATAATTGCCACATATGTGAGAAATCCTTTGCGGAGAAAGAAAAAATGGTGCGAGATCATTGTCATTTAACCCGCAAATACAGAGGCTCTGCTCACAAGAGTTGTAACATTAATTTTCAGGATTCTCGAACCATTCCTGTGGTCTTTCACAACTTGTGTAATTACGATGTACAGTGGTGTTCATATAAATAGCACAACAAATTTCCAAAATTTCCATTTCACACTATACAAATAATTTATTTTGGGCACAATATCACAACGTCGCAAAGGTTGTACCGTTAAAAATTATCTTCAAGTGAAATAACAAAAATTAGCCCACAGGCTCAGTTGTTACAGCCTTTCAATCGCGCACGTGTTGCAATTCTAGTATCAACGGTATATTGGACCAACACCAGTATAAAGATATTTTAGAGCATACGATAGAGCCCTTTGCTGATGAGTTTATGCCCTTGAACTGGAGGTTTATGCATGATAATGATCCTAAGCATTCTTCACGGATAGTGAAGAATTGGCTTACGGAGCAACGAATTTCTGTTCTTGATTGGCCCGCCCAAAGTCCCGATCTGAACCCGATCGAGAACCTTTGGAACGACGTCGATTTAATGGTTCAGGATTCGAATCCACGAAATTTAAACGAGTTGTGGAATATTATAGAGTCCACTTGGAAAAGTATTCCTTCAACGCGATGTAAACGCCTGGTTGAAAGTTTGCCCCAACGATGTTTAGATGTTATCAGAAATAAGGGATATTCTACGAAATATTAATCATATTAAACATAATTTGGCAAAAAATATCATTTATTTTCAGTTTCCTCCATTAATGTAAAATAAACACCGAAGTGTGCTATTTAATTGAACACATAGTTTTTCAGTTTTTTTTGTTGGTATATTTTTCCAAACTTATTTTCATCTGAATTCGTATTTAGTTTTATTTGAAATAAATCTAATTATAAAATTAATTTGCTTTTGGTTATGCTATTATTATATTAGAGCCCAACAGAGGGGTTTCTTATTGTGAATTTCATATGTGCTATTTATGTGAACACCACTGTACATTCACTCATAAAAGATGTGTCAAGCGCTATACCTGGAAATTTAAAAATAAATCCAATAGCACAGAGAAATACATATCTACGTTAAAAAGCGTAGAAAGTTACGAAACAAGTTTTAAATTTATTGGCTCTTCTCGGTTCATTGCACTAACATTGGATAAACTAGCGTTTTACTTGCAAGAAAAAAGAATCGTTCGTTCAGACTACCCGCGTCTTAATAATTAAAAATTTAAATTTTTAACAAGAAAAGGTGTATTCCCATACGAGCATATACAGAATTGGGAAAATTTGCAAGAAACACAACTTCTACCTTTGATCAATTTTATTTTATTTAATTTATTTTACTTTATCGGAATGTAACTTTAATAAGGAGGAACATGAACTTGCGCTTATGATATGGCAAGAGTTCGAAATCAAAACATTAGACGAATACAGCGATTGATATATAGACGTACTTTTATAGCAGACATATTTGAAGATCCAGGTCCAGATCTAGATCTGGATCGTGCGCAACAACATTAGCTTGGAAGGCTGTGTTAAAATATACGGAGGTAGAGGTGAATTATACATCAGTGACGTAGACATCCTCATGTTTTTGGAAAAAGGCATTCGCGGCGGTCTAACACAATGTTCCAAGAAGTATGCAAAAGCTAACAACAAATATATGCAGGAATATGACCAAAATCAGCCAAATATATTCGTTGCGTATTTTGACGTTAATGCAATGTACTCTTGGGCTATGTCGCAATATTTTCCACAAGAACAACTAAGGTAAAGATGTTGGTACTTTAAATTATTTAAAGATTTAAATACACCAGATGACTTGGATATATTCTAGTAAACTTAGGATATCCCGAAGAAATAGATAAAAAGATTTACCTATGGCCCCACCAGGCTGCAAAGAGCAAAGATGGCTACTTTGAATAATAAGAAAAATTATGTAATGATTTATAGAAATTTAAAACAATATTTGTCAGAAAGTTTAAAAAATGCAAAAATTCACTCACAAAGCTTTAAAATTTAAACAATCAAACTAGGTGAAAAAATATACTCTTATAGATCTATAACGCGAAATTGCGCAAAAATAATTTTGTGCCATGCAGTTTTTCGAAAAACGATAGAGAATGTTTGACTTCGACGCAACATTAAACTCAAAACACCACGGAAAGGTCGCGGAAAGAGCGGAGGTATTAATTTCAAAACCAAATTTCGATTCGCGCACTATTTTTGACGATAATTGCGATAGAACTTCTAGGAACTGAGGTGCTTTTCAACAAACCGATATTCGTAGGAATGTGTATTCTAGAAATATCGAAAACTGTGTATTTATATATTTATTTATTTATTTATATTTATTTATTTTCGCTTAATACAAGCTACATAGTAATAACGCTTAAAGATTAGGATTAAAACTAACTAAAGGCAAATGGGTGGAATGCCTAAGGGAGGGCTAAGGGAAGAGGGGAAATCACGTGAGACGGTTGAGCTCAAACCTCAGAGATGATTTGTGGGAGAAGGTAATGCATTGACATTTGGAGATGTTCAGCTCGAGAGAGTTTTTATGGCACCAGATGCCAAAGTTATCGAGGTCGAGTTGGAGAAGTTGGGTGTCCGTGGAAGAGGAGATGAGTTTGGAGATTTTAATATCATCGGCGTAGATGGAGAGGTCAGAGTGTTTGATAATACGCTCAACATCATTAATAGCCAGGATGACAAGTAAGGGACCTAAGGGGCTACCTTGAGGGACTCCCGAGTTGACCACAAAAGAGTTGGAGGACACAGAGCTGAAGAGTACCTTGTACTTGCGGTGAACGAGTTAGGACTCAACCCAGGCAAGAAAGAGCTGATTGATGCCAAGAGAGTGAAGTTTGAAGAAGATTAGCTTGTGCGAGATTCTATCGAACGCCTTGCTCAAGTCTGTGGCAATGATGTCGACTTCAACGCCGTTTTCCAAGGCACAGAGGGTAGTGGAGACAAAGTTGACGAGGTTAGTGGTAGTTGATCTACCTCTGAGGAAGCCATGTTGGGATGTGGAGAATAAGAATTTGCAATGAAAGAACATACAATCGTAGATGATGCTTTCAAAGAGTTTGGGTATGCAGGAGAGTTTGGCAATAGGACGGTAGTTGGAAATGCCGCTTTTACCTTTCTTATGGATGGAGATGATAAAAGAGTCCTTCCACCTGGCAGGGAAAATGCCTTGGGTAATAGAAAGTTGAAAAATGAAGGTGAGGGGAACGAGCAAGTGTTGAGCACACTCCTTTAGTACAATGGCAAGGATACCATCGGGGCCAGGATTGTGATCATCCGTAAGGGTATTGATAGAGGTTGCCACCATTACGGGGTCAATAATGATGGAAGCCAGCGAGGTCTGAGGACTTGAGCTCAAGAAATGGAAATAGCTGGCGTCAGACTCGGAAGAATGGTCACTGAAAGATTGACTAAAGTGAAGTGCGAAGAGGTTGGCAATAGCGCGAGGGTCGGAGGAAGAAGAGTCATTGAGCTTGAGAGTCGAAGGGTAGCCGTTGGATTTTCTTTTATATTCTTTTATATTCTATTTGAATTTTTTTCAAGCACCGCATTGGCACAAATGCAATTTAAATGCTATCTATAACCTTTAGTTTGGTCATTACAGTTCTAAAGTTACGGAAATTACGACAAATGCTTTTGGGGTTTTTGAAATAAAGCAAAAGTGTTTACAAAATATTAAGTAAAGTGTATAATTTTACTCACATTTTGTTTGTTAAAAAAATCGACAAACCACGCCCATTTTTACCCGTTAAGGCAACTAAATTTTAAAAATGTTTAGTTTTAAAAATATTCAGTTAAACATTTTTAACTTAGCTCTTATACAAATGGGCATTAGTGACCAAGAGCTAGTACTAAGAAAAATATGAACAAAATTTGACCCACGTCTCATAAAGGTTCGCTATCCCTGGTCTAGGTATTTCTTCAAACAGGATGATTTCTGCAGTTGGCGAGTATTTCCTGACAAATGAAGCCTTGATTTCACCTTTCACATACACTGTTGTGTTTTTAAATCTTGAAAACATTTCAGGTAAATTGTTGTAGCTGATGTCTCCATCATTCCAACTTAGACCATTCATATTTTGCATGTCATACTGAATCTGTCATCTTGCCTATGATGACAACTCCTGATATGGGTAGGGGTGCACGAAATGATAAGCATCTGGGATGATCGGTCCAACAGCAAGGACGGCAAGTTCTTTAAGAAAGTACTGGCCATTGTTCCCGCAAACAAACTGTATGTCCAGAATAAATTTATTCATACTATCAGTTGGCGCAAAAATGCAGAATGAACTGGTATTCCATGCGTATATTTATATATGTTTTTAACTCAGTAAGTTACGGATTTCGTCGCTACAGTTGCAGCCAGTATCGTTGTACAAATACATTTGATAAGTGTCAAATGCAATTTCTTCAGGAAGAAAATATTTTAAGTCCCGGTCGTAGCTGTTTAATTTAGCGCACAAGAACAGATCACAGAAAAATTCAATCTCGATTTTACCGGTCAAATATAAAGCGCATATAGTAACGCCACGGTGAGATTTCACCTTATTTCTTCATGTATTTGTTTCAACCAGTAATTTCTTTTAAGATTTTCTAAACCATCACTGTGAATATTTTTTAAATAACATGCAACACATTTAATCGCACTAAATGAATCATAGGCCTCACATGTCCATATTATCGGCTCAGAAGTATTCTCGCCTTCACATGTCCACATTTTTGAGGACTGCTAATGCTACTTGACTCCCAAGTTGATCCCATGCTGATATTTAGCTGCTGCTGATGGTGTTTGGCTGCTTATACCTTGTACAATTTGTCTTTTAGCGTTATGCCTGCCTAAAGTACAATCATTCTTATAATAACATAGATCTTATGGATTAATAGTAACATATTTTTTTAAAATATCTTCTTACTCTACATTATATGTCTATCTGCAATACATCTAAATTCTAGTTAACAATTTTTAAAATTTTGAGGGCTTAGTCGGAAGTGAGGCAGATTTTGAAACAATTTTTATACGGTATATATATATAAAGTAATCTTCAGTGACAACTCTTTTATCAAAAGTGAAAGAAAAGCGCTTTTTCTATACTGAGGAAATAACAACTCCGGGTCGTTTTCTTCTAATTTTTTTTTCATTTTTTACACATAATATCTTGAGCGCTTTCATCGCCAACTATTGATTTTAGGCGCTCAAAGTTAACAGTTTTGGAATTTCAAAATTTATTGTTATTCCTTTGCACTTGGTAATATACTCAGGACCATTTTCAGTCGCAATTTTGAAGCTGTAGATTTTAGGTCTGGTGCTTACAAATTCAGAAATAAAGGCGCTGGGCCCAAAACATTCAATATCGCCAGGTAGATCACCTAAAAACTCGGAAACTGTAATTGGAAAGGGATTTTCTTTATTATCTACAAATACCAAACTATCTGTATCTCAATAAAGAACATTATCCCCCACTTTTTCCAATACTTCATAAAGCTTAAGTCTGGCAAACGTAGTTGTATAGGCAGCAATAGGAAGATTTACGTGGGGGAGCATGTTAAGAATTTCTTGTATATATTTCCACGTAACCCACATAGTATCTTCATTAATCGGTTGTAAAGCACAAATCTCAATACCGGTTGATTGTATAAAATCACGAAAGTCCTTAAAATTATTTAAAACCTTCTTGTAACTTCTGTCCTCCCTTTGTGCGAATTTTCCCCAGAAAGAATTCAGACAAATTTTTGCAGTGTTACGTCTACTGGGATTTTTGCGAATTTGAGCTTTATCCAAAACGATGTTTTCTCTCACCTCATAGGATTTTAAAATACTATCTTTCTCTTCTTCAGTTATATATTTAATACCCCCCACCCAGTCGCCTCCTGTTTAATTTTTAAAAATGTATTAACGTATTCTGCAAACAGGCCAGCGCTTTTTTTACTGGGTCATAAACAGTATAGTCATATTTCCAAACTTCAAAGACTTTCTTTATTTTATAGCCTTTCTTTACAGCTAGGGCTACCTCAGGTATAACCCATGTACCGATAATTTGCCTTTCTTCTTGGTCGTGATGACAAGAAGAGACTCTATTTTCATCTGCACATTTTCTACGTAGTGCAAAATATAGTTTTAGGTTAGTTTTAAAAGGCAGCATATGGTGGAACAACAGAACACATTCATTATGAAGCTGTGCATTGACAGAATCTCCGACACTATTGGCAGGTCATCATTTTGAAATATTTGTGGGTACCCAATAGGGTAGGGTGAATATTTGTTAACATACGGATATAGACTTGTGAAGTTTAAATACCGTATTATTTCCTTATTTTTGACTTTATGGTATAGTTTAAATACCTCAGTACGTCCGCTAAAAACAGCGGAACGAGGGTTAAGAGGAAGTGCAATATTTGCAACTTGCATATTTAACATTTGAGCTTTGTCAGGATTTTCTTTTAAATATCGTTTAAATTCACACTCCCAAATAAATACTAAATTATAACCATGTTGCTTGTACTAATAGTCTCAAGCTTTCGGTCTGTGAAAACAAACAAAAAATTCGTAAACAGTATTTATTTTACAATTAAAACCGTCTACTCTCTAACTTTATTTCACCTTTATTATTCGCGGAGACAATTTCAACACCTGATTTAATGCTTTCCCAAGTAAGCCATTTGGACGCAGTCACTGAATGATTTTGGGCCTTAAAGTAGCCATTTTTATACCTAAAAGATAATTTTTACGATAGACTAGCATACAAGTTGATGCAATAATTAAAGATTCTATAAAAGGATTTATTTGTGTTATATCAAGAAATTCTTGCATAAAACGAGTACACCCTAAACATCATCATTTATGCAATATTTCAAAATTTCTTCTCGATTATTGAAAACCCCTTTGGACTCGAAGTCATACCAATTTAAAAACCTCTCTCCCTCTTTTACCTTCATGGCCCGTATTACAGGGGAAAGGTAACTTCCGATGTATTCAATGTTTGCTACAGTGTTAAAGTAATAAGGGTAACGACCCTGTACCATATATGATCTTTAATATTAAAAACCTCAGCAAACTTGGAAAGAGGAAATGCTAGCAAATTTAAAAAATTAAATTTAATAATAATAATAATAACAATTAATATATATATATATATATATATATATATATATATATATATATATATATATATATATATATTTGTTGACTGCGAAAGTACGCAAGATACTTTATATGAGAACAGCGTTAAAAAGGAAGCTTTTTGCATTTTGTAAACTTAATTGTTGCACAACAAATATGCTATTACTGTTACACTTGTATATTATTTGCAAGAGTGTGACGGATATTTTTTAATTTCTGAATTATTGGCTAAAAGATATATTAATTCTTTAAATTTGCTAGCACTTCCTCTTCCCAAGTTTGCTGAGGTTTTTAATATTAAAGATCATATAAAGGGTCATTACCCTTATTACTTTAACACTGTAGCAAACATTGAATACATCGGAAGTTACCTTTCCCCTGAACAAATACCAGATTTTCGCAGGCTAGCTTCATTATTTTTGTACCATTCATTATAGGTTCTATCTTCTAGCCAACATATTCATGATAGATTCATGATTGTCTTCCTGGCTAAAACCACAGTTTTCTCTATGCATTTGGGATTTATTTTACTTCCCTCAAAAGGAAATTTGACAATGTCTGCATTTAATTGCAGAACATCGTCGGAAAGGAAAACGGCATTGGACTGATTCACATTTGAAATCAATCCTATAATGTACTCACCGGATAGCTGCGTGATAGGTTTAAGACTAGACCAAATTGGTTTTACATGAAGCGAATTTGGTAGTGCGATTGAAAAACTAATTTTGCTACCTATCACACCACTTCTTTTATTACATTATTAAACGCCTTTTTTAAATTCTTCAAAGGGTTTTGAGTGATGTTGCCAAAATCTTGTAGCTGAAAATTCAGCTTTACACCTTCCATATTAAATTTCTTAAAAAGGCCGTTTGTTTTAATAACAATCTGTATCCTGGGCTTGATACGTACTGCATTATTTTGAGCTTACTACGGTCTTTTTTGGAGGAACAGTATTATGCGCTTTCCCGAAAATATCAAGGAAATCAATTGTGATTTTAAACGCATTTTTCCCGATTTGAAAAAACTAAAGTCTCGTCTTTCACTTCTTTCATCAAGACATTAAGTGTAGATAAAAAAATGTTTTTATTTAAGGAGAGCGCACTTCTCAAGTGTTTAATCACACCTTTGGTTTCCATCTTATACCGAGTTTTATTTAAATAGAGCTAACTTATTTCTTTTATTTTTATACCAATTTATAAAGTCCACAGTGTCCTCTTGGTAGATATCCCTCTTCTCTCTATCAGTTGTTTTAAGGGTGAGTGCATCTCCCGTCTGTTGTGGTTCTTCAACAGCTGGAGGTTCTCCATCTAGCGGTACCATCAGCCCCTTTGTAAACTTAAACTGATAAAAACACTTGTTACATAAACATTTTTGGTGTTGGAATATTTTCCGAACTCACCCTTTTCCAGCACTTTTTAGCTTTTTGACTTTTGCTCAATTGATTGACTTGCAGTTACTGTATGCACAACATTTTAGACTGAGTCGCTACATTTAAACCCCGTGCTTTTATACACATTTTCGAAGCCAGATTTGCGTTTAAAGCAAACAAAACAACGTACATTGTTTTAGCATAAATATCACAAAAATATTCATAAGATAATAAAAGTTATTTGCTTGCCAAGTGCATGTTGACATTTTTAGTGAACTTCTTGAAGATAATTAACTCTAATATTGCTGCCCTGCAGTAAAATGTAACAAAGTAGCACTTGCTTTAAAGGCAGATCACTGTACCTCCTTAGCATTAATATCATAAGACTACCTCACAGCCCCATACTGTCCGAACAAAAAGTAAAGTTATTCGTTTATCAAATGCAGGTTGATATATTTCCCAAACCATTTTATTTTAATTTAATCTTGTCTTGCGATAAATTGCAATCTACACTGGATATCTGCTCTACCAAGGACTAATTCCATTATACAATTATTATACAATTATACAATTATGTTTAGACTACACAGTGTGTTTGAGCCTTTGGAAAATATCGCTGCAGGTGTGTACGACACCTTACAGCCAATGACATCCCTAAAAGTCGGCAAGGAGTATAAAAGCTAAAACTAAAATTTTTTAAAAAATAAAACAAGAATTAAAAATTAAATGTTAACCCTTTAAAAGCATCTAAAAATGAAGCAATAAAAAATGTTTTGACTCAGTGCATTATTTATTTCAAAGACCCGTCCTCACCTCCACCTTCAACTTCACAAACACCGCCTTTCGCATTTTATTAAAGCTCGAGTACACCGCATTATGCAATCTCTTCTTGCGTCGCACAAGCATAACACGTGCTCCCCATCACACATGTCCAAAACCACAACATTGTATCCTCCACTTGCATCTTTTCTTAGCCTTTTGCTTCTGCGCCTCTTTTGGCCACTGCATCTTACACGCCTTTCCATCACCCTTCCCACCTCCTTCACCACTTTGCTTCTTTTGACCACTGCGTACAGCGAGTTTTTTTACTCTTATTGCTATCACGGGAACCCGCGATTGTCTACATCTACCTTTCTTGCCTTTCGCATCCATGGCGCATAGCCCTACTACGTTACTCGAACCATTCATTCGCCATAAGAGCCTGTTTTTAACACGGGAGGCTTCATATGCTCATGCTCTAAGCTCTGCGGTACATGATCATAGCACTGATGCTGACTGTTTTGCGTTCCACCGATCCCCTCTTAAACAGCCGCAGCTGTCGTTCTACTCCACCGTTTCCAGCAACGCCGCTTTTTTAGCTCGCAATGATCATGATAAGGACGTGTCTATCTAGTTTCCTCCTAAACCGATTCTTGCGAGTATTCACTCATACTGTCCCTACCACGCATGATGCATTTAATACGGGAGGTGGATTCCTTATTATTGACACTTCATCACGATAGCCATGTAGGAAGCTAGAAAATTATTCTTTAGGCTTGCAGCCTTTCGAGGTATGTTTCCTTTTTTGCATGATTTTCTAATCGCTCGGCAGGGTAGAAGCTTTCCCTAATAGAGTTGATAAGACAGTTTTCTTTGAGCAGGGGAATTGAAGGAATAGCATGCGCCTGCATGGTTCCGAAGTGAAAGTCTTGAAGTCTTTTTAATCAATCCCCGTTTATTCAAAATTTCGTACCCTATTTATACTAAACAAATCTTACAACTACATATCGATATTTCCATTAACATCATTAAGTAGCATTTAACATTTTAAACAAATAGAAACACGGTTAGGTAAGGTTATGGTGGCTGCCCATAGAGCACACCTAGGCCACAGCTTAGGTCCATTGTGATTCCGGTGAGTATAACCGGAGAACCACTTAGTGTTTCTGATGAGCAGGCATAAATCATGGATGCTCATTGAGCTCAGATCAAATGTTATAACTCCCAACATTAGTAACCCTAATATAATATAATTATTTCTACAATCTCATATCCAATAATTTAAACTTAACGGTTCTTTTCAATATTTTTCTCGCGGTCATTCCATAAAATTCATATTTCGCTAACGCAATAACTTTTACTTGTTCTATTTAAAATTGCATCGCTCGCGTCTTCATTTCACACGAGCATCCGGTTTCTTATCAAGCACAATTCCCAAGAACCGCATCGCAACCTTTCCCACGCTTTGACCGAGGAACCAAACGAAGCCTTTTTTGAATAATTTTAGCAGTTCCCGATCGACTTCCAGAGCAAAAGGTTCTCGTAATACATGTTGTGTTAGAAATTGGATGTGATATATTTTGTACAAACGAACCGATCGCGTATTAGAAATTTAATTAAGGAAGTTTCAATTTAAGTTCAATAAAGTGTTTTAATAAAGTGTTTCAGAAATAAAGGTGTTTTATAGAACCTAAAATTCTTTTTTTTTTCAAATCTTTAATGATAAAGATGACCCAACTAATTTGATTTTATGCGAAGACGCGTAATTAATAATGGATTCGGCGCGTGTATTTTAATACTTAAACGTGCATTTAACCTTAATATTTCACGATAAGATTCGTGTAATAAAAACTTTTCCACGAAAGGATTCGTGTAAACAAAACACTTTAGCAAAAAGATTTGCGCAATAGAAACCCTTCTACGAAAAGATTCGTGTAATTAAAACATTTTTCGCAAAAACATTTATGCAAAAGAAACACTTTCGCGAAAAGACTTTTCTATTAACTCTCTCGTTTACGCAAATATTACGCAAATATTCGAGAAGAATTGTGAAGCGGTAAATTCGCGAAGTTACCATTGGAACACAGCCCAAGCATCTGGAGAACCGAGAAGACACCTTAAGAAGACACTACGAGGAGAAATAGAGGAAATCAACACCACTTTTCATCTATATCCTACATCAGTCGTGGAACTCAACGCACTCAATCAACC
This sequence comes from Philonicus albiceps, assembly GCA_963969385.1. Classification (NCBI taxonomy): domain Eukaryota; kingdom Metazoa; phylum Arthropoda; class Insecta; order Diptera; family Asilidae; genus Philonicus; species Philonicus albiceps. The sequence goes on along the minus strand of OZ017772.1, from coordinate 27,039,246 downwards.
CACTCGACCAACCCATCCGAGGAACAACGATCAACGATAAATAGGAAGAATCATCCGCAAGTAGAATAAAAATTTTTTTTTTTTTCCTTTTCCTTTTTGTTCCTTTATATTACCTATTTTATTCACACTATATAATCAGTTACTAAATAAAAGCGATTATATAATAAAAATTACTAAATAAAGTGTTCACAATGAGTGTAAACGAAACCGAAAACATTAGTGAATTTATCGATAACATGAGAAGTAGAATTAGCACAATGACTACCGCGGACCCACTCAGCCAAACACACGCTCAAACACAACCCCCTAACCCACTCCCCTCAATAACAATAGACCCGATGAAATACCTAACAAAATTGCCAGAATTCGATGGCAACCCCAATTATTTACAGAACTTCATAGATTTGATAGATAGAGTACATCCAATCCTCCAAAAATACGACGAAATATCACAATTAATTTTCTCCGATTTAATAAAAGCAAAACTAAAGGGAAGGGCTCGCGAAGTAATCGAAATTAATTATCATATTAGATCATGGAGTGAGATGAAATCACTCCTCAGTAAAAACTTCGGCGATAGGAAATCTTCCGAACAACTTTTCGATGATCTTAGGAGCGTTACTTTCAAAACCACTAGCCAAGAATTCTATAACGAGATTAAGACTATATTGAGGAGATTAAATCTAAAAACAATCCATGAAAATAATACCGATGGACAAAATTCAAGCTATACCCTTAAGGCTAACATTGATTCAGCCCTTAACGTGTTTAAAAATAAAATACCGGAGCCAATGAAATCTATTCTATACTGCAGAGCTCCAAAAGACCTAGAAACAGCAATGAATATCCTGTACGATTCCGGGCACGCGTTTTATAACCCCTTCACAAACAATTATAGCAGACCAAACCCGAGTAGACACCCAAATCCGGTTAAATCTAGTGAAAATAGACATGACCATCGAGACAGACGAAATTATAATAGCGGCAATAATAACAATAATAATAGTAATAACAGGAATAGAAATAATTTCGATCGCGACCATAGAAATTCGTCACCGAACAGGTACAGAAATCCGAATTTCGATCAAGGAAGATCGCATTCGTATACTCAACATAACCCCAGCCAATCTCAAAGCAATAAGAACCCCCAAAATACAAACACTCGTGTGAACTATAACAACAACTACAATAACAGATCTTATTCAAATAATTACCCGCGGTATAATCAAAATCCGAATAACAATTTTAACAACAGGAACCCTAGGCCATACCAAGGTAATAACGATACCACTAATAGACCCAGTCAAGCTAGTAATAATAGCAATAGCAACAACAATAGCGCACCCGAGCCTATGGAAGTAGATTTAGCATACGCAACAGAGGGAAGAAATTTAGCCCCACCGGCAGAAAATTTTCATTTCGAGGCCTCAAGAGTAACTTACCCCATATAATCGTCCAATCTAAATTGGCGCCGCTCAAATTTATCATCGACACAGGCGCGACGCATTCCATTATAAACCCCAAGCTATGTCACCCTCAATGGAAAATCGAATTAAAGGAACCAATTAAATTAAAAACCTTAAACCATATAATAGAGATAAAAGAGAAAGTAAGTTTCCCCATTTTTAAAGAATTAAGCAACCTCGATAAAAAGATCGAAATGTACGTTTGCCAATTTCATACAAAATACGACGGAATAATTGGCAATAATATTCTCGCGGACCTCGAAGTCAATATCGATTATAAAAATAAATGTTTACGCGCGGGAGCAAACGAACTAAAACTCCACTTTGAGTCACAAGAAGGATCAAAAGGAAAAGGTCAAGAGGCCGTCCACATGAATCTTCCCGTTGCTCAGGAGAGCGGTTTAGGATATTTGGAAGAACAATGTTCAGAAAACAATTCGTTCCGCATTAAAGAAGGCATTTATAATATAGAAAATAACCAAATTTATGCAGAAGTGGAAATTCTCGATAAAGATATCGAAATAATAGTATCGGAGCCTTTGAATACACAAAGGGTAGACGAACAAAACTTTAACATAATAGAAGAAAAAACCCACCAACCTCTCCAAGATCAACTAAGAACTGAACATTTGAATTCTGAGGAGAAGACTTCTCTATCCAAATTAGTAGACAAATTTCCTGATATTTTTTACCAAGAAAACTCAAATCTAACCTTTACTAATGCTATAAAGCGTCGGATCCGTACACTAAACGAGAACCCGATTCAAAGTAAGAGTTATCGATACCCTTACATACATAAAAGCGAAGTAGAAAAACAAATTCAAGAAATGCTCGAAAATAAAATAATACGTCCGAGCAATTCCCCGTATTCTGCCCCCATATGGATAGTCCCGAAGAAGGTCGATGCTAGTGGGAAAGCTAAATGGAGACTTGTGATCGACTATCGCAAACTAAACGAAGTTACGATAGACGACAAGTACCCAATCCCAAACATTGACGAAATTCTCGACAAGTTGGGAAGGTGCCAATACTTTTCCACACTTGATCTAGCAAAGGGATTCCATCAAATTGAGATCCATGAAGATGATGTCCATAAAACAGCGTTCAGCGTTGAGAATGGGCATTACGAATTCCTTCGTATGCCATTCGGGCTGAAGACAGCCCCAGCCACATTCCAGCGGCTAATGAACAACGTTTTAAAGGAATACATCAATAAAATTTGTCTAGTTTACTTAGATGATATTATAATATTCTCCACCTCACTTCAAGAACACATAGACTATCTCACCAAAATCTTCAAGAGATTGCAGGAGGTTAATTTGAAAGTACAACTAGACAAATCTGAGTTTCTCAAAAGGGAAACCGAATTTTTGGGACACGTTGTAACACTACAAGGTATAAAGCCAAACCCCAAGAAGATTGATTGTGTGGTTAATTTCCCAATTCCGAAGACCCCCAAACAAATAAAGCAGTTTTTGGGACTGACCGGATATTACAGAAAATTTATACGCGATTATTCTAAAATCGCCAAGCCTATGACAAACTTCTTAAAAAAGAATGCCAAAATTAATATTAACGACCAAGAATATCTAGACAGCTTCAATACTTTGAAAACATTGCTGACTAACGATCCCATTTTGCACTACCCCGACTTCAACAAAACTTTCACACTTACAACTGATGCTAGCAACTACGCCCTTGGCGCAGTTCTATCTCAGGATGACCATCCCATTTCATTTGCAAGTCGAACTCTTAACGAACATGAAATCAACTATTCGACTATAGAGAAAGAATGCCTAGCGATTGTATGGGCTACAAATTATTTCCGCCCATATTTATTCGGTCGAACATTTATAATAGAGACTGACCATAAACCTTTGAAATGGCTTTTCTCTGTAAAAGACCCTAACTCTAGACTTATTCGTTGGGGACTGAAATTGTCAGAATATACCTACAATATCAAATATAAAAAGGGAACGAAAAACAGCAACGCGGACGCACTGTCCAGAATCCCTAACGCAGAAGCAAATCTAGTAGAAGAGAATATTCAGATTCCAGACACCACTTCTTCCATAAACGTTTTCAAATACCAATATATAATCAACAAAACAAACACTGGATCCCTCAGAATGAGGAAACAAAAAATATTTGACAAAACTCGTACTATAATTTCAACCAAAAATCTAGACGAAACTACCGCCGTAACTTTGCTTAAGAATCATTTCAATCCCAGTTGTCTGAACGCGATACTAATAGAAGATGATAATTTTTTCCAACATTTACAAAACGCTTACCAAAATCACTTTTCTAGTAACGAGAAATTTAAAATAATTCGCTGCCACTCCCTCCTGGAAGACATAACAGACGAAGAGAAATTAGCCGAATTAATTGAATCTGAACATCTACGTAATAATCACCGAGGTATAGAAGAGGTATTCAAGGAACTCAAAATGACAATATACCATCCAAAGTTGAAGATAAGAGTCACCCAATCCATAAACAACTGTGAAATATGTTCATTGGAAAAATATGAACGTAACCCACCAAAAATCAAATTTAAAATCACAGAAACCCCATCTAAGCCAAATGAGATAATACATGTTGATGTTTTCTATACATTAAAAGGCCTGCTTTTCCTTACTATCATAGACAAATTTAGCAAACTAGCATACGCTACGAAAATCAATTCTCGCAGCTGGACAGAATTCAGACGAGGTCTACTGCAATATTTTAGCACCCATGGCAACGTAACAAAACTCATAGTCGACAACGAGTTAGGCTTTAAAGCCATCCCCATTCGCGATTTTCTAAACAACCGTAATATAGAAGTCCACTATACGTCCAATAGTAATCATACCTCAAATTCCGATATCGAGAGACTACACAATACGATCAACGAACACCTTCGTCTCTTAAGACATAGCGAAAATAACGACGATGAAACAGTAGAGGAAAAAATCCTCAAAATCATAGGATTTTACAACAATACAATCCATAGCACGACGAATAGAAGGCCAATGGATTTTATCAATGGAAATATTACAGAAGGAGAGTATAATGAAATACAACAAAGAATCATCGCAAAAAAGGAAAAGACCATCAACAAGCTAAACTCAGATAGAACAGATGTAGAATTAGATGCAGGACCGAACTTCATTAAAGAAGTTAGAGGCGGTAAGAACCACTCTAAGTATAGAAGAATAGACGCAGAAAAGATGGACGATGAACATTTAGTAGATACAAAAAATAATTTGAAATATTATAAGACACATGTTCGAAAATCTAAAAAATACCAGGACAGGAATAACCCAAGAATCAAATCCAAGCGTTTCAAACAAAGAAGCACATAACCTCAACCATAATTAATCTATAATAGTCATAGTTATATAATAATAATCAATAACCCATAAGCTAAATTAATAATAGCAAAACAAACTAAAAGATTAAAAACAAAATTTCAGGAACATCATGCGAAGCATACTTTTCACAGGACTGATACTAATTATCATGGGAACGTTTTCGTCAACAGCACAGGAAATAGAATTACAAAATTTAAACACTAATAACGGCTATATTGCACTTAAGCTAGGTAATGTAAGGATAATTAAAAATTATAGAAAAGTACTTCACATCGTTAACATAACGGAATACGAAATAACTAAAAATTATATTAAAAGCAACCTTCTAGCAATGCTACCAAAATCCGACTTAATAGGACCAATGTTTAGTAGTGTTAATCAAAGCTTCATCCTTCTAGAAGCAAAGATAAGGAATCTAAAGCCACACTTTGTGCAAAAAAGAGGACTTATCAATATACTGGGTACAGGATTAAAGTACATTGCCGGGACAATGGACTACGCGGATGAAGTTGAAATAAAACAAAAACTAGATACACTTTTCGAAAGCAACGGTAAACTCATTAACGAAAATAATAAACAAGTTGTAATAAATAAAGAAATACTAGAACAAATACAGAACATAACTTTGCATATTAGAAAACAGCAATCGTCTATTGAACAGTTTCTTAACAATAACAATCATAACATGATTTCCAAATTAACAACCATAGAAAACGAAATAAAACTGATGCAACATATCTATCACATCAATCATGATATCGTTTTGCTTAGAAACCATATAGATGACATTGAACAAACATTATTTTCTAGTAAACTGGGGCTGCTTTCGAGAAATATTTTGACTACAGAAGAAATAGGACTCATCCCAGACCTAGAAACTTACAAAGACATTAAAGTAACAGTAACGTTTTACAGAGACCAAATAATTATAATCTTACTGATTCCTAAGTTGTCCGAACTCACCTATTCCAAACTACTTATAGAACCAATCCCAGATATAGAAAAGAAATCCCTATTCCTGAATAACAAAGAAATCATTGTAGACGAAAACAACACTGCCTATGAATTCCCCGTAAAAAACAATATGAAAAAGAACTTAATTCCGGTTGAAAATGATTGCATTAAAAACATTGTTAATTCCAAAGAGACTTGTTGTACAAAACAGATATCCAATGTAAAGGAAATAAAGGAAATAACCGAAGGCATTATCATCGTTAAAAATTTAAATGAAACCGTTCTAGAACATAATTGTAATAAGTTAACCTTTAAAATAAGCGGTAATTATCTTATAAAATTTAAGGATTGTAAATTAGACATAAACAACCAAACATTTGCAAACTATCAAACAAAAATTTATGACAAAATTATACTACCAAATTCTTTAACGAGAACTAAAGAAGAAAAGTTGATCAATAATAATATCAGATTAGACGAATTATACTTAAAACATGTAAACAACAGGGAATATATAAAAGAAATATCAGCCCGAAATACAAAGTTTACAACAGTCACGATTAGTATTGATATTTTAATAATAGCTTCAATAATTATCCTTTTTGTAACCCTAAAAATTAGGAAACATAAAAATGACCTCATTGTAAAGGTAACTTCGTCGGAGCCTCAGTCAAACGGTGGGGGTGTTATAACTCCCAACATTAGTAACCCTAATATAATATAATTATTTCTACAATCTCATATCCAATAATTTAAACTTAACGGTTCTTTTCAATATTTTTCTCGCGGTCATTCCATAAAATTCATATTTCGCTAACGCAATAACTTTTACTTGTTCTATTTAAAATTGCATCGCTCGCGTCTTCATTTCACACGAGCATCCGGTTTATCATCAAGCACAATTCCCAAGAACCGCATCGCAACCTTTCCCACGCTTTGACCGAGGAACCAAACGAAGCCTTTTTTGAATAATTTTAGCAGTTCCCGATCGACTTCCAGAGCAAAAGGTTCTCGTAATACATGTTGTGTTAGAAATTGGATGTGATATATTTTGTACAAACGAACCGATCGCGTATTAGAAATTTAATTAAGGAAGTTTCAATTTAAGTTCAATAAAGTGTTTTAATAAAGTGTTTCAGAAATAAAGGTGTTTTATAGAACCTAAAATTCTTTTTTTTTTCAAATCTTTAATGATAAAGATTTTTAGTATCAAACTCATCAAAAAAAGGAGTTCTCAGTTGACGGCTCCTGCGAACGAGCTAGGCAATGACAGAGGAGGTGCTTAATACTCTCTTTCTCCTTCTCATTATGGCTATTTACCATATACTGAAGTCATTAAAAGATACACCGAGTCGTTCGACATGCTTGTCTATTAGGCTATGCCAGGTGATTACCGCTTCCATTTCAATGATGGTTTTCCTTCCAAGTAAAATATGCTCAACCGACTCGTTCAGGTTAAAGGTTGGGCAGATCTGCCTGGTGGTCTCATAAAATAGACACCTAGGCTTAGGTTCAGAATAGGGGACATGTGCCGATTCGAATAAAATTTTGCAGGAGCCTTCCATTTCGTATAAAACGAAAGGATCTAAACGAATTTTTTGTCGCTCGGCTATAGTTTCCGAAATATTCAACTTTTAATTTTTACATTTAGATATTTTGGACTACGTTCATAAATTTAAAGATATTAGAAATGTAAAATAAAAAAAAATAAATAAAATAAATTATAATTTAAAAAAATTTTACACTCTGCAAATGAGTGCAAAAAGAGATTTTTTAACCGAAAAAAATTGGCTGTGCGGAAATAAATTATAACATTTTTTGGAATATTTTATTTCCAATATTATTGAATATAAAACCCAGACGAAACATTGTTAACATTTATTTAAGAATCCTAAATTGGTTGTATGTGTATGTACAAATTTAATATTCAGACAATTATTTGGTAAATTAAATGAAAATTTTATAAATACACATTTCCATTAAATCTTTAAGATAGCAACTTTCAACAAAAGTATTCTGCTATACTACATATTTACAGTGCAAGAAGTGTTCCTTTACTTATTTATTCATTTATCATATTTAAAAATTTGTTTTTTTTAGTATTAAAATTAAACGTTAGTCATTATGTGGAATTGGTTGATCGAGCTTCTCAGAACTAAATATTGCTCGAGACAACGGCAGCAAATGACCACGGATCAGTTGGTTAGAGAAGCGAAGTGGCAATTCAAAAGTTGGAAGTTCGAAATCTGCTCCTACAAAAAATCGTTTCTTTCTCGCGTAACTCCACGCCGTATTTTTCTAATTATATTCAATTTCTAACAGTAACAACTATTCAATTATTTTTATTTCTTTAAATGAAAAATAAGATTTTCAGATGATTTGGACAGGAATAAAAATTATCAAGGTCCACACTCAGCAAACAAATGCAAACACATGCTTACATGTAAACACACGTTTACAATAATACAATAGTGTGTACACTGAAAAAGCGTTGAAAGTACCAAACGCACATAAGCGAGTTTGTTTGAAAGTGTGGACGTCTCAACACAACCGAATGAAGGCATCCGCAAGCATTTTACAGTTTTCCGTCCCAAAAGTAAACGAAGGGATTTACTTTAATGTGGACGTTGTGCGCGTTTGCTAATGTTGGATATTGTTCGTTTTAATGTGCTACATATGTTGCACATGCGGGTATGGGTATGCAAGCAAATAAAAGCAATTTTTTAAGTGTGGACGCCCTGTCAATCAGATTTTTTTGTATTTACCTGCTTTCCATTCAAGATGGAAAATCGTAGCACATGTGCTCAGGTTTCGTCATTTATTTGAATATTGGCCATTGGCCATTGGCCCATACGTTTGTCGCGATATAATGAATATGTTCCACATTTGGCAGTAGCGTGGAACAAGAGCACAGAGTATAAAATACATTAGTTTGCGTTTTTGCAACGCGTACACATTAAACAAAAATATGAATTCAAGCAAATGCGTTCGCATTTGTTTGTTCAGTGTAAATCCACCATCAGATGATTTTTATTTCTTTAGATCAATAATAAAAGTCATCAAGATCCACAACGTAACTGACAAGTATTAAATAAAAAACAAGAAACGCTTCGGTTTTGTATTTGAAATCATGAAAATAATTTTTATTTGAAAATATACATTACCGTTATTTGAATGTCATGAGATGTATCGCATGTGTCCAATTTCCTCTTAAATCTTAGGACGGTATGTGTTGTATTCTCATAGCCCAGCATGAGAATATAATCTTGAGATGGATCTACCACTGGTTCATTGTCACCGTTGCTTTTCACATGTCTATCCTGTAACAAAATGAAAAGATATTAGTGAATAAATTAAACATAAAGTACCGTAGACAAATAATTTGAATTAATTCCTGAGACTTAATTTAAGTTCAAGAAAAGCAGAATAAAGAAAAAAAAACTTGAAATTTAAGCAAATACAACTAAAAGTACAAGGAAGATTAACATGATCAATGAGATCGCTGGGAGGGTGCAGTACAGAACTTATTCTAAGATTGATGGAATAAGTCATTCCCAAGAGTTGATTTACTCAGGTGAAAGTCAAAGGAGGGAAGGGAGTTGGCTTTATGAAACATTGGGTTGGTTCTGAAAGCCCATAGTTGGTTCGGTGTTGGGCAGTTCGAAACAGTGGGAACGATCGAAAGTGACAGGGGTTGGTGTAGAGAGAAATTCGCTGCAGCAATAAAGGGCAATCGATGTCGCAGGATAGTAACAGATGGCTGCAAGTCAATTAGCATTACACGGTTTTCGTAAGGAGGAAGATTCTGCCGATCAGACCAATGAAAATCATGTAAGACAAAGCGAAGAAACCTGTGACAAACATAGTGTGGAAGTAGTTTCTGGACCTCTCACTAAATATTATTGCTTATTTTTTAATTTTAACTTTTTTAAGATTTATTTAGTTTTTATTTGAACTTTTTTAATTCCTTCATCAATTCTCGTCTTTGAATTGACAGCAAAGACTAAGTACATTTTTTCACAAAAACAATATTTAAGCAAAAACCTATTAAATCTAAACTACAGGCATGCATTTATACAAGGCAAATGTTTTAATATAATAATACATGGTATATGTATACATTTACAAGTGATTTTGCTGCCATGTCAGCCAATCAGCCAAACAAACCTACATCTAGTAAAATGAAATGTTCGTGGTAGAACTGAACCAATCACTGATACCACCACAACACCCCCTTCACAGCGTAAAAAAGGGGTGTAAATAAATTCTGGTTTCAAAAACTAAAAGGTATAATTAGGAAAATGCATCTCTTTTTTGATGTCTATTAAAAAATGTGTGACTGAAAAGTGTTGTGTTTACCGAAACTCTCTTAGACACTGGTCTAAAACGTGGTGTTTTTGGAGAGACACTGGTTGTTCCTTTAAACGAGTGGAGCTAGAGTGAATATTATTGTTAATGTTCTGCCAAGATGAATGGGAATAACAAATAATCAATTTCGGAAATGTTAGTAGTAAACAAAGTTTCAAGTAATCAAAAGAGACATTAATTTTAACTCTAAAGAAATTTTGATGTTTTGTTACCACTGACCGTTATAATATCTATTGAAAGTACCTTTGGATGAACCGTTCGAAAGGAGTACATGCGAGCAACTTTTTGAATTTGAAAAATTTGGGGCTAGTGTGATTTGAAACCGGAACGGAACGAATGTTTTTAAAAATATCGCATAAATGATTGACAAACAGACTTTGGTGTAAACTTTGGGATTTTAATTCAAGAAAATCTGCGAGGAATCGCAAGTAAAATCGAGGGTAATAAATCAGGCCAGCTATTTGGCTTATAAGTTTTGATTGCAATTTTGAGGGTCCTGTGCCAACGTTCTAAAAAACCATTTGATTTTGGACAATAAGGAGTAGTTCGGTTGTTTTTGAAACCTAGAAATTTAGAAAATTCTTTGAAAAGACAAGACTTGAATTGTCTTCCTTAATGGGTAACAATAATTTTAGGAATACCAAAACGAGAAATCCATTCTTGAAAGAGAACCTTTTCACTAAAAATTCAACTTCTCACTTCAAATGCCTACCATTTTCGAAAAAAAACAATATTTTTGAAAATACCTACGTACATTTTTCAGTTTATTTTGTGCCAAATTGCAAATTGCGACTGATATTTGTCATGCCGCGGAGTGCTTCATAAAAAGACAATAAAAGTAAGTGGCTGTAGTCGGCCATTTTGGAATTAAAAATACGAAATATTGTCCAATAATGGGTTTTATAAATAAATAAAACTTAATAAATTAATAACTTTTTCCTTCAAAAAATTGGTAAAAATTCACATGATTTTAAGTCTGCACTGGATCGTCTTCAAAACTTATATGACCGAAAATAATTATTTTACTACTGCATCATATTCAAATTTTTCCATTAGAGAAAAATACTGTTACACGAAAACTTTGAACAACTGGAAATATACGAATGAGTTGACAGATCTGCATGAAACTTCACAAATGCCACGAACACCACCTATTATTGAACGACAAAAGTTATTGAACAGCCCAGTGTAATAGTAGAAATTATAATAAGAAAGAAATAAAATCAGATGACATAGTATAGCTTCTACGTAAAATTATCGGTCAGTAATGTTTTAGCAGGCGAACCTTCGAAAGCTATACTAGTCGAAAATTTACATGAAAGCTCTCTATCACTGTATGCATTTTTACGTGCTGGTCAACCAGGCTGTGTACCATTGAACGGAATAAATGATGAACGAAAGGAACTACTCGTATATAAGGTGAATATGGCGGGTATAGCAGAACTCCCCATGTAACAAAATCAGTTTGGCGTGTCTTCGTACGTATAACAGCCCTATTTTCCTTTAGGGCTTGACTCAAGCGTATAAATTGCAGCCGGTAGCGATCTCCCGTGATAGTTTCGTTCGGTTTGAGCAGCTCATAATAAATACGCCACTAATCCTACCAAATGCAGAGGCAAAGGCGATACCCCTGAATTTTAACGCTTTGGGCTATCGTACTGTATCCACTTTTCATCACCAGTTACGATACGATGCAAAAAAACCTTTTCTTTTCTGCCGTTCACACACGTTCACACGTAAGAAAATGTTGTTTGACGTCTATCGGTTTCAAGTCATACAGCACCCAATGCCCTTGCTCTGCATCATTCCTAATGCTTTCAAACGTTTCAAAACTCTTGTGTCATCTACTCGTAATGATCTGACATGGGTCTTCATGAAGTAATTCCTCCAAGTTCAAACTTTTTCGTTGCACCTAGAACGTTCTTTATCTCCAAGTTCAAATTATTATTTGTCCGTGTGCTTCAGCTACAGATTTTTTTTTTTTTTTTTGAATAAAATAGTGCAATTTCCCTCAAATGCTTTTTGCTTGGCACGAGACTCGACATGTTTAAAACTTGCAAAAATAAAAACTTTATTTACAGTTCGGTGAGCTAACATACACTGAAGTTCAAGCTCACCGACAGTACTACTTGGTAGATGCATTACCATCTGAAATTACATGCACGTAGGCCTGGTAAGGCCATATGTGTATGGAAACATCGAGAACTTATTGTACGGAATGTATTTATATATAGTATGTATGTCGGTCATAACTCCTACAGTACTTGACAGATTTTATTAAATGAGGTTTCGTTTTAAGTGGTTTTGGGATATTAGACATCGCCTCTACTCCTTCGTTACAGCAATCCGCTCTACCAGAGTAACACCACTGACCGTTGCAGAGTTGTAGGATGATTTGTAAATTTGAATTTTTTTATGTTATGCACATCACTATTTTATTTTTTTCTTTTGATGTACTCAACACTGTGATATCCAACTCACGCCAAAAATCTACTAACATAATGTACTTTCCAAAGATATTGACATTGTTGAACTACCACCACCAAGTACACTCCTCTGAAATTGAAAAATATGTTTCTCATTTTCCTAAAATTCAGATTTTTCTCACATTTTCTCCCAAATTCATGTAACTATTATAATATAATTATTTATTACTTCCACCGAATTTCTCATCTTATTACATTTACAACAAAGTACAACACGTCCAAGTAGAGAAAAAATATGGAAATTCGTGGAAAACTTTTTCTGATAAATTAAAAAAATAAAATTTTAAGGAAATTAAACTAAAATTAACGGTAAAATGTTTTTTGTTTAATTAAAAACCGATTTAAGTTAAGCTAATATATCACTGCTTTTTTTCAACTGTTCAAAATGCGATGTATGCCAATTACTTCCTTCTAACTTGTCATTTAAGGTGCATTGTAGCCAGCTCGTTACCTCGCGTTGATAAAACATTGTCCTTGTACTAGGTGCGCAATTAAGTTTCCGAGTTTCACACATGGATGGTGCTAACGACACATGTAGTCGACTTATAATATATCAGAAATTGTGCTTTGTTTATAGCGTGGACAGTTGTTAGAAATAACAAGGTGTAACCAACACATATCGCAAAGCAAAAATAGTTTTTCTAAGAAAGACAATATCGAGTTTTATGCCAAATAAACTTCATTTGCCGGAAGCTGTGCGTTTCTATGTACTTTAACTTGAAAAAAATGCAGCTGAAGTACGCCATTTGCTTGCGGAAATCGACGACGAACATGTATGGTACCTTCTTGTGAAAATTGGTTTACACGCGAGGACAAGACACACTACAGAAGACCAAAAATAATTGAGGACGACAATCTGCAAGCATTATTGGATGAAGTTGATACGCAAACAAAAGATCAACTTGCGGTGGCATTAAACATGACTAACCAAGTTATTTCCAAACATTTGCCCGCTCTGGGAAAAATTCAAAAGGAGGAAAATTGGGTGCAGCATGAGTTGACTGAGAAATAGATGGAAAATCGAAGAGCCACTTCCGAAATTTTGCGATTACGGCATAAAAGAAAGATCCTGCATCGAATTGTTACTGGAGATGAGAAGTGGATATTTTTTTTGGGACAGGAGACACGAACGAATTATATTGCAGCACGACAACGCCTCATGCCATCGCACTCCCATCGTCCAGGACGCCATCAAAGCGCTGAAATAGGATCTGCGCCAGACCTGGCCCCTCAGATATTCGCTTGTTCGGGACGATAAAATCAGGTGAGTGTTGCGTTATCAACAGCGAAACCTCCATATACTCACTGTACAAATACATTTTCTAGGTATGGGACTGCGCATAACTTGGCAGGGCTATACTTGGCCAATTTCTTGCAAAATTGGTTGGATGAATGGTATCGGTCCAAGCACGCGTCGATTTATGTATTACCAGAAAGTTAACAGAGAGATGCTAAAAATATGTAAATATACATATATTTTGAATAAACCATGTGTGCTTTGAGCCAAAACACTCATCAAGCCATTTTTCGACTTCTTTGAAATTTGTAAAGTGCTGCTCAGCCATCGCGTGTCCCATTGATGCGAAAAAGTAATAATCGGACGGGATCAGGTCTGGAAATTACAAGCAAGTTCAATCCATCTTTCACCGGTTTTGCTGTGTGTAACGGTGCATTGTCATGCAACAAAATCACTTTACCGTGACTTAGGGCCAAACCACACGATTGTCCATCAACGCATAGTTTAAATTTATTATTTGTTGTTTGTAGCGATCAGTAGTAACTGTTTCACGAGATTTCAGAAGTTCATAATACACCACATCACCCTGGTTCCACCAAACACAGAGCATTATCTTCTTCTTTCCGAACCGATTGGGCCTTGTAGTCAATGGGTCTGGTTGGCTAGGCTATAACCATGAATTTTTACGTTTTGAATTTTCGAAATAAATCCACTTTTCATCACACGTCACAATCGGATGGGATGCAAAAATTACTTCCTTTCGTACCGTTGAAGCAGCATTTTACAAATGACTTTTCGATTTTCCATTTTCCTGTCATTCAGTTCATGTGGCACTCATCTTCCCAGTTTTTGGATGATTTCCATTGTTTGTAAACGGTCGCTAATCGTTTCTTGTGCCACATTTCTGCCAGTTGTTTTTGAGTTTTAGTTGGGTCTTCGTCCAATAACTCCTGCAATTCCGCGTCCACAAATGTTTTTAGTCTTCCTGAACGTTTACTGTCTTTCAAATCAAAATCACTGCTTTTAATTTTCGAAACCACGTCTCACATGCTTTTATGCTTGGAGCATGCTCTGCGTAACTTTCTACCAGCAAACAATGGCTTCCAACGGCTCTTTTGATGAATAATAAAGCAATGCATACTTCAAATGCTCTTTTTCAGGCACGAAATTCAACATATTCACAGAGCTATAACACTATGAGGCTATTATTTAGGCGGAATGAAACGTTTGTTGTTTTTTAAGCTTAATGAGTAGAATAAAATTACTTATATGTAAAATCATTTTATTCCATACTTACAGCTAGCGACATCTGCTAGAAAAACCGGTAAGGTCTTTCTGGTACACCTGGAAGTTCCGCACCTAGTATTTTATCCATGTATGTTTTGAAGAAGTTCTGGCCGGGTATTCCGGTCTATATAAATTTGGCTATTATGCACCTGCGAGAAAATGAATGGTCCTATTGAATGATTGCCGATGATACCAGCCCAAACATTAACACTGCCTTTATACTGAAATGATGTCGGCCTTGTCCTATGAGTTAATATCCGAAGGTATAAAGGTTCTGGAAGCTTGGATACCATCCTTAGTAACTTATGATTCATTCGTCCGCCAAATTCGGTCTAGAAACGTCCTGTTCTCTATGCCGTATTCTAGAAGCCAAATTCCAAACTACAAACTTCTCCTTTTTCTGGAATATGGTGATATGGATGCAACCTTTATTGATGAAGAACCTTCCAAACTGTATATTAAGGCACTCCTAATCGTCTTGCGACTTGTCTCGTGCTCATTTTAGGGGTTTGCCTAACTCTGTTTATTGTTTGCTGTTCGACGTCGACAGAATCTTTCGATGTTCCTGATCGCGAACCCGTCTTATTTGAAGTTACACTTCGACCTCTGGAAAATCGATTTGAGAATCTCCGTTGGTATTCCCGAACAGTCTCTCTTTCGTTTCCGTCCACTAAACTATAAATATAAATTATATCAGTATAATCCTCAAAAATGATTTCGGCCATTTTTTAATTATTTCAGTGTAGAACATCCATAGTTATCGCTTGGTTTTTCGAGAAATTTTGTTCGTTTTACGACTTTTGCGATTACAGGGTTATTAAACACTGAGATACTAGTTAAGGTTTTCTAAGGACCAGATTTTTCTACTTCTTTTTAACCGGGACATTTTTTACCTTGTTGGAAAAATATTAAGATGAGCAACATATTTTCCAATTTCGGAAGTGAGTGTACCTGGTTGGGAAGACAACATTCTTTACATGTTTAGGAAGGAAATTGATGCTGCGTAGAGGTAATTAAAATATAAAATTAACCATAGCAAATTTGAATTAAGTAATCACCCTCTCAAATGGTTGAGACTGTACCTCCCCCCGTCCTCCTCCCCTGCCATGCTCTCATAGGTCTAGGTCTAGGTCTAGGTAAAATTTTTCATCCCACTCATTTTGGCATACCACTAAGAGATACCCTGTACACAAATAAAAAATCCCGGAACATCGCAGGGCTATAAGCGACGTTCGTACACACAAGTCATCGAATGAATGCCATCTACATATATGCGGCGCTCGTAACGAAAGGGTTAAAGCTAATATCACATATACTTCAAAATTTAAATTTTAAACAAATCTATTATATATTAAATGAGTCAGCAGAGAATCTTCTGCCCTTAAGTTTTGGAAATATACAAAACGAAAAAAAAACGAGCGAAAAACATATTTTGGTATGGGGCTTCTGGATTGACGCAAAATGTACAAGGTTTTAAGCGAAAAGCACATTTTGGTGTGGGGTATCTGGGACGAAGTGAAATGTGTGTAGTTTTGGGTGAAGTGATAAGAGTCGGTCGGTGCTCCTATGGTTATAAGGCGTTGGTGGAAAGGAGGCAGCTCACAGAATTTTTAGTCTGGACGAGCTACGAAAATAATTTTTTTTTAAAGTTAGGGCAGAATTTAGATATGAATGTGAAAGTAGCGTAGATAATGCCAGACCTACTCTTAGTAACGGATATTGGGTTATATTAAGGTAGGTTTTGGAATGTGTAGTGAGGTTGGAGTCTTTTTGATTGTAAGAATAATTATGTCTGGAAAATTGTTTAGAGGATGCAGTTTTGAAAATTCTCTTTTTTAAGGAAGAAAAACAGATGTATGCTACGGTAAGTATTTAGATTAAGATTTTGACATTATAAGAAAGATACTGCGGAGAACGAATTGTACTAGAATTACGGAATTACCAAATGTTTCTACCGGAACGTTTCATCAATATATCAATCAAGACAATTAAAAACCTCAACGAAATTGAATATTTTGTAACATATCATAGAACATCTGCGTACCCTTGTAGTTTAAATTTTTCTAAATCTAGAACGTTTTTATATAGACCTGTAGAACAACTTAATTCTTTTATTTAGCTTCACTCACCCCTTTTATCCATTATGAAAACTTACACGCTTATTATCTATAGCCTTTCACAATTTTTTTAATGGCATTTCATTTATTTTACATAAAAATTAAATCGACACCCGATCTCTACCTTACAATATTACAACTCTTAAAAACAACTAAAGGGTTGCAGTTTTCGGGTTAGTGATGATATACCACTGTATTTTTTGTAATTATACCCGTTGCCAAATATATCAAAGTTACTTGCAGGACTTACCAGATGTACGGGAAAGTCCTTACCGGTCTTTTTAAGGAAAAAAACATAATTTTTAAGAAAATGGAGAGTTATTTATGCAAAGCATTGTTATTATCTGTGATACGCTTTATTTTCATTGTAAACCTTCTTTGTTACCCTTTCAACATAGATTCTTGGCATGAAAATCAACAAAAACTAAGCTCTTACAATTTTCCAACTATTGTGTTTCTGCTATTGAATCCCGCAAGCCTGGTATTTTTACAGATTATTATTATTTATCTATATGTTATCTGTCCTCGGTTTCCCTTCTTGCTTCGTCGACTGGACTTCATCTTATTTGACTGGACGTACTCAACTTATCTGGTTTCGTGTTGCCCTCTCCAATTCCATTAGTAATTCATCAGGTAGTCATTTGGGTCCTTTACTATTCATCATCTATATCAATGATGTATCTTTTATTCCTTTTTACTCGAATATTCTTCGCATAATATCTATGACTGTGATTGTGATGCTTTAAATACTGACTTGGATGCCTTTCAAAAATGGTGCTCTATCAATTGCCTTGACTAATTGTAAACAAATGCATCATGTCTTTTGCGCGCAAAAAAAAATCGCTACATTTTTCTTACTCATTGGGCGGCCATTCTCCAGACTTGACAAAGTGAGAGATCTGGGAGTTGTTTTCAACTCGCATTTCTCTTTCGATGTACAAGCCAAATAAAATGTTGGTTTCGTTAAGGTTACAATGAGGAATAGTTTGTATTTGTAATTTATTTTCCTCAGGGAATCAGCATTTTGATGAAATTGTGCAAATAAATAAATAAATAAATGAAAATTATTTAAGGAAAAAATAGAAAGAAGCACATGATATATCTCAACCCCATCGAACACCCATTTATTTATTTATTTATTTATTTGGCAGAGCTAAATTATAAAATTGGCCCTACCCTTAAGGCGCACTCGGGTGCCAGGCCCATATGGCGCTTTCTACAATTATATCTTACAACTAGTAAACAAAAAGTAGATACGATAAAAATTCAATGCCTAAGTAGATGTGTTGACACTAATAATTCAAAAGGTTATCACAAGTAGGGTACATATTTCACAGTTCAAGTAGTAGGTAAGTTCAAAAACAAATTTTATCCGAGAAACTAACAAAGGTAGGGTACTTATTTCAAAATTCGATGATAAGGCTTATAACTAGTTAACAGCGTAAATATGCCAACAGTTCAGTGGGTAGTCGGGGAATTATCAGTAAGAAATACAATATTAATAATATAAATATAACATCAGCTCAGTGGAAAGGCGAGAATAAACAAAAGGATTTACTCTAGATAAAATGCAATTAAGTTAGATTTTTTCAAATCCCGATATATATATATATTAAATAATTCCTAATAGGTTAACTTCGAAAATAGTTTCCACAGCTACTGTGGGTCCATTGTTGCTCTAAATTATTTCTACGTGCTAAGGTTTGCACTATTTACATAATTTTTTCTTTTAATATTTCAGGTGACGGTTGGAAATATTGAGAGGATACTTTCAACATCTTACAGCTAGCAGAGTTCCTGTTTCTAATATTTCGAAATAAACAAGACTTTTTTCCAAATCAAGTATGTTTCCTTTCCAACGTCCTCATAATTAATACAGTTTTTTTTTATTTAAACTTCTTTATTTGATTTATGAATTAGTCCATGGATCTCTAGCATAAGGTACATCAATTCTTAATACTAAGTTGTTTATAACACCCTTGCCCGTGCTACGGTGTTGTGTTTAGTTCGCTGCTAGCTGCTGGTTAGACCTTGCTGTTGCTGATGGTGCTGAGGGCGTTGTTCAAGTACTTCTTCTTGAGCGATCGCCGATAGTCCTTGTAGAGCTGGTACGCTAGGTTGAGGGCTACAAGGGTCGTCAAGATCAGGAGTAACATTTGTAAGTTCCCCGGATTTATATCGACTGGTTTGACGATAATCGAATTAATCACCTCAGTGTTGGCCACTTGTTTAGTTTGCTTATGCCCCCTTCTGACTGCCGGGAGGTGCAATCGAGCGCTCTATTTGTATCAAGTCGATTGGGTCGATTCGCTTGAGTCTGCTATATTTTACTGGAATTGTTAGCGTGATTGCCGACCTATTTGGGTGTTTGCTCAATCGTTCAGCGTAATTTTTGGCAAGCTTTGTGGATTCTTTCTCTACTGAGTTGATGTTCATGTCTTTAAGTAGGTGGGCATTGCATATATTCCTTCGGGCACCTAGAATGGATCTTATTATTTTGGTTTGGGCTCTCTGTACCTTGGCTATATTAGAAGTTTTGGCTGTGCCCCAGAGCTGAATCCCGTACGTCCAGATGGGCTTGAGAACGGCTTTATATACGATTATTTTGGTGTTTAAGCTTAATTTGGACTTTTTGTTCAGGAGCCAGTATAAGTTGTTGTAGGCTATTTTGATTTGCTCACATTTTTTGTCAATGTGGGTTTTCCAGGTTAGCCTCCTGTCTAGGTGTAACCCAAGGTATCTGACTTCCTTTTTTATTGCAACGGGTTTATTATCGATGATGACTGGTTTACAGGTGGATTTCTTTAAGGTGAACGTGATCTGCT
Source organism: Philonicus albiceps (assembly GCA_963969385.1). Lineage (NCBI taxonomy): Eukaryota > Metazoa > Arthropoda > Insecta > Diptera > Asilidae > Philonicus > Philonicus albiceps. The sequence continues at coordinate 27,019,147 of OZ017772.1, read as the reverse complement.
CGCATTTGTTTGCGTTTAGGGTGATGCCCCATTTGTTGGCCCATTTTGATATAAGATCTGTGTGGAATTGTAGTTCCCCGTGTGCTGTTTGAAGATTGGGGTGGGTGATTAGTATGGCCATGTCGTCGGCGAATGTTGTAGTTATGATGTGTTTATCTGTAGGGAGGTCAGCAGTATATAATAGGTACAATGTCGGTTCTAGGACGCTGCCTTGGGGGACGCCTGCTTTGCATCTGACCCGGAAGGATCGTTGTTGGAGATATAGCTTGTTAGAATGCCGTGAAATTTATTAGGTAGCAGATTTCTCAGCTTGTATAGCAGCCCTTCGTGCCAAACCTTATCAAAAGCCTACGCCACATCTAGAAAGAGACCTATGCAGTGTTTTTTATTCTCAAATGCAGTTTGTATTTCGTTCACGATTTTGTACACTTGCTCTATGGTACTGTGCTCGTTGCGGAAGCCAAATTGGTGGTCTGGGATTATGTTGTTAGTAGTGATAGCCTTTTGCATTTTCACTAGGAGAAGCTTCTCGAATATTTTCGATAGGATGGGCAGTAGGCTGATTGGCCTGTAGGAGTCTATTCTGGTTTTATCCTTGCCGGGCTTGGGGATGATTATTATCGTTGAGAGTTTCCATGTCTACGGGAAGTAGTTGAGGCGCAATATAGCGTTGAAGATGTGAGTTATGCCCTTGATGCAGCTCATTGGAACGGCTTTGGTTAGTTTTCCTGAGATTTCGTCGTGGCCTGCTGATTTCTTGGGGTTTAGTTTGGTGATTTGGCTTTGAACTTCTTTGTAAGAGAGTTTGAGCGGTTTGGAGCAGGGGGGAGGTGGGTCGTGGCTGTCCAATTTGGCTTTCGTGGTGATAGATGGTTTAAAAACGTTTGAGAGGTGCTGCGCAAAAGCTTCTGCTGAGAGGTCTCTTATGGGCGCATCCGGGATGATTGGTTTTTTGATGCGTTTAGTGGATTTCCAGATGGAGTAGTTGGTATCCGGCAGACGATTTAGTTTTGATACGAAGTCCTCGATGTTTGTACCTTTTTTGGCTGCAAGTTTATCCTTGAGGTTTTTGGTGGCTGCGTTGAGAGCCGCTTTGGCTTCGGGGGATCTTGTTTGCTGCCATCTAGCTTTTGCTTTCGCTCCGCGCTCTCTTTGATGGCGTCGTACAGGTACTCTATGGCGTTGTCAATGTCATTTGTGGTTTTTAATTTAATGTTTGGACAGAAGGACGTTTCAAGCTGGTGTTGATACTTTGTCCAGTTTGTTCTATTGTTTGTTAATACTGCAGGGTTGATAATGATTGTGGTGTGCTGGTGATAGTGTAGATAGTAGATGTGTGATCCGACGACAGATCAAGCAGGGATTTAGCTTTGATCTGGTCCGGGTTTAGGTTTTTGTAAATGCAGAAGTCGATTAAGTCGGGGATTTTATTCTTGTCTGATGGCCAGTAAGTTGGGAGGTCACCTGCTGAACAGCCGAGGTTATTATTGAAGATGGATTTGACTAATTGTTTCCCTTTTGTAGTTGTGAGCCGGGATCCCCGCATGGGAGATTTGGCGTTGTAGTCCCCGATGGCCATGAAACGTGGGCCTAGAGAGTTGAAGAAGGCGTCAAATTGGGGGGTGGATATAGTACCTTTGGGAGGGCAATAAATGGCCGCAAAATTGATACTCGACGAGCTCAGACTGATGTTGATGGCTGTGTAGTGGATGTTGCTGAGTGTCTGGTTTGTTAGGCGATGGTGTTTAATTCTGTTCCTAACTAGGACTGCTGTGCCTCTGTGCGGTTTACCCTCGGAGTGATTAGTGGTGTGGCAGGTGTACCCATGCACTTTGAGGTAGTTTTTGCTGGTTAGATGTGTTTCGGAGATGAGCATGATGTCGATGTTATAGTTTTGCAGAAAGAGTTCGAGTTCGAGGAGATGGCTTTTAATGCCGTTTGCGTTCCATTGTGATATTTTTAGTTCATTCATGGCTTGACTAATTTAGAGAGAAGTTCAGTTTGTTTAATTAGCATGCTCTGCATCTGTTGCATAGTAGCAGTTAGTTGTTGTATATTTGCTAGAGACAGAGTTGTATGTTTGCTAGAGACAGAAGGATTTGTTATGTGTTATCTTGATGTGTTGAGCTAGGGCTTTGGTTAGATTTTAAGATGTTGGCGTACGTGCTGTGATTTGTTGGGGCTGTTTGCGACTTATGGTGTTCGGGCGGTAGGCGAGGTGCGGGTAGTTGAGTTTTGGCAGAGGGGAGTGGGGCTTTGCGGTTGGGAAGATGAGTTTTGCGCTGGCTAATGGATAGGTAGACGGGGCAGCCTCTGTAGTTGGCAGTATGCCGACCGTTACAGTTGCTACACTTTTTCAGGCTCGGGTCATCTTTATTCTTGTGGCAGTCCCTCACAGGGTGGTATTCGCCACAGGCAACGCAAACACTCGTTAATTTGCACTATGTTCTAGTATGCCCGAATTCTTGACAGTTCTGGCATTGAATTGGCATTGTTTGTTCTCTTGTGTGGCTCGTCGACGGTTATTTTACGGTGGAGTACGTATCTGATTTCATAGATGGGGTGGGGTTTACCTTTGGGGGGTTTGCTGTGCTCAGGCTCCAGCTCAATACGAAACACGGGTTGAGGCTGTTTGAGCTTGTTTATAATATTGTTAACCGATTTTATTGAGAAGCCTTGGGATTCTAGGTCCTCTTTTATGTCGTTGGGGTCAACGTTGATCGATGCCCTTAAGAATAACCCGGAGGCCTTTTGCACTTTTGAGTTGATAGGTGTAGTAATTACTGCCTTTACTGTCTAGCCAGTTGGCTATTTGCGTGAACGCCACTTCACTGGCTGCCTGGATCTTAGTTTCGTTTATTTGACCCTTTTTCAGGTCGACGATGAAGTATTTGTCTTTGCCTATTAATTTATTTAATGCATTGGTCAGAGTGTTGTTGCTTTTCTCTCTTAGATAGATCGGAGGGGGTTTATGCTGTATAGTTGGAGGAAGGGCTGCGTTTGCGTTTTGCTACTATATTAAAGTACCTTTGAATACCTGAAGGGGCAGTGTCTGTTGACTTAGGTGGATGATTCTTGTTCGTCGCTATTTCCATGGGTTGAGTGGCCGCTGATGAGCCAGCTTGCAGGTTGTTGTTTGTCGCTATTTCCATAGGTTGAGTGACCGCTGCTGAGCCAGCTTGCAGGAAATTGGCCATAATATCTGGGTCTTTCGGTTTGCTAATCGCTGGAAACATATTTGTTGCCGCACTAGCACTTTATACGTAAGCACAGTCGCGAGGCCCGTGCCCCGTTGCGTTCGATTTTTCTTTTGATTGATTATTGATGCGATAAGCACTTTGGCACTTTAATTGAACTTGCACTTTGTACTTTGTTGGGTAATTTAAATTATAAGGTTTGCACGGTGCGCGATGAAAAATGCGTCCGATCGATTTGACTGCTGAACGACGAAATGAATTAATACAGTGAAAAATAAATTTACAGATTTCAACAATAAAATGGAAACTAATTTATAATTTGTACGTGAGGTTAGTCTTTCTAGCACACTTAGGAGCTCGTCAGGGGCGGAGGGGTCAAGTAGCGAGGTGAGAGGTGAGAGGGGGCCACCATAGGCCGATTGGGTAAGGAGGCAGTCCTTCAGGAGGTGTTTAATGGTTAGCGGAGATTAACAATAATGACAGCCCGTTCTAGGGCTGTTTGTGATGTCCATGAGTGGGGATCGTATGCCCTGTTCTGGCCACTCCCTGGGCACGTGTTAGGTCCTTGTTATATGACGGTGGAGTGATTTTGGGCCAGTGCGACGCAAGGAAGGTAGTTTCTCTCTCCCAGCAGCTTTGTCTTCTTTGGTTTAATTTATTTTTCCATGCTCTCAGAATGAATGATGACATAGGGAGTTCCTCCACTGGCTCGTGAGGTGAGAAACGAGCTTTAGCTTGATGGTCTGCATTCTCGTTCCCTCGAATGCCCATGTGTCCAGGAACCCAGGCTAATTTGATATTGTTGCTGGGGTTATCCAACAACTGTCTGCATTTTTTTATTGTGGGCTCCGCATTTAGTGCGTTGTTGATTGCTCTAATTGTCGATAGGGAGTCCGAAAAAATAATTGTGGAGTTCCCTGTTGTGGTGGCGTGCTGTATAGCTTTCCACATCGCGAAAACTTCTGCTTCGAAACTAGACGCTCCTAGAGGGAGCTTGAAGCGTTTGGTGGTGAAATTTTCTCTGTGGCTAGGTAGGGCAAATATGAAAGCAGCGGCGGCGTGCTTTTCCGATGCGGAGCCGTCCGTGTATATTTTATCCGCTTCAAGGAAGTTCCCTAAAATCTCTCTGTGGAGGAGTTGGTGTGCCTCTTTGGGTAGGTTCTTTTTGTTGTGTCTCGGGGTTGGCAATATGTGTTTTTTCCGGGTATAGGACGGAATAGAGGGATGGCATGCAACAGGGGCAGGGTCGGGTAGGTTAGTGCTATACCTAGAGCTACCTTAACCCTTTCCACTCCAATGTCGAGTGTCACTCGACATTGATTTTGTTCCACTAGCTCCACTGTCCAAATACCAAAAGGGATTATAAAGATTAGAATTTAGGATTTTAATATAGTATCATGTAATTACTCATAAAATAAAGTTTATTAAATAAGAAAAATTCGTTTTTTTTTTACAAAATACACAAAAAACACTAAAAGTAAAAAAACGTAATTTTAGCGTGGAGCTGGTGGAATAAAAACAAAAACAGCCTTGGAGTGGAAAGGGTTAAGGGCCGGGGTGGTCCTGGGCCTGGTCCTCGTCTCGCGAAGTCGGTGGATGGCGTTGTAGTGGGGCTTCTCCGGATCTAACCAATTGCGCGCGACGATCTTGATAGCTGCTCTGTTGGCTCGGTCCTCGATTGGCCAGACTCCACATTCCGCCCAGATGGCGCACACTGGGGTAGATTTGAGGGCGCTGGTGGCTGTCCGCAGGATTTTGTTGATACTAGACTGGATCCGGGTCAAGTTCGTAAGGGTTGTTCTAGAGTAAATTGCCAGTCCATAGTTGCTGATTCCTTCACACAGCGTTTTGGCTATTGCTATGGAGGCGTGGATGGGGGCTCCTTTCTTACCGGCACATATCACCCTGACGATGTTGTTGACTTTTTCCAGTTTGTTGGAAACGTTTTTACAGTGGGTTGTCCACTTGAGCGTACTGGATAAGGTTAGCCCCAGAATTTTTAGCTCCTTAGTTACTGGAATTTGGTGGTAGTCAATCTCTATTGTGGTGGGTGATGGGTTCCTTCCTCGGGAGAAAATTATTATTTCATTTTTTTGTGGTGGAATTATGGCTCCCGTTTGATGGCTCCAGATATCTATGGCTGCTGCGACTTTCCTTAAAGGTTCCTTTGGAAGTTCGGCGTCCGTCAGGGTCAGTAGATTGTCGGCGTATATGTATATTTTCAGTTCTTCTATATTGTTTAGGTTTTGAGCGAGGGAGGAGATAAAAATGTTAAAAAGGATGGGGGATAGGGGGGAACCTTGTGGTAAAATGTAGTTTATCCGCCTTCTCGGAGCGGATATACCGTTAATTTTTACCTGAAACGTACGGGAGGAGAGGACGTTTTTCATTAGGTGGGTAGAGGGGGGGTCAAAATTCCATTCTGCCATTTGGGAGAGTATGATATCGTATCTGACCCGATCGTAAGCTCTTTCTATATCTGCTGACATTAGGTACGAGGAGTTTTTATTGTTGAGACTCCCCATAATGTGAGCCTCAAGCTCTAGGAGCAAGGAGGTTGTCCCGTGAAATTTGCGGAAACCGTGAAGGTTTCTGGGTAGCTCCGTTTGCGTTATGTCAGCCAGCCGTCTTGCCAGTATTTTTTCTAACAGTCTCGACATACAGGGGATTAAAGAGATCGGCCGAAGGTCTCGGGGGGTTGGAGGGCTGGTTGTTGTGGAGCTCCTTTTAGGGATGGGGATTTGGACAGAATTCCCTCTGTTAGAATGCTATTATAGAGGCCTATCAATCTGTCCTTGAAGGAGAGGGGGGTCTCTCTGAGCATCCTATACGTCACCTGATCGTGTCCAGGCGCAGATCCCTTACACTTGTTAAGCGTAATGCTTAGCTCGAGAAGGGATATGGGCTCGGTAATCGATCGGTGCGTGGATGTTGCGGAAGAGGGGTAGGGGTGGGTCCACCCATCCCTTTTGTTTATATGCTCCTTTCTAAAGGATTCGTCTTCCGAGTATGCCGACCACTGTTTGGCGAGTTCATTCGCTATATTGAGGGGGTCAGTGATATTGATCCCATTGGATTGGAAGGCAGCTATGCCCCTTCCTTGATGATTTCCGGATATCATTCTCACTTTTTGCCACGCCTCTCGTAGATCGACGTTGGGATTGATGTTTTGGGCAGAATTAACCCACGCATCTCTTTTGGCCTCTTTAGCATGCCTTTTCGCTATTGCCGCTTTTTTCTTATATTCTATGAGGTTGTTTAGGGTTGGACTCCTCTGAAATCGTTTCCAATTCCGGTTTTTGTCCCGGATGATTTGAATAATTTCCCCATTTATCCATGCGGGTTGGGTTTTGGGAGAGGTTTGTGTTAAGGGCATGCTGTTAGCGGCGGCACCTCTAATGGCACCTCTAAGCTCTGCTGCTTCCCTGTTAATGTTCTGAGAGCAGGGGCATCGAGCTAGCTCTGATTCCACCTCTAAGGCGAATCTTAGCCAGTCGGCCCTTTTTTCACAGAACTTACTTTCTGGTTTGCCCCCTGCCGCACGGATGTTTGTATGAATAATTATCGGGAAGTGGTCACTTCCCTCTAAATACTCATGAGTGGACCAAGTCAGGCTTAGTGCTAAATTTGGGGGGGCCATGGAGATGTCGATGTGGGATGAATTTCCCGACCACACCGTCCGGTGTTTAATACAGAGGTTCTGGCTTTCAACCCACCTGGCAACTCGTCTTCCCCTGTGACTCCACCGCACCGAGTCCCATAGGGGGCTATGTGCGTTGAAGTCTCCACCATAAATGGTGTTACGGGGTAGCTGGTCCGCCAAGTTGTTAAGGCCATGTGTGGAGATATTTGTAGGGTTCTCCAGATATATGGACACGAGTGTTAGTTTTGCGTTAGTTTCTATAGACACTCCGCAAGCTGTGATGGGGCTGTTCAGGTTAAGTGGGGTAGCAGTTATGGAGCTGTGGACAAGAACGGCCACACCTCCATGCCTGTGTTCCCTTGAGGGATGCAGGATGAAGATATTTTTTATTGAACGGAGTTGAGGGTTTGTGTTTTGACTAGACATAGGCATGCTTATGCTTCCTCCTCTGATAAATCAGAGAAAGTGGACATGCTCATGCCGTCGTCCGATGTCTCTTCATTTTTGGCGGTTTTCTTATGGATTATTTTGGATTTTTTGGTTGATCTGGAATTTTTCTTAGATTTTTTAGTTTTTGGTGTTTTCGAGGCGGGGATGATGTTAATTGTCCCGGAATTTAAAAATATGGTTTTTTGGGTGGTGGCACTCGAGGGCAGTTAATTAGTGTTTGCAGGTGTGGATGTCATGGGTTGTGGAGTAATTAGGGGGTTTGATGTTGTGGAAGGGTTGGTGTTTGTGTTATTGGTGGAGGGGGGGGGGGGGTAGTGGGGGCTTGTTTTGGGGTTTTTGTGTTGTCAGTCGTAGGTAGTGCAGTTTTGTGGGTAGGTGTTTGTGTGTTGTTGGGTCCTTTATTGGTGTTGTTGTCGGTTTGTTCCTCTAAGATTGTGGTGGCGCTTACCTTGGTGGTGGACGTAGCGGTGGGTGATGCCTTTGTGTTGTTCTGCGGTGCGTTGGGTGTTTGGTTTTTTATGGAGGAGGAGGTAGCGACGGCAGAGTAGGTTGATCGGGTGTGGGTTTTGTATATCGAATAGTACTCTTTCCGTGCTTCATACATGCTGCATTTCCTTGTGGTTTTGATTTTTAGTATTTCCTTTGCTTTGAGGAACTCCTTGCAGTCACGGCTTGTAGAGGCGTGGGAGTCCGTTTAGCAGTTGACACAATACTTCCCTAAACACTCGTTGAGGGGGTGGGGGGCTGGTTTTCCACATGAACCGCAAGTCTCGGTAGTGTCCTTACACCACTTGGCCGTATGCCCGAGCTTTTGGCAATGCTTACATTTCATGGGTAAGGAGAAGTACCAGAGTCCCTTTACAAAAGGCGAGATTTTGTACGCATTGAATGTAAGAATGAGTAGTCCTGTGGGTATACGTTTGCCGGGCTCGTCTCCTGGCCTGGTTATTTGGGTAACCTCCGTTACCCCTTGATCCTTTAATCCTCCAGAATTTCCTCCTGCGTCATTCCGCGAAAATCATTTGAATAGATCGTGCCTTTGACGCTATTTAGGGTGGGGTGCATCTCTATTTTTACCGGTATGTTAGCTATACTCGTGGTTTTGAGGAAGAATTCCGCTACTCTGCTGCTTTCGAATAAGAGTAGTAAGGCCCCATCTCTCAGGTAGCTCGCCTGGCAAATTTCGTGGAGATAGCGTCTACACCTTTGCGAACAGCGAATTGGTTGTACGACGTCAGTGGTTTTTTTTTCGTCCTGGGCTTGGATCACAATGAATTTTGGATGGTCGTTACTGGCTGTTATAGCTGGGATTTTTGGCGCGAGCGAGGGGAAAAAAGTCAATTGGGTCGGCTTTGGGTCGTTTGACCCCAGCTTTGGGTTTTTTTGCCGTCATTATGGGTAGGCCACTGAATTTGTTTCCGCTGGCAACGCCAGACGCCATGTACGTAGTTTTCGTCAGGCCGGGGCCTGGCCTTTCTTTAATTTATCACCAGAAGAAAAAAAGGAGTGGCTAAATATCTAGTTCACAGTTACTTGTTTTAGTTTTTTTTCTCGAAGAATCTCTTTTTGTTCACTAATCTAAGTGTCAAAATCACACTTCCAAAAGGGTACCCCCTAGACAGCCGGGGCACGTTTCGCGCGCTGTCACTGGCAGCTTTTGGTGCTTTCACTAAATCCGAAATTTCCCGTTAGCGGGAAATAGCTCCCGCAGGATGAAAATGGCCGGAAGGCGCGAAATTTAAAATCCCGGCACTCCGCAACCGCAAAATTACAAAAACTCGCCAAAATACTCAAAAAAAAACGCAGAGAATCTCTCCAGCAGTCTGATCCTTGCCACTTCCGATCGCAGACTGACCCATTATTAATTTTAAAAAAATCAGCTGGAGTATGTATGGCTAACCTGATATGTCCATGCATCTTTTCTGAAGGAAATTCCATTAATTATTCTCCAGCTGAGATCATATAAAAATCTGCGTGTAATACGAAATAATCTTAAAGGTTTCATAAATTATATAAGCTATCAAGACCAATTATGACCCACCCGGAATTCTACATCAGTAACATTAGACAATTTACGTGAACATATATACATAATACGTTTTGAGCTTTATATACATACGTTTTGAGCTTTATATACATATAATATATATGTAATACGTTTTGAGCTTTATATACATACCTGAAAATATGCCTGTCCTCTGTCGACCCATCCCACAGCTAAATCGGAGCCAGGTAAGTTGCCATCGTGCGAGAAACCAAAGGCAACGAATCCCAGCGTACGTGCTTGCACCTCAAACGTTATGTCCTGATTAATGATTGTCCATAACACTCGAAAATCCTCATTAAGATCGACAGAGTGATCCCAGTGAATGGCAGCAACCGAGCTCAGATGAGAACACAACATAATTACTGATATGCAAGATATGATAGCCAAAATTGAAGATCTGGGCTTTGCGACGCACATTTTTCTGCTGAAATTTCTTTCCTTATGCAACTAATATTTCGGAGTATTTTAAATGATATGTCTACCACCGGCGTTTTCGCACGCTTCGCATGTTTTGGCTCTTTTGTGGTTTTACCGGATTTCCATCAATACCGAAGTAACTGAAATAAAAATAAAGTCAGTAAGACTTTAAATAAGTAAATAAGAACTTATCAGCCTATGACATTTAAGTTAAAACATATTCAAAAATTAATAGCGTGGGTGCAACATCTAAAAAATCTCTAACGTGGGGCCGTAACCACATCGGCAGCCCACAATGTCTAAGTGCGAAAATTCAAAAAATGGAGCTGCTGAAAGAGACATATTGGGCGTGGACTAATAAGAAAGAGGGACAACAACTCAGAGAATTGAATTAGAAATTCATACCAGACCAGTCCAAAGAAATTTTAATCTGCTTAGACCCCACCTGGCTACAATTTAACCTGTTTGGCGTATCCCACGTACATAAATGTAGCGCGTTAATTACCGCAATAACTTGGTATTATATTTTTTTCATGATAATTTAGTATGCTGATACCTTCGATTTTTCTAGACAAGCTGCTAAAAATTGCTTCAATTTCTTCCCGTACAGTTTTTGTGCTTTACCAAAATTGGTTTCTAAAATGTTAATGTAATCCTCTGCGTTCATTCGACTAATTTAGTACCCATCATGCGTCCCCAGACCCAACATTTCCACCCCTAAACTTTAAAGTTTTTTGAATTTTTGAATGCATCAATCGTGTGTATCGGACTGTTTTCTCCAAGCATATTGTCGAGCCAATTCTGTTAAGTTTTGACTCGTTGCTAAAAACAATATTCCTTCAATCATCAAGACATCAAGCCTTGTGCATTTGAACGAAAAGAAGGTGATTTCCTTGGCATCAAGGAACACGTAGATCTACCACAAGCGTTACCTTTTTGTTTAAAATTAGAAAATCAGAACTTTAGAGGCGACTACGCGAATAATTATCACGGACACCATGGAAGAATGCAAAATAATTCCCCACCGGTACCTTCTAGGAGGTTTCGGCAACAACCTCCTAATAGACACCAATCACTTTATCCCGAACTGGCTCATCTTCCAAGACCAGGTATAAGACCATAATCTCATGGTCAACAACAACATGTGCCATACAAACCTATCCATCAGGGTCAACAACTCGCAAGCCCACAAAGACCGAATTCACCAAAACCTATGCCTAGGCCTATGGCCGTAGATCAAAGCATCCGAACAAACGCTGTAAACTATGCGAATAGACCGAATCAGATCAGGTATGCTGGAAAAATACCACCTCACAAACAACAGAGGAACTTCCACATAGATGCGGAAGATGCTACCTATCAAGAGGCTTTAGAACAATCGGACAAAGAAACTGGCTGTGAACAAACACTAACAGAATATAGCGATCAATATTATAATAACAACGAATATTCAGAGTACGAAACTGCAGATCTTACCGACATTCATTTTTTAGAATGAGGTACTCTTCGCTCCCATACTTTGAATGCAAAACAGGAAGCGGAGAGATATTAAAACTCCTAATCGACACTGGGTCCAACAAAAATTACATAAAACCCCGTTTTGTTAAAACCCCCATTCCAAACGAGCAATGTTTCTATGCCAACTCGGTAGAAGGGCAAGTCAAAATTTCACAGCATACCTTTGTAAATCTTTTTAATCTCAAAGATCACAAAATTAAACTTTTCTTGTTACCCTCTTTGGTATCATTCCACGCTATATTAGGAAATGATACTCTTAAAGACCTATCCGCCGTAATTTACACAAAACACAATTATATGGTAATTCAAAACTCGATTAAGGTTCAAATAAAGCAGCGCAAAGCTCAGTCAGACAGTCATTTGGTCTCAAAAATGCTCCGGCTATTTTCGTCTACATAGACGACATAATTATCTTCAGTAAAGACGAAGACACGTAAAAGATTTGGAATCCATTTTTAACACCCTCAAAAACGCGAATATGAAAGTCCATTTAGACAAGTGGGAATTTTTCAAAAATAATGTCGAATATTTAGGATTTATCATTTCTGACGAAGGGGTGAAAAGTTATCCAGCAATCGTTGACTTCCAAGAGCCGAAAAAACTTTAAAAGATCTACGTTCGTTTTTGGGACTATCTGGCTATTACCGACGCATTGTGAGGGATTATGCCAAAATAGCAAAACCCCTAACAAACCTCTTAAGAGTGTAGGAAGGGCGCATACCCAAAAATCAATCCAAAAATAAAATCATACACGTGAATTTAGATGCTACAGAAGCATTCTCTAAATTGAAGAGCGCATTAGTATCAAAAGAAGTAATCCTAACGTACTCGAGCCTGAACAAGGAATTTCACTTAACAACGGACGCTTCAAGCTACGCGATTGGCGCAGTGCTTGATCAGGACAGTAAGCCGATAACCTTCATCTCTAGGACCCTCAGTAGAGCAGAGGAGAACTATGCAGCAAATGAGAAAGAAATGTTTGCTATTATATGGGCAATAAACTCTCTAAGGAACTATTTATACGGCACCGCAAAAGTGAGAATATTTACTGATCATCATCCACTTGTCTATGAGCTGAGCCAAAAGAATAATAACGCACAGATGAAGAGATAGAAAGCTATACTCCAGGAGTATAATTACGAACTCTGTTACAAACCCGGCAGAATTAATGTAGTCGCAGATGCATTATCGCCGAAAGATATCAGAAAATATAATGGGAATAATACAACAATTTTATCCCCTACACTTCAGAAACTGTAAGTCGAAATTCACAGAGACCAAAGTTATAGATTTAACATCGGATATTAAACAGGAAGAGCAAATTCTTTTGACCTATAGAAGAGCACATCGCAGCGCTAAGGAAAACAAGATTCAATTATTAGAAAAATTTTATTTCCCAAGGATGATGCAGAAGATAACGGAAATAGTAAAGCAGTGCCATATATGCAAACAACATAAATACGAAAGACACCCGCCTAACCCGGTAATCGAAAAAACGCCAATTCCACAATACCCTAGACAGATATTGGACATGGACATTTACATCGTCGAGAAAAATATAGTACTCCCTGCAATGGACAAAATTTCCAAGTATGCAGGCGAAAATAGTTTAATCTCGATCCGATCTAGTCCGATCTCGATATAAGAGAACCACCGAGACAACTTCTCTTTGTGTTCGGAGTACCGGAAACGGTAGTCATCGATAATGAAAAAATTCTAAATTCCAGCACCATCACCTTCATGGTAAAAGATCAGTTGGGAATAAAAATCTTTAAAACACCATACTTTAGCAACGCTAACGGGCAAGTAGAAAGATTCCACTCTACTTTATCAGAAATAATGAGATGCCTGAGAGCGGAAAATGCGCTAAGATCCTTCGATGAATTAATCGACCGCGCGATATATGAATATAACTGCTCAATGCATTCCACAACCAACAAGAAGCCGATAGAAGTATTCTTCGGAAGGAAAGTTAGAGTAAATCCGGAAACCTACGAGAAAGCGAGGCAAGACAACATCCAAAGATTGATCGACAAACAAGAGAGTGATGTAACATAAGAACACATAACAAGGACAGACAGGACTTCAAGCAGTATAATACGGGAGAAGCAATCTATGAAAGAATCAACAAACGATTGGGAAATTTAATTGTTGAAATTTACATCTTTGCTTCTTTCAGTTAAGCAATCAAAATTTGTAGTGATGGCTTCGAAAGAAGATCTAAAAAATCTTTTAAGCGAACAAATTAAAAACAATAAAGAAAAATGTTATAAAATTAAAAGTCTAAATTCTTAGTCATTCGATAAAAGTTCTAGTTCTAATTCAAATTCAAGTGTTCCGTACAAAGTGTTAAAAAACGAATCGGATGGGAAGAACAATTGTAGCTCTCAAAAAAATATAATAATAATATAAAAGGTTGGAATTGATTAAAGGTGAGTTTAGTTGAAAATTTGTGAACATGTTGAGGAAAAAGTAATTGAAGATCTCTGAAAACAGCCATAGAAAATAAAAACGACTTCCCCAGCTGTATCAAAATTAAATTTGTTTCACTGAAAAAACAAACAAAGAAGGAAAAATTGAGGCCGAGTGGATTTAAAGAAATACCATTTGATAATTTCTGAAAATGTTGTGGAAAAAGTAATAGAAAATAAAAACAAGTCAGTCAAATGCATTTGTAGACTGTTGGGCTCAGTTGAGTGTGTGTGTGTGGGGGGGGTGTGTTTGTATGTATTTGTGTGCGTGTTTGCGTGCGCGGGTGTTGTGTGTGTGTGTGTGTGTGTGTGTGTGTGTGTGTGTGTGTGTGTGTGTGTGTGTGTGTGTGTGTGTGTGTGTGTGTGTGTGTGTGTATGTGTGTGTGTGTATGTGTTCGTGCGAAACACATTCTTAACCAAGGCCAATAGTCTTCAGATAGATTTGGCTATTATAATGACTGCACCACCGTTGCTTCATATTCACACATATACACACTTTTTGAACTTCACTTATTAGCTGATTATACTGAACTATTCTATCATGTAAAAGTAAACAGTAAGCAGTGGTTTTCTCAGGAATATTTTCTGACGTTTGAAATTCTATTCTTATATCCACAGGCCTACTTTTAAGGTACTCGTTTTGTTGTGAACAGTCTATGACAACTAATGAAGCTAAGTTTTTGAACTGGTTTCGAGAAAGCAATGGTTCAGATCGATGGTTGTAATATGATTGTTGAAATTTGCAATACATTTCATATAATGAAGCATATTAGTTTGTGCTATATTTCACATTGAGATCATTATAGGGGTATTTTTCAGCATTTAAGTATGCTCTTAAATCTGTAAGATTGCAATGATCAAATTTAGATGCGTCTTTCTCTTTGGAATCTTTACGGTCAGTTTCTAAAGCTATAATAACAAATCTTGGCTTTTCCAACTGATTAACTATTTTAATAGCCCATGTATGACGAGAAGATTGTGGTAAGGATGGATATTCATACAGGTCCCAACTTCAAAATGCCATTACAATTGGTTGATTGTTCTCAGTAATTTTTAACAATGACAATTTTTCTTTATTAGCTGCAGTAACATGTGGCATATGCCATTGCAATTTCAGAATATTTACAACAGCATCACAATCTTTAGCAAATAATGCATTGAGATCTGTTCGGGAGCGAATTACAAGTTCATGCTTCGCATTTATTATTATTTTCTTATAATCTTCAGCAAAACCAAAAAGATATTTTAATGGTATGCAAAAGTTGAATTCACCATCAGAGTATAATATTTATATGGGTTAGAGACCTTCCTGAATTTAGAAGCATTTTACTTTCCCATTCATTTAGAGAACGCTTACTCTTTATTGTTGAAGTAAGGCCAACATTTTTATTGTGATCAATTTCTACTCCATTAATTTCATATCGAATCTCTTCAAACAAAAATGCTATTAGGTTATTGGTAAACATCACATTTTCTAACTTATTAGGAGTGCATTGTAATTTTCCTTCTACATAAAGAAAACTTTCACTTGGAAGTACATAGATATCTTGGTACTGAATAGCTATACGTATTTCATCATTATTTTTAAATGAATTGATGTATGGTGAATAAGAGTGATATTCAAATTTTACAATGCTGTTGTCATAGTGTACAGCTTCTCTTACATTCAATATCTCATTCATTTTTATCTTTTACAGCAAAACCTAACGACTCTAAGATTTCTTTATTTTTGCTTGAGAGCTTCAACTTTTTCCCCCCTTGCCGTTTAAGCTCTTTTAGTGGTAAAGAAGAACTATTATTAATATGGAATTTACCCCTATTATATATGATCATGCTTGCGGCTTAAAATGTAATCTAATTGTAACATTTTCCCCTCTAAAATTTATTAAATCACCATCTTGATCAAGAATTTTTAAGGTGATTGAGCTAATTCTTCGAGTGTTTACTGGTAAATAAATCACATTATACCCATACATTTATACCCAGGGCCAACCCTTGGAGAGAATTCATGTAAAGTGTGTACTCTTATTCCAATTATGTAAGCGCCAGATATTAAATTTCATTCTATTCTGACTACATTTACCTTTATTATATTTACAGGTAAGTCTAATACGTGTAATCTATTTGCTTCCAAGGTAACGCACCTACTAAATCCTAGCAGAGAACCTATTGAATGTACTCTATTGAAATAAATTGTATCACTACATTCAATTTCACATTTCAAAGTGTTATTGTTTGCTCTTAATAAAATGTTGGGCCCTTTTGTAAATTCATTTAATTGCTGGGTGAGAAATTCTGCTATATCATCTATCTCATATGAACCTATTGGAATTTCAACCACACGATTTCCAACGTGGAACACATTATTATTATTTTCCTGAACATTAGGTATAGAATTATATGTATGAAAATCTATTAATCCACACACATAATCTGTAGGTAGATCTAACGTTGGAAAATATTCAGCTGTTAATACGGGTGTGTTCCCACTTAATGTAAGTGTTAGTGACATTATGTGAATTCCTAGGTAAAGCTGTTATGTATATATATATCATATCATATATATATATATATATGATATTAAATAATAATAAAAGATGAATTTAATTAATTCGTTTTTATTTAGTATTACGTTTGTATAAAAATTCTAAACATAAATGACCACATATTACTGTGTTTGATGTTGAAGATAATTATACTTTAAATTATGTCCTAAATAGTTAATAACTTCCAACGGAGGCTGTAAATTACCAAAACGGTCAAAGTATTGAATATTTTCACCATTTTTATAATATGCCACCCAATGAATACTAGGTCCTGAAGATATATCCAAGTTGATGATGCTACATTCTCGGTGTTTGGACTTTTTTGGAAGTTTATCACGCATAAATACTCCTCTAAGATTTGGCAGACTTCTTGCATACTTTTGTATATCTACATCAGAAAGGGGCCGTTTAGGTTAGTTTTTTGAAGGTGGATTAAAAAATAATCCAAGAACTTCCTTAAAGGGTTTAAGGAAAATTCCTTTCCCTAAAGCAATAGTTTCCATTGTTTGATTGTGTCTCTCACTTTCTTTAAGATTTTCATTTGTAAGTTTCGCGGCATTGACAGCTTTCACAATGCTGGTTGCTCCTCCAGCTAAAGCGCCAGCAGTAGTAAGTCCAGCAAATAACGGAATCAGGAAGGGTAAAATTCCACCAGTTTTGGGCACTGATATAACTCGAGGAATTTTTAGATTTTTCTCCTATGTTTAAAAGTCTTCTGACTTCTTTTTGTGCCAATGCAATAGCTGCTTTTATGGAATCAGGTTTTTGTTTTTCAATAACTTTTCGAACTCTTGACATATGTAGCTTTCCTAAGTGTAATAACACTTCTAGTCTTTTTAGCTCTTTTTCTCAACATACCCATTCCAAATTTTGACTTAACGTTCATAATGTTTATTAATAGTAATGCGTTTGTACGCTCACCAAGATTTGCGTCACTAGCCTTAACCCTACTCCAAGCTTTATTAGCCAAAATTCTATCTGCTAAATTACGATCTGGTATACTTTTAAATTTTGAATACGCTATGTCATGCTTTTTACAAGCTTTGTCTAAAGAATTTATTCCAGGATCTCCACGAGCTAACCTTTCAGTTAACCGAGTACCTGGTCCACAATATTGATAGCCTGGCGGATGTAACTCAAACAGTAAGTTATTAATTAGCGTGTTAATTAGTCCTTCCCCAGTTATTCTTTTTAGTTTACGTTGTTTCTGATTATATTCTAACATGAATTTTAGCGATTGTCAACTTTCATATTTAAATTAAGAGACATATAAATTACATGAGTATTTATAGTTTAAGCTCAGTAGTTAAAATGAAGTTAATTAAACAAAATCTATCTTTACCAATTCAAAATAATGATTTCAAGAGTTATATAAAAGAATTTAAAAGACATAGTTTACTATTACCTAACAGTATACGTGCTGTTGCTGTTGGACCTTCTAACTGTGGGAAAACAAATGTACTGATAAGTTTATTAGAGCATCCTAATAGATTAAGCTTTGAAGACGTTTATGTATATTCTAAATCACATTTTCAACCAAAATATGAATATTTGAAGAAACTTGTAAAACCCATACAAGGTGTGGGGTATTATATTTTTTCTAACAACAGTGATGTGATACCTTTAAAAGAGGCAAAACAAAATTCTATATTCATTTTTGATGATGTTGCATGTGAAAAGCAGGATGATATACGTTCTTATTTGTGCATGGGTCGACATAATAATGTTGATAGTTTCTATCTCTGTCAAACTTATACACACATACCAAAACATTTGATACGGGACAATACCAATTTTCTCATATTATTTAAATAAAATGATCTGAATCTTAAGCATATTTACGATGACCATATAAACACCAATATGAACTTTAATATTTTTCGAAATTTATATGTTGAATGTTGGCATGATATGGATTTCTAGTAATAGATAAAGATAGCCCATTTAAGGAGGGGCGATACCGTAAAGGACTTCATGCATACATTGTTCTATAAATATATTGTTTTGCTGAAAAACATAACAGATTCCCTTTGATCAGCTAAACAAGTGTTTAAAACTGTTAAATACCAGTTAAAGAGGTTAATAAATCAGATCAACTGTTCTAAACAACTTCCCTTTGATCAGCTTAACAAGTACTTACAGCAGTTAATAAATCAGATCAAACTGCTCTAATGGATAACAAACGGAAGCTCAAAACAAATAATAAAAAGAAGAAAAAGTTAATAGAAGATATTATCCAATCCAGAAATGCAATTATAAAAAAGTACCAAGTCTTAAAATCTGGTCGAACTGAAGCACAATTTCAACTTAAGCCTACATTAAAGCCTATAACAGAACCTTTAAAACAACATGTGGATGAAAGTATGAAAGTAAAACGAAACGAAACATTGAGGAGTATATAAAATTGGAAGATGTAAAGACTAAAGATGATTATATAATAGAAAGTACACCAAAACAAAAATATTTTAAAATGATGCCGACAAGTACTCCTCTGAAATATGGTGAAGTTACTTTATAATCGGAAAATGAATCTGTAAATGAATATGAAGCACCAACACATTCAAGAACTTTTATGGAGATCCCTGAATCTTACTCGAATTTATCTATGAATATAGCAAAAAAGTATTTCCAACTATATGTTCGAGATAAACCCCAGATTGACTATATTTATGGTATTTATAAAGATAAACATACTATATTCTCTATTACATTTCTTTTTATACCTTTAGATTTTTTTATTAAATCCTCATTATTTACTATACTATACATTTTTGATCTAAGTCCTACAAATTCAGTTACTATTTGACCTTTTAATTCATCCTTCATAAGTCCAGGAACTTTTTTATTTACTAAAGGTATATTATAAACATTATTCGGGGGATAATCGCTAATATCAAAATATTTGACATCAGCTCTTATAAGCTGATAAAATTCATAAATTATCAGTGTACAATAATTTATAATTTTCATTCATTTTAGGTAACACATAATCATAATGGAATTTATAAACACATGTTTTAGATATATCAAGTACACACATTCCAATATAAATTGGTTTATTAAAAAAAAACTCAGTCTTATTTAATTCAACAGCAATTAAATTTCAATCAAAAATTGTTCTGCTACAAAAATTTGGTTTGCCTATCATAACTATAGCTCCATATCGACCTTCCCACTTTGTAAGCAATTTTACGATAGAATGTTTACGTATGTTTTCAATAGTTTTCCCAAAGACCGCGTTGTTCACATCAACTTATATTTATTTTTCTCAAAATCATCACAGCTTTCTTTCGCATTTCTGTATTTAAATCAATATATTTCTTTAACCATGGTGATTGATTAAACTGAACACGATGTATTTTTATCTGTATGTATTCAGTATCTTCCATGATCTAAACATTGTTTTAAATTTCTGTAATGTATAATATATTTATCTTTATTGGATAATGTTGTCAATAGTTTTTTGTATGAATATTCACCAACTGCTTCATGTAGTGGGCAAAATGGTAAATGTTTATCATGTAAAAATTGTGGGTACCCAAGATCTACTTCTAATATATAACCTATTGGCGATTCATCTGAGACATTAATTATTTCTATATCAGTATTTGTCCATTTGAAACCATGTGTTGGAAGATACTGAGACATTGCCCAACCATAAAGATTAGTAACAACAAAATACATTATATATTTGCTTCTTGATCATTATAATTTTCCACATAACAGTTATTTGCTTTACTATATCGATTTGAGCACTGACTTACTCCCCCTCGAATTCCTTCTTCTATAAACATAACCATTTCGATAATTCTAACTCAATTTTGGTGTATTTCAGCATCGCATACCAGCTTAATCCTGGGAGAGTAAAATAGTGTGCAGGGTCCAAACCGTATGTTTTTCTACATACCTTTCTGAAATTCTCAAATACATATGATAGCAATAAAACACCTGTTTTTAAATACAAATCAGAGTATTCTCCAAGAGTTTGTGTGCCAAATGTTGTCCACACAGTTTGTGCATGTATATAATAATCAGATATATCCGATTCATTTAATTGGCTATAAAAAGCTTTTTGAGGAGGTAATATCATTTCATTCAATTTTTTTAAATCGCTAATATAATCATAGGGAAATGCACCTTTTCTAGTTACAAGGTTAAATTCAATAGAATTTAAATTATTCCACTCCTTTCTTGTTATAATAAGATGTTCTTTAGGTAAATATGGTACCAAATTATATATGTAAAGATGATGCCATAAATTTGAACGAATCAAAGAATCGAAATTTTATTTCACTACCTTTAACATTTTTTTTGAATGATATATAGCGTTCCTTATTTAACAGTTCTCTACACATTTTTAATAAATCTAAGAGAAGACTATTGAATTGATACTGTAGCAGATATTTCGGTTATTCTTATTCCTGCTGCATCCAAATTAATACCTATCGGCAATCAATTATTATCTGTAAGTTCTTCAATCATAAATACTTTCGGAGACAAAATTTTAACTTTGGATCTAGATTTATGAAGAGATTGATGTTGAAAAAACAATTTTAGGTGCGGATTTTTATTTCACTACAAATTAATAGTTGATTTTTCCAATAAAAAATAAAAGATCCTTTTGTTGACCTTACTTCAAACGGTAATCTATTTAAAGGTTCATCAATTACTATATTGGTTTTAATAAAACCTTCAATAAACGAAGATATTCACATTTTCCAAAATTCAGGGATGAAATCTCGTGAAAAATGAATTTAAATTTTTATTGAATCAAGGTCATCACCATTACACATTGGAGACCTTGTGGCGATTATGATAGTTTGTACTGTACCGGATCTTTACCCAATCCCGATTTCACTTGTCATTTACAAAATTGTAAAATATTTTCTACTTTAGATTTGACAAAAACGTATCACCATATTCCTGTGCAACCCGAAGCCATTCCGAATTTTCTCAAATGACATTCGGTCTTCGTAATGATATACAAGCATTCCAAAGATTTATCCATTCCGTCCTTCAGGACTTACAGTTTTGTTTTATATATTTGGATAATATTTTAGAAGCTTCAAATTTAACATTTAATTCATTTGAAGTCAATCTTTCAGCGCTTACAGGTTCACATGTTAATTGTTAACATCGAGAAATATTTATAACTTCATGTAACAGGAAATTAAATTACTCAGTCATTATATTAACTGTGATAGTATCTCACCACCCCCAAAAAACATTAAAAACAGTTCACATTTTAAAATTCCTTCAAAAGTTAAGAATCCCAGACGATTTCTTGGCATGGTGAATTTCTATCGTCTTTTTCTATAACATTTACACTTCAAATAGAATCATTTCAACGATATGCACAACCAAATCAAATTCAACGACAACCAAATCAATATCAGGTCCAACCAAATGAAAATGAAGCCCAACCAACTTAAAATCAAGGCCAAAAATACAGACATAAACTTCAATAACAACTATTTCAACTTGCAACTTTCAAATAGAACCATAGAAACTTCAATAACGACTATTTCAACGTGAAAAACAATTCATTCATCCCAAATACAGCTAATTTAAAATCGATACTAACCACTTTAGGTATTTTTATTCATTATATGTATTATAGTTTGCCATTTCTCTCAACAACGCTTTCAAATTATTAAAATTTACTTCCTATTCAATTCGTGAAAGGCATATAAAATTACGTGAATTTTATGATCGACATAATCGTTCATTTCAGCAAGCACATCGTCATACAGTAGATAAATTTCGTCCCACATTTACCCTTCTTGATGCTCAGCTAGATTTTGTAGTGAGTCTAATCCAGAACAGAAAACATCACACTAGCTGTTTGCTGCGGTTTGCATGCTGGCGGTATCATCGGTGTTTATTTCTTCAGAAGTGCTGCTGGAATAAATGTTGCAGTCAGTGAACTACGTTATTGAACCATGACGAAAGAATTTTTGTTTAAAACCATGGCAAGCATCGATCCTCACGAAATGTGACTCCACAAAATAGCGCCCTGCCAAACATTTCGTGAATCTTTCGATTTGTTTAATGTAAACATGCAATGCTACATAAAAACATTATTTCATGATTTGGACCTCTTAATTGGCTTCCAAGATCATAATAAAAAATCCTATACAATTATATCTCATAAACATCAAATCAAATAGTTGTACAAATAAATCGTCAATCAATTATTACAAATATTTATCTCATTCGCAATTCGTTAAAGCTTAATTTTAAAAAAATCAACGAATTCGTAGTTCGAATTCCCATTTTGGCGCAGGCAAACTAATTCGTAATTCAGAATCACAATGATTTTATTAATCAAGGGATGAATAACAAATACACCATGAATTCCAAAGATATCCATCGTCGGGTGACATATATGTTGTGGTAAATATATAATATGTCCCATGTCGCATATTACGTATCACATCACGAAAACTCAGGAAATTTCAAGCATGACACTTAACCTGTCCACGTATAGCTTCTTTCAAACACCGTTGAAAGCAAAACTTGCTGTTGATGTACGTTGAAAGCACACGTTATGACCCGACCGAATCCCGATAGGGATTCTGCCCTATTAGACAAAACATTAGACGAGGTTGTCACACTTTGATTGTTTTTACAAAAAACTTTCGGGTTTGGAAAAACGTTTATTCGTTAGTTGTTTGTGTAGAACCAAACTTACAGCAATTATACATCACTTAGCTTAACATGGGCAGATTCTCTTCTTTTGTTTTAAAAAATAAGATATTGAATTTAAGAAATTCATCAGCAACTTGATTGTGTGAACGTATTTATTTAGCTTCTATTTAAGTAAGCTAATCGGGTCGTTACAAAATTATTAAATTACAAAATAAGAATGCCATTGTAAATATATTCACTCGTTAATCGCACCAGGAAAAAAAAAACAAGTTCTCTTACCGTGATGTAACGTATTTCTGCCAAGAGGTCTCGTTGCAGTGTATTCTCTATGTATAGATACATCAAATCATCGTAGTTCGATTCTTTTTGCCTCGTATTCTTTTCGGTTAAGCGAATTTCCTGAAAAAGTCTTCAGCCAGATAGTGCGCTGCCTAAATCGCCATGCAGAACCCACAGATCTCATACATTTTATATTTACGAGATAACATTCCGGAAAATCCGAACGGGCCCAAGACAGCAGAGGACCCAGTGCCGGACGGCAATCGATCCAAAACCCATCGGGGTTACCAGGGTAGCATTGCGCCATTGTTTATTAGACATCCGTAAATTTTAAAAAGATTTATAATCTCCTAACAAGTTTCCTCACAATGCTCAGTTGCACGGCCTCGTAACTTATATCATCCAAACATGGCCAATCGGCTTTACCCGCCAATAAAATGTATTATACAATATATGTACGTGAGTTCGAAAATATTCAATAATGGGTAACTACGGTCATTGCTCTAACCAGCTCGTTTACATATCCAGGTACCAGATTTAGTTGAACATTATGCACCACATTATGTATATGGTAAACTGATAAGATTGCGTTCTTTCCTTGAAAACAAAGAAAGATTCTAAATATGTTTTACTTATGAAAGAGGAACCAAGCTATTTTCCATATAAAGGATGCTAGGATTTTGAAGCTGTGATGAGTATTCGCCTTATTCGCTTTTTAAAATGTGTGATGGCAATATCTTGAAATTCATAATCCTTTCCAGAGATAAAAGGTTTTAGTCGATCCCTTCTAAATCGTATCGAATTATTCCTACTCCTTCCATTATCGACTGAGCAGCACGGATTTCTGCTCCTATATTAGTTTTGAAAGCAGTTTAAACACATTTTTTTGTGAAAATTGAAAGTGGCAAATATAAAATATTAATTTTTTTTAACCAACTTCCAAAAAGGAATATTTTTTACTACCAAATACCCAGCGTACGCTGTTACGCCTCAATAAATAGAAAACAAAAACGGTTA
Source organism: Philonicus albiceps (assembly GCA_963969385.1). Taxonomy (NCBI): domain Eukaryota; kingdom Metazoa; phylum Arthropoda; class Insecta; order Diptera; family Asilidae; genus Philonicus; species Philonicus albiceps. The sequence continues at coordinate 26,994,911 of OZ017772.1, read as the reverse complement.
TTTTTAGTTGATTAATTGATTGATTGAAAAAATAATAATGATTGATATTTACATGCATGTTGATAAATACAATTTTTTTAGTCTTTTCATTTGGTGCAAAAATGAATAGTTTTTTTGGCGTTGTGTTTTTCGAAACTTGTTGCTGTTCTACTGCCTCTACTGCCGACTTCGTTTAAATTATATTGAAAAGAGTTTAGAAAAGGCCTTTTTGTACAATTAGTGATTTATCTCCGAATCAGTGAATTTAATAAATGCATTTAAATTTTTTTTAAATATTAATTTTATAATTATAATAAAAATATAATTTTTTTTTTTGAAACATTAATTTTTAGTATGTCCAATTGTAAACATTGAAAAGCAAAACATTAAAATTTCTTTAATGCGAATTTTGCTTAACGTCCTCGGAATAACGCTGTACAAAGTTCAACTGGTCCCAGAAGAAGCCATATGACAATCCACAACGTTTTCGGTTCGCTAATATATTGCATCGGAAACAAACAACTGATGGTCTATATCAAGTTTTGTATTCCTAAATTGAGTTTAAGCAACTTTTATATTTTATTACAAAAATCAACCCTTCGACTCTAGCTACCGCGCATCTGCTGCTAGTTAATAAAAAATAGAAAAAAATAGTCTTGCCTGAAAATTACCTATTCTGTCTCTAATAAACAAATGATGCTCCTTGCTAGATTTTACATTCCTAGAATGGTTTTAAATAACCTTCCGGGCACAAAAACGAAACTTTCTTGTGTCTACTATTTTGAATTATTAATAACAAAAAAAATCTTGCTACCTCATAATTACTTATCCATTGAATCGGCAATAAACAAATGATGCTTCATGCCGAAATAAAAATTTCGTGTGCTTATACTACCCAAATGCAAAATAGTTGGTCTAGTGACAAATTTTAACAGTCTATTTTATAACTAAGCATATATTTTTCAAATAACTATTTATTAAATAAAATTTATTCTTGTTTTATAATCTCTGGAAGTCATCCTCTTAAATTATTTGAAAACAAATAAAATTCAGGTCGCAAATTTAGTAATAATTTTATTTTGCATTATTGAGTAACCAAGCAAAACAGTTGGTCTACCCTGAATTGAGTGCAGAATAGTTGGTGTACTCTGAAATTTTGATGTAATGCTAGTTAAGTTTGTGTTTGCAAATTTAACGGAATTATTCTAGATGCAGTCACACTCTTTTTTTTAGTCGCTCAAAGCCAGATTAGTCATACAGTTTGTGCCACGTGGTATACCAATATCACCCGATCTTCGGGAAGTAATTGTTAATTCTTTTAAAAATGAAAATTCTTCGTATAAAGTCGTTAAAAACTTAGGAGTACCCCGTTCGTCGAATCAAAATATAATTAATTTATACAAAAGAGAAGGAAACGTTGATTTGAAGAAGGAAAGCCGTGCATAGCTAGTTTAAGGGACAGGAGAAATTTAAACGCAATAATCAAAGAAAATCGTCGTGCTTACTCTGCTGCTATATCCGTTAAGTGGAGAAAAACTCTTAAAAGAGACATTTCAGTAGATGCGTACAGGAGAGAAATCAAAAGATTAGGATACAATTTTTATAAAGTTGAGACGAATCCATGAAAGAAGTGTAGAACTGTAGTGCTTGCGTTTTCAAACAGGCAAAGGAAAAACCACATCTTATCGTAAAGCAAAAGAAAAAACGTTTAGAGTAGGCCAAGTCACACAAAGATTAGACTCTCAGGCAATGGAAATCTGTTATATGGAGCGATGAATCGAAATTTTTCGCGTGTGTTGGAGATAATAGAAAAATAGAGAAAATAGTTATTCGCACTTCGGATGAGCAATTTAATAGACTGTTTGAAAAGAACTGTAAAGTTCCCGGCATCAATGATGCTATGGGGATGCATGTCTGCTCAACTAGGCATCGTAAATGGTACAATAAACGCGGCAAAATATCAAAATATACTAGAAATATTTCCTTCTATTAAAAAACTGGAGTCCGCCGAGGGAGAATATATTTTCCAACAGGACGGAGCTCCGTGCCACACAGCAAGGTCCACAATATCTTGGATCATGGTTCATGACATGCCTTTACTAGAATGGCCGTCTAATAGTCCTGATCTCTCTCCAAAAGAGTCTCTTTGGGGAAAAATGAAGAAAAGACAAAAAATATCCGGCCAGAAACCTTGAAGAACTTCGTTCATTAATTACTACTCAACTATGCCTCGAAGTATAAATGACGTGATAAAGAACAAAGGCGATGTCACCAAATGGTAATAGAATAAATAAAAACAACTTAGACCAACTATTCTGCACTCAATTCAGGGTAGACCAACTGCTTTGCATGGCTACTCAAAATAATGCAAACTAAAATTATTACTAAATTTGCGACCTGAATTTTATATGTTTTGAAATAATTTAAGAGGATGACTTCCAAAGATTATAAAACAACAAACTATTTTGCATTTGGGTAGTATATTGAATTGTTAATACTCGTAATATTAGAAAAAAGCTCAATTTCCGCAAGCTTATGTATGCTTTTGTATTATTATGTATTGCATTAGCACTAAAAAGAATGATTCTTCAAGCAAGGTTTTGTATTCCTAAGTTACTTTTAAGCAACTTTTTTATTTTATTATAAAAATCAACCCTTCAGTCCTGACTATCGCGCTACGATTCCTGAATGTGGCTGCTAGTTTTAGCTTCATACATAATTTAGCCCTGCATTTACACCTGCGGTAAGCGAAACATATTTATGAGTCTGGACCTGATTAAAACGCCAATGACCTGTCAAAACGTTTATGGATGCCTACGGTCAAAAATAAAATTTGCTTCACCCGCATTCTCCAAACAATAAAAGAGTAAAACGTTACTGATTAGTCACAAGCTCCACCGGTAATGTCCTTCCAGTGGAGCCATGTAACTAGAAATAACATAAACTTAAAAGACTATATAGTATATTCCCATGTAGGTAAAAAAAACTCCTGAATCTCCGGGATATGAGAAAAAGCACGACCAAACTGCAAGGACTACGGAACCGTTAAGTGCACTTAAGGATCCATTAAATGTTATATAACTCTGCCGCCACTTGAAAATATTCCTGAAAGTTTTCTCATAGATTTTCAAGGGAGTACATGAATAGTATAACCTGCCATTCTACAAGGAACAGAATAAAACGGAAAATAGTACTCGCAAAATGAAAACCCCTTTAAGGTGAATGAAAATTTTAATTAATTTTAAATCTATCTCTGCCTCCCCTCCACGCCTCGTAGGGGTAGTTTTAGAGAAAAAATCACCTGCGCCTTTCAATTTGGTACTGCACTGTTATTTCACTCTCCTTATCTTATATAAAAATAAAATACTGTCTCAATTTACGCGATTTGATTATTACTATCTTGGAGGATATTAAAATTTCAAAAATATTATTTGTATTAAATTGATTAATTAATTAAATCTTTCGAAAAACAATTACTTTGAGAGGACGTAATATATTTGCCAATTTTTTTTCTTTTTAGTTTTAGTAGAATTTATTAGGATAATAGAATTGTAGAAGGGTTCCTGCAAATATTATTTAATTACCGTAAACTAAATTACGCACTTTATTTCGCTCTTCGAATGTCACAGTAAAATGTCACAATAATATTATAGAAAGCCCGTAAAAATTCAAAACATTTTCTACTAATTGATAAACACGTTCTTCCCAAAAACCATAAGCTCATAATAATCAACATTCTTTATATATATATATTTTTTATTTATTGCATTAAAATGATATTTCAGAAGATTCCAAAAATTCCATGTTCATATTCCACATAAATGGAAAAATAAATTGGAGAATTCTATCATTTCTATTTGATTTCGCCCGGCTTATATATTTTCCACATATTGCACTCAAGTAATATTTTCGAACGCTTCTAAAAACGCAAAATTACGGCTACGTGCTTAAAATAAGGAACATTTGAGTTTATTTTTCACATTGTAATCACGGAAAAAACTCATACTTGGCACAAAATGTGTATATATATATCTATAATTTATTGACAATTATGAAATCACTATGACTCAAGAGGATAATGCTGCACTTAGAACTAATGTCAAACACAATCATTCAATTGAAATATTCTCGAGGAAAATGATTCTAGATTTCAATGTTTTCCACAAAGAAAAATCAACAAAATCATTGAAATAATTAAAATTAATAACGCTAATAACTCCCAGAAAACTGTTAATAACAAGGAATAAGAAGCAATTCTCTTGAATGAAGGGTTCTTTTAGGAACATTGATCTTTGTCAAAGACAGTAACTCTCTTTTAGCTTTTTATATTATTTCATAATAAAACCTTGATAAAGATGGCGCAATGACAATCGTGTCTGAACTCAAGAGTTGACAGACTAAATAAAAGGCGCCGAGTTTTGCAGAATGCGGAAACATTTTGAAAAAGATTGCATTTATAATTCAGAAATCTAGTAGTATTTTTCCATTTCTTCTATTCTATTGGCTATGTTATGTAGTAAAGAAGGTCACCAGTTAACAGGTCACCAGTTAACAGACGTAGCAAAGATCTTGTAAAAGAGATATATAAATTGTTGACCGCAAAACGATCAGTAAACTCTGTAGTAATCCTTTTAATAAACCTAGTATTTTATAAGCTTTAGAGATAATATGGCCGATATGTAATGAGAAAGGATACCTTTTATCCAGGGTAACAGCTATATTCTCAACACCATCTAATACTCCCGAATTTAAAACGTAGTTATTTATAACTAATAATAAGCTAATAAGGTAGCTATCTCCTTAACTAATGCCGATCCCATTTCAAAACTTCTGGTGTATTATTTAGATACTCTAAGCTATATTTTGAAATAAGAAAATTAAAAAAAAAAATGGTCGAAGTTTCCAAAATTTTGCTTTGAAATGTTTACTTCCGGTTTAGAAGACTAAAAAAATTTTTTTTTTCAAATTTGATTGTTTTTTTAAAAAGATCAGGACATTTTCTATACAAATCGTGTAGTTTAAAAATTTATTGTAATTGTTTTCAATACGAAAAAATTCTTCAAAAAAATCATAATTTCGATTTAGACTATTCTTTAGGAGCCCATAACTAGACAAATACACATCATATCGAAAAAAAAAATTGTGTTCGTATTTATACCTACTAGAAGTATAACTGGACCTAATATGAACAAATTTCAGAACCTCACTTTTTTTCCCTGTCCGCTTGACGTGAAATGCCCCATATATAATCTTACATTTGGATAAATTAAGATGAAGTCAATTATTAGACCACCAACTTAATAATCTGCTCAGATCTTGCTGTAACAATAAACAGCAATTATAATCAGTTATTTTGATGAATTTTTTTTCATCATTGGCATAAATTAAACAACGAGAAACAACGAAAAATTATTACAATATCATTTATAAATAAGATAAATAAAACGAGACAGTAGTTGATACTTTAAAAAGTAGTAGACAGTAGTTAAACTTTAAAAACCAATTTGTCTGGGAATGCAGATAAGTAAGCTTAAAAACTAACGCCACATTTTTCTATTTTCAGGTACTTTTAGTCGGGAGACAAAGTGTTTTAAATAGATCTATTTAAAATGTACTGACTAAGCGAACAATCAAACTTAGGCCCATTTTGATATTATACGGGCGCCCCAGAGTCTAACCGGAGAACCACTTATTGTCTCTGATGAACAAGCTTAAGTGCAGCATGCTTATCGAGTTCAGGTCAGTCAGTTCATCAAAGAAGGTAATGCCCAAGTGACGGTTCCTGAGAACTGCAAGGGGTCTCTCGACCTTTTTTAAAGCATTCCGGTGACAAGCCTTCTCTAAGGCTGGCCACCAAACCAACGCATTGTAGACTAGGATCGGTTCGATCATGGTCCCGAACAACCAATGGGCTATGCGAGATTCCAGGCCCCACTTTTTCCCGGCCACACTCCTGCAAATACAGAGGGCCGTAGTGACCTTTCTTACTCTTGCTTGTATATTGGGATCCAATATATGGAATATATTGTACAAGTCCAACTTTCTATCCAAAATCAGTCCCAAGTATTTTACCTGGTCTGAGAAACATAAGGTCACTCCATTTAGGAGTGGGGTTCTAAAAGGGGGAATCTTATGCTTCATAGTGAACAGCACTAGCTCCGTTTGTTCCGGGTGCACACTTATGGAAGTTAGTGCTTCAAATGGTGACTTTATTAATGGCCCGTTGCAACAACTCGGATATCGTTTCTAGGTGCTTTCCCTAGATTGAAACAGCTATAACATCCGCATAAACAATTGAGGTGCCCCCTACCCAAATATTTCCTAATGGATTATGCCAAGGTTTGAACTACAATAATGACTTGAACATGAACTTGAACTTGAACTTACAAAGTTTCATTAAAAGCCGGAAGTTTTTCGCATTCATGATTTGAGCCAAAAAGGTTACCGTCGAAAATTCTACTTCTATCATTCGTAGATCATTGGTTTATCCATAAAAAAGTGAATTTGAAGTTACACATCTGACAAGTCAAAATTGCAAGCATTGCTATTTTTTTTAGCCTATATTTATCTTTTCTCAAAATTTAATACCAAAATAGTTCGCATACTTATTTTTCTATCGACTTTAGATCCACCATATTGAATTATTCAAATTCGGAAAGTAATTTGAATTTTTAAACTCAGAAATATTAAAAACAACAACAACAAATCGTCGATCTTTTTTTTTTCTTAAAAATAAGAAAGTATGTTCAAGATCCATTTGCACTAAAACTAACTTCTTCAACCTGAAAAATGTTTAAAACATCGAAGATAGAAATTTACATGAAACAAAAAGTAACTCTTGCTTATACGAGTAAATATTTCAAAATTAGGTCCAGAGCCATCATTGATTTTCTTTTTCTTTTCTTATGCAGGCAATTTTCATAAATTAAAACAATTCCAGGGGAATTACATATCGCTTAAATTTAAAAATATATAACGTAAAGTCACCTTTAACGACAACTCTCCTTAACCCGACAAGTCAGCATTTTTTTGTTTATGTGTTTAGTCTGATTGGTAAGAGCGCATCGCTCAGAATTCAATAATGCTATAAAATATTCACAAAACATTATTTTTTCCTTATTATTTACTTTATTTTTTTTTTACACAATACATTTAATATTTGGTGAAGTCATCGTTATTTTCTATTATAGCTATTCATCTATTGTTCATATGTTCAACTAATTTTTCAACATATTCTATATATTAATAGCTCCTTCCAGGCTTTCTTTACCGATGATTTAAGTTGTTGCAAAGTGAAAACATTTTTCCGCTGCAGCTTTGCCTTCAAAACGGCCCACACATTTTGTGAGGGCCATTCCATGACATTGATATCTTCTTGATCTTTCCAGTCGATACAAAGACGACTTCTGTGTTTTTGATCGTTGTCTTCTTATAAGACCCACGATCGGTTTCCTGTCCCAAACCAAGAATCTGTAGACTTTAATAACCCGTTTTTGTAAATTTGCATCATCCTTTTTGCATTCAGATTTCCAATAAAAGTAAACAATTTTCCAAATCCTTCCGAACAGAAGCATGAACTTTTATTGGGCGTTTTACAGTACGTATGATGTAATGCCGTCCTTTTTAACCATACTCGTTTAAGTCCTTGATATGCCCAAAATGATGATTCGTGAGTGAATACATTTGACAAATCGCGATTCACATTTTCATTAGCCCATTTCAAACGGTTTTCGATGTGCTTTTCGGATAAAAGTGGTTTGATTGTACTACTGCGGTGTTTAATAAAATGTTCCCTTATTCTTTGGCGTATGATATAGAGGACACCTTGATACCTTTTTCCGCTAATTTGCTTCTAACTCGGCTCAGCGTCATTTGTGGATCCTTTTGAAAAGCTTCAAAATAGAGTTGTTTTCTTTTTTAATGTTTTTCTTGTTTTGCTGCTTCGTGGCAAGTCATCGATGTTATTTTCCTCATAAAACTTCTTACACCACTTCTTTACAAAAGACGTATTCTTTTTGATACGAAGTCTGTTCAAAGAGTATCGCGAATTTTGAATTTCCGCGGGCTACGTATATTCGATTTTCAATTTCTTTATGGTGTTATGTTAGTACTCATGTCCCTCACTTATGCTGAAAAGCTCGGCTATTTTGAATGTTCAGTTAATTTTTGATTGCTATTTTGCTTGGACGAAATGCGTCCGCGCACTTAATTTTGTTTTTCAGACAAAAAAATCGAAAATCGTATATACGTAGCCCACGGAAATTTAAAATTCGCAATACTTTTTGAACAAACCTGGTATATCTTGCTACCTGGGCATAAATCCATTTAAGTCTTTTCGGATGCAGGCAGACAAACACAGCTTCAAAACGTTTATAAAATAAAGCACTCATGTTGCAAATCGATCTTGACAGTAAAAGTTCAACGCAAAATGAGACTTTAAGCATGAGGCGCATATTATATAGGTAATACACTTTGCTTACGGAAAAAAGACTACAAACAATCTCAAGTTTCGCTCAAAAGAAAGTTCTGCGGTGGTAGGTTGGTAGGTAAATGGCTAGTAAGATGTGATTATTACGACAACGAAAGACAATCTTATTTTAAAGTTATTCATGTATATTACTGAAGGTTTTTGGATTTCATATGTTTAGAAATAGTTTTCACCGTGCACGATAATATTTATTTGTACACAACTAAACTAAAAACTCACAAAACAATTAAGTTGCAAAAAATAATTATCAACACACATGATTTTGCAGGAAGCCCTCTCTTCATTAGAAATGGCGGACGGTCTCTGCTACTTGGTATATATATATTAACCAAATTCGTTAGTTGAGGGACTCCGCAGGGGGTAGTTCTTTCTCCTCTGCTATGGGTACCTAGTCTGGTGGCCATGAGTGGGCAAAACTTATATCAGTTCGAAGTTGAGCAGACTGCCAAGAACAGCGTACGTAGGTGTCGCAGGAGCCCTGCGGTCATGTCCGACGGAGGCTCTCAGTGTGATCTTGCCTATATGATGTAGTGCCGTAAGGCTGAAAGAGTCAGGGTGATGGACCACCAGGCCATATGGCCACGGTAAGATCCTGAACTTGCTACCAAAGGAGCTGGCATCCTACTAAACGGATTACATTGCCCCAAGGATATCCGACGGGAAGAGCTTCAGGGTACCATGGAGGAGTGGGAAGAAAGCGATATTACACAAACTTTCGACCTCTTGTTATTCACAGATGGGTATAAATCCGAGAAAGGTGTTCGAGCCGGCATTTTCTCCGAATCACTCCACATTAGAGGGAGTCGTATCGCCTTCCCGGACATGCCAGCGTGCTGGCTGTAATGAAAGTCTGCGAAGCTTTGCCTTTCTAAATCATACACTCAACATCGCAATTCTCACAGACTCACAAGCCACTATCAAAGCCCTTGAAATTGGTGAAATATTGTCGTGAGCAACTACTCCTTTTGAGACGCTACCTCGTTACCCTACTGTGTGCTCCGGCGTATGGGGACATAGCGGGTAACGAGTAGGAGGACAAATTGTCTAAAGAGGATGCAAGCACCTCTGAGAACTGTCAGGAAAGAAATCCTGTTGCACTTTCTAACAATTGCGAACAAAATGTGGGCGGATCTTGAAACATATGTGGTTTCCAAAATGACCTTACCTGCTTTTAATTCTGAGGAGAACGCGGAAGCTCCTCAAGCGTTCTCGTGTGGATATTGCCAAAGCGGCGGCAGTACACACCTTTCAATAGTCACTGTCGGAGTTGCAGGGACCCAGCTGAGGAGACTCTTTCTCACTTCCTATGTAACTATCACTAGCACGGGCTAAGTATCAGTAGCACTGGGCATGGAGCTCCTCGGTAGAATCTTCGTCTAAGATCGTGGAGCTAGTTCTCTTTTTGAACTTCACAGATTGAATCTGATATCACGACACACAGAATGTACAAATTGACGGTTATGCCGCTAGAAAATAATCCCTGCAATTTGTCATTCTTCAGTAGGAGCTTTGCTTTTTCCGAAATATAAAGTTGGTGTTGATACATGCAGTTAGTATTCAATATATTAAAAGCTTATGTGAATAAAATAATATTGAAGATGAGATTGATATTGAGGATGGCTCGACAGTAATTTACACGGGAGTGACGGTCAGCAGGCATTAACTGTTGCAACTGTTTGCATTTTGTACGGAAACATGTGTAAGTCTTTCACTAAAATCGCTGTATGGTCCGTCTAGTGATGCCCAATTGCGTGGCTCGTCGTCTGGTTGATGTTTCTTCGTTCTCAGGGACATCGGCAGCCACAGCCGCGATATTCTCGGCAGAACGACCAGTCCGGTGGGGACCACGCTCTGCAAGGTCTCTTGTGGTTCCAGTCTATTCGAGTCGAGCAGCTAAGCGATGGAATGTTTGGCTTTTTGGCGCGACACGATTAGGAAATCGACGCCGAAATGCACGCTGCACTAACACCACCGACCGATTATTAGTCAAAATAATGGACACAATTATTCCACGCTCTTGCGGTGTATAGCGCTCCATTGCTTGTCTGTTTGTTTCTGTGTAGTTCACAAATGTCAAATATGATTGACGTACGACGAAATAATTATAACATCTTCCGATATAATGATTAATTTTGCGCCACCTTGTATATTTAGCTCGTTGTTTTTTTATTTCTAACGTCATATGTGAGCATTTAGAATGCTCAAACAGAAAGTTATGGAACATAATGTTGAGGAGGACCCGAATGAGTCGATTTGTTATTTCAGAGCAATTGGAGCTATGCCCATCTATTGTACTTGTGGAAGATTTTCGGAAAAACCTTTGGTTGCGAACTTACAAGACCTGCAACTTACACATATGGATTACTTTCTTTGGGGATATGTGAAGTCAATCGTATACACTGATAAACCACAGTCGTTGGACCACTTGGAAAACATTCGCCATGTTATTGCCGATATACGGCCTCAGTTCCTCAATAAAGTGGGCAAAAATTTGACTTCTCGCTTCATTCGAGCCAGCCATGGAGCCCATGTGCCCGAAATCATCGGATGGCATAAAAATATCTCTTAAATAAAGCCAACACCATGCCACACCATTAACTTTAATTTTAAGCGTTTTATTTCATTTTAAATGTTTTTACCTCTACAAAACACACCCTTTACTAATATACGTATATAATACATTTAACAAAAAGCCCTTCTTGTGCAGTCGTGAAAAAAAAATATTTTTGAGGAAGTACATGATTTCTTATATTATTTTTCCGAGTGCATTAAACGAATTAAAACCGGAAAACTTTTAAACACCTTTGTTATTAAAAGTTGCAATTAAACAAAACCCCACTTTGTACAGGTAAGTTGGGCAAAATGAGTTACTTTGCTAGTGCCAAGCCTGATCGACTGCTCCACTCAATTTACTAGATTTTGGTTTTTACTAGTCTTTATTTCGAACTTTTCTAAAAGTTTTTCTTCAATAAGGTGTTCTGTAGTCAGGTTTAAAATGCTCTTATTTGCTAGTGTGTACAGTACTGTGGTTCATCACCTATCGACACAGATGACACAGAAATGATCAGAACAAACAACAAAGCCTTAAGGGGGTGATAGCTGACATTATTCAGAACATTTTGAGCCATACACCCCTTACACGAAGTCTGTTCTTTTATTTTTAATTACTATTTTTAGTTTTTTTTTTTTTTTTTTAATTAACCCAATTTCCGTTTCCCAATTTCAGTTAATTGCCAACAGTGCCCCGGTTAAAGTTTGCATATTATTTTTTTTCTTTTTTGTGGTTTTCCTGATGTGCATGTAATTTAATAGAACTGCAGTCGTAGAAAACTGTAACAATTTTAAAAATTTTGCGTTTGTAGGCGTTAAAATTACTGAGGTTTCATGATTGAGAGATTCTTCCTCTCTGGAGTTCAAAAAGTAGGGCTATCGACAATGGCTTGTACGGTTGGTAGTCAGTCCCAAATAAACGCCTCAACAAACTAGATCGTGATTGTTTTTTTTTTTCTACTCCGCTCCCTCGCCCAGCTCTACACGTTGTTTGTGGTATTTAAAAAAATTAATAAAATAGCCCTAGTCATTCAAATCTCTTTAAAAACATGCTCGGTTATTGACCGATTATTTTTAAATCATTTAATAATTTAATTCAGGCACCAGCCCTTCTAACTTCTATCGTCGTTTTCTTCAGTTGTATGTCCTGCTTCATAACATTAAAGGCTTCTTCATTTTTGATTTCAAAGCCCAGTGCACTGGGCAGCCATCTTGTTAAAAAAAATTAATCTTTCCAATTCCAAAACGTCTGCCTCGTATAAAATCACATTGAGATCGTTTTGTAGAAATTGGAGATCGTTTTTTTCCGTTTAAATTACCGGGCAAAAAATGAGGACCAGTCAAAGTTCTGCCAATAACTCAGGCCCACACATTAACAGAAAATTTTCGTTGAAACGATATCTGCTTCTTCCAGTGAAGATTGTTGTCTGTATCCGTCCATTGACGAATGTATGAAAATTGGTTATTCCCTACCTCAAACATTTTGACTCGTCGATCCATAGGCTACTTTTAAAAAACCACGAATTATCAATGTCATTATTTAACAAACAACGACAGAATTGAATTCTTTGTACGGGCTCTCCATCTTATAAACCTTGCACCCTTGTGCCGTGGAAAGAATATTTTCCATCTCATTGCATTGCACTCTACACCTTCCATATTGATAGTGTAAGCTTTCGAGCTTCTACTCTGACGCTCGTAGTTTGATCCGCTTCAAATGCTTGAATGATTTCTTCCTCAACACCAAGATCATGTCTTTCGGGATTTACACCCCTGTCCTCGGCATGAATTCCACTTTCCGAAAGCCGACAGAGCGCGTTGTAAAATACTTGTACTCTCATATTTGGTAATATGCGATTCGGGTAGCGCTCCTGGTGCTTTCGCCGCGCCAAAGCTCCATTACCTTTAGCTCTGCCACACTCCCACACATGAAGATAATATCGGCTTGTTCTAGCGATTTTTACAGCAATATGTTATTTCAACGGTGAATAAACTAAACGACAATACGAAATTTACAAAATAATAACACGTCCAGTAACAAAGGCAGTTATCGCTCCACTAAATGGATTATGGCGCTATCTAATAAACTTAAAAAAGAACGGCCTTTGTTCTTCGTACACCCGCATTATTGGAATCGTCAAGACTGCGTATCCGATAAAAAAAGAGCAATAATGAAGTATGATTTTAAAGCGTGGTTTTAATATTTAGAAATCGTTTCAAATCATGAAACAGGCCATGCAACACAAAATCACCAGAATGGATTTTCACATTTGGAAAATGAAAATGAAATAAATTTAGCTAAACCGTTGTTTTATTTCTACGTTTAAATATTATTAGTTGGATGATACCTTAAAAGAAAGGTACCGAGCATGTTTTTAAAAAGTTTTGAATAAATGAGGTTATTTAATTCATTTTTTTAAATGCCATAAACAAAGGTTTTTTTTAAAGTTTTAACATTTTCTACAACTTCAAAAGTGTCTAGTATTCTTTTCAATAACACAAATGCATGGAACTTATTTTCTTAGATAAGATGCACATCAGGCAAACCACAAAAATACAGAAACAATTACATACAAACTTTAACTGGAGCTGGCAATGAACGTTCAGAAATTGGATTAATTTAAAAAAAAAAAAATAATAAAAATAGCAATTAACCCTTTTCACTATGAAGTCACCTCTGGCTTGACAAAACTACTTTTCCCTTCAGGTTCAGATTCTAAAGTCATCTCTGGCGCGACACTTCATATGTATATAAAACAAATTAGTGGGAAGATTGTAGCCAACCTATCCCTATTTTTGTCTCTGCAATTAATGCTACTAAGTAATTCCACTGGTGTTAACAGGACTTAAGTAAACTTCATCCTTTATCATTCCACATAAGAAAAAGTTCAATGGAGTAAGGTCTGGAGATCTATTAGGCCAAGATATCGGTTCACCGCGTCCAACTCAAAAAATTGTTCATTTAATTTTACCTTCATAATTTTAACAGTATGCGATGGTGCTCCATGATGCTTACCTTGCAGTACACAGAGAGATGTCTTCAAGTAGTTCTGACAGTGCATTCTCCAAAAAATTGGCATAAATTTGGCTATTAAGCACTTGAGGCAAAATGAACGAACCTATTAAATTGTAACCGAGGATACCAGTCCAAACATTAGCACTGAATTTATGCTAAAATTATATCGCCCTTGTCCTATGTGAGTCAGTATCTGACCTTGATGAGGTTGAGGAAGTTTGTGATACCATCCTTAGTGAATTGCAATTCTTCCGTCCACAAAATTCGGTCTAGAAACGCCCTGTTCTCTAAGTCACAATCCAGAAGCCAAGTGCATAACTCCAATTTCTCCCGGAATCTCCTTCCAGTAGTCCTTGTACTGGGTATGATAATATGCATGCAACCTTTCTCGGTGAAGAACGACCCAAACTGTATATGAAGCCACTCTTAATCGTCTTACGACTCCTTCCATGTCGGCAGAATCTTGTGATGCTGTAACCGTAAATGCAAATTATATCGGCATATTCCTCAGAAGTGAATTTGACTTTTTTTTAAATATTTCAGCTTAGAACACCCGTAGTTATCGCTTGGATTTTAACTATGATCAATGTTCTTACTGACTGACCTTTTACAGCAAAATTTCAGGTATTAGTGACATAGCGTCGGGCTAAGACAAACTAATTACGGCAATAAAATAAATTCCATTAACATTTTTCTGCAGCAATAATTAAAACTAATTACCTGTGCATGCTAAAGAAACATACCTGATAATTTTTGAAGACATTTTGTTGGTTTTAGAACCTTTGCAGGGCAATAATACAATAAAATACCAATCAAAGTTTTCTAAGTAACAAACTTTTCTACCTCAATTTAAACTGGGCATGTTGTACCTGTTTGGAAGAGTAATGCGATAAGCAATTCGATAAAAGTAATAAATAGGTGTATTAATTACTTTAATTTCAGAGAAAATCCGAAGAAAACGTAAATTCGGAAGTGGGTTGTGGTGGGTCAAAATTTTTGAAATTTATGGTCAGACCATTAAGATAGTAGGTTTGTAAAAGTAAAAGTAAAATAGTGATGCGCATGCCATGAAACATTTAAATTTACGAATCACCCTGTAACTCCCACACGGTTGAGATGCCTCCCCCCCCCCCCCTCACAATTTATTATTTGTCTAAGTCACATCATTTTGGCATACTCACTAAAAACAACGTGCATATAAAAAAGAAACTGTATTTGTTTATTTGTTACTCAATCACATCTAACCCCTTTCTTCGATAGACTTCATGTTTTGCCAGAAGGTATTCCATAGTCCAGTCGGCTACTTTATTTTGATAAATTTTATGGCTTAAAAATCGCGGTTTTAAAAATGGCTAGCGAACATATTAAGATTGCATGAAAATCTAGAATTCAAAATAACAGATCCAATATGGCGTCCGAAATTCCTCAATTGTAAAAAAATTTATTAAAAATGAATATCTAGAAGTCGTTTGAGATATGAAATTCAAATCTACCAAAACTCATGATAGCGGATACAAAATTGCTACCGAAAATGTTAAACTTCAAGAGATTGCTACCAAAATTTCCAAAGTCAAAATGGCACATCTAATATGATGACCGAAATATCTTTACAATAAGATGATTTCGGGCCTACGGAATTCAAATCTATAATTCATAATGGGTAAAGAAAATTTTACATTTTAAGAAATCCAGTATGACAATTGTAAGAGTTTTTTTGTAATCACATTTAGAAAAATTACTTAATCCTAGTGTTGCATTTTCCTAACATTACAATTGTTGTTATCATTACCGCCTATTTAGCAATAAACGGAGGAGACTTGTAATGCTTATTGACGGTTGTTGGTGACATCACTGCCGCTTACCATTACAATACACGGAGGAGACTTTGGAGATAATACTTGTTATAAGCGCTAATTATCGATTTGTAACTACCAATCTTTGGTCGCGACAGCTGAAAGAAGCATAACAGTAGCCCAGTACAAGTGGAATCAAGAGGTGCTTTTTGGCGTCCACTTAGAACACCGTGAAGGCGCAGTTAACAACGAGATCACCGTGAAGAGGCCCTAATTAATTTGAAAATCCCGCATTAGATCATATACACAAATCCCCGAATTTACATATGGTTCTTCGAACCGGATTTTCTGACATTGTTCTAGTTTGGGTGAGTAAAATTCTGCACATATTTTCTTTTCTTCAAATTAATAAGTGTGATAAAAATATTTGCATAAATTCATGGAAAATTCTGTGGGTTATTTGTGTTAAAAAAAAATTCTTCAAGTTCTGTGAAGCTTTGAGTTAACAATAATAACGATAAGGTTCCCCGTTATTTAAGATTTGCAAAATGTGTCCTGTATTGCACTGTGAAAGTGCTCATTCCCTCACTTCTAAGGACGTCTAAAGTGCCGTCTCCAATAAATATCTAAATGAACCATTAATGAAGTGCATTTCCTTTCTTCCGTACACGTGATAAGGTGAAAGGAAAGTGATATCATATCTTATTTTATTCTCTTGTGAAAGCTAATTTTCTTTGTTTCAAAGCATTATCCCAAAGGCTATTAATAATTCTAAGAACGTTAAGCACATCATCAGACTAAA
Source organism: Philonicus albiceps (assembly GCA_963969385.1). Classification (NCBI taxonomy): domain Eukaryota; kingdom Metazoa; phylum Arthropoda; class Insecta; order Diptera; family Asilidae; genus Philonicus; species Philonicus albiceps. The sequence goes on along the minus strand of OZ017772.1, from coordinate 26,978,283 downwards.
TAAATTAGGTAGTTTTTTCTCGTTGATAAAGTTCGTTTATTGATAATTTACTCAGTTAATCCTTTATGATAATTATTGATTCAGTTAATGATCGGTGAGGTCAAATGCAATACCCTTTCAATTAGTTATTACTTTGCCTTCTTCAAATAATACCTAAGCATATCTAAGTCTTTAAATTCTAGTCAGTGATTCATTTATTTACATTTAAAATAATCTTAATTATTTGTATGATTATTAGTTAATGTGGTAAAATACGTTACATCTTTAATTCGGATGTCCTATCCTGAAATTCATATGGAGTGTTCTATACTTGTTCAGCGGAAATATTCTTGAATTTATAGTAACCTGATTCATTGTAATTATGAATATTTTATCGCTCACATCATTGTGCAAGAGGGCTTTTTTAAATGGAATGGTTAGATAACTCTGACAGTATCGGCGGTCTCAGTTAGACATCTAACGCTCATATCTATCTGAATGATTCTTTAAATTTCATTAATCACAGTCAATCTCAATTATATCGATAAACATGACCAGTTTAGAAGACTTAATAAACTTTCATCTAGAATTTTAAAAAGACTCCGAAGGGGCGTTTAGGAAAACTTGGCCGTGTGACAGGAAGACCGAAGGGTTGACCACAATGGGCAAAGAATTTCAAACAAACAACCTAGCAATTTGAACCTTCCGCATTGATACTGAGAAAACTACAACCAGCGATAAATTTGAAAATCTACATTTTGAATATCTTGGAAATCTTAATGAGTTACGCGACAGCCTCGCGGAGGATCAGCGTCCCTCCACTTCTGTCACAACTAACCCCAATTTGTCGATGAATAGCACCCCTTTGAACACTAGTCTATCTACACGTCCAGACATAAAGTTGCCTCTAATTATAATCAACATTTTCTGGGGATTACCCGTCGTGGCCGTCGTTCTATGATCCCTTCAAATGTATGATACATGAAAACGAAAACTTAGCCTCTGTTGATAAATTACATTATTTAAAGTCATGTCTGGTGGGTGAAGCCGAGAATCTTATATGGCATTTAACCATCACAAAACATAATTATAAAATTCCATGGGATATGTTATATTAACGCTATCAAAACACTCAGGCTTTAGTAAAGAGCAACTTAAAATTTCTCTTTTCTCAACCGCACGTCCACACCGAAATCAGTGATCAAATTCAGAAATTATTAGATAGAACAAATGAATGTTTGGCCGCATTGCAGAATTAAAGATCCAAGAATGGGATCTTATAATATTATATCTGTTAGTTGGCGATATCAGTCTCTAGAAAAACGTCTCAAAACCGACCGTAGTTTAGCGAAAAGGTACCGTGATTGCATCCAAGAATACTCAGATGAGCATCAAATGGAATTAATACACCCTCCGAAATTTCAAGCCCAAACGGTGACATTGCTCACCTCGCAGTTATTAAGGTCGACAGTTCAACGACTAAAACACGAGTGGTATATGATGCTAGTTGCAAGGCCTCTAACAATATCTCGCTGAATGTTGTCTTGTTATCAGGACCTGCTCTTCAGTGAGATATCTCATTTGTTATGTGAATGGCGACAAAGAAAGTTTGTTTTCACCGCTGATATCGCTCGAATGTATCACCGCAAAGATCTCTATGTTGGGATGAAACTCTCGCTGGTGACCTCTCAGCCAAATGGCTTAATTATTGAAATATCCTGTCGCAAGTAGAGGAAGTTTCTATTCCACGGCTTTTAACTACCGAAGCTCTGTATAACATTCACATTCATGGATTCTGCGATGCATCAGATCGCTGTAAAACAACTAATTTCATCTCTACTCGGCTTGTGAGTGCGAAAACCAAGCTTGCTTCTTTAAATTCCATCAATCTTCCACTTTTAGAGCTCTGTGGAGCCGTCTTACATTCAAACCTCGTGAAAAAATTTCATCCTTCAATTTCTTGCTCTTCGGAAAATATCTTTATGTAGACAGATTCCACTATAGTCTTGTCGTGGATAAACCGACACCCTAACAGTTTTAAACCCTTTGGAAGTAACCGAATCTCCGAAATTATTACAAATGTTTATACGGCTAGATGGGCTCATGTCTCGTCCGCAGAAAATCCTACAGACACTGCTAGCAGTGGGTGGCAGACAGGAAAGCTGGCAAATTTCAAATTGTGGTGGGAAGGACTGACTTGTGTCTGTCGACCGAAGTCGATCCATGGACGAAACGTTGTAAAGAAAGTCATTAACAGATGTATCCCATGCTTCAAGCGGACGGAGAGCTCCGAACTCAGTTGATGGGCTCGCTACCACCCCCTCGAGTCAATATATCACGTCCCCTCACCCATACAGGCGTCGACTATGCCGGCCCATTTAATTTGAGTATTTCACAAAATTAAGGTTGTAGATCATACAAGGGATATATTGCCATTTTTGTCTGTTTTAGTACAAGGGTCATACACATCGAAGAGGTAGGCGACCTTAGTGCAGAAACGCTTCTGGATGCATTTCGAAGATTTGCGACACGACGTGATCTTCCGCTGTATGTTTACACCCATAATAGCACGAAATCAATTAGCTCGAGATCTCCACCAAGCTTATCAAAAGGGTAGTAAAGGAGCCGCGGATGCTGTTAATTTACGTGGAACTCACTGGCACTTCATCCCCCCGGTGTCCCCTCACTTTGGTGGGTTGTGGGAGGCGAGGATGAAATTCGTGAAGTATCACCTAAAGCTTACTGTTGGAGATACAATTTTGGCGTTCGAAGAAATGTCAACGTTTTAGTTCAAACCGAGGCGTGTCCTTGATCCCCTTGAGCAATGATGTTACCTATCTAAGGGTGCTCAAGCCTGGTCATTTTTTAATCGGTGTCTCGTTGCTTTCACTCCCCGAAAGGGATATCTCGTCTATGAAGTTAACTAGTTTGTCGTTGGAATTTGATTCAGAAAATTAAGCAAGATTTTTGGAAGATTTGGAGTAGTGAATATCTCTATGTTGTAACAGAGGCCCAAATGGCGTCATAGCTCTATTTCAAACCAAGTAATATTGTCTTATTGAAGGATGAAAATCTAGCTTCGTGTAAATGGGCTCTTGGTCGAGTCATTAGAACTCATCCTGGAAATGACGGCATGCTTAGAGTAGTAGATTTTCTCACTCAAATGGGTGAACGGAAGAAGTCAATCACTAAATTATCGGTATTACCAATAAGGGCAGATGAATAACAAAAAAAAATTAATTATAATATGTCTTAAATGAATCTTAAATAATCACACTCAAGCAATTTGAATTTGTGCGGTACTTTACGAACTCTACCTCCACCCCCTTGAATTACCCCTACCCTAGCCTTTATTGTATCTTAAGATCTTCTTGAAAGAAGTTGAGTATACCAGTATCATGGAAAGGAAGCCTTCCTCAGCACGCTGCACCACCTATGATGCCATATCGATGCGATCATCAAGGAAACTAGATTAAACCCAGATGGTTTCAAGGCCGGGAGGATGTTGCACTTTCCTAAAATTACAATTGTTGTCATCACTACCGCCTATATTGCAATAAACGGAGGAGAGTTGTAATGCTTATTGTCGGGTGTTGGTGGCATCACTGCCGCATACCATTACAATACACGGAGGAGACTTTGGAAATAATACTTGTTATCAGCGCTATTTATCGATTTGTAACTACCGATCGCTCTCTTTTTATCGCGATAGCTAAAGCAGAACAGCAGCCCATTTCCAGTGGAATCACGAGTTACTTTTTGGCGCCCACTAAGATCACCGTGAAGGCGAAGTTAACAACGAGATCACCGTTAAAAGGCCCTAATTAATTTGAAGATCCCGCGCTAGATCTTGTACACAAATCCCCAAATTTACACCTAGTCAGGCCGTATTACTGAACTTATCGCGCATCATGCAAAGCGGGATAACTCAGCTAGTTATTCATAAAAAAAGTTTTAATACTTGGTCAGATTTCATACTTGATTTACTAGTTTTAGAAATATTAATAAATAAAATTCTATGGTCCTCAACAGTACCACATGTAAGAATACATGTTTTATTTTAGTGAAATTAGCTGAAAAATCCTATAGAATGACAAATCATTGTAAGTTTAATAAAAGGAATTAAACACAATTTTCATTTTATTTGACTCCACAAAAACTGGATACTTTCGTAGAATATTAAAAGAACTATTGAAGACCGTAGTTACGATATAATATGCAAGAGTTGTCATCAATCTGAAATCTTGGTGGATAATAACGTAGAATTGACGAATTTTTTTATAACTCGAAAATGGTTAGCCTTTCAACAAAAACATTTATTACCAAATTTGGAGCTGAAAGAATTTATTATAAAATGATAGCAATTCTCTCAAATACAAATTTGATCATAAATGCTTTTATTGAAAAGTTAACCATTTTCGAGTTATGTATATTCAAAATACCATTTTTCATATTCTTAAACTCCACAGCCACGAACATGTTAGATAAGAAACTCCCGCATGTTATAATCTCAATACAATGTGTGCACAAATATAAGCTATTACAAAATTGTTCCATTTTAAATCTCTGTTATTCCTGGACTATTTGACATTTACCGGCATGCATTAAAAACTAATAGCTAATTCATTCCAAAAACTTTCTGTAGCATTCCCTACAGATTTCCTACATTTATGTTAACGAACTGATAACTAAATTCAATTTCCATTTTTCATATTTTACTTATATTAACTTATTACTTCTAAATTAATCTTGAATTAATGAGCATAAACGTAATCGACTCTGAAAAAACTCTACTTCTCTCTGCATTTATTTTCAAGGTAAAATAATCCATTGCAAAAAGATATACAAACACGTTTTGATTAAAGCGTTTAGAAAGAAATTTTAGCGTTTGGATGACATTTTTTTTAAATAAATTGCAAATTGATTTTAGTTAGCTTTGATCTAAATTAGTTTTTCCGAACAAAACGTCAAAATAAATGATTGGATTTTTCTATCGATTTATTATAACCATTTTGAATGAAAAAATTAGTAGTCCAAAGAAACTAAAATGAAATTTGTATACATTTAAGAACCTTATTAAGGAATTTTATCTTTTTTCTTGCAGCTTTAATACTAATTTCGTATACTTATATTTGATGACAAATCTTTACTTATAAAAAAAATGTATCCTTAACAGGAATACCTGTATTTTTCAAGTCTTAGACCTAAGATGTGCTGTGACAACTGAGGTCTCGTTGACGTCACTCGCACATGCCACCCACGTCATATCACAGAGTAGTTAGCATATGTAATTTCTTTCATTCGATTATACAGGGTGAGCAAATTTGGAGGTTAGGAAGTAAATAGGCTGTCAAATCATGAAACGTCAAGAATTGAGCTATCGCCGATCGCGTAATTTCTCCATTGGGCGTTGTCAATTGGCCGCCTCGTTTTTGTGATTTGACGCCGCTGAGATAAGCGAAGATTTGTTGCAAAATTTGGTTCAAAATTTTGCGAAAAGAGCGGACGTCTGCCGACGTGCTAGAGGTGGACATTTGCCCGACATCATATTCCATTATTAATAAAACTGAATTTGTCAAAAAAAAAGTGTTTTTAAGCTAATTTACTTCCTAACCTCAAATTTGCCCACCCTGTATTTGATCAAAAGTTAAATAAATCTTTTGAATGCTGCTGTTTGAATTACCTTGCCTTAAATTTTAGTAAGAGTATTTCTTAACAAGATATAGCCTACAGAATTAAACGACCTGAAGACCCCCAAGATTGAGCCGTTTTCGTTAGCTTAATCTCTTATTCATTATTATATAAGAATCACTCAAATCTATTTTCTATGACGGTACTGAAGGACAGTCGCACGGTTTCGATAATTGTTTTTGGTTTTAAGATTTTGTCTGGTGAATGTGACAGTTCACAGTTGCTATCTTTGTTGGATATATTTGTTACTCGTCTTTGTCTCAACTGAACATTTTTTAGTCGCAGTTTCACGATGGCTTGAAACATTGAAACCAATTACACTTGTCGCACACTGTTCAGTTTGCATCATAATATCATTTCAATTTGTCTATATTTTGCAATTGAGGAATCTGCTGATGAATTTATTTAAAATAGAAACTATCAACTAATATTATTAAAAGACATTATTTAACTCAATGCGAATAAATAAATAAGTTGGCTAGTTTCCTTTTAACACTGTCAGTGTATAAGAATATGATCATAGCACCAAAAGCTAATTCTATGATTTTTAGACAATATATAACCAAATCAACAAAAACTTTTCCATTAAACTTGTCCCATTTTACTCATAACATATGTCACTATTTTCCCGATAAGAGTAGGCAAGCAGCAGTGCTTCGCATCACTAACCGACCGAAAACACTTTCTCTAGTTAAATTTGGCTTTGCAAACTTTTCCAATTTTTTTGTATTCAAAGATTTTCCGATTTACTTTCCTTAACACCAATGACGGTAATAGCATGAAGAAACAAAGAGCGGAACTAAAAACGAATTATTGAACAGAGGAACAAAGCCGGATGTCAACACAGCAAAGTAGCTGGGTTGAACCTATTTGTGAGAATTAAAATGCGGTTGACGTTTCATGTACGTCCTCCAATTCGACGACCTTTTCAATAGATTTAGCTGCATTGTATATATTGTTTACTCTGACATTTTAAATATTTCATATTGGTGCATGAATAAGCCAAAAACTACGTACCGCAAACCAAAGCAAGGATCTCTTTTTCTGGTTAATATGCTACGAATTTAATTTGATATTGTTGATCACTGTGGTATTTGCACTCATATAACATCAAATCATACATACTAATAAAAACTGGTTCGGCAGTTCTTTTGTTAGAACAAAAATGAACAATCCAATTTTTATCGGGTTTTCTGCATTTCTTTATTTACTATAATTAACACGCCATTTAACACCAAAAACGGTGATATTTACGAATTTACGAAGTTATTAATCAAGTATTGATATTTAGCAGCTGTGTATCATAAAATAATAAAAGTGTATCAAAATGCGATTTTTCTCTTTTGTTTCTCCGCAAAAATCTAACTGTAGAAGCAAATTCCATTTTTTTCCTATTGATAGCTGTATAGCCCTAAAATATCCAGCTATTTTTATCGGTAGTTTTAATTTGACTAAATAATGGAACAAAACCTTCTTTAATATCACAGTGAAACTAACAGCCGATGCACGAAAGCCCGGACCGAAAGGCTGAATTTTGTAAACAAAAAAAATTCACTTAAAATCAACATAGGAATATAAAACTTGGTCCGTAGAATCAATTTTATACTACTAATACAATGAACAATAATAAGCGCATGCGAGCTTTTTGATTTCTGTCCCAGATTAATACCAACAAAATTAACAAAAAAAAAACGCGTTCTTCTCTAATATTTCCCGCATTTGTATGTATTTTAAATTAGTACAAAAAATAACAAAAAACAAAGTGCATGAACTTGTAATGTTTCCCGTGGAGACAAGTACACATTTGTGTTTTAAATTAATATAAAAAGTATTCGTCGTCAACAAAAAATGTTTGAATATTCCTTTCGTTTTGAACCGAAAAAATGTTTCTACAAAGTTTCAGCAAAATCCAGGTACTAACGGTAAACTGAAATCTCAGTTATATATGTAACAAATAATTTAGTCAGTAAATGCCGCCATCTAAATTGTGGAGGCACCTACAGTGTAGGGAAAGCACCTGGATGAAATCAAAAATTCTGCATTCGAATAAATCCCCAGAGCGTTGAAGTAGTAAAGAGTAAAGAGTAGAACTCCCTTGACCCATTTTGGGCAAAAGTGTGATTATTTAGTATTGTCCGGAAAAGTGTTAAGCCAACAGCATTCGTAATGCGGTATGTTTTTTGCTTAAACTTTTTCTAAAGCCGAAGATTGTAGTAAAAATCAATTAAATGGAGTGTCAATAATCTTTCAAAACAGGCGACGATTCAACCCGTAGTAGGAAGCATCAACAAATAAAATATTCAATACCAAATTAATTTCTAAAGAATCGACTAAAGAACTTGCAGAAAATCGGAAAGGTTAAGGTAATTTTTGGTTTCCGGTCAGATGCAGCCTTTGCCAAGAGGTACGTACCTCTCACATTAATGCTCTTCTCAGTCGATTTAATCCATAACATTACACTGGAGTTGGCACCATAACTTAATCTAAAAAAGATAAATTATGCCCGTCCGAAAGCGCCGTCTCGCACAAGGTCAATTGTGTTAAAGCAGAAGTCGGCCACACACAGCACAGAACGAAGAATTTTTTTTTCGTTTTCGAGCAATTACGTCATAGTTTGTGCTAACGATCCGACGATTCCCTGGATATTTTCAGATATTGTAAAACAAACCGAAAGTATAAGCGGAAAAAATAGAATAGCACACACTACAGTACCCTAAAATAAAGTCACCCGAAACTTGACGAATAAAATCGGAGATCCTTTAATTAAGCTAAATATTATCAACTAGCAGTTCCCACTAAGAAAATCGCACTTATTCGCGTAACCCTAATCACTGCACGGAGCAAAAACCAATTAAAACTCCATATCCAAGCTTTTCTTTATTTTGATGGTAATTAAGGATCTAGTTGGCAGTCAGGTCAAGGCTAAAAATTTATTAAATTTTCTTCTTACAGACACAACGAAATTCAAACTCTGTGTTTAAAGTTTCAACTAAAATTTGAAAGCAGTAGACTACTTTGCACAAATACTGGTCATGGTCATTCCCGAATGTCAAAAATAACCAACCCAATCTCACCGTGCTAAACTCGCGACGTCACTAAATACCTTTTACGAATCCAACTACACAAAAGCAAACCTCCAGTTTCTCTGACCAGACCAAAAATTTGTTCATTTCGTCCCAAAGGGAAATATTCTCTTACTCTTGCCCTCAGTGTTGCGTTCGCATACAATTTTGTGAGTATCTGTCGAATTAGACGACTCTGGATGTTGTGTTAATGGGATGAAATGAGATGGAATACAAAGTAATCTCCCGAATGATAGTTATTCCGCTCCCAAGTTCCTACCCGTCGCAGCAAATTCCAGAAGAGGTTCAAGTAATTCAGTCGGTTCCAAAGAAGCGCATTTGAGCCGGTACTATGTTCCATGCTAAAATTTACGAATCCCAGATCCCAGCACCCAACCCTCAGAGAGCAGTAAAAAGAAACCACACGAGGGCACCGCAAGCAAAATACCCCTCTTACAAAACGCACGCGCATCGTACCGCTTTTTCAATAAATGGCTCCTGGTATTTGCTACTTTTCCTAAACACTTTCTTGGACAGTCGTGTCCAAAGATCATGAAATACTAGATGTGACACTCTGTACAAGCCCAAAGCTCTAACCCATATGCAATTTCTAAAACTGCCTGGGAAAATTTTTCCCATTTATAGAAAGCAGGAAAGAACTACTACTTCCCATGCCTTATCGGAATTCCAATAAGAACAAAAAAAAACAAGAATAGTCGGCCAAATATTCTCATCTACGGCACCTACAATGTAGGCAATATAAAGCAGCGTTTTTTTACCATGCATTTTTAAAGGCGGGCCAAACAGTCAACAACAACGCTGTGTGCTTATGCATGCATGGTATTAGTACCGTCCCCAGCAATGTTCCAGCATAGGGAAATCCTGAATTGAGAATGGGGAACAGGCAGGTAGCACACTCAGAGAATATATACGGATGCGGGCTGTTTACATTTTTTCACTGTGCATTTTTAAAGGCAAGCCAAACGCATTCGAACGTGTGCGCTGCTCAGGGTGGTGAAACGTGATTTTAATTTTAGTTTCGCCTCCCCCTAAATTTTTGTCTTTCACGCGTGAGCACTTTTACTACTATCCACTTTTAACAAAATCTGCAAGGCCGGTGGGCTAACGGGACCAAGGTCGAAAACAGATAAGGGAATACGTCACGAGTGTCCCATCTAGTATTTCATGATCTTTGGTCGTGGCGCTCAATCAATTAAAGAGAAACTGGTTTTTGTTTCAAACAGCGGTTTCATCATAATCATATTCAGCAAACAAGCGCAGGAGAGAATAGGAAGAGAAAAATTAAAGAATGATAAATGAAGAAGGAGAAGGGAAGAAAAGAATTGAGAGTGTGACTGGATGGAATCACAGATCATCAAATACAAGATGTAACACTCGTGACGTTTTTTCTTATATTTTTTCAACCTTGATCGCGTTAGCCCACCGTACTTGCAGATTTTGCTAAAAGTAGATAGTAATAAAGGTCTGACGTGTGAGAGAAAAACAATAATTTAGAGGGAGGCGAAACGAAAATTAAAACCACGTTTCACCACCCAGAGCAGCGCACCCGCACACACGAACACTTTGTCCCGCCTTTAAAAATGCACAGTGAAAAAATATAAACAACGCGCATCCGTATATATGCTTTGTGTGTGTTACCTACCCCTTCCCCATCCTCGAGTCAGGATTTCACGGTAACGGCACTAACAACATGCATGCGAAGGCACACAGTGCAACAGAGACTTTGCCCAGTCTTGAAAAATGCGTGTTAAAAAAACGCTGCACATTAATACCTACACTGTAAGTGCTTTAGATGAGAATATTTGGCTGTCTGTTATCTCTTTCGTTCTTATTTAAATTTAGATAAGGCAGGGGAACTAATAGTTCCTTGCTGCTTTATCTAATGGGAAAAATTTCTCCAAGCTATTTTAAAAATTGCGTTTGGACTGGAGCTTTTGGCTTTTATAGAGAGTGTCACATCTTGTTATTGATGATCTTTGGGATGGAATGTAGATGAGCACTTATTGCGCGAAAGAAATGGAATTTTCACGGCATCATTGTGCGCAGCGCAGCTTACGACGAACCAACTAGAAATTTGGGTGAACCCAGAAATGGAACAAACGGAAGTAGCGCTAATAATCATGAACAAAACAAAATTCATCCATGTCCAAATTTGTTGAAGAGGTAAGGGGCCATGACAACAATGAAAGGACTAGAATTTTCATTTATTTGTATTCCACTATTATTTAGTATTTTTTAAAAACTAATCATTTAAAAAGAAAAGCATTAATATAAAATTATTTTAATTCGGTGACACTCGTGACGTTTTTCCTTAACTTTTTTCGACTTTGGTCCCGTTAGCCCACCGGCCTTGCAAATTTTACTAAACGTAGATAGTAATAAAAGTCTTTCGTGTGAGAGAAAGATAAAACTTTTATGGGAGACGGAACGAAAACTGAAACCACGTTTCGCCTGTCAGAGCAATGCACACGTCCGAAGACATTATCACGCCTTTAAAAATGCGCAATGAAAAAAGGTAAACAGTCCGCATCCGTATATATGCTCTGTGTGTGCTGCCTGCCTCTTGCCCATTCTCCATTAATAAATTTTTCTGTGCCTGAAAATTACGTGGAGACGGCACTAATACGGGGCTGCCTATTCTGGTCTCTTTCATTCTTATTGGAATTTAGATAAGGCTTGGAAAGCAGTAGTTCTTTGCTGCATTATCTAATGGGAAATGGAGCACAGACTGACTATGGAAGAAAAATTCCGTTTAGAGATAACAATCTTAATACAAGGTGGCGCAAAATTAATCACTCTATCGGAAGATGTTATAATTATTGCAAATGGTGTCGTACTTCAACCATATTTGACATTTGTGAACTACACAGCTGTAAATTACAAACAGACAATCAATGGAGCGCTATACACCGCAAGAGCGTGGAATAATTGTGTCCATTTGTTTGACTAATAATCGGTCGGTGGTGTTACCGCAGCGTGCATTTTGACGTCAATTTCCTAATCGTGTCTTGCCAACAGGGCAAACATTCCGCCGCTTAGCTGCTCGACTCGAACAGACTAGAACCACAAGAGACCTTGCAGGGTGTGGCCACCACCGGACTGGTCGTTCTGCAGATGTCGCTGTGAACGAAGAAACAGCAACCAGACGACGAGCCACGCAATTGGACATCACCAGACGGACCCTACAGCGAATTTTAGTGAAAGACTTACACATGTTCCCGTACAAAATGCAAACAGTGCAACAGTTAATGCCTGCTGACCGTCAGTCTCGTGTGAATTACTGTCAAGCCATCTTCAATCCCAACAACGAAGAGGACGATTTTGAGTCGAAAATCATCATGAGCGACGAGGCGCATTTCCATTTATGCGGTTACGTGAATATACAAAACCTCCGTTTCTGGGGCACTGAAAATTCGCGTGTTGTCATGCACGAAGAGCCGCTACATCCACTCAAAGTCACTGTGTGGTGCGGCGTTCACGCGGTAGGAGTGATTGGGCCGTATTTTTTTAAGGACGCCATTGGCAATACGGAAACTGTTACTGGTGAACGCTACACAGCCATGATAAACGACTTCTTATTGCCGAGTTTCAACAAGACGATTCAATCGCACACACAGCACGAGCCACAATGGATATTGTGAAGGAACAGTTTCCTGGTCGCGTAATCTCCCGTTTTAGCGATTTGGCATGGCCAGCCAGATCGCCCGATTTAACCGCCCCAGACTTCTTTCTTTGGGGCTACTTGAAGTCGCGTGTTTATGTCAACAAGCCTCAGACAATCGCAGCCCTTAAAGAGAATATTCGAAAGGGATGGGAACAGTTATCACTGGAAATCTTGCGGAAAGTCATGGAAAATGCGATAAAACAAAGGCACAAATGCGTATCAACACTGGCGGCAGCCACTTGACGGATATCATCTTTTCCACTTAACAGAAAAAATTGTAAAGAGATATTTTTACTTCAATGGTCTCTTTGTACAATATCCAGTCATTGATGCCTGCCAAATCTAAAATGTTAAAAAACGTGAAGTGGTCATCTGCGGGATCCTGTTTTTACGGTATATTTTTTAGCCATTTGGTCGACAATATCAACCCCACACTTAGTTTTGTTGTAGAATGCGACTGTTTCAAGAACACGTTTTGGAATTTTCTTCTACTTTCACATTTTTGTATTTAGAACTGAGCAATAATACCCTTAATTTGGATTTGTAAATTGGGAGTATGTATTCATCTGATTTATACAGTTTTATAAAATATCTGATCATATTATCATTTTTAGCCTTACAATTTTTGGAAAATTCTAGTTGCACGTAGAGTTCCAAAAGGAGTTGTTTTTTTTTCAAGCAACTTTTTTACCAGAGAAATACTTTCGGAAAAGTTATCAGTAGTTATATTTTGGCCGTGATTGGATGATCGTTTTTCTGCTTTCGCTAAATATGGGAAGCCATTTATTAGATATTTGCTTGTAACGTCCGATGTCAGCTAAAACTTTATACCAAATTTATCTGACTTATTTGGCATATAGTGTGTATAACGGCACGTAGTTTTGCTTGGAAACAATTCGTTCATCAATTGTAAGATTTGCGGATAAATTTGTCCCATATTGCAGAAATTAAAGCAAATTTATCCGTTTCTAATCTTTCCCATGAACTCTGTGGACATTGTTTGTGAAAAAAACTGGGACCCCATTTCTTAAACCATATATATCAAGCTTTCAAGGCTTTTGCTTCAGACGCATCTAGAGCATACAAAATCGCTAGAGAAGCTCGTAATTGTGCCTTTGTAATCGACCAATTAACTTTTTTTAAAACTTTACGCACCTCTGTTTCAGTACATATTTTTATATGAACAATCATACCATCATCGATTATCAGTCCAAAAGGACTTCTTACATTCCCAATCATAATATTTCGTTTTGCCTACGCAGTTGGTCCTGACACATTTTTGAATATACTATACGCTGGTATTCTACCACAGCCTCTACCTTCCTCTAGTGGTTTCTCAACGGAACATTCAATCGCATTTTCTTAATTCTCAGCATCTTTTTTTTCACTTTCGATTTCAGTATCTGATATAATTCGCATTCTTTTTCTTTTACGGTTACTGCCGTATAGGGGCACCGAATCCATCGGTGTCGCTATGCAAACGGAGTTCTCACCCGAACCTGGCAGAGAGGCGGCCGTGTATCCTCCTGCACGGACGATGCAGCGATCCGTGGAGGGGGTGCAGCTGGAGGTTGAAGTGAACGTCTGCTTGTGGGATTCGGGATCTAACACACCTCTTTGCTGCATTCGTAACCCCGAGAAGCTGCGGCTCTAGGAAGTAGCACACACTAGAGCTAGGGAGAACACTTGCGCTGATTCTCAGGTCAGCCGGGAAATGTGTAGAGGAGGATTCCTCTGAAGGTCTACGGAACCCTCAGAGGCAGGTCACTGGTGATTCAGGGCCTGTTCGAAGAGGGGAAAGGAGGTTGAATTTTCCCCTATGAAGCACGGGGGTAGCAGGAGGCGTTTTTGCTGGCAATTGCTTCGGCTGTGGTACAAGAACTGAGGAGAAGGGAAGCGGCAGTCCGCCCTTTGCCAGAAAATCGCGGGTGCTTCAGACGCCGATGGCTAGAGCGCACTTGCGCGAGAGCTACCTGAACCTCTCTGGGTCCATTGGGGAAGTCCTGCCTTCGCCGGCCCCAGCCACTCCGGTTGGGAGACTGGCGGATTCGCGCGGTCGGCGACGGGGGTGAGAGAGGCAGTCGGTGATGGATCGAGGACGCCCGCCACCAGGGAGATTTGGAGGCCTCTCCCAAAATCAGCCGGGTTGGCGACCAAGCTGGCGGCGGTGGAGGGAAGCCTCGAGGGGGGCCCGTGGGGGTCTGGGGCCCGTGTTTTGTATACTGCGACTCCCCGTCGAACTCCGCTCTCCACACATTCTTTGAATGTGCTCGTTGGGGGCGGAGAGAGACAAGGTGGAAAGGGTGACTGGCAACATAACCCCTGGTAATATAGTCGAAGTTATGCTGCAAGGGAGGGACTTCTGGCGAAGAATCGCCCTTTTCGTGAAAGGGATCCTTCGCAAGGACAGGACGCGAACAGGCAGCGCCTGTTAGCGTAGGGGACCCTGAGGGGGGAAATATAGGACTCCACCCCGAAGTAATGTTTCACAGACGGGGTGTTTCACGTTCCGGGGTGGAGCTCCTGAAGGAAGGGAGCGGGGTTTTAGCCGGTAGGCCCAGCTAAGCTGGGGAGTCCGGCAGACTGTGCGTAAAAGCATTTCCCCGCTCCCATAAAAAAAAAATGAAAAAAAAAACCCTTATAATTTAACCCGCCAAATTGACGGATTTTCGCAAAATAGGTATACAACATTAAGAAATTATAAAATAAAGTTGTTCCAGAGAAAGTTAGTAGACATACATATATATTCACTGCATTATATAATTAAAAACCAATATGTAATATTTAAAGAATAAAATTTGCATATTCAGAATGTTTAAGCATTAAATCGAAAACCCGAAAATGACAGGTTCCGTGAATCTAATGTTCAAGATAATCAAGGTGAAAAATAAGAGGAATACTCAATGACCACAAGCTATCGGAAGATGAAAGCATCCAACGACAAGCGACATAATTATGACATGAACAAAAAGAAAGAACTTCAGGAAGTTCGTAATAAGAGACAAAACTTCGACATTTACAAACCGTGAAGTTGTCCGACTCCGCACGCATATATAGAGCAGTGATCTGAGTCTTCAAAAAAGTGCCAAAAAGTTATGTGGTGAACGACTTAAACATTGGAACATTTCTGACAGCTTCCTAATTAAAACTTATATCCAAAAACTTTAGTCACGATTAGCCCAAGAAGTTATCCTTTTCATTCGCGATACATTTAACCACATCTTCAAACAAATAATGTAAAATTTTTGTCGCGAACTGTCAGACCACTTACGCACCCCAACAAAAGTCCAGTTCATGGTTTATAAACATCGAAGGTTTTGCAACAATAAATGTAGCAAGAAGCATGCGCTCAGAAAAAAGAAATCAGAACAGAAGAAGAGAAGAGAAGCAAAACGGTGAAAAATATTTTATGGACGTTATCATTAACAATTATAAAAACCTTTTATTGATTTGAATGCTAAAGTTAAGGAATGATGTTTAAAATTGTTTAGGCACGAAATTGGTCGATAGAAGTAGTTTAATTAGAGGATTTGAGAATTTTAGTAGTAGTAGTATTCCAACTCTTCACAGAGTAAGATCATGTTGTAATTTATGAAGACAAAAATTCGTTAAGAATATTTGAAAACTTTGTAAAGAACATGCCATCAATAGTAGATTTACCCAGTTAAGGTGACTTTATGGGCAAACACTGCAATTATACCGCCGAAATATGCAAAAAATGTCGAATGCCATGCCGATCATAGGGGAGATATAAGTAGTAACGTGATCACTTCCCTTTAAAACAACATTACGCGCGTATAAGGGACAACCTGACTCAAGATCGCATGATATCCCACCGGTGGTTTTTTTTGCAGATAGGTTCCCACCGCCTGAGAAGAAGGGGACTGAAGCGGGAGTAGAAAGACACGTCCCTGTTCCGAGCATTGGGAGATATTCTATAGGAGGTTTTTGGTGACAAGAGTAAAAAGTCAGGAAGCCGAGCGCGCAAAGTGATTGTTTCTGTGAAATAATCAGGCGAAAGACTAGGTAAACAGCCTGAGGAAAATAAAAAGAAACAAAAAAGTTGTGAGACCGCTGCGCTCCTCAGATAGAAGATGAATAAGTCGCTTGAACATAAAAACAAAGAAAAAAGTTGTGAACCTGCTGTCCGGAGCAGCAGAACAAGTTCTGATGTTGTTATGCACGTGGTCTTGGTTCTTGTGGCGTTCAATGCAGGCAACGTGCGATAAAGAGCTGCAAAAAAAGGTTAACCAAAGATCGGCTGCTGTTAGTAAACTTGATGTTATGAATGACACGAATGTGGGTGAAGATGAGGGAGAAGAAATGGGTTGCATAGTTACAAGTAACAAAATCCCCAAATGCGCAATAATATAATTCCTAAAATTTTACCAATTTAAAGCTAAAGTCAGGTCACCAGGTATTGCAACGTGACAATTCGTTGACCCGTTGCAATATAATTCAGGTGAGAACGTTGCGATACAACGTCAGCGACTTTTAGGTCACGCGACGAATGCGCCCGCCGCTTAGTTTAGCAAATTTCAATTTTTAGAAAGAGAAAAGTCGGTAATCGATTTCTGCTGGGCCGCAGTCCATTTTTCGGATTCGTAAAAGAACGGTCGGTTCTCTTCTCTGCAAATAGTTTTCTGGAAAAGATCAAAAGATTAAATATAGATCCTAAAACGTGAAGTGCTCTTTTTTTTCTTTCTTATTTTTCACCCGCTGTCCTTTGAGATATATACATATGTATATATTTTTTTTTGACTCCGCGGGAAACGGAGTTTGCAATTGGCGCAGTCGGTAGGATTGCGTGCGTGCGTTACTAATATCGATTAATTGCGAAGACGCATAGTCGATTCGGGAAGAAGCCGAGACGTACGTGTATGTTAATACTTGACACGCAATCGAACGCAAGGACCGCGATCGAAGAAAAAAAAGAAATTTCTCAGTGTTCATAGAAACCTATCAAGATATCGAGCCGAAGTTGGAGTGCTGTGACAACAACCGGGAGTCGAGCGCTGTGCCACCGTTCTAGTGCTGTGTAACCCATTGGTACTGAGAAGCTGCATCCGAAGCTGCCCTTGGAGAGTGCTGCCCTGCAACACCCGCAGAAGAGATCATCATCGTGCTGTATACGACAACGGCGCATCAAAGAAACAAGATTTCTTTTTCCAAGTAAATCCTAATCCTTTCTTTATCTTATCTTTAATTTTTATTGTAACGATTATCAGACATAGATTGTGTTGTAGTGTAGCCTATATTTAATAATAGCCAAGTCTAGAGATAAAAAGTGAAATTGTAATTTTCTGTAAGGGGATAAAATTTTTCTTTCTCCCTTTCCACTACCCGCGATAAATTTTTCATAACAGTCGTGTAAAATGGCCGAAGAAAACGGTGAAATTCACTTACTAGGGGACGATTTGAGAAAATCCATCGAAAATGTGCGAAGCAGAATAAATGCGATCAACGTAGAACATATTCCAAATCCCATACCTACCTCAATTCCTACAATCACAATAGACCCAATGAAATATTTGACAAAATTGCCAGAGTTCGATGGAAACCCGAACTATTTACAGAATTTTGTCGATCTCATCGACAGGGTACACCCAGTACTTCAAAGATACGACGAGTTGTCACAATTAGTATTCTTACACAATTAAATCAAAATTAAAAGGAAGGGCGAGAGAAATAGTTGAAATCAACTGTCATATAAAATCGTGGTCTCAAATTAAATCTTTATTATGTAATAATTTTGGTGACAGAAAATCCGCATTCGGCATTGAGTATATTCAAAAACAAAATTCCTGAGCCCATGAAGTCTATTCTCTATTGTAGGGCACCGACAGATTTAGAAAACGCGATGAACATATTATATGAGTCCGGTCATGCTTTTTACAACCCATTCCCAAGAAATTCAAACGACTATTTTAACAGACTCATCAAGAGATAATAGAATTGATCAAAGGCATAAATCTAACAGAAACTACAACGAAGGACAAAACCCTAATAGTTCTAACCGCAATAGAAATTCTAGAGGTCAATTCAACACTAGCCCAACTAAGAATAGAGGAAATCGAACCTGGAATGCAACAGATAACAAGTCTACCCCAAGATATTTTCCACAAAACAATAACTACAACAACTATTCTAATAATAGCAATAATCCGAATAATCAAAACAATTATTACAGATCTAACGCAAACCCTTATAGGCCAAACCAAACTAATAACAATCGATATAACCAAAACCCTAACAATTATAACAATAACCACAGATTTAATAATAATAACTATAATAACAACTATAATAACAACAATAATAACAACAATAGCAATAACAATAGACCAGAACCAATGGAAATCGACCTTGCAATAGGTAACCCAAACAATCTCGGGAGAAATGAAGAAACACAAAACGAAGTAGCACAAAATTTTCTCTCAGAAGCCTCAACCACAACCTTCCCTATCTGATCTTTAAATCTAAAACATACCCTCTTAAGTTTATTGTTGATACCGGTGCTACCCATTCGATTATCAATCCAGGCATTTGTCACCCAAAATGGATCAAAAATTTAGAAAACCCCGTGAAAGTAAAAACCCTTACAAACTTTGTAGAAATTCACAAAAAAGCAATTATACCTTTGTTTGAAGAGTTGGGTGATCCTTCAAAACAAATCGAGTTCCTCATTTGTAAATTCCATACCGACTACCATGGTCTGATCGGTAACGACATCCTTAATGATTTAAGTGCAATAATAGACTATAAGAATAGTATTCTCAGTTCTGGCGAAAACTACACTTCGGTTTAAAAAAGTAAACTGAAGACGAAAGTACTGTGAAAGTGAATTTTCCCGTAAAAAAGAAGGACTCGGATACCTTAGCGAACTGCGGGTCAAAGATGGCTCGTACATTATTAAGGAAGGTGTCTACAATGTTGAGAATTTTCAGATTGAAGCCGAAGTCTATTTATCAGACAAAACTATACAAATTAACTCTTCCCAACCACTTGACATAGGAGTAGTCGACGAAAAAAATTTTTGTGTATTGGAAACTAAAGAAGTAAATTCACTTGTTGATCAGCTAAGAACAGACCACTTAAATCCAGAAGAAAAGAACGCCCTAATTTCACTAGTGAAGAAATATTCAGGAATATTTTACCAGGAAAATTCTAATCTTACGTTTACAAATGCAATAAAACATGAAATTAGAACAGTTAATGACATCCCGATACATTGTAAAACTTACCGTTACCCGTATATACATAAGGGAGAGGTACAGAAACAAATTAAAGAAATGTTAGAAAATGGTATAATCCGGCCAAGCAACTCACCTTATTCAGCCCCTATAAGGATCGTGCCTAAGAAAGCCGATGCCAGTGGAAAAGTAAAGTGGAGATTAGTTATCAATTACCGGAAACTAAACGAAGCTACGGTGGACGATAAATACCCCATACCAAATATCGACGAAATACTCGATAAGCTAGGCAAATGCCAGTACTTTACTACACTGGACCTAGCGAAAGGATTCCACCAAATTGAAATCCAAGAGAGGGACATACATAAAACCGCGTTTAGTGTCGAAAATGGCCACTACGAATTTCTTCGTATGCCATTTGGGTTAAAAACAGCCCCAGCGACCTTCCAACGTCTGATGAATAACGTCTTGGGCGACTATATAAATAATATATGCCTTGTTTACTTAGATGACATAATTATATTTTCTACATCTTTGCAAGAACATATAGTTTCACTAAATAAGATTTTCAAGAGATTATGTGATGTCAACCTTAAGGTCCAATTAGATAAATCAGAATTCATGAAAAGGGAAACTGAGTTCTTAGGCCATATTGTCACTCAAGATGGAATAAAACCAAACCCGAAAAAAATTCAATGTGTAAAAAATTTTCCAATCCCCAAGTTAAATAAAGAGATAAAACAGTTTTTAGGCCTCACCGGTTATTATCGGAAGTTCATAAGAGATTATTCGCGTATAGCCAAACCTATGACAAAATTTTTAAAGAAAGGTGCTAAAATCAATCTTCAAGATCCAGAATATCAACAAAGTTTTGATACACTCAAAAGACTTCTTATAAATGATCCCATACTCCGCTACCCCGATTTCAATAAAGTTTTTACACTCACTACTGATGCTAGCCAATATGCGCTTGGTGCGGTTCTTTCGCAAGACCACCCAGTGTGTTACGCTAGTCGTACTCTCAATGAGCACGAGATCAACTATAGTACAATAGAAAAGGAATGTCTGGCAATAGTTTGGGCTACTAAATATTTCCGTACTTACTTATTTGGAAGAAGATTCACAATTGAAACCGACCATAAACCGTTAACTTGGCTATTTTCAATAAAAGAACCGAATTCAAAATTAATACGATGGCGATTAAAGTTATCCGAATTCGACTACCAAATTAAATATAAGAAAGGAACAAAAAACAATAACGCTGATACACTTTCTAGAATGCCAGTACCAGAATCAAATGTTTTAATAGAATCTACGGACTCCAGTATACAAAGCACTACTTCACCCATAAATGTATTCAAAACCCAAATTTTGATTCATGAATCAAAAACGGGATCAATGAGAATGAAAAAACAAATAGTCTTTGACAAAAACCGAACCATTATATATACTAAATCACTTGATGAAACTACAGCAATAACTTTATTGAAGAAACATTTTAACCCAAAAAATTTAAACGCCATCCTTGTCGAAAACGAAATCTTCTTCAAAACCTTAGAAAAAGCATATATTAATAACTTTTCCAACAATAAAGACTTTAGGATAATCCGTTGCCAGATCTATTTAGAAGACGTAGCAGACGAAACAAAATTATTCGAACTCATAAAGAAAGAACATTTACGCAACAACCATAGAGGCATAGAAGAAGTGTTTAAAGAACTTAAACTTACCATCTACAATCCCAAATTAAAACTTAGGGTAACACAATTCATAAATAATTGTGACGTGTGTTCGCTAGAAAAGTACGAAAGAAATCCAACCAAAGTAAAGTATAAGATCACAGAAACACCATCCAAACCATGTGAAATCATCCACGCCGACGTATTCTATAGTTTGAAAGGCCAACTATTTTTAACAATAATCGACAAATTTAGTAAATTCGGACAAGCCATCAAAATCAGTAACCGTAGTTGGACAGAATTTCGTCGTGCTCTTCTGCAATATTTCAGTACCCACGGGAATGTTAACAAGATAATCGTAGATAATGAATTAGGTTTCAAAGCCCTGCCTATTCATGAATTTCTCAACGACCGAAATATCGAAATACACTATACTTCCAATAGAAGCCATACATCAAATTCTGATATCGAATGTCTGCACAATACCATAAACGAACACCTTCGCCTCCTTAAACACGCCGAAAATGACGACCTAGAAACAGTTGAGGAAAAAATACTAAAAATTATAGGATTTTATAATAATACCATACATAGTGTAACAAATAAAAAACCCGTAGATTTTATAAACGGGAAAGTAAACGAAAGTGAATACGATAGTATACGGGAACGAATCATTCAAAGAAAGGAGAAAATTATAAACAAGTTAAATGCAAATAGAAGTGATGTAGACATAGAACCAGGTCCGCAATTTATTAAAGAGACCAGAGGGGGTAAAAATCATTCCAAATATTCCAAAATTCAAGCCGAAAAATTAGACGACGAGCACATAACGGACACAAAGAATAACCTTAAGTATTATAAAACCCATATCCGAAAACCAAAGAAACATCAAGATAGAAATAATCCCAAAATAAAAGCTAAATCTAAACGTTAAGTTGTCGTAATAATAAAAATAAATTTAAATAGATAAATAAATATGATTTATAAAATACGTAACAATAATAAATAATAAAAATAAATAACAGACAACGAGTAAAATAATAATAATTATAATTCCACTTTTGAATCACATATGGACGCCAATTCATTACTAATAGCACTAATCGCAGTAGCGATCTCACCGTTACCATCTGCACAAACTCAGGAACTTATTCTACAGGACTTAAACAATAATAATGGCTATGTAACCCTTCATATGGACAAAATAAACATAATTAAGAATTACAATAAAGTATTGCACATAATAAACGTAACCGAAATTGAGATAACTAAAGAACATATAAAGGAAAATATTTTAGGACTAAAACCCAGATCAGATTTAATAGGACCAATGTACAGCACCGTTAATCATGCCTCATCCTTCTAGAAGCAAAGATAAAAAATTTGATACCCCATTTTAAACAGAAAAGAGGATTCATAGACATTTTAGGAACAGGACTTAAATATATAGCCGGAACAATGAACCATTCAGACGAGGAAGAAATAAAGGGAAAACTAGATAGATTTTTCACAACAAACGGTACGAGGAAAACAATAGACAAATTTCAATAAACAAAGAAATCTCCGATCAACTCCAAAATATCACTTCCCATATAAGAAACCAACAAAAATCCATAGAACAATATCTAAATAAAGCTCACTTCAACATTAGCGAACAAATTACAAGTCTAAAAGATGAAGTCAAGCTCATGCAGTACGTGTACCATATCCACCATGACATTCTTCTCCTGCGGAACCATGTCGATGACATCGAACAAATTCTGTTCTCCAGTAGACTCGGGTTACTTCCCAAAAACATACTTACACTGAAAGAATTACAATTAATTCCAGATATCGAAAACTATAATAATATTAAAATTACAGTCCTTCTTATACCCCAATTTTCCGATCAAATCTATTCAAAAGTAATCATAGAACCAATCCCCGATAGTTCAAAAAAATCCCTACTCCTAGATCACTATGAAATACTCGTAGATCAGTACAACGCAATTTTCGAATACCCAGCCGAAGGAAACCTTAAGAAAAATTTGATCCCCCTTAAAAACAACTGTATGAGAAACATAATCAACTCAAAAGAAGCCTATTGTAAGAAAAAAATATGCAAAGAACAAGAAATCAAGGAAGTAACAGATGGTATACTAGTAACGAAAAACCTCAACAACACAACTTTACTACATAATTGTAATAAACTAAATGTAACTCTGAATGGAAACTATTTAATAAAATTCAAAAATTGTAAAATAGAAATATCACATGTAACTTACACGAATTTTGAAACAAAAATTTATGATAAAATTGTTTTGCCTAACTTTATTACGAAAATCCAGGAGGAAGAAGAAATAGAAAGTATAAAATTAGAAGATCTGTATTTGAAACATATAAAAAATAGAGAAATAATTGATACTGTCTCCCACGAAAACGGGAAATTTCGAACTATAAATTTAAACCTAAATATATTTGTGTTCATAATATGTATCATAGTTATCTTAATAATTATTCTGAAATTTAAGACAAAGAAAAATGTAAAAGAGAATAGAACCGACATAAACATAATTTCGGCGGAGCCTCAAGCTAACGGGGGGGGGGGAGTTACGAGTAACAAAATCCCCAAATGCGCAATAATATAATTCCTAAAATTTTACCAATTTAAAGCTAAAGTCAGGTCACCAGGTATTGCAACGTGACCAATTCGTCACCATTCGACCGTTGCAATATAATTCAGGTGAGAACGTTGCGACACAACGTCAGCGTCTTTTAGGTCACGCGGCGAATGCGCCCGCCGCTTAGTTAAGCAAATTTCAATTTTTAGAAAGAGAAAAGTCGGTAATCGATTTCTGCTGGGCCGCAGTCCATTTTTCGGATTCGTAAAAGAACGGTCGGTTCTCTTCTCTGCAAATAGTTTTCTGGAAAAGATCAAAAGATTAAATATAGATCCTAAAACGTGAAGTGCTCTTTTTTTTCTTTCTTATTTTTCACCCGCTGTCCTTTGAGATATATATGTATATATTTTTTTTTGACTCCGCGGGAAACGGAGTTTGCAATTTTGCATGAATAAAAACAAATTGGATTGAAATAAAATATTTTTATTGCAGGTAAAAAGATCGTTCAGCAGAGATTGTATATCTGTGCGATGGCTTTAGAATGGGCTGGAAAACTGCGCTACATTGCGAAATACGCATCTTAATTCTGTATCGGTCCAGCGCTTAAATTTCCCACGGTCCTTTCCGGGCGCTTCGGCAGACCGTACTTGTAAAATTTTATGGAAACGAAAATAAGCCAATTCACGAAAAAAAGAAAGTAAATCGAACGCAGAGCTAAAATCCTGGAGAAGATTGCCGGTGTGAACAGAAGTGCATGCTTTGACCATGCTCTTTTGCAAGCACGTGATATGCGGAGGTGTTTCTATCAATTTTACACACACTTTTTCAGAGACCCATTTAAAAATACATGGGATCTTGGCGCAAAGCCCACATACACAATTTTGATGTTACGAGGACTCAGAAGCGTTTATGGACTTTAATATACATGACAGTATTAAATGCTCCGGATGCAAATGTAGCGAGGAAATTCGCAATTTGATAAAATGAGAAACATGTATGATACACATATATAGGTTATTGTTCATGCACGGCATCGTCTCATACCGTATTTTATCCTCAGCTGATAATATGGATAAATTTATTTTGGACATCCAATTTGTATGCGGGAACAATGTCCAGTACTTTATTAAAGAACTTGCCGTCCTTGCTGTTGAAACGATCAACCCAGCTGATTATCATTTCATGTCCCCTACCCACACCAGGAGTTGTCATCAAAGGCAAGGCAAAACCAAGATGACGTGCAAAATATAAATGACCTACGTTAGAGTGACGGGGACATCAGCTACAACAATTTATCTGAAGTGTTTTCAAGATTTTAAAACACAGCTGTGTATATAAAAGGCTAAATCAAGGCTTTATTTGTCAGAAAATACTGGCCGACTTCAGAAATCATCCTGCTTGAAGAAATACCTAGACTACATACATACATAAGTGAACTTACAAATAATTAATTAATTAAGTCTGTCTTCTGAACAAGAATGAACACGATTGAAATTGCAATGTCGTTAACAAGTAACCCTACAACAAAAAAGTTCTTTAGAGCTGCATTTCCTTCCCGCCTGCCAAAAACGTACAAAAACCAGGTTGTATCATAGCCAATACAGAAGCTGCACATAAAGATGGCAGTCATTGGGTTGCATTTCAGTCTCCATGCAGAAGTCCGGCAGAATACTTTGACTCGTATGGAAAATAGTTTTTATCACAACTTCTTACAGACTCATTCAGATGTTTTTGTAAGGAAATAAAAAACGATTGCAAGATGCATTTTCATCTTCCTGTGGATATTATTGCTGTGTATACCTACATTTTCGCAGTTGTAGCAATAGCTTAACGCAATTTTAATACAATTCTCGTCTCGTAATTTTAGATTAAATGATAAAAAAGTTGTACCATAAAATATACTTACAGGGCGTTAATTTCAACCTTTCGTGCGGCTTCCCAGAAATTAGTACTACGCGCCTTTACTGATAAACATTCAATATTAAAGTGTAAGTCAAAATGGAATCAATATTCAAAACTAAAAAACTTAAAATATTAATTGAAGAAAAGAGTGCATAATAAAAGAACTAAGATATAAAAAACTCAGAACAATTGGGAAAAGAGACAAAAAAGATGCAAAGGCCCTGGATGAAAATTTGTTGCTGAATTACAGCTTATATCTGAATGACTACCAATAGAAATATCGCCCTGGGATTTGGCCCGCTATCGTTTGCATTGAACATAATATTTTATCGACATAACCGTTTCCCTGTGTCAACTAACTACACCGAATGGGGTGCTGTTTTCAAATTTCTACTTGACTTGACTGGGGTCGTCCAGACAGGATTCCGCCAAACCAAAATTATTACGGCAATACAAGATCCCTGTTGACGGAGGGGGTATTACGCTTACTGTTGAAGAACTTCATAAGCTATATGAAATGCTGGATTTTTGTAATGAAATTGTAATGTTCCACAACAACAATGCTATTGAAGAAATATTATCAGAAATATCAGATGAAGACTTTTTTATACCTTTATATTTTATAGCAAAAAGCAAATTGGTTTCATTAAATAATTTACTAATATATAATACACATTACAGTTTTTATCTGCGCATCGTAGATAAGGAGTCTCGATATGAATTTTACAATATGTGTCAAATTCTTCAAGTTTGCTTGGTTTTGGAATTCTAATATCGATTATTGTTCTACGCGACAGGTATTTTTCGAGGAATTTATTTTTTCTGTCACCTTTCACATTGTGAAGCCTCCATAATTCCACTTTAGCCCGTTGATGTTGTTAAAATGGAACTCATTTTGTCTTCTGTATTTACATCCTGCTTTTAGAATTAAAATTTTTTTCGTAAAGTATTGTGCATTGTTGCCCACAACAAACTGAATACCTAGAATTACCTTACGTTACATTAGAACTGTATGTCAGTCTTAACATGATATTCATATGTATATATACATACATATATATGTATATGTATATAAATATATAAAATTGCAATGCCAGCTTTATTTTTTTTGGTTTTAAAAGTGTCACGAATTAAAAATAAACGTTTGATTACATTTTTGCATTATCTTATAAAATTATTGCTACAATTTAAACCCGTACGGGTTGAAAAACCATTTCTTTTAATTATTCTGTTATGAAAAGTGAATTTAACTTTCTTAATTTCTAGGCCGTCAGCCGTCAGGTGCACAGGGGGATCACACATGGGCACAGGGGGAACAACATGTAACACCCTGGTGTACGTGCCGTAACTGTGTCCATGTGCCGGATCTGTGTACACTGACGGCAGTGCGACTATACCCTCCCCGTGGGGGCGGCTGGAAACAGGCACTCGGTACGGTCATGTCTCTGCCGGGTGTGCTGGCTAATTGTAGTCGGGCGGAGAGATGGTAACTCTCTTATGAAAAAAACCGTGGTGGATACCGGTCGTACGTTAACCTAGCTCGGCCATGCTGACCGTGATTGGCGAGTGCGTGCCAGGACCACCAACCCCCTAACCCAGGGTGTCATGTGATCCGTGCCCATTGGGTGGTTTGCAGCCAGGGGGTAATACCGGCTGTATTCGAACGGAGCCTTCCTGATACTTGTCCGCCTCAGGTCGTAACCATGGACTTACCATGCAAGGGGCGCTGCATGGTGGACACTTTTTCCCCAATAACTACCCTTGACCACAAGTAGTGCCTCGTCACGAAAGTGGTCGTAAGAACCAGTTGTTATGAGTTCCAGCAAACCTGCCTCGGATAATTCTGAGGCGCAGAATCCTGCTCCTTCGCCGACCCACAAAGGGAAGCGAGTACCTAAGGGCGTTGCGATCGGCAACCCCTGTCCCAAACCCTCCGTGGCTAACCCTAAGTCAGCCCGGAAATCCAATTCTATTCGAGAGGCATCTCGCAAAACGACCGTGGCTGGTAAGTTCGGTTGTGGAGATGCTCTGTGTGCAGCGACAGCGCTCGTGTCCGTGGGCAAACCTGGACCGGGCAAAGTCAAGGCGCCTTCCCGGGCACCCCAGCCCTCCCCCTCCTCTTCGGTGCTTGGTAGCTCGGCCCAGGCTAAGCCTGGACCAGGTAGGACCACAGTACCATCGAGGGAGTCGCAACCCGCCTCCTCTGTGAAGCGGCGCGGCAATCCCTCTCTCCAGTCCTTCAAAGAAAGAAGGTCAGCGCGGCGGTTCCTGGATAGGATCAGAAACATCCCGGAAAAGGAACTCTCTGAGAGAGATAAGACTTCTCTGGAGTGGGCCAACAGAGTGCTGGCTATGGGCAAAAGGCAACGCTCGCAAGACGAGCAAGAGCCGGCCTCTACGAAGCGGCCTAGGACAGCTTCCCAGATGGTCAGGCCGACGAAGCCATTTAGTGAAGTGGCGAAAGACGGCCTGATCTTGGCTGTTATAAACCGCAGCGATCCGGATGGTGCGATCTCCCTGGATAACTGGAGATCGGTCCGGATTGCGCTACTTGGCGTCTTCATGGACGTCATGGAGAAAAATCCTGGCCCTACCCCCTGCTGTTCTGACGCTGGGTGATATCGAGGTCGGGTGAAATTAATCGCTTGTGAAGATCAGCGATCGGCAGATCTTTACAAGACAGCGATTTCCTGTCTGGGCGAAGTCTGGCCAGGTGCCAGGCTCGAGGCTGTATCCAGGGACGAGATCCCGAACAGACCGAGAGCCAGGACATGGATCCCGGCGGAGCCCTCTGAACCTGAGAAGATCCTGGCCATTATGCGAATGTGCAATCGTAACCTTCCAACCCAGGATTGGAGGATTGCACAGGTCAGTGAGGTCAAGGGCAAAACGAGGCAAGCCATTGTCATCCTAAATGAGGAATCTCTGGCACCTTTAGCGGCTAAAGGCGACAAAATCTTTTATGGTTTCGACTCCATTGTACTGTCCGTCTACTCGAAGGACAGGAGAGTCGAAAAACCTGATGATGTCGCTGGGCATAGTGGAGAGACCAGCACCGTAGTAGAAGCTAGGACTTTGGCCGGTGCTGAGAAACTCTCCCCATCATCCCCGACAGCATCCATGGATGAGAATAGCGACACGCTATCAACCTCTGGACTGTTGGGAGGCCTGTTCATTGAGGATGACCTAGAAGAGGACATCCTACTTTCGGATGCCGACGACGCCGAGGTAACGGTGATAGAGGCGTCCCCTTCCAAGCGTATACAAGCTGAGAGTGGTGCAGATTAACCTACACCACTCTAAGGCAGCGTCCGCTGCACTCCTTCTGCGTCTATCGCAAAAAGGAGAGGACGTTGTTCTTGTCCAAGAGCCATGGGTCGTGGGTGACCGGGTTTGCGGACTCAATCTGAAGGGTTACTGCAACTTCTACACAAAGGGAGTATGTAAACCTAGGACTTGCATTTTAGTGAATACCAGCTATAATGCTTTCATGCTAAACCATTTCAGTGACAGGGATACGGTGTCGGTTATGGTGGAACTTGGATCGAACAGCATCAGGCTGGCATCCTCGTATATGGCCCACGATCATAAGGGGCCTCCTCCGCATGAGACCCTGAGGAATATCGTCGCGGAGGCAACTAAGCGCAAGCAAGCGCTGATAATCGGCGCAGATGCGAACGCCCATCACACTGTCTGGGGTAGCTCGGACATAAATGATAGAGGTGAGTCTCTTCTCCACTTTATACTTAGCTCTAACCTTCAGGTGTGCAACGTGGGTGATGAACCCACCTTTGCCAACTCTGTGAGACGGGAGGTTCTTGATGTTACCCTGTGTACCGAGAACTCCGCCCACATTGTTAAGGACTGGAGGGTCTCCAAAGAGCCTTCGATGTCCGATCACTCATATATTGAGTTCGGACTTTACTTTCTTAAACCAAATCGCAGCCCCTTTACTAACAGAAGGAGGACGAATTGGGATAGGTATAATCTGGCTCTCCAGCGGGCATTACCGGCTGAGGGGCCGCCTATCATCAATAGCCGACTGGACATTGATGTCGCGGTGAATGTGCTGACTGGAGCCTGCAACAGGGCGGCCAAAATTGCTTGCCCCTCGCGCAAACCCTGGGGCAGACCCAAACCCCCATGGTGGTCAAATGAAATCACGGCACTCAGGAGGGAATGCCGTAAGCAGTTCAACAAGGCCAAGAGAACCAATGAGTGGTCTGCTTATAAGATGAGCCTTAGGAACTTCAAGAAATCTCTCAGGATGGCGAAAAGGTCCTCGTGGGAGAGTTTTTGTGGTGGAGTGGAAAAGGTATCCGAGGCTAGTCGCCTCAGGAAGATACTCGCCACGACGCCTTGTGCACCCGGTCTTCTGATGAAACAAAATGGGGACTGAACCTCGACGAGCATGGAAACTCTAGAGTTGCTGATGGATACTCACTTTCCTGGCTGCTCAGACAACCAAGCGGTAGTATCCACAGCCACACAGGAGGCTGGGGACCTCGCTAAGAAGGTCCTAAGCCGCGAAAAACTTGATTGGGCCATTAGGAGTTTTAAGCCATACAAGTCACCAGGCTTGGATGGCATTATACCAGCGGAGCTCCAGAGGGCTTCTGTGCTAATCAGCCCTTGGCTGCTTATCATTTTCGAGGCCTGTCTGCAGCTTACGCATATCCCTAAGTCCTGGCTGGAAGCTAAGGTCGTTTTCATCCCGAAAGGGGGGAAGGCCTCGCACTGCAAGCCAAAGGATTATAAGCCCATTACCCTCTCTTCTTTCCTTCTTAAGACTTTGGAAAGACTGTTGGATGTCTACATCAAGGATAGCATAAGTCCGGGTAGGCTATCTAAATCCCAGCATGCTTATACCAAGGGTAAATCCACCGAGACCGCCCTGCATGCTCTTGTTGATCAGGTGGAGAAGTCTCTTCTCTACAAGGAATTTACCTTGGCAGCCTTCCTAGACATAGAAGGGGCCTTCAATAATGTCAAACCAGAGGCAATCGCGAACGCCCTAAGGGGTCTAGGCATTTGCGAGTCGGTCATAGGGCTTATTGACTTGTTGCTCGGTTGCAGAGTCATAAATGCCACTGTTGGGAGTAGTTCCATGAGGAAATTTGCGGCCAGGGGCACCCCACAAGGTGGTGTCCTGTCGCCGGTTCTCTGGAACTTGGCTCTCAACGGCCTTCTCGTGGAGCTGGATGGTTCCGGGTGCAAAGTGGTTGCCTATGCCGACGACATTGCAATAGCTGTCTCGGGCAAACATGTGAACACCTTGACGGAGGTGCTTCAACGTGCTCTAGCAAAGCTTGCACGGTGGTGTAACAGATGTGGCTTGGGGGTCAATCCGGATAAGACCGAGCTGGTGTTGTTTACCAGGAAACACCGGACTCCCACCTTTGTAACACCAACACTGAGGGGTGTCAACCTAAAACTTTCGAATCAGGTCAGGTACCTGGGCCTGATCATTGACAGGAAGTTGAACTGGAAAGACAACATCAAGGAAAGAGTACGCAAGGCCACCGTGGCTCTGTACTCTTGCAGGAACGCTGTTGGTAGGAAATGGGGGCTGGAGCCCCGTATTATCCACTGGCTCTACGTAGCCGTTATTAGGCCTATACTTGTGTATGGTGTGTTAGTTTGGTGGCCGTCTCTTGACAAGGCTTATAACCGGACAGGCCTGGAGAGGGTGCAGAGGTTTGCGTCCTTACTTATTACAGGCGCCCTCAGATCCACCCCTACTAAGGCCTTAAACACTATCCTTAATTTTATTCCGCTGGACCTGTTTGGTAAGCAAACGGCAGCATCCTCGGCCATAAGGCTCAATGCGGTTCACTGCTGGTCACGTACGGATTATGGGCATTCTAGGATACTAGGGCCACGTACCACGGCGGTGGACTACATGATTACCGAGCCATCATTCGGAATGAGAATTGCTGCCTCCTTCCCCTCTAGGCAAGAATGGACGGAGGGTCTATTTTTGCAGCCAGGGTCGATTCAGGTTTTCACTGACGGCTCTAGGAAGGATGGCAAAGTGGGTGGAGGTATTTACTCTGAACAATTGGGTATAGAAACCTCCTTTCGACTGCCAGACCATTGCAGCGTATTCCAAGCTGAGGTCATGGCCATATCACAGGCTATCGCGCAGCTGAGGGCCACAGCTAAGCCCCTGGCAAAATTATGTATATTTAGCGATAGTCAAGCTGCGATCAGATCGCTAGTAAGTGTTCACACGACATCCAAGGTCGTTGAGGACTGTCGCACGGAGCTCGTCCGCATGGCTGCTAGCACGGAGGTCAGTCTGGTCTGGGTGCCAGGCCACTCTGATATCCCGGGCAACACCAGGGCGGATGAGCTCGCGAGGCTTGGCGCAGGCTTGCCCGCTGAGGATATAACTCTTAAGCCGGGTGCTCCGCTTGCATCAAGCAAGCGGACCATACAAGAGTCCTTCTTGGAAATTGCAAATCGCAGGTGGAGGAAAGAGCCCACCTGTGTAACGACCAGATCTATCTGGCCCATCTACGACCGCAACAGGTCCAGAAACTTGGTCTCGCTCAAGAGAGCCGCAATCGGCAACGTAGTAGCGGTCATTACGGGCCACTGTCTCATCGGCAAACATGCCACTAGGATGGGGGTAACCACGCATGACTTCTGCAGGAGTTGCCTCAATGAGGAAGAGGAAGAGGACATCCTTCACTTCCTGTGTCAATGCCCAGCTCTAGCGGTGCGGAGGAATCGGAGCCTGGGCTCTACTTTCTTTAATGACCTGTCGGAGCTGAGGTCCACCAGGATCAGTAGCCTAGAACAGTTCATTAAAGAGTCTAAATGGTTCGAACGGTAGTAATTGGGACTTCGTCCCATGTGGTATCACAATGGGCCTACCTTGGCCTAAGTGTGCCTTCTTTTGTGGCAGCCACTTGAACCTAGAACCTAGAACCTTCTTAATTTCTAGCTCGTTACAATAGTTGCGGGTAATTTTCTTTTAATTTTATGTTTGTTTTCTATTTTTATAGGAGTACATTCCTCTTGTATCATGGCTTAAATGACGAGGCACTTGGCTATTTTTCACCATGACCTATGTCCCGAAATATACAATATTACAATTATAACATTACAATCTGACTACAATCCTACATAACCACGGCAAAAAAGTATTCACTAAGATATTTTGGAGTAAGCACTCGTTATAACGTTGCTGCATTCTCTCTACGAAGGCCGATGTGCTGTATAAAGCAACTTTTTGCTGAAATTGCTCTGTAAGGCTGGTATTACCTTCCTACTAGACCCAGCGAAGTCACAATAATTAAAGAATTCCCCATTCTTAGTAATAGATCTGGTACATTCAAAATACAGCCGCTGCCTCGCATGCGCGGCACAACTTGCACGTACCACCCTTTCCTCATTACCGCCATTTTAATCCTTCTCATTACAAAATTAAGACGTTTAATTCTGTTAGAGTTGATCAAGTTGCAGTTCTGGAAAATGTGTGATAAAATTTCTCTTCTCACTCTACAAACTACATACACGCTCCTGTGGGGGGTTGAACGGAATCCCCTTGCATGGTAAGGGTTAAAATGTAGTTGAACGGCCTTAATAAAGTCACGATCTAACCAAAAACTTGATGAATTGGTTACGATATTTTTGCGCGCCTCAAATTGCCTATCTTGTTACTTTTCCAACAAGGTACAGCATGTCCCGGTTAATTAGAAATAGAAGGATCATCTGCCACTGAGTCATTAATTATTGATCACCTCACTGACTCAGGCTTTCGCCAAATCAGTGGCGTAAAAAAATATCTTAGCAGTCAGTTTGATCTATTTTCTCCTCCAATCCACTTCACTCGGTCGTTAGTGAAAGCCACCCCCTTTTTCCTACTCTTGATTCGCACCACCCTCCAGTCTTCACACATACTTTTTTCTATGAATCGTCAACCCATCTCACTAACTCTGCAACCCGCTTTCATTATAACTTCCGCTAACCGATTTTATGAAGCTTAACCTCCTCTTAAATAATTCCAACGTCCTCACATCCTTATCAAACTCCCAGTTATTAATAAATAACTGCGTCACCTTATTTTACTCTGAACTTTTCAGCTGCTTGTCCCAATGTGTTCCCTACGAACTAATAAAATTTTAAATTATCAAACTAAAGTTTCGATTAAATTCTGCAGAAATATTTAAGATCATCTTAATCAATCTCAACAAATGGAATTATTTTCAGTAGTGTACTGTTTTTTACTGCTACTTTCTCGTGTGTTTTTGATAGTTCTCATGATATACTATATATTAAAGCAGATGCTTACTTTGATTTTTTCATAATTCAACTAATTTGTAATTTTAATCGACATAATATACATACTCATAAAATAGGCAAAACATTAGGAGATAGTGGAATTCTTTGGTAAGTATGTTTTAATTTAAAAAAATAAAAAAAGTGATAACTTATGAAAAATCAACCGAAAAGGTTATTGCATTCTCTGGTGAAGGATAATCTCAGCGAAATAATGCAAGTATTTTAGGAATAACTAAAACTTGTGTGCAACAAACTTTAAAAAGATATGAAGAAACAGGGTCCGTAGAGCATAAACCAAGATCAGAACGTCCGTTAGTTATTAATAAGTCAGCTAAGAAGGAGCTCATCAATATTGTTAAATCCAGAAGATTCGCCTCATGTCGTGAAATAGTGAATGAACTCCAAAACAACCTTTTGAATTCCAGACAACAAACGATAACTTCTGGCTATATTCGTCAAGTTTTATATAATTTAATTGACAGAAGTCATCCGGCGGTTAAAAAACCTTTGACAAGCAAAAGAAATGCCGAAATTTGGAAGCACTGGTGTAAAGAGCGGCACAATTGGACAATAGATCAGTGGAAACGCGTTGTATGGTCCGATGAAAGTACATTTCAACAATTCAAGAAAAATGGTACGTAGATTACCTAAGGAGAAATACCTGCCTGAATGCGTGCAAAAACAGGTGCAAATGGGCAGTAGAAAGATCACAGTTTGGGTATTGCTTGGTATGGATATTCACCACTACGTATCCTCGATGGCATTGTAAATAAAGAAGAATATGTCCATATATTGAATGAATTTCTCCTACCATACATTGAAGAATCAATGTCTCTTCGTGGTACTATTTTTCAACAAGACAATGCGAGGCCTCACTCAGCCAATTTTACCAAAATATGGCTTGCAGAACATAATATCAACGTTCTTCCTTGACCTTCTTCAAGCAGTCGTGATTTAAATATAATAGAGAATTGCTGGAAGACTCTAGGAGACCGACTGTCTAAGCGTAAACAACGTAATCTAAACGACTTAAAGTCATGTTTAAGGCAGGAATGGAAAAATATGCCCCAAATTAGGGCAGAAAATTTAGTGAACTCTATACCAAGGATAATAAAATATTGCATTAAGGCCAAATGATACTTTTTCAAAGGATAGTCATTCAAAATATTTTGTTTTTCGTTGATTGTGGAATTTGATCTAAACTTTTCTGCAGCATTTAATCGAAACTTTTATCTATATCTTTAAAATTTTGTTACTTTCATTGAAATGAAACATATCCTTTTGTTAACAACGTTTCAGAGTTTTAATATGCAAATTTTAGTACGATTTGAATTTGAAGAAACTAAGTTATAGGAACGCGAATTTCATCGAATGTCTGAAATTGCAAGTAGTCTTAAACTTTTCTGCAAGAATGTAAATAAATAAATGTATACAAATACAAATAGGACTGTTTTAGCCATATAATAATGTAAAATGAGATTAATTATGCCTTATTGCTTTTGTAGAAACATTCGGATAAATTGGAAAGGAAAATTTCGATTAACTCACGTTTTCACTTGTAGTTTGTGAACTTTCTGAAATTATGCAACCATAAAGAAACCCGGAATGGCACTAACAAAGTACTTTCTGACGAAAGCTGGGGAATAGCGTCTAGATAACCTTATAAATGAAAACATGTTTTTTTTATATAATTAGAGAAAGGCTTTGTTTTATGTGAGTTTTTCTATTCCCGCAAGTGGCTTTTAGTTTTACAAAAGAACCATGAGATTCTTTTACCTGCTCCCCACTATCTCTTTTATTTCTGATAGGTTAATATACTTTAAACAACGGAAGTCTATTCCTGGTTTTAAAATGAAGGAAAATAAAACATGGAACTTACGAGTAACCCGCTCATTACCAACGTCACATATATGTGACGCCCCGATCCTCTTGCCTAAGTTCAGCGTCACATATGTGTGTAAAATTTGTAAATTATAATTTTTTTATTTAAATATTACAAATGCATCCTACTCATTAAATTAAATTTATTATTCTGGGTTGTAGTGACAAATTTTTTCATGAAATCTTGGCAGAGAATGCAATAAATGAAAATCAACACACTTAACCAAAAATCTAAACTGTTTTCCACAGCCCCCTTTTCAACTACAACACTTTATCTAGGTTCATTGATTTATTTATAGTTTCAATGGTTTATTCAGAATTTTCTCCTTTCCCCACCCGTAAAACATTTACTTCACTTGCTTCATACTTATTTAAAGTAATGATTTCGTTTAAAAGTAAATGAAATGCTCCGCGCTTGAACTTATACTTTTCTCTGTGGGACATTATGGCTAAAAGACTCAGCATATGCGTTTAACTGAAAATTTTCGGTATTTTAGGGTTGCCAAGGGGCCTCTGG
Source organism: Philonicus albiceps (assembly GCA_963969385.1). Classification (NCBI taxonomy): domain Eukaryota; kingdom Metazoa; phylum Arthropoda; class Insecta; order Diptera; family Asilidae; genus Philonicus; species Philonicus albiceps. The sequence continues at coordinate 26,941,802 of OZ017772.1, read as the reverse complement.
TAGATCAATTGTTAACGTGCTTGACTACCGTCTCAGAAGCTGTGGATTCGCATAACCATGGTCTCCTACGCTACGTGTTATCACAATGGGCCAAAAAATATCCTAAGTGTGCCTTTCTAGGCAGCCACACCAACCTAAACTAACCTAACCTAGGGTTGCCAACTATAAACTGATAAATGTTCGAAAAAGTTGTTATAAATTACTATTTTCTGATTATAATAACTATTTTCATATTTTACTACAAAATTAAATATATTTTAGTTATGGTCTTTAAATAACTATTAAACTACTGTACCGTAACTCATCAATTGCACTTTTTTCTTATTATTTTATGTTTAACTATCAAAAATAGATGATTTTATTTAAAAAAAAACATTTTCTGGGTGCAGATATAATTACCAAATATTATTATATGTATGTGACCATATATCCAAAAATATTTTTGAATCCTGTCATTATTCGGATTCAATATTTTTATGTATTATGGTGTTAAATTCGGTCATATGTGATTATATCTAAAGTTTTTTCTCAGGTATAAGTGCCGATTAATATAACCTTAATCTTAAGCTATGCTCTCTTGCTGAGAGAAGATTTTGCCATGAATGTGTTCTTTTCTGTGTACTATATATAACTATGTTTCTATGCAAAATTAACTCAGGATTAAGAAGAGGAGGAGGAACGATATGGGTTGGATTTAGCTGTGTTTGTAAATGGCTTGGTAGAATGTTTACCTTTCTGAAATGGCGCTTTTTAGAACAATGAAGAAAGTGAATTATTATTAAACATAATGGAAGAAAAACACATTTTTAAACTAATAGTTGGAAATAGGCACCGAGAAAAGAAATACAATATTAAAAGTAATTGGAGAAGGATTTTCCAAAGGAGTAGAGAATCCCGAGCGAATTTATACAAATAAAATTCATTCATCACTTTTAATGCATTTTTAACTCTCTTTATATGAACCAAGCAAAATAAGTATTTGAAGTTTGAAGTAGCTAAATTCATTTTCAAGCAAAAATAATTATACAAATTTTAATTAAAAAGCATGATTGTATCATATATCAAGAGATATTAACGAAGATACATGGAAACAGACAGAGTTAAATGTAGTGCTTTCAAACTCAACGAAAACTTAATCTAAACTCAGTGTACATAGTGTACTAGACGCGCAACTAAGTTTCCGGGTTTGCCGTAGATGGTGGATGGTGCTAACGACATATGTAATCGAGATATATGCAAGAAGTTGTATTTTGTTTATAGCGTGGACAGTTGTTAACAATAACCAGTTATAATATCAACGCATATTGCAACGTAAAAATATTTTTTCTAAGAACGAAAATGTCGAGTTTTGTGCCAAATAAACAGAATTTGCGGGAAGTTTAGTTTTTCTGTTTGAAAAAAATGCAGCTGAAGCACATCGTCATTTGTTTTAGTAGGATCCCTTCGACGAACATCTATAACTACCTGTGAAGATTGACTTAAACACTTCAGAAGTTTCGATTTCGACACTGAATACAAGAAGCGGTCCGGAAGAAAACAATTGAAGACGTTGAGACGCAAGAGTTATTGGATGAAGATGATACGCAAACACAAGATCAACTTGCGGAGGCATTAAACATGACTCGACAGGGTTTTTTAAGAATTGGCGAGACCAGAAAGGAATGTACTATGAGCTGCTAAGACCGGATGAAACTGTCGATAGATATAGTTATCGGGAACTCATCAATCCAAGCCACTCATTGCTCGGCCTGAATGGGAAACGAGACAAAAGACACGAATGAGTGATATTGTAGCAAAACAACGCTCCATGTCATTACACTCCCATCGTCCAGGACACCATTAAAACGCTGAAATGGGATCTGTTACCGCACCCGCAATATTCGCCAGACCTCATATAATCACTTCCTCCGGTCAATGGCACATGGCTTGGTAGGGCTACACTTGACCAATTTCGAAGAAATGCAAAATGCAAAATTGGTTGGATATATGGTTTCGGTCTAAGGACGCGTCTTTTATCGTCTCGGTATTCATCTATTGGCAGAGAGATTGCAAAAATTTGTAGATAGCGAGGATTGATACTTTAAATAAACCATTTTTTATATTCTTGAAAATTTCCATTTTTCATTAATCAAAAAAACCCGGAAATAGTTCGCATCTAGTATAATAGGATGTTGCAAACAACCTTGATCGAAAAACTGAAATTGCGTAAATCTTCGTTCAGTAGCAGAAACAACGATGTTTTAAAGGCAGCCAGAGTCTTGCTTGAAGTATATAATATTTTATTCATCTCTTATTCTTTGCCAAAGAAATCACGGTAGACTTCAATTTGGACAATCAATTTGTTTCTAACATTAATTGTAGTTATTAGGTTAGCATATTCACCAAAGGATTTGAAAAGTATTTACGCAATTTGTGAGAGGGAATGGATGGAAGTTTAGCTTAGAAAAATTGGTGAGTGTAGGATAAGATAAGTTAGCAAAATTTAAAAGAGGGCGACAAATGCTGGTTCAATCCAAAGGTGACAAAAATCTAAATCGGCCTCTGATAATATATAATATTATATTCTTTCGATTCTTTCGTTAGTTTTTCACGCTTTCAATATTGTGTATTTAGGGATTTTTTTCTTTTATACAAAGCCTATGTGATAATAATAATCATAATATATAAAGCTTAAATATATGGTTTCATTGCATTGAGTTTTACTGTGATTACATTGCTCCAATAAGTCGGTATTTCAATTCAATTCATATTCTTGCACGTGTAATTTTTCACAAATTACTAGCGCATTATGCACTACTTTAAAGCATCTGCAAGCGAGCAGTTCATTTTCGCAACAGCAACAATTCGATATTCTTCCCCAAAGTGCTGAATTATTTATGCATTTTTAAACGCGTGATATATTCACTAAATTAAATTCATCAACAGCCATGCGGTGAAACCAGTCGAAATTTATTTTCGTTATCCCCTCTGTAATAACCCAGATACTCTTAATCGACATACTGGATGTCCTCTGCCTTCGCCTATTACGCTTATTAACATGCTGAAAACATTATTTAGGCACAAGACTTAAGTTCTACTGGGCTGACGATAGATTTGCATTTGTATTTGGATCCGTGATCAATTGAATCGATAAGGCCTTTCCCGACTGAATAAGCTTCACAGGCGGCTAATGAACTCAGCGGTGCATGCATTGTTTAGCAGCCGAATGTCAGTGGTTAAGTCATACATTGCAAGAAGCGAACTGCTTCCGGAGGATTATTTAACTCGTCACGTCTTCCGTGCACTGACAAAAGCCGACAAAATGCGTTAGACTAATAGCCACAAGTCATGCATCATTTACATTAGATAAGAATCCAAACGGATATCATTGGGGCTCTCAACTTGGACTGCATTTATTTTACAAAAATCCTTAAGCATACCAGTTAAAGCTCAAAATGTATGCTTGCCCTTCCACAAAGCAAGAACAAACACACACAAATATGCAATTAAGTCCAGTTCACGCACAACGCGAGCCTGCAGTTGCTGAATCTATTTTACGTTGTCAATAACTTTTCAAGCTTTACCAATTTTAAAGCACTCGTTATGCTGTGAGTAATCACGATATATGAAATCGTAAATTACGTTTGATATCTCCAAGAAGCCTAATTTTAACATGGACCTTAAGGTATAAGGGAAATCTTAAAAGATATCGCAGACAAACCAAGAACCAAAATACAAGTAAGTTACTTTTCTTTGTCCGCCTATGATAATATTTGAAATCAAATATGTATATATTACATTTATATAGAGTATACTTTATTTTATTTTTGTATTAGGTATATAGGTATCGAACAAAATAGCATTTCAAAGCTTTACAAAGTAATTAGAGGTTTCAAGGTGATCATGGATGAGGCTGAATTCTCACGAGATTTTCTTAGTTCGTATGTCACTAAGCTCAATGTTGTCTGCGAGGGCTTGAAGAATAAATTCCCCCAGCTAGTAAGATCCCAAGCAGGTCGAAGAAAGCCTACATAGCACAGTTTGTAGAGATACTGCGTTAGCAGTAAACCAACTTGGCCTAGTAATTATGGGTTCGATTCCAGACAAAGTTACTGGTTAAAATGTATCACAATATCACAATGGCCTTACACCCTTATTCTAAGACCAGTCATTCACCACAATTGCATGTGACTGATTATCTTATGGTTTTATTTGCGACTCATCAACTGTTTTGTATTCTCTCTAATTATATGTAATTTATTTATTATAAAAAAGAAGAGAAAAAAAAGATGCCCTGTAAGCGGAAATCCCGGGAGGAGCTTGAATTTTATTTAAATGTTCTCTCTTGATACCTCAAAATTACTTATTAAAACGAGAGTCAGAACTATACTCATGTACACATATAATATATAATCAGTTAAAATTAAAACTACAGGATCTCAAAATTCCCCAAATTAACGTTAAAGTAACGAAAATGAAAACATGTGTATGGTGCCTGTTATTAAAAAACTCACTTCATTTCACTTTACGACCTCCTGGAATTCGGAAATATTTAAAAAAAATTTAAATGTTATATAATGTTATTTCGAAGGCATCATCAGATATGAGAAAAGTAATTAAAAAAGACAGACTCTCCAGTGATTGATTGACAGATATTCGCTCTGCCTTTGTTTGGCAATACTAAAAGCTATGAAAGAAACCCTTGGAATTCTCAAGGAAAAATTAATTAACTTTGTTTTATCACTGCAAGGAAATATTTTGCCATTCTCTACATCTACTTCTTTATTTATTTTCACTTAATGCAAGTACCAAAATTATAAAAAAATTATTTAACAAAAACTACGTAAACTGTTACCAACATATGTACAAATGTGGTAGAATAGAAAATATTTAGCTGGTGCGTAATAAAGTCTTATGCATTTAAAGGCTAGCTATTCAGTTCCTTAACTGATCCTAGAATTCAACGAACCACTAGATCCTAGGCGATGAAAACTAGTTCTAGTTTCTTAGTATTCTCGCAGAACTTATAGAAGGTATGTATAATGAAAAAATCTAGAACCATACGCACATTCACCATGAAGAAGGGAGGACAATCATATCCTGAGTGACCTTTTTTAAGACGCATATTTAGACTCCATAATCATAAGCTAACTTGATTATAGAGTATTTCAGTAAAAACAAAGTTAAATGAGAATATAATAAAAAAAACCAAATTCATAGAAAACATTAATGAAAACAAAACAGCTTTCATCTCCTCCACTTCATCGCCTCTTGCACAGCGTATTCCTTTCAGAAGCTCCTTCATTAAAACTATTAATATGTATTTAAATCTCACATTTTAATTTATAGAGGTACAGAAGTCCAGCCAACGCTAAAATTAATATTTTTAGGAAGATGTTTAGGGTAAATATTTTTAAAAATAAATAAAAAAATCTAGGTAACATTATTATTCCTAACACTATATGGGAAAGGTTTTTAACAAATTTTAGGAACCAATGGTGATGGATATATATATGATGGATTTTTACATTATTTTTGCAATGTATGTATAGCCTAAACAAACCTTAAAACATTCATTTTTGCTGGCTAAAGTTATACATACATGTACAATTAAAGAGACTTACCTTTTAAAACCTCTTGAATGTTTGGAAAATCTTGTTGGTGTAGTCCAAAATCAGTTCCTGTAACATTTACTCCAGCATATATTTCTGAAGAAGTAAGAACCAATGATATCGCCAGCATAAAAACCATACCAAACAGTTACATTTTCTGGATGCAATGATGTTTCCAATATCTGTTCTGGATTAGACTCACTTCAAAACCTAGCTTAGCATCAAGAAGAATAAATATGGTACGAAATTTATCAACTGTACGAAGTAGTAGGTATCCACCACCGGTATAAACTTTACTAGGTGCGATAGGGACAGGAAATCAAAGTATTCCACTACGCCCCCTTACGTGCTTTTAAATACAGAGTGGGAGTGTTGACTCGATATGACGCTATTGGAAATGCTGGAAAGCTGTTTGTTTCTTAAAAATTATCCCTCTAGAGTTGTGAAAATGCAAATACTGTTTAACTCTTCAAAATAGTAGTGCGTATCTGTTCATGTTTTTGCAAAAATGAAAATTGATCGTGCTGATTTATTGACAAAAGCAAGAGGTGATGGAAGCGACGGGCTATGGTCCATAATTGTGGAATTCTACGGAAACGAAAGTAGACAAATGCACGAAAAAAGAAGATACATCGAACGCTGAGATAAAATCCTGGTGAAGATAAACCTTATTACCGGTACAAACAGAAAACCTTGCTTTGATTATGCTACTTTGCAACCACGTGGTGTGTGGAGGTATTTGTATTATTTCGTAGCATGATGCAACATAAACAGCGCACGCAAAAAATACCAGTCATTAAAATAAATTGAAAGAGCTGGGTTGGGAAAAATAAAACAAGATTTTTTGCCTGTCATAGTTAATTTTATTTCTATGTATTGTACATTGTACGTTATACATTTCTATCAATTTTATACACGCTTTTAAGAATTTAGAGGTCCCTTTAAAAATACAAAGAATTTTAGTGCAGAACCGGCATAGCTTATCTACTACGTCACCATAAAAAAATCAAGATGGTGGTTTGTTGCGAGAATTTTCCCAGTGTATTTTAACGGGGGAAAGTGTGCTAAAACCTCATATTGCACTACGTAAAAATATATCCAATGATTTGTTATATTTTTGTATAAATTGTTTATAATTAAAATAAATTTTACAATAAAGACCAAACAATATAAATGCGCCTGTTAGAAATCTAAGAGTATTAAAAACACTGACTGAAAATTTCGAAGCGCGACGTTGGCTGTTGTACGGACTGCATATATGCAATTAAGTAAACGTCGAAGATGCTCGGCCTAAACGTTTTCAGAGTAATTTAAGGCACTCATTTCCTTAGAGCAAAAGTATCATTTTGCTATGTCTTTCAAATTAGAATAAAAGAAGACATTTCTTGCTAAATTGTATAATTTCTCATAATTCGAAGTTAAATTTCTTAACATTTTTAGTCGATTGAATTCACACTTTGGGATCAATATTGTTACTGCAATTAAAGCTCTTTACAAAACGTCTTTTATATTAATCCACCTATTGTGCTTTTGCGGAAATCTAAGCCATTTTACAAATATATTATTACCCCGCCTTTTCAAGACTTTTTCTACGAGATAAAGATCGGGATATTTGACTGAGGCAAGCCCTACTTCATAAAATCCACCCTGAATTTCATTTCCTTGATAGTCTTCAAGAATGTAAGTTGTCGGATAAGTATTTTTTACTTCTCTTATCTTAAATATTTCAGTAGACCAGTTTGGGGTGCCGCCTTTTTCGAAATATGTTTGTATTTACTTATACGAACAAAGTGTCCTATTTTGTATTTTGCCTTCGATTGATCGAAGGTTGGAAGGATCGATGATTGGGCTTTCTTATATACACTTAGTATCAACCGAATCTTATCACCTGGAACCAACGCTTATAAGTCGCATAGTGATAGTTCGATGTTTAGCTCTATTACATTTGTCCTTTAGCCTGCCAAACATACTGACCCAAAGATAATTGCCATTCATACTAAATTCTTTCCACATACTAATTTTTCAAGTTCTATTAAATCTTTCTACAATTGATGCTTTCAATGCGCTATAAGTTGAATAATGGTTAATATCATACTTTTGCATTAAGCGCTGGAAAGGTTTGTTAAAAACCGTTATATGTTTGCGGATTTCTTGGAATACGGCTACGGCTAAAATTTTATTGTATTGCTTTAGTGACTTATATGCCGGTTTTGTTTTTAATTGATTGTTGCAGGACCTTCTGGGTGTGGGAAGACAACGTTTATTAAAAATATTTTAAATGATTCGTTATTAATACAACCAAAAATTAAAACGATTATATGGTGTAATGCAGAGCGCGGAGCATTACCATCGGATATTACCTTCACAAATATTCAATATGTAGACACTATTCCCAATAAATTGTAAATTATACAAACGAATACATGTTAATTGTGTTAGACGATATGATGTTAAATGCATTTAGTAAACAAGTTTGTGAACTTTTTACTAAAAGGTCTCTTCACTGAAATTTGTCAGTAGTAATTCTTGTAACGTTTTTCACCAGGCCAAATTCTGTAGAGATATTTCATTTTTGTCGTTTTTAAAATCCCTCGAGATAAAAGACAATACGTGCATTTAGCAACACAAATATACCCGGAAGATAATTTAAAACTTTTGAAAATATATAAAGAGGCTACCCAAGGTCTTTACGGATGTTTACTGATAAATCTTACTCAAGACATTAACGATGTGCTAAGATTCCGAACTGATATATTTAATAAAAAGGGCTAAACCTAGTTTAAAAATTCTGTCATTAAAAATACAGATCCTGAGGTTAGAAAAACGTGTGAAATACCGCTTAACACATTAAAATGAAACCATATGCCGCATGGTAAAATATACAACTTGCTGTGTAAATATAAAAAGGACTTCCAAAAATTAGCTGACGTTAAATTTGTTAGACGTTAGATCAGTGTCGAAACAAATACTAGTGCAGCGGGGAGGTTTTTTGCCCGTTTTATTAAGAAGTGTGCGTAATAGGTTTGTTAATTGTGAAGTATGGATAAAAGCAATAGGCTTAATAAAATGCTACTTCAATCACCAGAAGTGTATTACATTCTAAAAGATGAAATTGAACAATCTGCAATTTTTTTCATTGTTTGACAAATCAGTGGGAAAGATATTAAAAATAAATATCTGTCTTGCAAAGAAAAATGGTACAGTTATAGAAATGAAAAATGTTATTTTTAAGTGTAAAACGGAAAAGACCGCAAATTTCCCTCAAGACAGTCTTTATCTCCTAAAGGCAGACGACGATTACCAGATGAAATTTTTTAAGTAGGGGAAATTACTCCACCAAGACAATCGGTATCTCCTAGAGGCAAGCGACGTTTATCTACTAGCGAAAGAGGAAAAAGTCTTAAGCCATCCCCTTAAAAGGAAGTGTACATCCGAACCAAATATTGAAAATAAAGATTATATACGAGTAGTAGCTGCTGACGACGGTATAACTCAGTATACTATACCTGTAGACGTGATTGTTGATGAAGCTGCTAGTTTCATATAATAAATGGAAGTAGAGGCAGATAAAGTAAAAACGAAGAACACTTCTAAACAGTCTATATTAAGGCCGTCACAGCTGAATCCTAAACAATACGAACTTGCATTTCCTATCAGAAAACCTGTTCAATAGAGTGATCGTTTAAAAACAGAGCGAGCCTCAAGTATTTCTGAGATTCCTTGGAAAACATTTTGAAAGAAATTCATAAGGAAAATGCGAGTACACATTCTAGAAAATGATTTTTACATCTGTCTGTTAAGTAATAACTCTTTACATTACTACACTGAAAATAAAATTGGTTAACTGCATTTACAAACAAATTATCTCACCAGTTCAAGCTAAATTAAAGCTGGTATGTTGGGGTGAAATAGATGGAAATAGCATGAACAGATTGAAAAGGAGTAACGACTTTGTGAACCTAAAAGAAATTCCACAAGGGCAGGAATATCACACCGTCGAAATAAATGAAAATGAAAGAGTAAACATTTCAGAACGTAGCACAGGTTCTGAAGAGTTAAAGCAGATTAGGGGAGACATTAAAGAAGAACAAAAAAGTCTTTCAATTCGAATAAAAAGAAAATATTAGACTTGAATGGCCAGAAGAAGTAATCTTGCAGGCAAGCTATAAGAGGGTCAAGAAATTTTTTCCGCATTTTTGCTAACTTACTATAATACCGTTACACCCTCCTGGTACATAATGTATTTAGATGAAGTTAAGCAACGCATATGGAACCGAATCGATGACTTATGGTAAATAGATTTTTAAACGAGGTTATCCCAGTTACAAACAAGATGAAATGAATATATTTTGTATATATATCAAGGTAGAAATCAATCCGATAATATTCTCTTAAAATATAAAAGCATACGATTCAGTGGAGAATTTTGTGGATAATATAATGGGGCAAATCGCAAGAAAAAAGGAAACGTATGTGAGACTACAAACTGCTTTAGACGATTCTGTACACCCACCTCGAATTATAAAGATAAAGGGTACAGTAAAAAAGGAAAATGAGGATATGTTTTAATTGCAAATTGATGAGCTAAATTTAACAATTAAGATCAAGAAACCTTTTGCCACCACATCATGTTAAAAATCTTTTTAGGCTCTTTGTTAATAATTTACATTTTGATGACGAGACAATAAGCAAGAATGAAGAGCAGAGGAGACTTGCACACATAAAAAATATAATACTTGGAATATTAGATAAACTACATGGTGATTTTCTTAATGTGAAAGTGCCGTAGCCTAGAAAAATTACCGAAAAGAGCAATATTTTAAATGTTCCTCACGGAAAACAAGTTTCAGCCCTTTTAAAGACAACTCCAGTACTTATAAATGTTAATTTTGATAACATAAAATGTTGTAACCGACGTATATCAGAATACATCTGCAGATAAAAGAAAGGCTGATATATTATTTTCCGAATTGAAGTCATCTTTTGATAGTGCCGGACTGCACTAAAAAAGGTAGTTGATCCACCACAAGAGATACAATTGATGAAATCAGTAAACGATTTTCTTGCAAATTGCAAGCTAAAGATTCTTGTCCCGAACGCGACATTCTGTACATTTATACCGACATAATCAAAACGAGGTTTATAGGTGGTAATGCAGTAAGATATTTACGTGTAGTGCCTGTAAACAATAAAGAATATATATTACGTTTCAACCATGCTAACATGCCTGCTAACAAAACAACGCGTAAAGTTGAAGTTTATAAGGAAAGAAATGTGTATACTATCTATCAACCGCTGTAAAAATGAGTTGTTTGATAACTGTCGAATACTTTTCTGGAGGTTGTTTAGCCTTCTTCAAAAAAGAGTCTTTTGCGGGTTTTACACCGCAAAATAAATTGTTTACAAAGCAGATCGTCTTCAAATATCCTATATCGGCTCCTCAAATAAATTTTAAAACATCGAGCTTTTATAAGTAACTATGTTTACATCTTATTCCAAAGTTATTGACTTAGAGGCAAAATGACTAACAGGCAACCCGAGCACTAACAAGTTTTTTAAAAGAGTACTTCCGTGTGACCATCTACCACGAAGAATAAAAAACCCAGCATGCATCATAGCAAAACCTTCGATATTTACAAGCCGTGAACTGGGCTTTTGCATATGTGCGTAAGTGATCTGACAGTTCGCAACATTTAGTCCAAATCATATAGCGGCGCATTGAAATCTCCAGAAAAATTAAATCATACGCGATTTTTTGTATTCTAGGGGCATTTCAATTCTATAAAATTAAAAACATCAAAGACCATATGGACTATCGCTCTATATAAGCCAAAAATATGAATACATTTCTGGCAAACGTGCAGTAATTTATCGGTTCTTCGCAACCAAGTACTCTCCGTATACTTTGCAAGAGATCTGGAACTAGTTTATTCTGTTGAGTTGGATTTACACTCAAAAATTTTATATAATTTCTTTGAACATGTGGTAAAATGTATCGCGAATTAAAAGGATAACTTCTTAGGCTAATCGTGAATGAACGTCGTTTTTGAATATAAACTTTAAATTGCGGATTTTTCCCATGTTTAATTCATTCGCTATACAACTTTTCGGCACTTATTTGAAGATTCAGACCACTTTGCACTATAGATATGTGCATACACTAGACCACTTCATGGCTTGCAAATATCGAAGGTTTTGATAATAGCCAATACGCATTTTACTTCCCGAGTAATAGACGTGCAGAATATTTTGATTCATATGGCAGATATCCAAACAATAAATTTTTTCGCAAATTCTACGCACCAATTTTGATGTGTTTGTAAATAATAAGAAACGTTTACAAAGCACACTTTTCTGTAGACAATATTGCTGAGTGTATTTGTATTTTCGTTCTAAAGGTAAAAGTTTAATGCATTTTTTAAAAAATTTTCGTCTCATAATTTTGGTTAAATGGCAAATTATAAATTTATACCAAAAATTGTATTACAAAACCTTCACAAAATGGCGAAGTTAATCGCAACCAGTCATGTACGCAAGAAATTAAACGTATAAAACACTTAAAATAATACATTTCCATAAAAAGGCAGTTTGGAAAAAAATAAAAAACCTAAAATTTTAAGTGAAATAAATATTAAAAGAGCTGTAAGTGACTAAGCCAAAATTTAAAAAATTAAAAAAAATAAGATCATTATGTAAAAAGGAAAAAACGGAGCAAACGCTCTGGGCGACAACCTGTTATTGAATTATACCTACTACCTGGATTATCACAACCAAAATATCACACTTGAGAAATTGAGAGACCAACTTTACTGTTTTTTTCAATATTTGCAACAATTCTTTAATCATTTTATTAAATATATTCTCCAGGCAATCAAATCGTACATATCTTGACGAGATGATTCTTTTAATTGAAATATTAATGATACCCCGTAAAGCTGAAATGTGTATAATTTTTTGAAATAATATCTTTGAAATTTCCCGTCCTAATTGCCATATTTTGCTCTCTATCAACAAAAGAGCAAACTTTTTCAGTTTGTACGCAATACGTTAAAGCTTCAGAATATCCTCGCCCTGTCTGTACTCTATCAACAAGTAAGCAAACATCTTCAGTTTGTCCCGAATCAGATAAAGATTCAGAACTTCCCCGTCATGCTTGCACTGGGGCTGAAATATTTTTAGCTCGAACCGAATCAAACAAAGGAACACAATTTCTCTCGCTCCTAATTCTGGCAAATCACGTAACCATTCGCATTATCTTTACTCGAAAGCGAAAAACTATCAAGCATTAAAAGGCCTTCTTTAATTAAAGGATTTTGGAAGCACTGTTTCTTGAAAAAGGCATATTTAAATATAATTTTATAAATATACGTCTTTATTTAAACTAACATTATTTGCCATTAGTTGCTTTATATGTTACACACGTTTAAAACACCCGGAAAAAATGTTTGTCCTTACTTAAAACATATTCTAAAATATATATTAACTTATTACAATTCATCGTTATGCTTTCTAAATATTCTAAACGCAACATATTTTAAAAATAGTTTCAAAATTCAATATTAATACAGACTTACTTTAATACTGAAACCTTAATGCTGAAACTAGTTGTTGTCTCTTCTTTGCCTGCCTTGCAACAAGTTATTTTCTTCTATTGCGCGATAAGATCTACCACTAATCTATTTCAAAATAATTTAGGCGCACTTTATTTTGTATTATTTTTTTCACTTTTTGCAAAATGCGTTTACGCGATTAGATCTACCACTGATCTATTTCACAATAATTTAGGTGCATTTTATTTTTTATTATTTTTATCACTTTTTACAAAATGCGTTTGCGCGACAAAATCCACCACTGATCTACTTCAAAATAATTTAGGCGTCCTTTATTTTTAATTATTTTTTTCACAAATTGTGCTACTATCTTGCCTACCCTTTTAACTATGCGTAAATAAGATTTTTTTCACTGATATTTATAAAGGATGGTCCATCTAGGGTGTGGAATTTGAACTACCGGTAATATAAACTTTAGTTTAATTATATGTCATTCTCGACTTAACAGAAATTTAGTTTAAGGTTTGATATTTACGAAATGAAACGGTATTCGCTTGAAGAAAGTTGGGAAATCTTAAAAACTTTTTTCCAAAGTGGTGAGCCTTCTACTCAAACTGTGAGAAATTTGAAAAAAAATGTAACAAAGAAAAAACTTCCAAAAACCCAATTTGTAGATCAATTCGTGAGGCGAGCCCGTGAAACTGGAAAGTTGGTGGATAAACTAACCCGTGTACGTACTCGTCCGGTACACTCAATCGAAAACAATCGAATTTTGCGTAAAAACCTTGCCATGAAGCCATATAAAGTTCAATTGGTACAACAGCTAAAGTCGGTGGACCATCCGAATCGTTTACGGTTGGCAAATTGGACGGAAGATCGTTTGGCCGAAGATGACGAATTTTACCGAAAAATCATCGAGGCTCATTTCCACCTCGGTGGTTATGATAATAATCAAAACTGTTGCATCTGGGGTACAGAAAACTCGCCCGTCATCGTGGAAAAGCCAATGCACCCACAACGAGTGACTGTTTGGTTCGGATTTTGGTCCGGCGGCATCATCAGCCCATTTTTCTTCGAAAATGAAGGCGGAGCCGCCACAACCGTCAATGGAGAGCGGTCTCGCACAATGTTGGCCAATTGGTTTTTCGGGGAAATTGAAGCGACTTGGACGATATTTGGTTTCAACAATCGATCTTTTGCGCCCTAGCTGCTATTGCTGACATAAGGCCCGAAACAATAGAAAATGTACTCAAAAATTGGGTGGACCGAATGGGCTACTGCCAAGTCAGCCGTGGTCATTTGGCCGAAATTCTTTTTCATAAATAAATGACATAAAATAACCTTTCAACCATTGAAAAATATTGAGCTATTTTTTTTTTTTATAACAAAAAGAAATTGCAATTCTTAAATGGGCCACCTTGTACCACCGTATGTATAATTAATTACTTTGTATTACCTGGTAGCACTCGCTGCAACAATTGTGATATCCCTTCATCTAGTTTGCACTTTTATGCAATTAAAAACCGCATTTTTCTGCCTCAGTTCATCCGCATTTCCCTTTTTACTTTTAAAATAATAAAACTTACAGTCTAAACAAAGAAATGGTAAGTTTTTAGTTTTAAATTTAATAACACTAAATATAGCTAAGATAATTTCTATTATCATTCTATTATCCACTATGAGTTAGGAACCCTCATTCAAACTATTTAAAATTCTTGACTTAGAGGTAAACAGAGAATATGTATAAGATAAATTATTTCAAACTGGTCAAAACACAGTATGGAATAAAGCTAATGTTTTCCTGGAGAACGAATTTTATATCTACCTTCCAAATCGATTCGGAAAACATCGAAACAAGTGGAGGAGTTAAATTACTATTTTTACTTATTTCTAAAAAAAGATGAAACAAAAATGACGCAGATTCAATTTATTGCGAAATAAATTAAAATATAAAAATTATGCTTTATTTTACCACTAGTTTCCACAAATTCCACTCCTGTCTGCCTTTTACTTGCTTTTTTAGTAGATAAGCTATGGGCATCCGAGCGCAATTTTTAAGAAACCCACAGCTTTCCAGCATCTCCATATAGTTTACACACCTGTGGCATAAATTTAACCATAGTATCATATCCAGCCAGCACGCCCACTCTGCATTTAAAAGCACGTAAGGTTGCGTAATGGGATACCTTGATTGAAGCAAGGAAGATTTCCAGTTTATTTAACTGAGAGAGTTATTTCAGCGTCTGTTATTATGATCATAGAATCACTGCAACTTTGCGAGAGTAGTAGAACTCTGTAACGGACGTTCATCAGGGATTCATGGGCAAACTAAAGGCTTTAAATTAAATAAATATCCCATCAATATTTTATTTTTATATTTTGATCAACTCAACACAGCGACATGCAACTAACGCCAAAAGAAAATCGACTAACATAATGTCCTTTCCAAAGATGCCAACAATGTTGACCGGTTTAAGTTAATGCTAATAAGTAGCTCACAAAAACTGCTCAAAATGTCCTCGACCATTTTCGACGCATGGCAATAACAGCTTATCACAAATATGATTAAATAAATTAAATTAAAAAATAATAATAATAATAACCTTTTGAATTTAAAATTATATCAAAATGTTAAGTTTACCCTCGACATAGTTGCTGCACAAGAATGATAATACCAACAAAATCGGATTTGCGAGCTTTCGATTGGATAAATAAATAAAGGCAGTAAAATATGTTCTTAACTGGTATCTTACTGTTTTATTGCCTTGTAATTGCAAAAGTCGTAAAATGAACAAGAAGTCTCCAAAA
Source organism: Philonicus albiceps (assembly GCA_963969385.1). Taxonomy (NCBI): domain Eukaryota; kingdom Metazoa; phylum Arthropoda; class Insecta; order Diptera; family Asilidae; genus Philonicus; species Philonicus albiceps. Next base: position 26,925,853 of record OZ017772.1, on the reverse strand, counting down.
CTTATGGGAAATATTTGTTTCGGATACACAGGTAATTACTTTTAAATGGTACTGATAAAAAACCATAAGAGGGTTAATGGAATTTATTTTATTTCCGTAATTGGCTTGTCTTAGCAGCCATACTTGAGGGGTCTATCCCGACGCCCTATTACTAATACCTGACAAAAATGTTGGGGTCAGTCAGAAAGAACATCGATTATAATTGAAAACCAAGCGATAACTACGGATGTTCTAAGCTGAATTTACTTTTGAGAAATATGCCAATATAATTTACATTTACGGTGTAGCCACCGGAAACGAAAGAGATGCTGTTCGGGAATAACAGAGAACGAACATGCAAATGTTAAAAGAAGCCGTAAGTGTAACTTCAAATAGGATGGATCCGCGATCAAGAACATCGGAAGATTCTGCCGTCGTGGAACAGTAAGTAATCAGCATCGCCAGGCAAACCCCTGAAACGAGTACGAGACAAATCGCAAGACGATTAGTAATGTCTTCATATACAGTTTGGTTTTTCATTGATAAAGGTCTTCTGGAAGGAGGTTCCGAGGGAAGTTTGGAGCTTTGGAGAATACACTGCCAACTCTTGAAAACATCTCTCTGGATGATATAAGGTGGATGTTTTACCAACACCAACACCGACGCATACTGGTAACATTGTGAACCGATTACGACCCATTCCTTGGTCTGCTAGATCTCCAGATCTTACTCCATTGGACTTTTTCTTATGTGGAACGAAGTTTACTGAAGTCCTGTTAACACCAGAAAAAAATTAATTAGCAGAATTGGGACTGCAGCAACGAAGACGGAAGAGAATGGCTACAATCCGACTTAAACAGTTAGAAGGAGGTTATTAGCATGCGTCAAAAGTGGCCGAAGACATTTTGAGCAGTTTTTGTGAGATATTTGCATTAAACTTAAAACGGTAAACATTGTTAGCATCTTTCGAAAGGACATTATGACAGTCGATTTTTGGCGTGAGTTGCATGTCGCTACGTTGAGTTGATCAAACGATAAAATAGTGACGACTATTTGTTTAATATAAGGCCTTTAATTTACCCAGAAATCCCTAACCATCCGAAATCCGTTACAGAGTTCTACTACTCTCGCAAAGTTGCAGCGATTCTATGATCATAATAACAGACCCTGAAATAATTCTCTCATTTTTGATAACTTTGTTACCATTCTTTTGCAGCAACTTTTCTTAAAGCAGTAGAGATTAAAAACACTACACATATATTGGAAGTAAAAAACTTTATTTTTTCAGTTAAATATCCTCCTTGCTTGCACATATGTATTTAAGTTGTTGCCTGAAATAGGTGTTCATTATTATTTGCTTCCGCATGCTGTTAAACCATTTCCTATGCATGCGGCAAAAGCCATTATATGAGGTATAACATTTTGTTCGAGAAAACCAACAAATAGGTGTGCCCATGGTCCTAGAAAAAATTTTATTGTAAGAAAAATATTAATAAAATGCTCAAGGCACGAAATATGCCCCAAATTCAGCTATTTTTTTAGCTGATTATTAGTAATTAAGTATAAATAGTAAGTTTCAATTTTATGTGCCCCAAAGTCAGCTAATATCTATGACTATTTTTTTATTTTTTTAGCTGATTGTTAGTAATTAAGTATAAATAGTAAGTTTCAAATTTACCTTAACATGTAAATATTGATCTTAATTAGGGAAGTTGAAAAGAATGCATGTTGTTAACTCCATAAAAGTATAAATTATATTTTCAATCATGTTACAAGAATCTTCCCGGTTATTAATAATTATATTTATTTAATTATTTGTATAGTATATACTAGTTAAGCCAAATTTGTGGCATATACTCCTCCATGTTTTTCAAATTAAAATAATTTCTTAAATTGTAAATTTTTCCAATCGTGAATATCAAGAGCAAACTTTTTTAAGAATGTCAAGAACACCCTGTACGTTTCGCCAGCCATAGCTATACGTAATGTTCGAGAGTTTACCACCGTGAAATTTTGGGCCGCTGCATTTAAACGTGACCGTACCAGCTTGGGTGACGATAAATGTTCGGGACGTTCAAAATATGCAACCAATGACGCTAATATCGCTCAAGTTCACCAAATGGTGCTAAGTAACCCTCGAATTAAAGCTAGAGAGATAACAAAGGCTATGAACATGTCCAAAGAAAATGTTTGTTACATGTAGAATCAAGATTTAGGCATGAGAAAGCTGTTCGCGCAATGGATGCCGCGATTGCTCACTTTGAGCTAAAAAAATGTTCGAACGAACATTTCTAACCCTCTGCTGGCACAGGTTGGAGAGATGAGAGCATTATTTTCAAAAGATATAGACAGAGGCAGCCGCACAGTTTTCCAGCCAGCCGCTTTTGTGGTGGTAACTGTAACAATACTTTAAAAAACAGGCGTTTTTCAATGTTGATACACACGCGTACATGGTACGAAATACCGATATTTTAAAATTTGTTGGAATGTTTTATTAATCGTATATAGCTTACTTTATATGATTTTTTGTCTACTTTTTCTGATAGTGGATGATGCTTTAAGGCTTTAAGGAGTAGATACTATAAATTAATGCAATTAACAGTAGCGAATATTTCCTCTGGAAATAGTTTTGTAATGTAGAATAGAAATTTAAGTTATCTTCTAAAAAAAGAAATTAATTTATTTTAAATAAATGAATATTTTAATTTGAGAAACAATGTCGATAAACAATTGATTTGATGAAAGTAATATCAAAACTGGATAAATTCTCATTAAATCATTTTTATTTATTTTTATTATTTTGACCGCCTTCTTCATTAAAAATGAAAAAAATGTCTTAGCTTTTTAAAGTTTCCAGCCTACTACGTACCACAATACTCTCTGATGTGGCGAATGAAAATCACCTTTTTTATATGTATGAAAGAAATGAGTAGTTGCTATATATACGAATTAATATTTATCCGGCTTATTTTTTTTAATTATTAGACAAAATTATCAGAGAACTTTTATATTTTTTTTCTTCCTCCTTCTCCTTAATTCTTATTTGCCCTTTTAGATTCTCGAAATTGTTGCCAAAAAATCGAAATAGAGTTTCTTCGTGAAAGCTTATTTCTCATTTGAACCTGTTTGTCCTTAAAAGTGATAATATTTATGTAATTTGTTTATAAATACGCAGAAAGTTTTTGAAAATAATAAAAACTAATATGCATATCAAATTTTGATTATAATTTTTGAGACTTTGTCGTGTGGGACGTATCTTCGAGATAAATATTAAGGTTTTTATGGACGTTGCTACAGTCTTGGGGATTAAAAGAAGGTTCAATATGTATAAGGTCATTTGTAAAAAAGTATTCCAACATGTACAAATCGATTCCTTACACTGTTGTGATCAACATTCACGATGAGCAATTTTTTCGTAAAATCCCTCCTTCACCCCTTTTTTAACGTCTGGAATATTTTCACATGTGCAGGGAGGTGAGCGCATATAAAATGTAATAACTTCTGTTTGAAATATTACGAAAAACTTACTCATCGTGACCGCTGATCACAACACTGTAAGGAATCGGTTGGCACACATTGGAACACTTCTTTTCGAATCACCCTGTATATAATCTTTGATTCTTAGTTATTCCTCGGTCTTCAGTGGAATCATTGGAATGAACAATGTTATCAAATGTGCTGAATCCTACATATTAAACATATTAAAAGAAGCCATATTTTATGATAATTCGAATCAAATGCTAAACTGAAATTTTTCAAATTTTACAAATTTTTCAATTCCACTCATTATACGTCAGCTTTAGAAAGAAAACCCACAGCTAATTGTTTGTACATTTGGGTAACATTTCATGCAATAAGTAATAAGCCAAAATACCTGACGCAAAAATGCCAACATCATCTCCGCCATGCGTTTCCAAAATAGCTGGAACTAAGCCAGGATATTTGTACTCTTTGTCTTCTAGAAATACGTTACTGTTTAAGTGACATCATAAAATATGAAATATATATACCAAAATTTGCGTTTGTTAAATCTTCTCGAATTCCGTTTATAGTTTCTTTATATCCAGGACCATTTGCGTAGGATAGCGTAGTATACGGTAAGCCATCTTTTCCCAGAAATGTGTTTAGCCCCAAAATATTATTTCCTCTAACAGGGTATCCCGATATTGACATTGTGTGTGCATGATCAGCTGTAACTACAATTAGAGTCTCTCTTTGAGAAGTCAGTTTTGCTACTAATTTAATGGCATTATCGAACTGAACGGTTTCTTCAAGTGCTTTCCTTGTTTTCGCCTCGTGATGAGCATGATCTATTCTTCCACCCTCAACAAACAAAAAATAACCGTTTGGGTTTTTTTCCAGAACTTTAACCGCAGCCTCAGCCATTTCCGCTAATGTTGGTTCAACAAAATCATCATTATCTAAATGATAGTTCATATGGTCCGAGTTGAACAATCCCAATAAGTATTCTGTTTTATCGTAGTTAATTAATTTTAATTGATTTCTGCTCCAAACATACTTTGAGTGTCCCTCTTTTCTCTTTTCTTTTAGCCAATGTTGTATTAAGTTTTTTCCATCCAAACGTTCACCTTTTATTCCTTGTTCATCTCTTGTGATATTAGGAAGAAATTTTTTTCGTCCTCCACCTAAAATCACTTTGAAATGATTTCCTGGTTCATTAAACACTAGTTGACTAGCAATGTCTTGGCAGTTTTCATTTCCACCCCATTTAATAACGTCTGCGTCACTTTCGAACATTCTGTTAGAAGTATGGGCATAGCTTCCTGACGGACTTGCATGAGTTACTGTTGTTGTTGTTACAATACCAACTGATTTTCCCGCCTTTTGAGCCCAATCGGCAATAGAGCTCACTTGGTTTTTTGGATCATTACTACCTTCACAATCGTTTATTAACACATTGTGGTCGGGCGTTTTGTACCGGTGCATTATGGCTGGAGCGGGCAATTTTTTGAAAGATGTGCGTGAATTTTATGGTTACAAAGAAATCAGTATAAATTTAAAAAGTCTTTGAATTTTTTTATTAAACTTTTATTTTCTTATCTTAGAATGTATTTTTCATCGTTATAATAAAAAAAAGGCACTTTCTGTATAGCTGAGTATCGAATATAAAGTTGTTTACCAGAAAAAAGAAAAAAAATAAAAAGAAAATTTTAATCAACAAATAATTAAATAATAAAGACTAATAATGTTGCAAGGTGTGATAGCGCTCAAAACATTTACCTCTATGAAGAGGTACGTTGCAAAATTTACACATAAAACAAGTTTCACTTCGCACTTTTTGAGACTAAAACTAAAATAAGAATTATGTTTTGTAAATTTGCTCGTATGATGTTTACTGATAAACACAATTTACCGTTATTATTTTGGTTTTACCAAGAATCTATCTAATCTATTGTTTTGTGTTTTTGTACTTTGTAATATGTACTAAGTATGAGAAAGGCCAACAACAAACATTAGTAACCCGTATAGCTTTATTTCCCTCATTCTACCACCCCATCTATAAAAAACGTAGAACTACGTGACCCGCGCTCTACTCACAGTTTGCGAAAAACGTAGTTTTACGTGTCCCGACAACAATGTGTTAAGACGTTCGCACTCACTCCAGCCGTAAATATATTCGCCTTAACACCACAAAGGTAAGCAGTTGCAGAACAAGCTGAATCAGCAACTTGATGGCTAACACAATAAGTCTGAATTAATAAAAAATAATCTGTTATGATGTACACATTTTAATTAAAAAAAAATCAAAAACAAACTTTGGGAATTGCATAATTATACCTTTACCTTTGAGAGACCTGTATAAGGCATGCTTTCCATAAATAGCTTCGAGTTTTCTCCAGGTAGTCCTTCTTTTTGACCTTTATATATTCTACCAGCAGTTACAGTGGGTAAAGACATTCCGTCTCCAATAAATAATATTATATTTTTTGCCAAATTATAGTTTGGAAATCTAATCAGATTATTATAAACTTGTTGCTGGGATAGCTTGTACCAATACTCAGGAGAGGTTTCTTCAGCATTCTCGTTTAATCTTAACAAGTTAGGATATTTACCAGAAAAATGATGACCCCCATGTGCATCCCCATCTATTAAATGTATGTAGAAATATGTAGTTTTTTACTAAACTATATAAAAATTTTAAGTATTAGTCATTAATCCAAAGATAAGAAAACAAATAATACGCTTCCAAAATACTAATAGGCATTAATATTTAATTAATTAATAGTATTCCCAATTAATCAAATATTTTTTTACTGGTAATGGCAGTTCTGGTGTAATTACTTCATTCATTATAATTTGCAAAATAGATAAATTGTTCATAAGAGGTAAAAGTAGTGAAAACTTAAATGCCATTGCACAATTACAATTTCTGGATTACCATTTCAATTGCAATATGTAATGGTAATAAAAGATTCGCTAGTAATTAATTGCAATGATTTAATTACTATTAGCATTACAATTGCACTTTCTATTACTGTAATTACTGTGAATTCAATTACTCGTAATGGTAATTGTAATGAACATGAAAATTTTCCAACTATGCCTGACGCAAACTGTTAAACTATAACTTCTTATTCACCATTGCCATTTTGGATACGCATAATTGAAAAATTCCAACAGATGCATTCCATCCATCCACATTCCAAAAATCCAACAATCTATTAAATGGATAACAGTAGTTAAGGAATTAGTGAAAAATATTGTTAGGAAGTTTCTTAACTGGGTGAAAAAAAAGAAAAAATTACAGAATAATTTATAAAATTATTTCTACAGCACAATTATTTTAAATAGTATGCGTAAGATCCAAAAATTACTTAATAGATTTCAACATACTACATATGTTATGAAGCAAATACGGAAATAGAAGGTTTAAAATTACTACAAGAATTTATTTATTAACATGGTGCTATAAGATATTATTATTATTATTATTGTGGTGGGCGAGACAAATAGTTTCGAGCTCTTAGACGTTGTCCATTGCACTCATTGACCCATTCTATTTGTAGCGTAGAAGATCATGGTTATGCGTTGGATTCTACCCCACAGTCTCTAGGACAATAGGCGCACGCTAAGAGAGGCTACCAGAGGCCCCTGTTCAGGTGAAATAATAAATAAAGATCCATATATTTATGCCTGTTTACATATCCCTATTTTTTTCTAAAAGAGGGATATTGATGGATCATTCAGGTTTGAAAAAATGAAATGATTTGCTTTATTTAATATTTTTATTTAGAAGAAATATGTTGGTCAAATTTTATTGCAAAATTTCTAATAGTCTATGAATTTTGACAATTTTAGTACAAGCGGAGCACCCTGAGTGTAGAAGACACTGAAGCATCAAATGCATTTTGCTCCAAATCATTATTTCTTAACGTTAAGTTAAGTCCATCTAGTTCAACCCAGCACTCAGGAAATTTTTCATTTAATTTTACCTTCACAATGTTACCAATATGGACTGGTGATCCATCGTGTTGGTAAAACATTGTTCTTATATTATCCAGAGAGATGTCTTCAACTAGTTCTGTCAGTGTATTCTCCAAAAAGTCCACATATATTTGGCTATTATGCACTTGAGGCAAAATGAATGGTCCTATTAAATGATTACCGATGATACCAGCCCAAACATTGACACTGAATATATGCTGAAATGATGCCCTTGTCCTCTATGGATCTAAAGGTATGAAGATTGTGGAAATATGTAATACCATCTTTAATGAATTACGATTCATCCATCAAAAGAATTTGGTCTAGAGACGCCCTGTTCTCTATGTCGCGTACAAGATGCGAAGTGTAAAACTCCAATCTTCTCTCGGAATCTCCTTCCAAAATTCTTTGTACTGGCATATGATGATATCGAAAATATTATAATTTGTTTTTTTTTTCATCTTTTCCAGTGTACTTATAGAAGTCCATTTAAATTATCTTGAAATGCTTCTTTAGCGAATCAAAGACATTAAACGAATCAGAATCGACCGCATTTACGTACAGTGATACGGTGACACGGGTACAAAAATTAACTCACGGAACTTCGAAGTTTAAAAATTTGTTATATTTAAATCAATCCATTGTTCTTCTGGCTAGTTGTGGCTCACCGATGGTTCACACTATCAGAGAAAAGCAGAAATTGTATACCATCGGTTGTCCATGCCTACCGGATTAAAACCCAGGCAAAGATCCGATTTTAAATGGTGATAACAATATAACAGAATGACCAAATAAATTCTTAAGAAATGAATATAAGGATAAAGGAAGTTAATAAAATTTCTATACTTGTAAAAAACGTAGCAAAAGATAAAAAACTATTAGTTTAAATTCTAAATTAACAGGAAGTACAGCAAACCTATGACTCAAAAAGAACGTTTCTACAACGTCCCCAAAATTATGTTAAAAGTAATTTTTTTTCTAATTTATTAAAATTTAAATGATATTATTTTTAATACTCACCATTAAAACTACTTGTTAAAATGCACGGCAGTGTATTAAAAAACACAAACAATACTAAACTATACGTGAAATGCATTGCAAAGGTCTCTAAAATTGGTTATGAAGTGTTTGCGTGAAAAATACAGTTTGTAAAATATTTTCGAAGCCACGGTCTTTTATATTTGTGTTTGAAATCTTTATGTTATCTCAACATTTAGACCAAAATTTTGGAAAGCAACCACCATTCTCTTTCTTTTCGTCATAAAAAGGTTTAAAAGCTCTGTTCAACACACTATTCACACTTCACACACTTTCTTCATCATCAGGCGTTCATATCGGGTTTGTTTTTGAAACAGTACCATAAATCTTATTTAATACACAAATATGCATTTGTACTTCAACCTTGATTTGGTATCAAGATATGTACAATAGCTGACGTATTTGAAAGTGTACGGTTAAGGTAGCTTGACGATTCTTTCGTTTGCAGAGCTCAGATTTTTATTATTCGCTAATACTATAAACTTTACTGATTTGCGTTTTAAATTTATGTCACTAATTATATAAATAATGGGCTAAAAGAAAACATTAATCTTGAACGGAAAGCGAAGCAAGATTAGAAGGTTTGTCTTCTTTACAAAAATATAATAAATTTAATATTCTGTACCGAAAGAAGGAGACAAATAAACGAAATACAAAAATGAAAAACTTTCTGAAATATGGCATCATATTCCATAAAAGGGTGACAATTGACTTTAATAACTAACAGTAATTCAGTTTTTTCATCGCTCTAACAAACTGCCAAATACCATTTCAGAAAAGTAAGCTAATTACCAATTATTTGCATAATTCCGCTAAATTCGTACTTTTCTCTGAATCTGGATTTTCGTAAGCTCAACCTTTATTTCCATTGACTCAAACTCGGCTCAACTCCGAGTTAAATCTGGACTGTTCGACTATGAAATATATTTGATTAACTCACCCCAATCCATCCTGAGAAAAAAATTTTGCATTTTCTGAGACACCCTTCTGTGCAGAATAATATTTAAAATTCAAATTGCGATGTTAGTGTATCTTCAGATTTGATCATTTCACATACACACAATGAGCAATATCTTCACGGATGGCATGCCTAACAAAATATTTTTGAGCAGATAATTCATAGCTTGTGCATAACAGAAAACCCTCAAGTGAGGTAGGACAGCCGCCAGGCAGTATTCGCCTGGGGGCAAGTGCAATTGAATTATCATTTGAGAACTCTACTATCGCATCTGTGCTGCACACTCACGTAAGGTATCACAGTAGCATACAAAAATGGGAGCAACAGCAAAAGTTCTACGTTGTAGTCGAATCTCCGCTCTAATAGTTTCTCTTGTTGAACATCTGTTAAAACGTTTTATTATATATATAAGTTAGAACGATTAATAAATATATGTATATTTTTATATATAGTTTTTGTTAAAATATTTTGGCGAATTAAAAGTGCAAACCCACACACCCCATACTAGAGCTTCCAATTCCGCATCATTTTTCAGTCCCGTAATGCGGGATTACGAGTACCGAGTGAGAGTGGGGGAGGAAAGAGTTGCACGTATGGATGCAAAAGACGGATTGCCTTTGAGCGTATTCCTGACGTCTTTATACTTGCGAGAATTATTCAAGCCTCGATTTTCAACTTCGATTCGAATGATGGTCATAAAAATTGTTCATGAATTGTCATTAACACATGAGCTAAAAATAAAAAGGCTGAGTGTTGTTGTTGGGGAAGGTAGGTTGGGGCGAGATGGCTGTAGCGGTTTCTAAAAGAGATAGTGCTTAAAAGTTGTTTTTGGTCAGTAAGGTGGAGTAGTTATGTTAAGCGAATGCGAGAAGTTACGCTATAACACGCGGAGATGGTAAAAACAGAAAAAAAGAGCGTGTAAGGAGATGTGGTGATCGTGATAGGATATGTTTAGCGGGTGCGAGGAGTTATGCTGCAAGTGAATTTCGCTGCTGCAAGGTAAAAATCGGTGATCGCGCTGCACGGTGATGCGGATAAGAAGCGAGTTAAAAAAAAAAGGTAGAAAAGAAGCAAATGGTGAAAAAACTGACTTTGGTGCGCAGGGATTGTTTTTTCTGGTAAGCCCATGTGCTTTTTTCGGTGATGCAGATGCGGGTTAAAAATGTGTGGCGTGAATCGCTGATAAGACGGGAGTGAAAGGGCTTATCAAGAGCACGTACATATTTATTGAGCGGAATTGGAGTACTTAGCGAACACGTGGTGGATGTAAGTCGGTGACCTGGTTTGTGCTGGTTACCGACTTTTTTGTAATGGGTAACTTGCTTACGGGGTGAGCAGAAAGGAAGGGTGTTAGGGTGGTGTGGGATGCTGATTAAAAAACGACAATTTGTTAAAATATGCGTGTTTATTATTTACGACATTATTCTGATTTTTTATAAAACTTTAATTTTAGAAAGCGTCCTTTTTATATATTTCTCTTGTAAACTTTTCGTAGAAATAATAAATTTCACAACATAGTCCAAATAAAATGAATGATCCTGCTAGAACTTGTGTTTAAAGCCCATTTCGTGTATCTTGATGGGGAGTATAGGTCGTTGTATAACCCACATACATCCTTGCTGGTTGCATAGATGCAATTAGGGGAGCGTAGAAGATGTTCTGCCTCAACGTTTTCAGGACAGGTGAATGCACTCATTTCAATACAGCAAAAATAGCATTTTACTATATCTTTCCGGTTAGTTAAAAGAAACCGCTTCTTGCTAACTTGTATGATTTCTTGTCATCCAGAGCTAAAGTCTTAAATGACTTTAGCCGAACGGATTCACGTTTCAAGATCAACATTGCGACTGCAATAAAAAGCTGTTTATAAAACGTCTTTTATATTAATCCAGGTGTTGTGTTTTTGTGGAAATCCAAGCCATTTTACAAAGACTTTATCACGACGATTTTTTAGAACTTTTTGTACAAGGTATAGATCAGGATATATGACAAGAAATAGTTCCAGTTGATAAAAGGCACCCTGCATTATATTCCCTTGATAATCTTCAAGAATATAAGTTATTGGATAAGTTTTCTTGACTTCTTTAATCTGAAAAATTTCGGTAGACTAGTTCGGTGTGTAGCCTTTTTCAAAACTGTATTTTGGCTTTGATTTTAGCTTGCGTTTCTTATACACACTTATCAATAAACGAACTTCATCACCCGGACCAACGTCTATTGGCCGTATTTTAATAGTTCGATGTTTTGTCCTATTATATTTGTCTGTTAGCTTGTCCAGCATACTGACCCAGTGATAATTGCCATTCATACTAAATTCCCTCCACATAATATTTTTTAACGTCCTGTTAAATCTTTCTACAATTGATGCTTTTAAGGCACTATTAGTTCAATAATGATTAACATCATACTTTTCCATTAAGCGCTGGAATGGTTTGTTAAAGAACTCTTTTCCGTTATCTGTTTGCAAGTTTCTCGAAATACGTTCGTGACTGAAAATTAGCTGCATTGTTTTATTAACTTCTATTCGGATTTTTTCTTTAATTGGTAAGGCCCATGCATATTTAGAAAAAGTGTCAATAACAAAAAAGCCTTGATTTTCTGATGCATATGAGGTCATATCAACTAAATCTGCCTGCCATAAATCATCTTTACCTTTGATCGTTACATGACGGCGTTTAAAGTTTTTATGCGCTGGTCTATGCAACTCATTAATAATTTGTCGTCTGCTCATTTTTGAACAAATTTATAAATAGTTTCTTCCAAAACGCTTTATATAAAAAGTCTTGTTTTTACTACAAAGATGATTGCATTCAGGCATCCATTCACAATGATCGTTGCAAGGCCTTCGGTATGTGGAAAGACAACATTTAATAAAAATCTTTTAAATGATATATCAATAATACAACCAGAAATTAAAAAAATTATATGGTGTAATACGGAACACCAAGCGCTGCCATCAGATATTGCGTTTACAAACATAGAATATACAGACAGTGTACCCGATGAGTTTATAAATTACACAGATGAACCCACCGTAGTTGTTATAGACGATATGATGTTAAATGCTTTCAGTAAGCAAGTCTGTGAATTTTTACTAAAGGATTACACCATCGTAATTTTTCAGTGATTCTTGTAACACAAAACGTATTTCATCAGGGAAAGTTCTGCAGAGATATATCACTAAACTGCAAGTACATTATCGTTTTTAAAAACCCTCGAGATAAAAGCCAATTCGTGCATTTAGCGAGACCGATTTATCCGGAAAATAGTTCAGAGCTTCTGTAAATATATAAAGAAACCACACAGGAGCCTTACGGATATTTACTAATAGATCTTACTCAGGAGGTTAATGATACGTTAAGATTTCGTGCGGATATATTTAATAAAGATTTCTCGACTTTTTTTTTGTCCACAAAATTTCTTGAATAGTAAAAAAGGTATCAAAAGTGAAACGATTAAAGGCCAACAAGCATATGCTTTATGTCCTTAAAAAGGCTAAATCAAACTTAAGAAACGCTATAATTAAAAATGCATATCCAGAGGTTATAAAAACACTTTGTGAAATCACGCTTAATACACTAAACGGGAATCATATGCCTCATGGTAAAATATATAATTCGCTGTGCAAGTTTAAAAAGGATATGCGAAAATTAGTTGACGCAAAAAGATCTGTAGCGACAGCGTAAAATATTAATTTAGCGGGGAGGATTTTTACCAGTTTTATTAGGAAGCGTGCTGTCGGGTGTAATAGGTTCGTTAATTGAGAAATATGCATAAATCTAATAGCCATAACAAAATGCTGCTTCTTTCACCAGAGGCGTATAATGTCTTAAAGGGTGAAATTGAGCAATCTGCAAATCTGTCATTATTTGATAAATCAATGGATAAGATCTTAAAAAACACAAATCTGTCTGACCGAGAAAAGTAGTTTAAATATAGGAATGAGTTAATAAAGTTTTTTAATGTAAAACGTAAAAAAGCGCAAGTTTTTGAGAAAAAGAAAACTAAAATCCCCATTCAAGAAAACTTACCAGTCAAACATAAGAATTTGAGAGATAGTTCTACTCAGACAAGATTTATTTTTAAAAAAGTTATATCAGCGCAAGCCTCACCAATAAAAGAAAATATTTTTGAAGGGGCACCTTTTGATTTAGGAGAAGATATTTTTGAGGATGAACGTGAAAAAACGATACCAAAAAGGTCTTTATCTCCAGCTACTAAACGCCGTTTATCAGCTAGCTCTCAGCCAAACGGCCTATATTAAGGCCATCACAACTAGACCCTGGCCAATATGAGCTTGCGTTCCCAGTGAAAAAAGGACTGCGGCAAAGTGAACTCTTAAAAAGTAAAAAAGAGCAAAGCTCAAGTGTGCCAGACGTTGCTTGGGTTAGGTTTTAATATATAAAGCTGCCTGTAGATATAGTGACCAACGACTTTTACGTATGGCTGTTTAGCAACAATTCTGTGCAAATTTATCCTGAAAATACTTTGTCAGCTTTTACAAATGCACTTGCTAGTCCATGCAAGTTTTCTAATAGCTGAAGCGTTGGAGTAACTGAAATTTCGTTACCAAACTATGACATAAAAGAAAAGATAAAGTAAATGAAGGTAATGTTAAGTGTTAAGTTCTCCTCCGACTGGTACCCTCACCTTGCCGTGGTGGAGGAGCTTGCGTGCGTCGATGATTGACTGAGCTATGTCGACGGCAGCAGGGTGCTGCCGGCAGGGTCTCCCATGTCGAACAGGTCAGCCTTGAGGCGCCAGACGAAGAAGGGTCACCAAAAAAAGCACTCATGGAAGGCAAGCCAGCGGTTTTAATGTCTGCACGAGGTAACCAGCCTGTTGCTGGGAATCCTCCCGCTGTACAAGCGGCCGGGGCTAGGAATGTGCAGGCCCCACTTCCATATACTGGCGAGTTCAGGCCGAGGAGGAAGTTCTCTACTGGACTCCGATGACAGAAGGTCGCAAGACGGACTGTCATCGATTGGCACATTGACACAGTCAATGGAGAGCCTTCTTTTGGAGCAGGAAAGGATCGGAAAGCAGCCCGCTGTGACTACGGTTAATCCTGATCCCACCACGGACAAGATCACCCCCCCTCAAATTAACATCCAAGAAAAAGAGGGGTTGTCCAAACGACAGCTGCGACGGCTGAGGATTAAGCAGAACAGAGCTAAGGCAAAGGAAGCGAAAACCCACTTTGTCAAGGGCTCTGTCCCTTCCTCCTCGACTCCAGTGACAACAGCCGCCAAGAGAGGTAGGTCGGAGGAGGAGTCATCCACTCCGGGCACCTCGACTGGTGCGGGATGAGCTAGAGCAGCCAAAATACCACCTACGCAGCCAATGAGCAAGCACAAACGGAGGAAAGTCGTCAAGGCCGGTCTCCTGGTAAAAGGCTCACCGGACGAGGTAAAGGGGAAACCCTATCCTCGTACCGGGTTGTTAGAGGGTGCGGCTCCGTCGGGCTCAAGGACGGCGGCTGGGGGTGGGGGTGGGGGTGGCAAAAGCTTTGCTGAGGCTGCTTCCCAAGCCGTAGTCGTTGTGATTGAGGCCGACAACCCACAAAAGGAAATGTCGCAACGACATGTAACCTTTGTGGAGGACCACATTTGGAAGCTCTTGGGAGAGACCAAAGAGTCACCCAGGTTTGAGGGGATGGTCTTTCGTGACGGAACCCTGAAAGTTCAATGCACGAATGAACATTCCCTCAGGTGGCTGCTTTCAAATGTGGAACAATTTCCAGCTTGTGACGGCATAAAATTTTCTGCTACAAAAGGTAGCGACATGCCTAAGCTGATTCGGGCAGTAGTTTGGATCCCAGGCCCTCGCAAGGCACCTGGTGAAATCTTTGCCCGTCTCCGTAACCAGAACCCGGGACTGGAGACTAAGTACTGGCGTATTCGTGCGTTCAGCAGCAAGAAGAGGAGCCCTGATGATCCAGAGGGTTCCACTCTTGCTCTAGGCGTAGACACGGAGTCGCTGAAAGTCCTGGAGTCTGTTTACGGGCTTCGTCCCCATTTAGGTTTTGGGAGAGTGAAATTTCACGTTGCCAGAAAATAAATGCGGACGACGAGTGATAGGTGGAGCAGTAAATCATTATGTTCACTGACTTGAATATCACTCAAATCAACCTGCAGCACAGTAAATCGGCCACTGCTATTCTCAGTGGAAGGTTAAGCAAACTGCGGACATTCCCCCAAATAACACTAATACAGGAACCATGGATATGCAGAAAGCGTATGTTGCGGCCACAATCCAAAAAAATGAACGAAAAAGAAATTAGAAGATTTTCGAGAAGCTCCATCAACGAAAAAGAAAGAGTTACCTCGATTAAGTGACTCCCAAAGTCGCTGGCCGGGCTCCTCTGAAGGGTTCCGACACAAGAAACCGGGAGCAGTAGCACCTAGTCGGAATATAATCATAAAAACCGACGAGTACTATCACCCACGAAGGCGCACGTCCGTCGCACTTTAAGTCACCTGTCAAGACAGTTGTCAGATTGACAGTCTCGCTTGCGCTGCGGCCTAATTCCTAACGTTTTTCTCACGGAACGGGGGGGTTGGGCCGGAGTGCGATCGAAAATCAAAAGTGGACGTGGCCTAAATTGGAAAGCGGGCTGAATAGGCTCTCAATAAATAGCAGTTAACTGTTCTTCGGTTTCTAAAGGAAGTTAGCCCTAGAGCGGGAGGAGCTCGGCCAGTTGCGTGAGTATAGTGACCGGGATAAGACATATCTTCTAATTTCTTATCCCACGTGGTAATTTCTATTTGAACTAGGCATATTTCGGTTTTTGAATTTTTCACTTTTTTGTTTAATTTTAATTGGATTTACTTGTTGTATTTTTTCGTGTTGTAATAAAGAGAATTTATATTTGAAAGCTTGGCGT
The DNA here is from genome assembly GCA_963969385.1 of Philonicus albiceps. Lineage (NCBI taxonomy): Eukaryota > Metazoa > Arthropoda > Insecta > Diptera > Asilidae > Philonicus > Philonicus albiceps. The sequence continues at coordinate 26,909,546 of OZ017772.1, read as the reverse complement.
CCTTAATTGAAAACCGGCGCCCCCGTCTCTCTCCCGAAACGCGGCAGCCCCGCACATGGTCCTTCGAGCCGGATAAAATACAGGTACGTCCAAGCATTTTCTTTAAAATTTGAGCTGCAAAAAAAAAAATGGAAAACGTGAAAAATTATATGAGTGAAAAGTGATGCATAACGGTGCCAGTAATCGTTCGCGCAGTACAACATAGCGATTGCCGTTACATAGGCGGCACGTGGTCAATGCCAGTATTAACCTCACAGTGAAGAAACAAGTCGATCGACAGTTAAGCGCGTTAATTCATTCGTTTCAGTCAGTTTCCACCGAGTCTACCCGATTTTCACAACATCGTGTGTTTTCCTGTTCATAAATAGTAACATACCAAAGCATATTTATGCTGTCTAAAAAAAAAAAAAAAAACAGCGCTGGTAACCCGATTTCCATACTCGATCAGTATTGGCAACCTAATCTCCTAATCAAGAAAACAGTGTTGGTAACTCGATTTCCGTCCTCGATCAGTATTGGCAACCTGATCTCCCGATCGCGAACAGTGTTGGTAACACAATCTGCTTCCTCGAGTTTCGGACAAAATTCTTGCGAAAGCACAATACATCGCTGAACTTGTTATACACTTCACCAGATGAAGTGTTCCGGGTTTTCTCTTCTCAATTGAAGTTGAAAGAAAAAAAAAAAAGCTGCGGTAAATCGAAGTGAGCAATTACTGGCTGTGTGACTACAAGTCAAATTAATTTGGGGCGTGCGTAATAATTAAACATCAAGGTAGTTTAAATTTCCTTTTCAAAATTAAAAGTCTACCGTTAACGGATTTTAATTGTAACTCAATCTTGATTCATTGTTATTAATTGTAATCACTGCGCTTAAAGTTCGTTGGCGAAACTCAATTGCTAAACCTTTGGACATTGAAATATTTATATCCGTCACAAATTAATTGGAACCGAGGTATAGCTTGCATGGTTCCTTTGCGGCGTCATTTGAGCTTGCCACACCAGTACCCGCTTCTATTATTTACCGTTGTTCTATCTTGCTTGTTGACAACCATATAATATAACTCCTTTTCCAGCTGAACCCGAAACATTGTACAAGAAATAAAAGCGATACATAAAAGAAAACTTGGGTTTAATTGTTTAATTAATTTCTGTTAACATTTCATTTCTACATTTAAATCTCCTTCTATCTTGACCGCCAAGCATTAGGGCATAATGAAGACATTGCTCAAGCGTCACAAAGCCCTTATTATGAAGCTTGAAGTCTTTGAGCGCAATTACCGGAAGACGGAGAATACCCCACGGCAAACACCCGGCTATCTACGTGGGCGGCTAAATATGCTCAGCGAATTGTGGCAGAGCTATGGCGAGAATCATATGGCGTTACTCTCGTGCGGGCCGAAGTCAGATAAAGAAGAGCAATATTATAACGATTACGAGAACTTCGAAGAGAAATATTCAACGTTATTAGGGGAGCTAACAGATCGACTCGATCAGCTCAGTATTGAACCGACGCCATCAGAGCAAGAACCGCACACGAGTGGGGTTCGTGCCGAGTTTAAGTTACCTCCAATTAAGATACCTCAATTCGATGGTACTTATGCCAAATGGATACCGTTTCAGGATTTATTTCTCTCTCTCGTGCATGATAATCGATCGTTGTCAAACGTACAAAAATTGCATTATCTTAAATCGAATCTCACTTCCGACGCCGAACGATTGCTCGCACAGTTGAGCATCACAGACGCGAACTATACTATTGCTTGGACCGCGCTTCAAGATAGATACGATAACACGCGCATGCTAGTTGAAACGCAACTCAGTCGGTTAATGTCTCTCGCGAAATTACAAAGGGAACGTTCCGAGGATTTACGAAATCTAATTGATACGACGACCGAATGTCTAGCCTCATTGCGCAACTTAGATATACCGACCGAGCATTGGGATCCTCTGATAGTGTATATTACCGTGCAACGATTGCCGCCAGAAACCTTTAAACTTTGGGAGGCAAAATACGAAGACACCAAAGAGCTTCAAACATTTAAACAATTACATGATTTTCTGGAAGGGAGGTCTCATACACTGCAGCGGGTCTCAAGTGCTTTTAAGCCCACGCAAACAGATCACAAAACTCACGCAACTGTAAACACGAACCAATCACGAAGAACCCCGAATCCTCCTAGAGGTGTAAAGTCCTTTCATTGGACAATCACGGGTACCTGTCCTGTGTGTCAAAATGCACATACATCTAGGCAATGCCCAACATTGCGAAAGAAAACGCCTTCACAACGGCGTGATTTGGCCATCTCGAAAGGCCTGTGCTTGAATTGCTTGTCCGTTAAGCATAATACTGCTTCATGTCCGAGTAGTAGCAACTGCTACGTGTGCGGTGCCAGACACCATACGTTGCTACACTCAGAAGCGCAACCAGCTTCTTCTCGTCCGTCCGTTCAAGCCTCGAGCTCATCGGAGCCTAGCTCTTCGCGTGCCTTACATGTACGCACCGATTTCAAAACGCGCATGGATCACACGAAGGCTACGGCAAAGGGCGTCCTCCTTGCGACCGTCTTGGTGAGGGCCCATTCGTCTAGGGGTGAAGAAGTGATGTTGCGAGCCTTGATTGACCAAGGCTCTCAAACATCGTTTATTGCTGAATCAGCAGCTCAACAATTGGAAATTAAACGAAAACCCATCAATCTTTCGATATCTGGGCTCACCAGTAGCCAATCAATCAAGACTCGCGGTTCAATTGAATTAGATATTGGACCTCACCGTGGCGGTCGCGACGGGATACGTACCCATCTGTTTGTGATCTCTTCGATCACAAGCCTCCTGCCGCCCCACACACTTACCTTCCACCAGTGGAAGCACCTTTCCAATCTCGAATTGGCAGACCCTTGGTTCTGGAAACCGGGAAAAATCGACCTGTTATTGGGAGCCGATCTCTATCCCAGTATCATTCTGGAAGGGATCCGTAAGGGTCCAGCTGGCGCTCCGATGGCTCAGCAAACGATCTTCGGGTGGGTCCTGTCTGGTCCATCATGCATACCGAACAATATCGAAAATGACACAGTAACTCTACACAGCAGAGTTAATCTTGATCTCGCCTTGAGAAAGTTCTGGGAACTAGAAGAAGTCGAGGCTCAGCCATCCCTCACCGCTGATGAAGAGAAGTGCGAGGAGCTTTATGAAAAGACGCATACGAGGAGCCAAGATGGCACCTACACAGTCAGCATCCCGTTCAAGAGCCCTACTCAAGAACCGACTACGCTTGGAAGGTCCAGATTCCTCGCCTTAAAACGCCTCGAGCATCTCGAACGCAAACTAAAGAAGGATGGAAATGCAAGAGCTTTATACCAAGAATGTCTCCAAGAGTATTTAGATCTGGGGCATATGGAAGAAGTCACCACTCCAGAAGAAGATTTCATCAAACTTGATGACAACCACAACCCATATCTTACGTGCTCATACCTACCGCATCATGGGGTTTACAAAACCAGCAGCACCACGACGAAACTCCGTATAGTATTTGACGCCTCGAGTCGTACCTCTTCCGGAGTCAGCTTGAACGACTCGATGCTGGTTGGTCCCAAACTTCAGACCGAACTCATAGAAGTTATTTTGCGCTGGAGATTCTTCCGAGTAGCGTTCACGGCCGACATTGCCAAAATGTATCGGCAAATTCGTATAGACCCAGAGCACGCGGAGTATCAGCGAATTTTATGGAGATTCGATGCAGAGGGCCCCGTTAGAGACTACCGCTTATTAACGGTCACCTTCGGAACAGCATCCGCACCCTATTTGGTGATCCGTACGTTGCGGCAGCTGGCCAAGGATGAGGCCTCGCGTTTCCCAAGAGCTGCGCCGATACTGAAACATGGCTTCTACGTGGATGACCTGTTGTATGGGGCGGACACAATTCGAGATGCTCGAGAGCTCGCCCAAGAGTTAACCGATCTCACGGCTGCTGGCGGCTTTCCGCTGCGCAAATGGGTGTGCAACACGACAGAACCCATCATCGATCTGGCAGGTTCATCAGATGACCAGACATCAGTTCTTCTTCAGCGCGATGAAGATGTCAAAGCGTTGGGCATTTGGTGGCATCCTACGACAGATATATTCTCCTTCAAGATCAATCTTCCCGAGGTCCAAGCGAGCCCCACAAAACGAAGCGTCCTGTCCGATATCTCCAAACTGTTTGACCCGTTAGGGTGGCTCGCCCCTACGCTGATTAATGGCAAGATGTTAATAAAACAACTGTGGCAGGGAGGCCTGACCTGGGACGAGGAATTGCCCGACGACGTCTGCCAACGATGGCTCAACTTTCGAAGTGAGCTTTCCTTGCTCGAACAGATTCAGATTCCCAGATGGCTGAACACTCTGCACACTCACACGGTGGAACTTCACGGGTTCTGTGATGCGTCCGAAAAGGCTTACGCCGCAGCAGTGTATCTGAAGACGCTACCGGACAACACCATCACGTTATTGGCGGCAAAAACGAAAGTCCCTCCTGTCAAGGAAATTTCGCTACCACGCCTCGAGCTCTGTGGCGCTGTGCTCGTCACTAAATTACTTCAAAGAATCTCACGAGCTCTCGACGCCAAGGTCATTGCCACCCACGCATGGACGGATTCCACGATTGTCCTCGCATGGATCCGTGGACAGCCCAATCGCTGGAAGACGTTTGTCGCGAATCGTGTAACGGAGATCACATCGTTTCTTCCGCCCGAAGCATGGCACCACGTACGGTCATCAGACAACCCAGCAGATTGCGCGTCCAGAGGATTAGCGCCCAATGTGTTACACACACACAACTTATGGTGGAGTGGCCCAAAATGGTTGAGGAACTCTTCAGAATTTTGGCCTTCTCAAAGTCTTCCAGACACCGCCAAAGAGCTACGACGGGTAAACGTATTCCTCACAAAAGTCAACCTCGGCGAAAACCCAATATTCCTGCGATACTCATCACTCACCCGCCTAATTCGGGTGACGGCTTACTGCCTAAGATTCATATCGAATTGCCGAGCTCCAAAACTATCACGGCAATATGAACATCTACATGTGAGTGAGTTACGGCGAGCCGGACAAACACTAGAGAAATTAGCACAGTCTGATATGTTTCCTGACGAAATTGCCTGTTGTAAGCGTCAAGTTGCAGTCGCACGCACCAACAGATTATCTTCATTAGTCCCGTTCTTGGATCCACACGAACTTCTGCGAGTCAGCGGTCGCTTATCAAAAGCAAAACTCCCCTACTCCGAGCGACATCCGGTGATTCTCACAGCTAAACATCCCTTTACGCGCTTGTTGATCGCAAAGGCACATCTCGATACACTTCATGGGGAACCGCAATTGATGCTCACCCATCTTAGACGCGCCCATTGGATCATCGATAGCCGTAATGAGGTCCGGAAGCATTATAGATCCTGCGTAGTGTGTCTACGACACTCTGCGGAGACCGCATCCCAGCTAATGGGGCAACTTCCGGCTCCGAGAGTCACTATCACTCGTCCCTTCACCCACGTCGGAGTGGATTATGCAGGACCAATTGATCTCCGTTTGTCGAAGGGTCGAGGCACCAAATCATATAAAGGATATATCGCAGTGTTCGTCTGCCTGGGCACGCGTGGCATCCACCTCGAAACTGTGAGCGACTTAACCTCCGACGCCTTTCTCGCAGCATTCCGGCGATTCTGTTCTCGCCGCGGTCTTCCAGCACACATCTATAGTGATCAGGGCACCAATTTCGTCGGGGCCGATCGTCAACTTCGGAGCAACCTGCGAGAGGCGCGAGCTGAAGAAACGGCAGCAGAAATTGTAGCCAATGAAGGGGTGGAATGGCATTTCAATCCTCCGTCTGCTCCTCACTTCGGCGGGCTATGGGAGGCCGCGGTGAAGTCGATGAAACATCACCTTAAACGTATAGTCGGCTCCGTGCTGCTCACCTTTGAAGAAATGTCCACCGTTCTATGTCAGATCGAGGCTTGTTTGAACTCGCGACCTCTCTGTCCACTCACATCCGATCCGAACGACCTAAAGGTACTGACGCCGGGACACTTCCAGATGGGAACTGCACCACTGGCTCCTCCAGAGAGGGATCTATCCGACGTAAACCTGCACTGTTTAACCCGATGGAAATTACTACAAAAACTCGTGCGCGATTTCTGGAATGTTTGGAGCCAAGACTATCTGCGAAACATGCAGGCACGACCGAAGTGGAGGAAGGAGGTGGCCAACTTGCAAAAGGACCACCTTGTCTTGTTAAAGGACGACCGACGGGCTCCGGGCCACTGGACACTCGGCCGAATTGTCGACACACACTCAGGTCAAGATGGGTTGACTCGCGTCGTGACGATACGCACGGCCACAAACACCTTTACGCGGCCTGTCACCAAGATTTGTCCGCTATCAATTCACACAGTATAACATTTCGACTGGTTACAAAAACCACACACACCAACAAACCGCTCATCATTCAAGACGCGACGAATCCCGGCTAGTGGGCACCAAGCGGCTTTCCCAGAAGGACGATACAACCAGCAACGACTTAGTATATTGAACTCCCTCCTGCAGTTCAACGGGGGGGAAGATGTTGCGGCCACAATCCAAAAAAATGAACGAAAAAGAAATTAGAAGATTTTCGAGAAGCTCCATCAACGAAAAAGAAAGAGTTACCTCGATTAAGTGACTCCCAAAGTCGCTGGCCGGGCTCCTCTGAAGGGTTCCGACACAAGAAACCGGGAGCAGTAGCACCTAGTCGGAATATAATCATAAAAACCGACGAGTACTATCACCCACGAAGGCGCACGTCCGTCGCACTTTAAGTCACCTGTCAAGACAGTTGTCAGATTGACAGTCTCGCTTGCGCTGCGGCCTAATTCCTAACGTTCTTCTCACGGAACGGGGGGGTTGGGCCGGAGTGCGATCGAAAATCAAAAGCGGACGTGGCCTAAATTGGAAAGCGGGCTGAATAGGCTCTCAATAAATAGCAGTTAACTGTTCTTCGGTTTCTAAAGGAAGTTAGCCCTAGAGCGGGAGGAGCTCGGCCAGTTGCGTGAGTATAGTGACCGGGATAAGACATATCTTCTAATTTCTTATCCCACGTGGTAATTTCTATTTGAACTAGGCATATTTCGGTTTTTGAATTTTTCACATTTTTGTTTAATTTTAATTGGATTTATGTGCTTGTTGTATTTTTTCGTGTTGTAATAAAGAGAATTTATATTTGAAAGCTTGGCGTCCTTAATTGAAAACCGGCGCCCCTGTCTCTCTCCCGAAACGCGGCAGCCCCGCACAGCGTATCTGCGGTCTCGGTATGGTCAATTGGGGACAACTCTTTCACTTCGAAAGAGCGGAACGACCGCGGGCATGCGTGTTCGTATCGAACACAATTGAAGCCACGATGTTGAGACAATTTTGCAGTCAAGACATCGTCGCGGTGAAAGCATCTTACAAGATTTCGGGGGTTAACCATGAGGCCGTTATTGTCTCAGCCTATTTACCCTACGACTTCATTAGACCACCTCCCTCACGAGAGCTTATGGAAATTGTAAGATACACAGAATCTAATAATTTAGGTCTGGTGATTGGCTGCGATGCCAATGCCCAGCATACCATATGGGGTAGCAGTAAATGCAATCCCAGAGGGGAAAAATTATTAGACTTCATTCTGTCGCACGATCTCGTGGTTAACAATGTGGGCAACAATCCAACCTTTGTCACGAGTAGGCGACAGGAGGTAATTGACCTGACACTTACCAATAGGAAGATGTCTAAATTCATTACTAACTGGCGAGTTCTAGATGAAGAATCTCTCTCGGACCACAGATACCTAAGTTACAGGATAGCCATTGATGACATATACATCCCGGCTGGACGTAATCCAAGGAAAACTGATTGGGACAGGTACAAACAAATTCTTTCAGAGAAAGAAATCCATGTACCGAAGCTTCGATCAATTAAGGACATTGAGGATGAGACTCAGAAATTGAATCGGACCTTGATAGATTCTTTTGAGAGGGCTTGTCCCGCTAGAAAGAGCCTATGTGGTAAAAGCGTCCCTTGGTGGAACAATAACCTCTCAAGGCTCAGGAAAAATACCAGGAAGCTTCTGAATAGGGCACTAAAAACTCAAAAAGAAGATGACTGGACGGCCTATCGAACCCTACAGCGTGAATATAAGTACGAGATAAGAACTTCCAAGGTCTCATCTTATAGAAAATACTGTGAGGAACTGGTAGGAATGAGAGAAACAGCCAGGTTGTATAAAGTCTTCCAGAAAGACAATACGGCCAAACTGAATTCCCTCCGCAAACCTGACGGCGGATATACGGGTTCCAAACAGGAAGCCTTTGAGATCCTGGTTCAAACCCACTTTCCAGGCAGTCACAAGATTCAAATGAATCAAAGTTTAGAAAGGTATCCAGAAAGGGTAGCCATTTCTAGACAGAACAGATATATAGCATCCAAAGTTGTGACGGAGGAAAGGATCGAATATGCTTTGTCCTCCTTCGAAAACTATAAGACCCCAGGTCTGGATGGTATATACCCGGCTATGCTAAAAGCAGGAGGCCATTCCCTAGTCTCAGCACTAAAGAAGATATTTAGGGCTTGTTTAACCTGGGGATATATTCCAACTGCATGGCGTAAGGTTAGAGTAGTTTTTATTCCCAAACCGGGCAAAGAAGACTATGCTCTGGCGAAAAGTTTCAGACCAATTAGCCTGACATCGTTCCTGCTGAAATGCCTGGAACGTTTGGTAGAAAAATACATCAGAGGAGAAACGTTGAGACGGCATCCCCTTAATGAGCACCAGCATGCCTATAGGAGCGGTAGATCCTGTGAGTCCGCATTGCACGATTTAGTCTCTAAAATAGAAAGTGCTTCGGACGGGGGACTCTACGCTCTCGGGGTTTTTGTTGACATTGAGGGGGCCTTCGACAATGCCACGTTCCCATCGATGTGTAATGCTGCCACCGCATTTGGTGTAGATACCATGCTTGTAAGATGGATCTACTCTATGCTATCTCAGAGACAACTTTTCGCAGAATGTGACACCGACACAGTAATGAAAGTAGAGAGAGGCTGTCCGCAAGGAGGAGTTCTCTCGCCGTTACTGTGGTGTTTCGTAGTAGACTCACTTTTAGACGAATTGCAAAGTCTAAATATACACATACAGGCGTACGCTGATGATGTGTGTGCACTCGTTTGTGGTAACTCACTTAGGGTCGTTTGTAGTAAGATGCAGAAAACCCTGGACAGAATCCAGAACTGGTGTGGGAGACATGGCCTATCAGTGAATCCCCTGAAAGCAACACTTGTGTTGTTCACCAGGAAAAGAAAACTCGATGACCTTAAGCTCCCACCTTTGAAAGGTGTAACCATTCAACTCTCCAAAGAGGTGAAATATCTAGGAGTAATTCTAGATAGCAAACTGACTTGGAAGGCTCATGTCGAACACAAAGCATCTCGAGCATTGAATGCCTTTTGGCAATACAGAAGAGCTTTTGGGAAGACATGGGGTCTAAAACCCGCTATTGTGCACTGGATGTACACAGCTATAATTAGACCCATAATTACGTATGCGTCAGTGGTCTGGTGGAGTAGAACGGAGATGAAAACTACCTGTTCTATTCTTAACAGAATACAGAGGGAAGTCTGCATAGGGATAACAGGAGCTTTCAGCTCGACCCCTGGTGCGGCCCTCAACGCACTGCTTAATTTGCAGCCCTTGGACCTCGCAATCCAGGAAGAGGCAATGAAAGCTATATATCGACTAAAAAAGTCTGGACTATGGCATGGCGGACATGCTATCGGACATGGCGTCTTATCCCGTAGACTTGAAGAACACTGCGCTGCTTTCAGTATGCCGACGGATGATATGACGCAAATTACCATGTTCCGAAGAAGATTTCGGATAAATCTCCCGGTAAGGGAAGAATGGGATGATCCCAACAAATTACTGGATCAATTAACTGATATCTTCTACACAGACGGATCGAAGGCCCCATCTGGTACGGGTGCTGGATGGTATTTGAACGAAGAAATCAAATACAGTATATCACTCGGAACAACTGCAACGGTTTTTCAAGCCGAAGTAATCGCTATTCTCGAAGTGGCAAACTGGATAATTGCTCATAGGTGGCATAACAAGAGGATTGGCATCTGCAGCGACAGTAAGGCTGCTCTTGTCACTCTACTTAAGCCCACCACTAAATCAAGGATTGTCCAGGAATGTAAGAAAAGACTTAATTCTGCTGCCAAGCACAACCAGGTCCATCTTATATGGGTCCCTGGACACCGGGGAATCGACGGCAACGTGGCCTCTGACGCTTTGGCGAAAGAGGGCGCAAGCTCTCCTCCCCTGGGACCGGAGCGCATTGTTGGTGTCAGCTCTACAAGGCTGAAAGACTGGATAACTAGATCCATGGACTTAATACATGGTCAGAGATGGTCCAGTATATCAACCTGTAAATTCACCAAATGGTTCATTGGACGTCCAGACAGGAACAATGCAAAACTTCTGCTTGGTTTAGGCAGGAAAGATTGCAAAAAGCTTGTAGGGACGGTCACGGGACATAACACATGCGGCAAGCATCTGAACACCCTAGGGATCATCAGCGACTCGACGTGTCCTTCGTGCGGGGAGGACGAGGACAGTACGGAGCACTTTCTATGTAACTGCCCGGCCTTCTCCCACGCGCGCATGACGACATTTGGCGCTGATGTAATGAGAATGGAAGACTTCAATTCTCAATCTCTGTCTGATGTTCTTAGGTTCGTCAAGATGACTAAGAAGTTCGGATAGGGTAGGGGATGAGTGCAATGGACCGTGGTCTGAGCGCTCGAGGCTGACGCCTCCCCCTTTCTTTCTAATAATAATAATAATAATAATAATAATAATAATAATAATAATAATAATAATAATAATAATAATAATGTTAAGTGAGTGAAGCGCGAGACACCCGATAATCAATTAAAGAGAATAAGAGAACAACAAAATGCAGAATTCAAATCACTGTCCGTAAAAATAAATGATAATGTTAAACTTGAGTGGACAAAGGAAAGTCTTGAGCAAGCTAGCTATAGAGCAGGGCAGGTGAATTTTTCAGCATTTTTACATTTTAACATTTTACAAAGCAGTCGATCCTTCTTGGTATACATACTATGTTTTTGAACGATGTTAAAAAATAATGTGGGATCGGCTAGAAGCTGACTTTTATGATAATGTGATACCTGAAATAAGCTACACGCAAGAGCCGGGCGAGTTTATATTACACATTTACCAAGGAAAAAAACTTTAGAAAATGTCGTATTAAAGTACTATAAGGACTATGAATCAGTTGAAGCATTTGTTGATGACATCATCGGGAAAATTCCTAGGGAAAAAAGAAAATGTATTGTTATACAGAATTCAATCGATAATTACACACACCCCGCCTTAAGCGCTAAAAAAGCCTGAGATAAAGCTGAAAAAGGCGCCAGCGGAAAAGTACATAATATGTTCGAATTACGGCTAGAAGACTTGCAAGTAACAATAAAAATAAAAAAAGCACTCAGTTTGACAACGTGGAGATACGTGGAGCAGAGTTCCAGCTTAGAATCTTGTCTTTTGGTCCAGAGGTGCTATCGCAAAGCAGTTTGGGAGAAGTTTTTGCCTTTCTCGAGGAACTCCGGCGGGTGCCCCTTTTTCAGTGGCACGGCCCTGAGGCTTCTGTGGACCGCGCTGATTGCTACCTTGAATCAAACCATCCGGCTACAACGACGCATAAACACTCTGGCGAACCGACTACTGATCGTTGCTGAATGTTTCCAGTCGCAGCAGCGCAGATTTTGTTGTTATAAGTTGATGTGTCGACATGTATGGCAAAAGGGACAACAAAAAACCGATAGACCAAATCTATTCTCCAAGAACTCGTCTACAACATAACAACAAGGCGTCTCCTAACACTGGGACGAGGGGTATCATGCAGTCGGACGAGGCTTCAACTCCACTCACAGGTGCCGATTTCAAACTCGGCCTCGAGAACCTGTACACACGAATCAACGAGTCGATGAAACTTCAGCTCGACACAGCGATGAAGAATGTCGTGGAGAAGATTGACAACATCGAAGCCGACGTCGGAGAGCTACGCAAGCGGATCGCTGCCCCTTCTCCTCTCGTACAACTGACACTAGCTTGCGATGAAATTAGAGAACGCGCGCGCCGTGCCAATAACATTCTTCTTTTCGGGTTCGCGGAATTAGAAAACTCTCATGAAGACCTCGTCAAAGTCAATGAATTGTTTGTAAACTTGGGGCTTAATATTGAAGCTAAACATAGTTTTCGTCTTGGTAAAGTTGTTGTCGGCCGCGTCCGCCCTGTCAAGCTAGTTTTTGAATCTGAGCGTGAAGTATCAATCATTTTTAAAAACAAACGACTTTTTGTGAACAAAAAACTGATGGTTCAGAAAGACCAAACATCACGTGAACGTGATTATCTTAAGGAACTCAAAGCTGTATTGCAATCGCGCATAGACAAAGGTGAAAAAGATCTTACGATTGAATATGTAAATCAAACTCCGACTATCGTATCAAAAAACGCCCGCGTCGGGAACACTCAATAAACACTCCACACTCACAACTATCACTTTATTATCAAAACGTAAGGGGTCTTAGGACAAAACTGCAAACTTTGAGATGTAATTTACTAACATGTAACTATGATATTGTAATTATGAGTGAAACCTGGCTACATCCAGGCATTTTATCAACTGAATTAGCATATTCGAATTATATTTTTTATCGTAGCGACCGCAATCAGTGTATTACAAACCGCGTTATGGGTGGGGGAGCTTTAATCGCAATCAAAAATACTTTTCAATCACATGTTATTTTTCAATCCGCGGATAAATTTTCTGAGCAGATTTTCGTCTTGTTGCAAACGTCAAAATCTCGATACCTGATTGGAGGTGTTTATATTGCACCTGCCAGTCCCACAGAAACGTACGAAACTTTTAGTAAGTCTCTTCTAGACCTTAAAGAAAAATACCCAGTTACAGAACTTCTGATTTTAATCTTCCTGTAGTCGACTGGCGAAATTTGAACTTTTGCGCTGAATTAGTTTTTAGACCACACACCTCATCGTCGATTAAAAACTGCTCAAACGCGTTATCTTATTCTGTTAATTATCTTAACTTATATCAAATAAATTATATTTACAACGCTTATTTCTCGTTATTAGATCTAGTTTTTTGTTCAAAGAATAATTCAAGCTGTAGACTAGCAAATGATGAGCTCATCAATGTTGATAATTTTCATCCCCCACTAGATATTACGTTAAGTGATGAGACCACTGAATTTTTGGTAACTGATACTGTTAAGCACGACTTTTATAAGGCTAATTATCTTGATTGCACGTGGTTTCTCAATACTTTTGAATGGGAAACTATTTGTGAAAACAACGATATAACTTCTAACGTTGAAACTTTTATGCAAATTTTGAATCAATGTATAAATCGGCACGTGCCAACTAAACATTTTAAGTCGAGTACTTTTCCACGGTGGTGTACTGCTGAGTTACGTGGCTTGATTTTTGAAAAAAAGAAAGCTCATTTTATTTACAAACGTACTAGACTTGCATCTGATTACGAACATTTTTCGAAACTTAGAGCCGCGATAAAAAATCTAACTCATATCTCCTTTGACAATTTTTGCAAAAAAAAAGAGAAAGAGATTAAATCGAATCCTAAAGGATTTTTCAAAATAGTTAATGATTTCAAACAAGATAATAATTTACCACCAGTAATGTCACACAAAAACCAGTCGGGCATCAGCACTTTAGAAGTATGCGATCTTTTCGGATCATTCTTTGTCAGCTTTGCTCAGTCAGTCAGTCATCTTAAGTCCTTAGTCGATATAAATGTCGTACACATCTCATTTCGTGAAATTTTCGACTGTCTTTCTCATCTCAAAGCAGTAAAGGGTCCCGGTACGGACAATGTTCCTAACATCTTTCTTAAAAATTGTGCTTGCGCACTAACCAAACCACTATACATTCTTTTCAACAAATCCCTCTCTCTGGGTACTTTTCCTTCTCAGTGGAAACAAAGTAGGGTCACTCCTATCTTCAAGTCTGGTGACAAAAACCTTGTTGAAAATTACAGACCAATTTCGATAATTAATAGTATACCTAAACTCTTTGAAAAACTAGTGACTCCACATCTATATGATGCTTTCAAATCGTTCATAATTGAAGAACAGCATGGTTTTGTCGAAAAAAGGTCAACGGTTTCAAGTCTTGCTTTGATGAATGAGGCCATTAGCTCGGCGATAGACACATGGAAACAACTGGATGTTGTGTATACGGACTTTGCCAAAGCCTTTGACAAAGTTCCGCACGACATTCTCATAAGCAAACTACGTTTGCTGGGAGTAAATGATCCTCTTCTATCATGGATCTCAGACTATCTTCGAAATAGAACTCAGATTGTAAAAATCAAAAGGCAGGAGTCATCTCACATTAGAGTCACCTCGGGAGTACCCCAAGGTTCCCACCTTGGTCCCCTTCTTTTCATTATATTCATTAATGATCTTCGTTTGTTCTTACAGCACTCTAGCATCCTGTTATATGCTGATGATGCAAAACTTTTCAGACTCATTGAATCTCAAGCAGATGCTGAACTATTACAAACTGATCTTCAATCATTTGAAAAATGGTGTGCTGAAAATCACATGTTCGTGAATGTGTCGAAATGCCACGTGGTACGATATATTAAAAAAAAGTCGCCTTTGATTTGATTTGATTACAAATTACAAGAAATAACTCTAAAAACCTTTGATGAAGTAAATGACCTTGGGGTCACATTTTCTAGTAACGGCAGTTTTCATTCTCATATAGTTAAAACTACAAACAAAGCTCTTAGAATCTTAGGTTTCATTTTTAGAAATTTGCAATTTTTTAATGAGCCGTCAACTTTAAAGTTTTCACTGATCGGCTTCCATAATAATCAACGCGTTGGTAAAATAAAATCTTATCAATAATGGTTGGTTGGTTTCAATCAATGTTCAACTGAGAAAATACAAAAACTAAGAATTTTATTTGTATGTACCATATATTGCAAACTACGAATACTATAGAACTTTAACAATACTTTAAATGGAAAATTTAAATTATTTCTGCTAGCTTCTTCTTACGAAATGCAGTGTTGAAACTACTCTTTTTGAATTTTCAACCCCTACATACGCGTATAATTTATCATTTTCATTTCATGAAATGCCTGTCATTGTGCTCTTCTCAATATCAATCTTATCAATCTTTTCAATAAGAAAAGGTCGTCATTACCGCTTCCATTATTATTATTATGGAGTGGGCGAGACGTGTAGCCTCGAGCGCTCAGATGTTGTCCATTGCACTCATTGACCCATTGTGTTCGTAGAGTAGAATATATCATTGTTATCCGTGAGATTCGAACCCACAACCTCTAGGACGGCAGGCCAGCGCGTTAGCAACTGATCTACCGTAGGCCCCAACCGTTTCCATACTGGTTGAATCTATAACTGTTTTTTGGTTTAAATCAGTTAAAAATGATGCAATGAAAAAAAAAACTATTATTTACCATTATATCTGTTTATTTTCTTATGAATTTTAATTCCAAAGGTTCGTCTTATAAGCAAAGCTACTATAAATGCAATTTCTGAATTGAATCTTATTCGTTTTTCCAGCAAAAGCCCACATTATCACATCAACGAAATTAAAAGTATAAAAATTTTTGCACCTAGCCAGTAAATTCTTTTTTAATTTGCTTAGCGATGGTACTTAGTTGCATGTTAGTTGTTCCTTCATAAATAGCTCCGATTTTACAATCCCGGTAAAATTTCTCTTGAGGAAAATCTTTAGTGAAGCCAACACCTCCCATCCAGTCAATACATTTAATAGTTGTCGTCTGAGCCACTTCAGACGCCCAGTATTTAGCCATTGCAGCTTCTTTAACGAATGGAAGTCCAGCTTCAACCATACGAGCTGCATTATAAGTTAATAATCGTGCACATTCAATTTGCGTAGCAATAGTTGCTATCTGGTGTTGCATTGATTGAAACGAAAAAATATCTTGACCAAATTGCTTGCGTTCCATGAGGTATGGGATGGTGGCATCGAAACATCCTTGTGCTAAACCAAGCATCTGTGCACCAATTCCAACTCGACCTTCATTCAAAAAGCCAGCAGCATATTTATAGCCATGTCCAAATTGTCCTAAAATGATATGTCGTAATAAGATATGACATTTAAACTTTAAATATCTAATTAATACCCAATAAATTCTCCTCAGGTACACGAACATTGTCAAAGTTTACCACACAGGTACCAGAAGCGCGGATGCCCAACTTATCTTCTTTTTTTGCCACGTTTACTCCAGGGGTATCACTTTCAACTATGAATGTAGTAATTCCTTTATAGCCCTTTGAATAATTTTAGTACAATGAATGTTTTAAATATTTTATAAGATTCTTACTGCTTCTGGTTTGGCATTAGCCATAACAAGGAACAATCCTGCAACATCGGAATTAGAGATCCACATTTTTGTGCCATTTATAATATAATGATTTTTATCCTTTTTGGCAGTTGTTTTCAAAGAAAATGCATCTGAACCCGCCGTTGGTTCCGTGAGTGCAAAACTGCCAGCCTATTCAAAAAGACCATTTATACAAATTAAATCAGTAGCAAATTGTATAATTGCAACACTTACGTATTCCTGCGCTAATTTCGGAAGGTATTTGGCTTTCTGTTCTTCATTGCCAACCTTCATCAAGAGGGAGCACACCAAAGTATTATGAATATCTACGTATGCCCCTACAGCAGGATCGACTTTCGAAAGTTCTTCAACTATAAGCATAGTTGTCATGAAATTACAACCACTACCCCCATGCTCAGTCGGAATTTCAACCCCCATTAAACCATTTTGAAACATTGCCTCGGTTACAGATGGATCAAACAGGCTTTCGGCGTCCATTTTTCTAACAAGAGGCGATATTTTCTCTTGTGCTATTTTAGCAACTGCAAGTAAAAATTTTTATTAATGTGTAATATCGAAATTCATTAACATAATGTATGTTTTAAATATTTTTGTTCATGTTAATTTTACTGCATATTTTATAAATACAAAATTTTCTTCATAGAGAAGTTATCAATGGAATGTCGGAAAAAGATTTTTTATTATAGTTTGTCTACTCTTGCTTCCAGCATTCCTTTATTACCTTTAAAAAATCCAAATTTCTATGAATGCTAGTCCAAATTGTATTTAAAAAACTAAATTCAATTTCCTCAAATGATTATATTGAAATATCTATTTTCTCGTAACATAAGGCATAGGATGTCATAGCCTCTTATTCTGTTTTTATCCTACAACAATATAAAAATTAAAGAAATTCCATATTCCCGATTTTCATTCTTCTCTGGTGAATTTCAAAATTCCAAAGTAACATTTTACAATTATGACAATATTTTTAAAGGAATTTTAGCCCTAAAAAAAATTTAAATTCCCGAAACCATTTTTCGCAGGCATATGCTTATTTTGGGTATTCAGACCAATTTAATAGAAATGTGCAATATACTACATTTTTACTGAATGTGTGTAACAGTACTAACAATTCATGCAAATGAGTTTATTTTTTTATTTATTATTAATAAAACGGTATAGTAGACCATCTGACACAATAAAACAAATTACTACATTACACACAGGTTACTTAAATTAGCCTTCTTTTTGTCGGTCGACTAAAAAGAGGTAAATTTTATTTAACTACATATTTCTACAGCATAAGGCCAATAAGTAGCACGATACGTCTCATATTTTTTTATACGTAATATTAGTCTATGTAGAGTCCCATAAATTTCGCTAATTATTATTAATGTGATCAGTAAAGGTAAACCTAAGATTAAACATTACACCTAGAATTAACATATGGAATACTATAGCATCACATAACGTAAGAATAAGTTTGTTTGCTCTTAATAATCAAACCAAACATAATTACATATAATTATAGAAATTTTATTTATAAAGTGAAGTTGAATATGTTATTATACCACGCCATTTATCTAAATTTTTATATCAGCCCGCTGAAATAAAGTAAAAACCAAATTAATAGCGACTAAGCTGTTCTTGAATACTAACCGGACAATTAGATATTTAGTTAGATTTTTATTTTACTTCATTTATACATTAAAATCGGTATTAGATATCCCCGCACCTAAATATGAGAGGAACATTCTTCAATATTTAGCAGCATAGTAACTAAACAATGTGATTTATTGTGATAAGAATTATGTGAATATAACAATCAGTCGAGTGAAGACTTTTACCCACTGCCCACGTATGCACTACGTTTCTATAAATCTTGCCATCCGGAGTACAATTCACGTATGAATTTTCATAACGATGTCATAAGATTATTAATTTATGTATTACAGCACAATGTTTTACCAATATCACAGTTCTTTTTTCCATTACTGACTTCTTATCACACTACAATTCCATTATCGTTTATATAACTCAAATCTTGTTTTCATGATCATCAAGGCAAGCCCCCAGCAACGTCACTATCGGACCACTTAAGTATAAAAATAAAAGCACCGCAAAATCGCGCTCTATGCACTACTTACCGGTCTCCTTCATCATTTTCTCGTCTTCAGTTAAGAATGTTACTGGTGCTATCTTTTGTCCGCCTTCAATTGTAGAATACTTGGCAAATCGCTGTTGTCTATAAACGGCGTTTGTAGCCTGAACAGAAAACCATACAAATTGCATATGCTTACTATAGATTATTTACTTAAGAAATCTCTTTAAACGAATACTTACCGGACGCAGTAAAATTCTTCCTAAGTAATTCATAATGGGAAATTATGCTACAATTTTACTCCAAAGGCTTAAGAACAAGAAATGAACCTGCTACCTATCTTACTCAAAGCTGAAATAAGACTGAAAAGCCGAACCCAAAATCCGAATTGAATTTTTTTGAAGACATCATTCATGTAAATACTATACAACTACTAGTAAGCCCAGCTTCGTGATCCGATCGACCTGGCTCAATTTACTTGAGTTTTGAGAACTGATGGAATGCAATTAAAAGTACTTATTGATTACAACACCAATCTATCTCGCCGAAGAGTGTGAAATGATAGTAAATGCGATGCGATTACCCAATAACAATAAGCAATTCCTCACCCAATTTAACTAGCAAGCGATATCTTATCCCAAAATGTGGCCTCTTCAAAGAGGTTTTCAGCGTTCTTTATGCATATGTACTCGCATCTATCTTATCATTTAATAAAAACCTGCGCCTACAAAAATTCTATTTCTAATTAAAAATGTTTCTCATTTATATTTATACGACAATATTTAATAGAAGAAATGAATATTATTTTTTATATGTATTATTACTTAAAAGAATGGAAATTTGCTTTTTAATGAGTTTTTTTTTAAATAATTTTATAAATATAAGTAATTTTGTTCCAAATAACATTTTATTAATAATATATATACCTAGTCGTGCCATAAATTCTGACACAACTTTAAAGAAGCATAAAATCTAAACAATAAAAGATAATATGTTTATTCCAACGAAATTTATTTTAATAAGATATTGTTAATTAATTAATAAAAGCTTTACTCGAGATGACCTCCTTTAGCTTTTATACAAGCTTTTAAACGTTGAGGCCACTGGTCTATAGCAGCACGCACGGTATTCAACGACATTTCATTTGCTGCTTTCACCAACGATTTTTTCAGACTGTCCAAATTGCGGTGGAGAGTTCTACAGGCCTTGTCTCTCTAACTTTGTCCATAATGCATAACCCAGCGGATTTAAATCTAGGCTCCCGGATGGTCAATCTTCTTGTGCAATAAAATCAGGAATGTTGTTGCGAAGCCACTTCTGTGTGCTTTTTGCTTTGTGAGCAGGAGCAGTGTCTTGCTGGAAGACCCAATGTTGCCCACCGAAGAGAGTTTGCGATAAAGGTTTCACAACACCTTCCAGCACGTTGGTTTAATAAACCGCCGCACCGGTTTTGACACTTTTTTCGCAAAAATGGAGTGTTGTGACACCTTTATGGGATACACACCACCAAACCATTACAGAAGCTGGATGATGGCCTCGTTGCACCCTGGGAACAGTTTTTTTAGCTTCTTCTGATGATGTTGCATAAAACATATCATTTTGTTTATTAAAAACTTGCTCCACAGTAAAAATTTTTTCGTCGGTAAAAAGGATGTTCTCATGACTATTGGTTGCGTGCCAAAGCAAGAGACTCTTGCATCTTTCCAATCTTATTTCCTTTAACCGTTGAGTCAACATGTGGGCTGTTGACCGACGATAAGCCTTCATATGAAGATCATCTCGAATGAGTCTACTCATCGATCTTGTGGAGATTTCCAACTCCCTCGACAAAATTTTTTGTTTGCGCAGTGGATTTCTACGGATGCGCTCTCGGACAGTTTTGATGGCACTGACTGTTCTAACGGTACGTGGACGACCGGTCCTTGCTCTATCATCTATGCCTAAGGTTTCATTAAATCGTTCTATGGCACGATAAATGAATTTTTTTGTTATTTTTAGCGATTTCAACAAATTCAAAATTTCAGAAGCATTTTTTCCACACTTATGGAGTGCTATTACAGCGATACGATTTTCTTTTACTCCCCACTCCATGATTACGAGTCAAAGACTGTCACCAAACTGATCGGAATATTACGCCGTACAGGTCATTTGTTACAAAATGCAACATAACGGTACAATTCCGGGCTAATTTCTGAGAAAACGCGCATTAGAAATTGTGTGACAGAATTTATGGCAAGACTAGGTATATTATATGTGGCGTTATTTCTATAAGTTTACCTTTGAAAAGTAAGATTTTAAGATTTAACTGAAAAAGTTTTTAATATAATATGTTAAAAAACTTGACTTATGTCACGGTAAGCGGTTTTTTTTATCATATGACCAAAATGTTAAATTAAAACAGCTATTATTTTGAAAATATTTAGTTTCAGAGTTTAGTAAATTTATATAGATATTTTTTGTTTAAAACTATATGCAATATTTATGTAAACATAATAATTTGTATTTATTTCGGAATGTTGTAAAATAGGGCTTTTACCATATGCTTTGTGAGTGTACCTTAGTCTTTGAAATAGTAGCAATATTTTCTTACCACAAAGTATTTTAAATATTTTGTAGATATTTTTATTACATTATACTTAGTATTATTCGCATTTTATAAAGATAATAATTATTTTTCAGATAAATACACCATGCTTTCATTTTGTTTTAAATGTTCAAAACCATTAATAACTGCAATACACATGTATTGTTGAATGAAAGAGTGGACTTCGTCAACTATCAAGAATAAAATTGATTAAATTTGATTCTACATAATTTTATTTACAGAAATTCCATATAAAATTAAAAATTAATGTTTTTATAAAATGTACTAAATGTTAAGGTAGAAAATTAATTGCTTTAAACTGGTTTCTGACAGAATTTAAAAATTTTAACTTAGAATCAGAAGGTATATAAAACTCGCAAACAGACCATATTTTATGTGAAATACGACCTGTATAAAGAATATTGTACGTCCTGTGGAAGTGATATTGATCCCCAATATCTCGAATTATCGTGCGAGCGCTGTAATCTCCTTGATGTTTGTATTCATCCAAAATCCATTTCTTAATCAAAGAAAAAATCGATTCTAACCACCTAAAATAAACAAAATTAGCTTTGAAATTTATTTTAGTATTAATGTAACATCCCTGAAAGTGCTGATTGGAATAAATCCATTAATTTAAAAAAAGAGATTGTTTTGCGTGGAAATTATAATAAATTGTTCTGTATTAAACCAATTAGTGGTTATTTGATAGTTCTCCAGGAAATTGTCAAGGAATATATGTAACGGCAATTTGGCTCGCTAATATGTGCCCGATATTATAGAACTATTTCTAACTACTAATTTCCTGATCTTACCCTAATATGGCCTATCCTTGCAATGCGACAAAAATAGACAGCAATAGCTAATCTTACCTGGGTCGATTCCGCAGATATTTTGAATGCGGAATTGCTGAATGTTGACAATATTTATATTTAACCCATTCGCTGCCGAGATCATATTCAGCCACACATTCAGCTATAGACAACTACGAGATATCTTGTCGTTGGCAGTGAATGGGTTAAATATTTGTGGAAAAAAAATTTATTAAATATTTACTTTAAATTCCATAAATTTTAATAAAAATTATTATTAATTGCATAAAAATGCTGTTAAAGCTTTATCCCTGCCAAATTACCAATATTTTCAAGAATTTGCGATTGATAAATTTTAAGTCGTGAAAACGTAATATACATATACATATTATTAACAAATGTGACTGATTAAACGAATAATGTGTTTTATTTAAAAAATTTCGAAATAAAAGTAAACTTTTTAATCTTTTAAGTGCCAAATTTCTGTAATTAGCCCACCAAATTTAAACGCTGCCAGGAATTGTTTATTCACTTACCTGAATGTGATGAACAAAATATTTAATACTTTCAAGCGAATTATTAGCGATTTCTCTCTTTGTTTTGTAAACTATTTTAAAACGTTTGTTTCGGTATTTCTAGTGCAGTATTTTGCTACGTGTAAAAGCATACGAAAATCGGTAAGTTTCTAAAATATATACAATTTTAAAATTTGATTTGATTAAATTGTTTTTATTATAAAGTTAAATAAAGGACCTAAAGGAAGAAATGAACTCTTCTATTGTGCCAATAATGACCTAATGCGTAAGAGATGAAGAAACCAGACTGTGACGTACGAAAATTATCATAAATTTTCCCATATAAAAGAAAGTTTTGGTCATTTGATAGTTCTCCAGAGAATTGTCAGAAAATATCCGTAACGGCAATTCAGCGCTCTGAAATATCTTTGACATTATAGAAAGTTATTTAACATCATTTAACCTAAGAGCGCAAGAGGGGGATAAAAAATTGCACCGTTCGTTCTGTAAGAAATTGTGTACATGAGCGGTTCATTGTACATGTATGGCTGTGGGTCTACCTTTATATTAATGCTTTGAGCCATTTATTTAGGTTTTAGTACTATATTTGTAGTTGTTTCTGAAGAGTAAAAGCGAACGCAACCCAATCAGCATTTAGTACTTCCGTGGAGCAGCTGTCATTCCTTTCTTTCGGTTGTTTTTACGAAAGTTGTCGATGTAAGTTTTAGTTGTTAGTAAATCTGTGATAATCTTTCGAGTTTTAACACAACAATGATTTCTATCATTGTCCAAGATTAGCTAAAATACCATTATGCTGTGTTTCATAAAATGTTACATGAATTTCTCATATTTGTTCCGCATATCTTAGTTTAGGAAATCTAACCTTCGATTGCTTCCTGAACTCTGAATGTTCTACTTATTTCAGTTTTAACATGTTTCCCTTATATTTTTCCAGAAAATGAAGTTCAACAAGTTTGTGACCTCTTCGCGCAGGAAGAATCGTAAGCGTCACTTTACCGCTCCTTCGCACATACGCCGGCGTTTAATGTCAGCGCCCTTGTCGAAGGAACTTAGGCAAAAGTACAACGTCAGATCAATGCCCATTCGTAAGGATGATGAAGTTCAAGTTGTGCGGGGCCACTTCAAGGGAAACCAGGTTGGAAAGGTCGTGCAGGTTTACCGCAAGAAGTTCGTTGTTTACATCGAAAAGATCCAAAGGGAGAACGCAAATGGAACGAATGTTTATGTCGGTATTCACCCATCAAAGTGCGTGATTGTTAAATTGAAGCTGGACAAGGATCGCAAGAAAATTTTGGAAAGGAGAGGCAAAGGACGCCTGGCCGCACTTGGAAAAGATAAGGGCAAATACACAGAAGAGACAACCGCCGCTCAACCTATGGAAACTGCATAAATGTGCCCTTTTAATAAAAATTAATTTAAAAAAAACAAATTTTGAGTTCATTGCTTTAAGTGAGAAGGTAGATATTTTAGATCGATTAAATGCTGGGACTAATGTTGAATTTCAGGTTTTATTTAAAACTTTTATTAAGAATTGTATTTGTCGAATACCTTATAATTTTAATTTATTCTAATCTGGCTGCAATTTGAGTTTGTACTTCTGTCGAATTACATTATTTTTACCCTCTCGGTTCCGCGCGATTTCAATAGCTAAAAACTGCACTCGTACAACAAGAATTGAGTTTTCTGGAGTGAATTCCTTTGCTGCGTCTGCCCTCAGCAATGTTCCATAGGAGTAATCTTCAAGCTTGTTGAACTTCTCTATAAAACTTCTCCATCGTACTTTTTCTCCAGGGTTCTTCAAATCATTATCAGTAACTAATTCTACATCAAGTTTTGGGAAATCTAGCCGAAATTCTTTATATATTTGGTCATCGTATGGAGTCAATCTTAAAAATTTTGGATCAACACTACAAAGGAGCTAAAATTTGTCTCGATTATGTTCATGCGAAATGAGAATTTCATAACAATTACGTTAAAATAGACTTCTCCGTGTTCCATTGCCTTCATAGCCCACATTTCTTCCACAAAGCTGTCATTCTCAAATTCTTCCCCTGGACGAGAAAGGACATCCTAAAATTAATATATTTATTACTAAACTATAACTCTTAACTAAGGTAAACTATTTTTGTATTTTTTACAACTACTGGTTTCCTCCCTACCATATTTCAATAATCATAAAATATAGCTGATCCTCTTACGACAACTAACAAATTTAACAAAAATGAAGATGACACGTGCTGTCAAACACTGTCATGTTCAAAAACCCTTTCCGGAATAAACGAAATCCACTGATATATAAAATGGGACTTTGATTTGCCATGAGATAGAGGAAAGAAGACGTATGGAAATTCATAAAGCGCTCTATATTTTTATGGCATTGCATGGACATATATTTTTGAATGTGGAACTGCTGAAAGCAGTTGAATTTAACACAGACATACATATACAATAGACCGCTCAATTTCCTACAGAAGCGGACGAAGCGATCTTTGTTCCCTTTCTTTCGCTCTCAGGCAGTGACAGCTCGTGAAATGATGTAGAAATTAACGTTCTATAATGTCAAAACTTTGTCTAGCTTTAATTGTGATTGTTAAATAAATAAATGTCACGTAGCTTGTATTAAGCGAATTAAATAAACAAAGATTGCCGTTCCAGATATTCTCTATACAGAACAATTTATGATAATTTCCGTGCTACATAGTCTGGTTTCTTCGTCTCTTGTGTATTAGAGCATCGTAGCGCGGTACAAGAGTCCATTTCTTACTTTATGTCCTTTATTTAACTTTATAATAAAAACAATTTAACCAATAATTTTAAAATTGTATATATTTTAGAAACTTACCGATTTTCGTATGCTTTTACACATAACAAATACTGCCCTCGAAATACCGAACCAAACGTTTTATTATATAACAAATAATTTGCCCGCCCCATTCCCTTTCCTTATTTTTTTTTCTTAGTTAGTTCTTATTATTTGTTAGTTTAATTTCTAGTCTTAAGTTCTCTTTTTATGTAGCTTGTATTAAGCGCAAATAAATAAATAAATAAGCAATTCCTTTAAGTTTTTGAATTTGGTAGGCTAATTACACAAATTTGACGCTTAAAAGATTAAAAAGTTTACTGTTATTCCAAAATTCTTTAATTAAAACACATCAATTATTTAATCAATTATATTTAATAATAATATGTATATACTCGTATTACAACGTTTTCACGACTTAAAATTTATCAATTACAAATTCTTGAAAATATTGGTAATCTGACAAGGATAAAGCCTTGAAAGCATTGCCGTTAATAATAATTTTTATTAACATTCCCTGAATTTAAAGCAAATATTTTATAAATTTTTCTTCCACAAATATCCATTGTCTGCGGAATTTAAATATTTGTGAAACAAAAATTTATAAAATATTTGCTTTAAATTCAATGAATGTTAATAAAAATTATTATTAATGGTATAGAAATGCTTTTAAAGCTTTATCCCTGCCACATTACCAATATTTTCAAGAATTTGTGATTGATAAATTTTAAAGCGGAGTTTTCAATATAGCGTGAAATTCTGCGCCAGAGAGGGTCCTGTTCCAAGTGGCAGTGTAGCGTATGTTCGAAATTTCAGTTTTTCGAAATCGTAAGATTACTTCTCACTTCTTTGTCATTAGTGCCGATTGATAATTTGTTTTGAAATTGTGATTTTGTTTAATATTAGGAGTGGTGTTAATTGTCCTGCTGTGATAGAAAATCAAGCTGCAGCAATTATTGCGATAGTTAATTATGCAAATATGATTAATGCAGTTGTACTACATGCAGCAGAAGATAAAAAAAGACAAAATAAGTGTTGGGTTAGAGACATAGTCAAAAACAAAGAAAGATTCGGTGACTCGTATAATCTGGTGAACGAAATGCTGTTAACTGACCACGAAAGCTTCCATAATTACACACGCTTAACATTTCAAGAATTTGAAATCTTGCTAAGCGCAGTTGGACCTCAAATAATAGGTCTGTTCGATGAGAAAGTCGTTAAAAAAAACCTGTGGTTACCCGTAACGAAGTGAGAATTGTCAATAAACTCAATGCGCCCTGAATTTTGGTATCTCATCGAACGATCTTTTTGAACAACTAAGAAGAAGGAAAATAGAGCTGTCAGTTGTGTTTGAGATTTGGCGCCAATTCAATTTATATAAAGCTAATAAAAGTGTTTAAAAGTAGTAACATTAAAAGTAGTAATTTGTAATAGTATTGTGAATAAAAATCGCAAGTAAATTAATTGAACTTAAAGATTTTCCAGGGTTTCCAAATTGTGCTTGATTGCATGTTCACTTATTTTTTATCAAGAATTACTCAGGATGTAAGACAAAATTTAAAAGTAATTAGTATAGAAAAATAAATTAAGTTCACAGATTTCGCAATAAAGTTCTATTAGTACAAAAAACAAGAAAAATTTTACAAAATATGTTGATAAAATCAATTAAAACCAATAAAATATTACACAATTGGTAATTTAACTAACTTACATTGGATGCAAAATCCGATTTACCTCCCCAATTCGGCAATGTGTACACGTTTTTAACGAAATTAAGGACGTAATTATATCAGTTTGAAATCCATGTATTAAAATTCTCCGAATGAACCTTCTCTTTTTGTGAGCTTCATCTAAGAATCTTAAGTGATTCATATAGGGCCAGCTACAAGCCCTGTAGTTGCCAGAACCACTTCGGGTGTTTTTCTCCTCCTTCTTCTTCTCCCTTCGGTATTTATCTCATATGGATTTGAACCTTTTGTATGCTTCATTTCCTGAGAACGATAAATATATATTTATCATTCTTGTATGCAAAGAAACAAAATTACTTGAAATTCCAAACTTTGCACCGATATTTTCCAACATCTTGTTTTCTTTTTCCGTGTTTCGGAATTCCATGAATTTTATATTCCACAATGATTCTTCGCTGTAAACAAGCTCGATAAAATGTAAATATTCTTCGGAAGCCATAACTATCACTTTTTTCACGTACGTTTCCTGATATTCAATCAATAATCAAAGCCACGTTTGACAGTGTAAAACAATTCAAAAATGCAGAAGGCAGCTGATTCGAAAATGTAAAATTCAAGAATACAATCATAACTGAAACAATGAGAAATTTTCCAAAAAACTACAAATATTCAACAAACAATTGAATCAGCAGAAATTAGTTTTGTTTTCACTCAACAAGTCAATTGCATAGTTGCTTCATCTTATGTCAAATGCGTGAAGCTAAAATTTCGAAATTTTTCGCAGTTGCCAGCGAGACAGTAGAACTAGAATCTACTTTTGCGCTGGCGCAAGGCGCAAGATTTTGAGAAAGACAAAAAATACGAGTCTGTCTTGTGAAGAATGGAGATAGCAAACAGCGTGAAGTTTTACGCTGTATTGGAAACGCAGCTTAAGTCGTGAAAACGTTTTAATATATACATATTATTAATGAATGTAATTAATTGAACAATTATTGCGTTTTAAGTAAAGAATTTGGGAATACTTTTTAATGTTTTAAGCGCCAAACTTGTGTAATTAGCCTACCAAATTAAAAAACTTCCAAGAATTGTTTATTTGTTTTCTAAACTATATATGTATACTAAATCGTTTGATTCGTTATTTCGAGTGCAGTATTTTGTTACGTGTAGCATACAAAAATTGGTAAGTTTCTAAAATATTTAGCATACGAAAATCGGTAAGTTTGTATAATATTTACAATTTTGAAATGATTTAATTAAATTGTTTTTATTATAACGTTAAATAAGGGACATAAAGAAAGAAATGGACTCTTGTATCATGCCACGATGCCCTAATGTGCAAAAGATGAAGAAACCAGGCTATGTAGTACGGAAATTGTCATAAATTGTTCTTTATTAAAGAAATTGTTGATGTTGTCCAGAGAATATCTGTAACGGCAATTCAGTGCTCTAAAATATCTCTGACATTAGAGACCATTAGTTTGACATCTTTCACTAGCTATCACTGCCTGCGAACGAAAGAGAGGGAACAAATATCGCACTGTCTACTTCTACAGGAAATCGTGTACATGCGCAGTCCATTGTATATGCACTTCTGTATTTCAAGCAGTATCAGCCACTAGGTGCGTTTCAAAATTGTGATGATTGGCTATAAAAACAACCTTTCACTTACGGGAATGCATTAAGCTGTGCATGATGCATTTAAAAATAAATTTATAAAATTATTTATTTGTTTTAATACTTCTTTTGCTTTTCTTTATTCGTTACTTTTTTAACCAGGGTTTTCATATGGGAGTCCAAACCACAATGTTTGTTTACATTTTCGCATTACAAGAATAGGACAAATTAGGGTAAGATCTGGAAATGAGACCACCTTCCGGTGGTAATTTTTGTTTACATATTGATGTGCTCAAAATTCTTTTAGAACTGTCATGATATATAATTATTAGACACTCTATAAGGAAAAAGTAGTTAGAATTTAACTGAGTTCTGAAATTCGGCGATTTTAATTGATAAATTTTGGTTTAAATAGGAAAGTGTCAAATTGTCTTTGTGTGTTTTTGAGTCCAAAATTACCATTTCAGGACTAACAAATTCACTAGCAACATTAAAAAGCGATTTTTAATGCACTTTCATAAGCAAAAAATTGTTTTCTTATCCAAAAGTGTAAAATTCATCACAATTTTGGAACGCACTTAGTGGCGTTCACTAACTGAGAGGGAATAAAAATCGATCCGTCCTATTCTATAGGAAATCATGTGCTTGTATTGTATTGTATTATACGTCATTGGTTTGAGCTTTTAATTATGCTGACTTCATGTAAACACACAACTGACAAATTTAGTGTAGTTAGAGTTCAGTGGGCATTAAAGCAGTGACAAGCAAAAATCGAGGAAGATGGTGCTCGAAAGTACTATGATTTGGTAAATATTCCTTTATATTAAAACTTTTTGACTGAGCCTTGTTTGTAATAACTATTTAAATGAGTCTATAGTAATTTCTATTAAATTGGATTTAACAGGGTGAAATTTTAATTAAATGATTTCAGTTTAGACAACAGCGACTACCAAAGAAATGGAGATTATTTTCCAACAAGACTAAATGCGCAGAAAGATGGCATAAATCTGGTTTGCTTAACAAAGGTTCGATCAAACCCAGAAAATAATGTCGGTCTTCTCACCCTGGCAAAGTAAGTAGTGGGCTTTGTTAGAATAATAAATTAGAAAATAAGAGCCGTTTCTAGATTTGAAACTCTGTTCAAAAGTATTTTACCGTGATAAAAAGATTTACGAGTTTTCGAGATACAAAATTGCAGAAGATTCCCTTTATAAGAACGAAAGAGTCCCTAAAACTGCAATCCTGAGGTGTACCTATCGCCGACGAAAATGTCTGACCAACCTTCGGCCCCTGTTTTGTATTTGTTAGGAATTTTTCGAGCCAGCTCAAATGTTCTCTCACAAGTGAAATAAAAGGAATGTCCCTTTCTGAGAATTCAACTGTTTTTAAAGAGACATGACAGAGACCGT
This sequence comes from Philonicus albiceps, assembly GCA_963969385.1. NCBI lineage: Eukaryota > Metazoa > Arthropoda > Insecta > Diptera > Asilidae > Philonicus > Philonicus albiceps. The sequence continues at coordinate 26,879,510 of OZ017772.1, read as the reverse complement.
GTTTTTCAATCTATGTCAATCAAACTGTATATTGATTTATTGTGCCAATATTAGGCTTGAGTGTACAATAAGGAAATCGCTCGGATTTAAATTCGGTTAAAATGGGATGATAAAATTCTTTTATTTTATGGCGGCGGCTAGTTTTGGAAATATTCAACTATTAATTAATTTTGCAAACTGTCAAAATTAAAAGTTTCTATTTGTACCTCAAAATTTTTTGTCTGTACAATTACACTGAAACCCCCAATAATATGATTTCAAAACGCTATATTCTACACTTTTATCACATTAGTCTAATTAAAAGTCATAAAACTCCACAGCTGCAAATAACCAGCTCCAAGTTTCTTTTTATCAATTAGGGTGTTTTAATTTATTGTGCTCCAGCCGATTAGTTCTATTGTTTTTTTTTCATTACCTTTACAAATTCTTATATTCCTGCTAAACGTGCTTTTTTGTTTTGAAATTGAAATATTATCACATACATATTTCATCAAAATTAGCTTCCACAAAAAGATCTTTGTTCATATCTCCTTTATAATCAAATTCTTATTATTAAACATTATCGTTTCGAAGTAAATTATATATTTCCTCTTAAATTCAAAAACTGTATCGTACAAAATCATAAGATTAAAAACTTTGTTATTACATTGATAAATCAGATCTTATGTAGATAGCAGTGCCCTTGTATCATAGCTACAATTAAAAATGGCTTCGTAGCCCGCAATATTAGTGTTTGCATTCATTTGTAGAAATCCAGGTCTCAGTGAAACATAAAATTTAAGCATAGTTTTCTTTTTTAATATTCTTATACAATATTCTTACGTTATCTTTGGCCATAATTTACGGTTAGAATTGTTTGTTGCTTCTGATACAGTTGATACATGTTATCGTTGAGACTTACGTTCTGAAGTACGGCGTTCCTTTGAACATTTTTCGCAGGCCACCTTGACTGGCTGTGAAGGTTTTGTTTTCATGTCTATAACCCTGACTTTTGGTACACTTCCTGACACTTTCAGTCTGTTCAAAAAAAGGAACAGCTTTTTATCAAAGAAGATAAAAGATATCTCTCTCTCTCTCTCTCTTTCTCTGAGGATTGTATCATGGAAGGTCTACGACGCCAATACTAATTCAATTCAATGTCGCTTGAAACGTCAGTGCGCACAACTGATTCAAAATTAGGTAAAAATACGCGAAATGGTATGATGCAGTCTCTGTATACGCATCCAAAAGGACCAAAGATGTAAAGGGAATTCCCGTCAGCATCAATACGATCACAGTACATTTACGTGAGGCCTGGGCTAACAAGAATTAGAATTGCGATTGGTCGAACATGGTGTTCAGTGATCAATATTTAGGGATGGTTTTCTTTCAATAAACTTGTATGTAAAAAAACTTATAAATAAATATATATAAATAAATATTTCCTCTGTGAGTAAAAAAAATGCAGTTCTTTCCTGTTGAGCAGACTATATTTAAATATTCTTGTGCCCGGTAGGAGTTCCACCCTATATTAATGTACTTTTGATTTAGTTTATTAAATGTTTGTGCGGTTCCAATAATTCTATTAAAGGTTTTTGGTTTTGTTTTCCATGAATGCACAATATTAAATTCATCAATATCATTTATAAAGTTAGTTAGATTAACAACATTCTCCTTCAGTTTCTCATTAGTATATTTTTTTGGTAATTTACACAAAAGGATTTTAGGGTTAATCATTTCCGATTTCCTTACTTCGAATTCAGGTCTTAATGACTTAAGTAGTTCATCATGTAGTTTATTATTATTTAGTTTGTCTGTAGTTTTTATTAATATTCCACCATTTCTCACTTTTTTCACGCTTTTTATTAGATTATTTTTTTTGATCAATTTTACACTTGATAGTATTTTTGGCTATATCAGATGTCATTTGATCGCCTTTTGGATATATTAAAATGCCCTGACTAAACTGTCTATGGTTTATATCAGTAGTATCACTTTGCATAACATGATTGCTTTTAGCTACCGTAGCATAGCTGGCTCTCTTAAATTCACCGACGACGCCAGCTACTTTAGTTATTTTGGCTTCAAGAGTTTTAACTACACCAGTTACTTCTTTTTTAAATTTTTTTATGGTTAGGAACTTTTCGTTTGGGTTTGTTTTGTAGCCACTCGCGATCTTTATGACACACCCACATGAACTAATAGCCCGTTTTTAGGGCAGATCTAAAACCTTCGATATTTACAAGCCGTGAAGTGGTCCGGCGCACACACGCATCTATAAGGCAAAGTGGTTTAAATCTTTAAATAAGGGCCTAAAAATTATATGGCGAATGACTTAAACAGGGAAAAATTCGCGAGAGCTTCCAAATTAAAGTTTATATCCAAAAATGACTTTCACTCACAACTAGCATAAGAAGTTATCCTTTTGATTTGCAATACATTTTACTACATTTTGAAACAAATTATGTAAAATTTTTGAGTTTAAACACTTGGTGCCGAGGATTCGAAAAATTACTGCGTTTTGGCCAGAAATTCATTAGTATATTTGGTCTATATAGAATGAAAGTCCCTATGGTGCTTGTGATTTTAATTTTATAGAATTGAGATGTCCCGTTTGATTTAATTTTTCCGAAGATTTCAGGCGCCACAAGGCAATGCGAGTTTTGTACCCTTTTCACTTTCTAATTCACTCTAGTGTGTTTTGCATCAAAGCAAATTTCATATTACTTCGATAGCCAGGCTATCCATAAATCTAAATACCATCAAAGAGTAAACAATTGATCGGATATTAAACTAGACTGGGCTCGAAAATGAGTACACGTGGTCACTGATATGTCTACAGTTTCACACCAATCACCTTTAAGGGGAGACAACATGAAAATTAAAATTGAAACTACGTTGCGCCCACCAGAGCAATAATACATAAGTAGAACATAAATTCGAAGACTTTATCACGCCATGCGCAGTGAAAAAAAGTAAACAGCTCGCATCCGTATATATCCTCTGTATGCTGTGTGCAACCAAAGATTAACCATAACAAGATGTGGCACTTTCTATACAAGCGCAAACCTCTAACCCATATGCAATTTCATAAACGTCATAGGAAAATTTTTCCCATTAGATAAACCAGCAAAGAACTACTGCTTCCCATGCTTTATATATATTCCAATAAGAACGAAAGAGATAAGCATTAGCAGCCAAATATTCTCCTCTGCAGCACTTACAGTGCAGAGTATAATGTGCAGCGTTTTTTTACCATACATTTTTAAAGGCGGGCCAAAGTATCAGCCACACTATGTGCCTATACATACATGGTGGTAGTGCCGTTCCCGCGCATTGCTCAGCTTATATTGGAATGTCGGCTATTTACATTTCTTCACTGTGCATTTTTAAAGGCGGGCCGAAATATTCGAACGTGTACGTTGCTCTGGTTGTTGAAACGCGGTTTTAATTTTCGTTCCGTCTCCCCTAAATTTGTTAGCTTTCTCTCACATAAGAACCTGCATTACTATCTACTTTTAGCAAAATTTGCAAGGTCGATCAGCTACTTGACCAAGGTCGAAAAAAGATAAGGAAAAACGTCACGAGTATTTATATTAAAAATTATAATTTGTAGGAATTACTGGTAATCAGTACATATGTGTGTTAATTTATCTTTAAAAATGAAAATAAAATTATAATATCCTTTAGTGTTTCTAATTGAAGTCGACACAATATATTTTCAAAACGTACTCTCTAGTTATCAAATTTATATTTTATTTATTTTTTTCTTTTTGCTTATTTTGTGTTTGACCATTTGACAGCACAAATCCTTCCAGCAATGTTGAGGTACTTGCGACCCTTACAAGTGATGTCGGCAGAATACTATCAAAAATGCATCTTGTGCAACCGAAAGGCAACATAAATCTTCTGACTGGAATAAGAATAGCACACGTAAGTTCTTCATCTGTTAGTCACAACAGTAAATGAATCAAGTGTTTAAAATAGTTGGTTCTGAAGCATCGCCAGGGAAAAAATCATAAGATGCGGATCGTTGTTTTTGTTGGTTCCCCAATAGAGAACGATGAAGCTGAATTAGTAAAATTGGCTAAACGCTTAAAAAAGGAAAAAGTAAACGTAGACATTGTGAGCTTTGGAGACCATACCAACAATAATGAGCTCCTAACTGCCTTTATTAATGCATTGAATGGAAAAGATGGCACTGGATCACACTTAGTTAGTGTTCCACGTGGATCAGGACTTTCGGAGGCTCTTCTATCTTCACCAATAATTCAGGGCGAAGATGGAATGGGCGGTGCCGGACTAGGAACTGCAGGTTTCGAATTTGGGGTTGATCCAAACGAAGACCCTGAGCTGGCTTTGGTATGAAATTGTTGCTTCTTGGGGTATAAATTCTTATAAATAACGTATTTATGTAGGCACTTCGTGTCTCTATGGAAGAACAAAGACAACGTCAAGAAGAAGAGCAACGACGTGCGCTTGCTGCTTCAAATAATGGGGCCGGACAGGATATTTCACCCACTGAAGCTTCAGTTCCAACATCTGGCGTGGCACAACCAAGCTCCGAAGAAGCTATGCTACAACGAGCCCTCGCTCTGTCTACTAACACAAATGTGGGTATAATATTCGTTCAGAATTATTTTGAATTCGTTTACATAATTAACTGTTGTAGACTGAGGCCAATATACCAGACTTCGCTAACATGACTGAGGAAGAGCAAATAGCTTTTGCTATGCAAATGTCTATGCAAGACGCCCGTAAGTAGAACATTTTCTGAAATTATAAAATTTTTCTCGGGATATTTGTTATTTTTTTATGATTTTTCACAATTTAATTTAAAGAAAAAGAACATTATTTTTATAAAACTCGGTCATAAAATCGGCTAATTTTGTTTAATCGTAAAAATCTTATAATGTTCATTAAGGAAACTCATTTTTAAGCTACAATTAAAATCAAGAAGTTAATTGAAAGAACCAAAAGTTCGGCAAGCTGGAAAAAGAAGCAAGCAAGCAAGCAAAACGTGTTTAAAGTTTCAAGTAATACAATTACAGTGAAATTTTCGTTTTATCTTTAATCCGCGATGCTTGCATGACAATTGGCCTTCTAGTTGAAGATTGTCTTTCCATTTATCGATCCAATTATTATACCCAGTTGATCCATAATTTGACTTTTTCGATCATTTACAATATTATTTTATAACATTCTTGGCTAAGGGAGAATTTAAGTTAATAAAAAAAATTATAAGTTACTAAAAGGCCATAACCCTAGAATAATGAAATATTGAGATCCGTTGAACTTATTAAAACCTTTCTAGATTTATATAGATTCCTAAAGTTTCATATCAATGGGTTCAGCGGTTTCTGTCAACATACATGTAGTTGTTGGAATCGAGTACAGAACTTAACGTCTTCTACAAAACAAAAGAATAATCTCTAAAAATTTAATTTATCAAATAAAAATTATAATATTAAATAGATAAACCATGAAACAAAATTTAAAATTATATTAAGTGGGTTAACCATTTTAGCGCTTTAAAAAAAGGTTATTTTTTTTAGCGATTTTACTTTATGTATTGGTATAATTATTTTTGTATTATATTAATACACTCTTCAGGTTTTTATTCATATTACATTGTTTTTATTAAATAATAGCAGTGTAAACAAAGTACGTTCAAAAAAGGAAAAAGGTAGGCTGCGTGGGTTCGTCTGAAACAGATAAAACAAAAACATTTATAAGCAGTACATCAATGACTATGACCCGAACTAAAATTTTTAATTTTGCAAAAAAAAAATAGTGAATTGGAATATTTTCACTTGATTCTAGGTCGGGTCATAGTCAAGAGTTAAGAGGATCGGTCGAGTCATTTCGAAAAAATTAAGGCAACGTGCTAAAACGTGATTTAAAAAAAACGCAAGTTTTTTTCAGCAAAAATCATTAATAATTGTAACTTACAGTTAATCAACAATGCCTGCACCATAGAGTAGACTTACTGCTTCCTAATGCTAAAATATGGCAGAAGTAAATTCTCAAGAAAATTCGCGTAAATTCTCAAAGAAAATATTCGTCAAGAATGCGAGAACCTATCACCGGAAGTTCTGGCAAGAGTGATGGAAAATGCCATAAATTAGGCCCGTATGATCATCAATTTTGGCGGCGGCCACTTGGCTGATCTTTTTCTCCACTTTAAAAAAAATTAAGACATCCAATAAAAACAATCCAAAAGCAGAACCAAAGTTTTCCATTCATAAAAAAAAAAAACATATATACATAGATGTTTACCAATAATAAGGATTTATAATATAAATAAAACGCAATAATTTTGCCGAAACGTGGTATGTATTAGTTTTATTAGGTGGTATATTCTATGTCATTTATGATTTAAATAATATATCGGTCAAAGGCCATCTCGGCTCTTCTTGCGCTGGTTGATCGGGACACTAATGTTCGATGACTCGGGGCCCCATTTAGGGTGGTATGGCGCCCAAGGTGGCTCGAATGTTGACTTCAAGTTCATCAAGAGTCTTGAGTTTGTTGGTATGTGCCTGAAATAGTCTAATGATGTTAAATCACATGATCTTGGCGGCCAGCCATACCATAAACCGCATCAAACAGTGACTTTTTTTAAACGTAATAGAAATTCATGAACCACTTGAAGGTTTGATTCACACCAATAACGACAATTTTGCTTACAAAGCCGTTCAACCAAAAATGTGCCCCATCATATTTTACGCGATATGCTCTCTAAGTACCAACAAAACTAAACATGGCCGCTATGAACTGTCAAAATCCTATTATCCATATTGGTAAACCCTTATTATATTATGCCGTATGACAAATAAAGTAAGTTAACTGAACAAACTTGTCAAATCAAATTCTTTACATTTTGTCAATTCTGTACCGAAACTGCAGCTACTATTGCTACTCGCCGTTGGTTGATTTTATATCAGTAAGTTTTTACAGTATAGAAAACATCCTGTCTTAATATTTAGTGAAAACCCTAAGAAGTTCCTTGAATTTATTCGTGGTTTTCATATTTTTTGTAACTAGGTTTATTTAAATTATTATTCCATACGTCTCGAATACTTTCTGTCGCTAATAAACTAAGGTTTTAATATCCTCGCTTTCATATCCGGTAAACTATCATGCTCATGCTCAGCCTCAACACGTAAAATTTTTTTTAGTTTTGCCTAGGATCGCTTGTGTGCCCGTCTGTTTGTCTCTCAAAGAGGCTTTTCTCGAATACGATGCAACGTTGGAACTTGAAATTTACGCACACGCACATATTTACGTAGGAGTGAGTTGTACCTCGTAAAAAAAATTATTTTTTTGTATCCGTGAAAAGATCTACCTACATTCAAACATTCCAAAACAATTTTGGTGAATTGATTATAGAGATATATGTTAGCTCAAAATGTGCGAAAACCCTGGTCTAGGTTTCTGAAGCTGATATTTCAAAATTATCAGAGATTATTGAAAACGTATCTTTTTTATTTAATTTAATAGTTCCTCAAAAAAAGATTTTTTTTTTTAATTTAAAAGATTATTTTTGCGTCAACTGCGCACAAATGTTTTACCCTTATCTATCCCATTTCCTTTATTTTGGCTTAAGTTCGGAATAAGGGAAATTGGCCAATTCGAATAAAATTTCGCAGGAGCCTTGCAAACTATTCCTTTATTTTGAATGTTTTTAATTAATTTTTGCAGAAGATAACGTTACTCAGCAGGCAAAACGACCTAAAACTGAAGAGCCATCACCAATGGAAGTTGATGACGATGATTATTCTGAAGTTATTGGGGATCCTGCTTTTCTTCAGGTTTGCTAAGATGAAATATTATAAATGAAGTTTTGACACTGTAATTTAACAAAATACTTATTTGTTTTTAGAGTGTATTGGAAAATTTGCCAGGTGTTGATCCACAATCTGAAGCAATCCGTGATGCAGTAGGTTCTTTAAATAAAGATAAGGACAAGGATAAGAAGTCAGACGATAGCAGCAAGAAGGGGGGAAAGTAACTTTACTTTGTGAACTGTTCTACACATATATTCGAAATCTTTAATAAATTCATAATTCTATAAAGTATTTTTTTTTAAAGTCTGACCGAAAATTAGAATTTTTTTTTAAATAATAGCCTAAGCAGGAAGGGAAGGGCAGACAATAGCTCGTTATGATAAATAAATGATTTTAGGCAAAATCATAGTACAAAAATATTTGAATATTTGATATTTTGTTAATTTATGTGACTGTTTATTATGACTGGATTGCGTACTAGCCCAAAGAAATAAATATTTTAACTGAGCAAGGGTGTCATTTCAAACCCTAATACCTCAGAAAGACTAAAAGAATTGAATCACTATTCGTCTAGTCAGTCCGAGGTATTAAGAATTGAACTCCTATTCTTCTAGTCTGTCCGAGGTATTAAGATTTAAAATCAAGATACGTACTTAATTGAAAATCTGTAAGTAAAGGTTTTCTTTTATCTTTTATATTTTTTTAAATGTTCAAAAATGGGGAAACCTTCCGAATTTTGATGAAACTGTAGAAATATTCTACGATTTTTAATCGTAAAATTTTGTTCTTTCATTTTCAGCGTAAAAGAATGTTTATACACAATTTCATCAAAAATCAAGGGGTTTCCGCATTCTTGACTTAAGTTAGGCTTTGAAATGTGGGCGAAGTGCAACTAAACAGCCGTATAACGTCGATGAAGTGCTGAAACTGGAAAAAAGTAGATAAGCACATTGACTTTCAAATAGAAATAGAAACTAAACACGGAATGGGTGTGATCCAGATTAAGCGTCCTGATTTCTCCTGATGTGTTCGAACTAATTGTGCTAGCAGTAGTAACAGTAGAGGCGAAAATATGGAGAAATAATTCTAAATTTATGCCCCTCCGGATATTGACTTTGTACGCCACCATTCAATCAACACGCTACCCAAAGATCATGAATTACTAGATGGGACACTTGTGACGTAGTCCCTTATCTTTTTTCGACCTTGGTCCCCTTAGCCCACCGACCTTGCAGATTTTGCTAAAAGTGGATAGTAATAAAGGGCTCACGCGTCAGAGAAAGACAAAAATTTAGGGGGAGGCGGAACGAAAATTAAAATCACGTTTCACCACCCAAAGCAGCGCACACGTTCGAATACGTTTGGCTCGCCTTTAAAAATGCACAGTGAAAAAATGTAAGCAGCCCGCATCCGTATACATGCTCTGAGTGTGCTACCTGCCTGTTCCCCATTCTCAATTCAGGATTTCCCTATGCTGGACCATTGCCTGGGGACGGCACTAACACCATGCATGCAGAGGCACACGGCGAGCCCAACAGATTGGCCCGCCTTTAAAAATGCGTGATAAAAAACGCTGCATTTTATTGCCTACACTGTACGTGCTGTAGATGAGAATTTTTGGCTGCCTATTCTTATCTCTTTCGTTCTTATTGGAATTTAGGTAAGGCATAGGAAGCAATAGTTCTTTGCTACTTTCTCTAATGGAAAAATTTTCCCCAGTCAGTTTTAGAAGTTGCATATGGGTTAGAGCTTTAAGCTTGTATAGAGAGTGTCCCATCTAGTAATTCATGATTTTTGCACGCTACCCTGCTTTTGCTGGCTGTAAACGAACCGGCAGAGTAAGGAATATGACGATTTTCTCAATTTCTAGCGTAGACATGCCACACACATACATATAACGATGGACCACCCAAGCGTCCGCCAGTTTGACAACCGATTGCCAGAGAGGGACAAGAAAAGATGTGTCTGATCAACGCTATCACTGCTTTGCAGATTTTGCTAAAAGTAGATAGTAATAAAGGGGTCACGCGAGAGAGAAAGACAAAAATTTAGGGGGAGGCGGAACGCAAATTAAAACCACGTTTCACTACCCAGAGCAGCGCACACATTCGAATACTTTCATCCGCCTTTAAAAATCCACAGTGAAAAAATGTAAACAACTCGCATCCGTAGTGTTGGGCTGAAAAGTTCGTATCGTTTCTATGATATGGCGCCACTAGAATTAAATTCATATTATTTTTAGTTAGTACCAACCTTCAAAAGATACGTGTATAAATTTGACAGCTGTCGGATTATTAGTTCGTGAGATACAGCAGTTTGAGTGAAACAACTTTTGTTATTTTGAAAAAAATTTATAAAAAGGGATTTTGTGTACTAATGAAACGCTATTTTTGATGAAAAGAAGTGCTGCTGATAGCAAAAAGTGGCTTGATGAGTGTTATCCGGACTCTGCACCAGACGAAGCAACCATTCGTAAGTGGTTTGCTAAATTCCGTATAGGCCATATGAACACCGAAGACGATGAACGCAGTGGACGTCCAAAAGAGGCTGTTACGGACGAAAACATCAAAAAATCCACCAAATGATTTTGGAAGATCGTAAATTTAGATTGATTTGTATAGCTGACACTTTAAAGATATCAAAGGAACGTGTTGGACATATCGTTCATGAATATTTGGGTATGCGAAAGCTATATGCAAAGTGGGTGCCACGCGAGCTCACAATCGACCAAAAACAAGAACGTATCGATGCTTCAGAGCAATGTTTGGAGCTGTTCAACCGCAATAGAAGTGAATTTTTGCGTCGATATGTGACAATGGATGAATCATGGATCCATCACTACACTCCGGAGTCCAGTCGGCAGTTATCTGAGTGCACTGCACGCGATGAACCGAATCCAAAGCGTGGAAAAACTCAACAGTCGACCGGTAAGGTTATGGCGTCCGCATTTTGGGATGCACATGGAATAATTTTCATCGACTATCTTGAAAAGGGAAAAACCATCAACAGCAACTATTCTATAGTGTTATTGGAGCGTTTGAAGGACGAAATCGCGAAAAAACGGCCCCATTTGAAGAAGAAGAAAGTGTTGTTTCATCAAGACAATGCGCCGTGTCACAAATCGATGAAAACGGTGTCACCATTGCATCCACCGTATTCTCCAAATTTGGCCCCCAGCCACTTTTTCCTGTTCTCAGATCTCAAGAGAATGCTCGCTGGAAAGAAATTTAAAGCGGATGACGAAGTAATCGCCAAAACAGAGGCCTATTTTGAGGCTAAAGACAAATCGCACTACAAAAATGGTATTGAAAAGTTGGAAGATCGCTATAATCGGTGTATCGCCCTCGATGGCAACTATGTTGAATAATATCGAATTTTGCCAAAAAAATGTGTTTTCTATAAAACGATACGAACTTTTCAGCCCAACAGTTATATAAGATCTGAATGTGCTACTTGCCTGTTCTCCTTCTCTGATTCAGAATTTCCCCATGCTGGAACATTTTCTGGGGACGTCACTAACACCATACATGCAGAGACACACAGCGTGCGCTACACTTTGGCCCGCCTTTAAAAATGCATGGTAAAAAAACGCTGCGTTTTATTGCCTATACTGTAGGTGCCGTTGATGAGAATATTTGGCTGGCTATTCTTGTCTCTTTTATTATTATTGGAATTCCGACAAGGCATGGGAAGCAGTAGTTCTTTGCTGCTTTCTCTAATGGGAGTGTCACATCTAGTATTGCATGATCTTTGACATTTAGGCAGACGTACATAAAAAAATGGACAGCTGTTTCAAACGTCTGGCAATTTATTTATTTATTTTATTTCGCTTAATACAAGCTACATAACAATAACACTTAAAGATTAGAATTAAAACTAATTAAAGGAAAATGGGTGGAGGGGCTAAGGGAGCAGGGGATGGAAGAGGGGAAATCACGTGAGACGGTTGAGCTCAGACCTCAGAGATGATTTGCTCACGTGGAAGTCAAAAGAAGGGTGGGAATTGGCATTACGAAGCATATTGGTGAGGGGTTCGGAAAAGCCATAGTTGGTGCGGTGGAAAATTGGGTGAAAGAGGGGGGCTGCTTTTAGGTTACGGGGGTTGGTGTAAAAGGATACTCGTTGAAGAAGAGAAGGGCAGTCAATCACACCGGAGATGAGCTGATGGATAAAGATGACATCAGCAATGTCACGCCGTTTCCGCAAGGGCTGTAGGTCAATCAGCATCAGGCGGTCTTCATAAGGAGGGAGATGTTGGCGATTAGACCAGGGGAGCAGACGTAGCGCAAAGCTGAGAAATCTACGCTGGACTGCTTCGATACGACTGATGGTCGTGGATTGAGAGGGAGACCAATCTTGGCTGGCGTATTCAAGGAGAGGCCGGACGAACGTGATGTAAAGGGATTTGGCTACGTAGGGGTTGGAGAACTCTTTAGACCAGCGCTTAACAAAGCCAAGAGTGGAACTGGCTTTAGAAACCACGCTGTCGATGTGGTCACGAAAATTTAGTTTGCTGTCACAGACGACACCGAGATCGCGCAAAGAGGATACCCTAGGTATGGCTAGGCCGGATAGCAGATAGACTCTGGGAAAAGAAGGAGGACGTCTACGGGAGAAGGTAATGCATTGACATTTGGAGATGTTCAGCTCGAGAGATGTTTTATAGCACCAGATGCAAAAGTTATCGAGGTCGAGTTGAAGAAGTTGGGTGTCCGTGTAAGAGGAGATGAGTTTGGAGATTTTCATATCATCGGCGTAGATGGAGAAGTCAGAGTGTTTGATAATACGCTCAAGATCATTAATAGCCAGGATGAAAAGTAAGGGACCTAAGTGGCTGCCTTGAGGGACTCCCGAGTTGGCCACAAAAGAGTTGGAGGACACAGAACTGAAGAGGATCTTATATTTGCGGTGAGCGAGATAGGACTCAATCCAGGCAAGAAGGAGCTGGTTGAAGCCAAGGGAGTGAAGTTTAAAGAGGATTAGCTTATGCGAGATTTTATCGAACGCCTTGCTAAAGTCTGTGGCAATGACGTCGACTTCATCGCCGTTTTCCAAGGCACAGCGAGTAGTGGAGACAAAGTTGACGAGGTTAGTGGTAGTTGATCTACCTCTGAGGAAGCCATGTTGGGATGTGGAGAATAAGGATTTGCAATGAAAGAACATACAATCGTAGATGATGCTTTCAAAGAGTTTGGGTATGCAGGAGAGTTTGGCAATAGGACGGTAGTTGGAAATGTCGCTTTTACACCCTTTCTTATGGATGGGGATGATAAAAGAGTCCTTCCGTAAGGGTATTGATAGAGGTTGCCACCATTACGGGGTCAAGAATGATGGAAGCCAGCGAGGTCTGAGGACTTGAGCTCAAGAAATTGAAATAGCTGGCGTCAGGCTCGGAAGAATGGTCACTGAAAGATTGACTAAAGTGAAGTGCGAAGAGGTTGGCAATGGCGCGAGGGTCGGAGGAAGAAGAGTCATTGAGCTTGAGAGTCGAAGGGTAGCCGTTGGATTTTCTTTTGATGTTGATAAATTGGAAGAAGCGTTTAGGGTCGGAGATAAGGGTTGATTGCATCCGACTCAGGTTCTCTTGATAAGAGGAGTCGCTGCGAGTGGAGAAGAGGGAAGCCGCTGAGAGGTAATCGGAGAAGTCGCGGTTGGAGCGAGAGGCTAGGTAAGCCTGCCACAGCTTGTTTCTGCTATTCCGTAGGGAACGAAGTTCCTTCTTGTACCAGGGGGGAGAGGAGGCATGGCACTTCCGAGGTTGATAGGGAAAAGATTGGGCCATACAATCCAAAAGTACGCTGTAGAAGACGTCGCGCGCATCAGCGACATAGAGCTGTGATTCAGCTGATAGCGAGGGAAGGGGTAGAGAAAGGGTAGAGAGAAGATGGGGACTGCGAGTGACGACCGAGTTAAGCGGGTCAGACGAAAAGATCAGGTCGAGCTGTCTGCCATAATAATAATTGGTTATGCCACTGATTTGTCAGAGACCAGAGTCAGAGAGACGGTCGAAAAAGAGAGTCTCTTTGTCAGAGAGGTCGTTGGAAGGGATAAAATGGAGTTCGTCATCAGACCGAAGCCACTGAAGTCGAGGGAGGTTAAAGTCGCCAAGGACAATGACTTCATCGTAGGCCCTAAGGTATTAAAAAGGGTTGTGAGGGACGAATGGCACAGAGGATATACAGGAGTTTGCGGGTTAGTGAAATTTTGATACCGACGAAATTACAGTCAGGGGAGTTAGAGGAAGTAAAGAGACTGGCATCGAAACGATTGTGTGCCGCAAGGAGGACGCCGCGATTAAGAGGGGTTAAGTCATCATCGCAGGCGCCGGCACGGAAGACAGAAAAATCCGCGGAAAAAAGTTCATTACTGTAGATACTGGAAGTTAAATTAGTTTCGGTAAGGTCAAAAATGTCGAAGAGAAAGATAAGGGAGTTCTGGAAAACAGCACAAGTCTTGGTGCGCAGACCACGCACATTTTGGTAGTACAGTGATAAAAGGTCAGAGGGGAGGGTATGGGACAATGGGGTAATTCGACAACTACCTGGGATGAACGAGAGAAAATGTATCTGATCAGCGCTACCGCTGTCTATTTTTTTTTTCACATTACAAGGATATAACAAATTAGGGTAGGATCAACAATTGAAATCAGCCGCCGACATTCAATTTTGCTTACATTTTGATGTGATGAAAATTCTTTAAGAACAGTCGTAATCTGTGCTCATTAGATACTCCATAAGAAAAACGGGTAAAACTGCAATCTTTCGCTGTTTGAAGTTCGCTGTATTTTGACATTTACAAAAATAAACAAAACTTAAAAGAAGAGACAAAGAGGAAGAATTACAAATTTAAAAAAAGTCGTTAAATATAGATTTTTGGATATTATTATAGGAAAAATTCAATACTTTTTTGAATATAATGTATTTAGACAGCGCGCACATGAATCTTTGCAGACTGTTATATAAATTCATACGTCAATGTGTACATGCTGTATAATATAAATAAATGTATATATATGTACTCATATATACGAGTACGTATATATATTTTTTTTATATATTTATATATATTCGCGCGCGTTTATATATATATATATATCTATATGTGTATAGATCTTCAGGCATTTCTGGATAAGCCAGGAGCAGCCAGTTTTTCGCTTTCTTTAAAGGGATACCGCGTTAGTAACCCTAATCCCTTAAATTTACGCAAACATATATTTTCACTTTTTAATAATTTACTTAGTAACTTTGAAAAAAACTGACTTGTTTTGCCAATGTCCTTGCAGTTTCTGCCTTCACAATTTTATCCTATAAGAAAAACAAAATGAACAAAAATGAAAAAAGGAAACAATTTTCTCCGTTTTGTCTTTTCGCAAAGTTTTTTGTCATTGTCTTCAACTTCGTTTAGGTTTGAGAAGTCTTCTGTCAAACAGCGACAGAGATTGCAATTGACCCAAAAAATGTGGCTACGACTTAACCGAGTCTTCGAATTTGACAATTTTATTCGTTAAAAATATTAAGTTAAAAGAGAAATTGTCAAAGGGTTTTTGTGCGATTTGTAGTTCTAAATATCCATTTCAAGAAGAATAAAGTTACTAGCATAAAAGTAAGTAAAAGATTGTTGTCATATTCAAAAGTACAAAATTCATCACAATTTCGGAGCGAACATAGTGGCTTTCACTGCCTGAGAGGGAAACGTAATCGCACCGTCCGTTTCTATAGGAGTTCGTATTCGTGAGCGGTCCATTATATTATACTCATTGGTTTAAACCTTATATTCGAAGTTCCAAACGGGCTATTTCAGTTACACATATCATGTGTATGTGTATGTGTGTGTGTAGCGTCACAGCAGGCAGATTTTGAAGTTTTTCGTCTGGCATGTCTTTTAGTTGAACATGAGTGAGTAAAATGGATGGTAATATTTACTTAATAAACTTAGTACGAAAACGCCCAGTCCTTTGGAATAAGTCATGCAAAAAAGTAAGAGATTTAGAGGCACGGAATGCTGCATGGAAAGAAATAGCTGCTATAATTGGAATTGAAAGTATTGCAATTTCAGCTTTACAAAAACGTTCGTTAATTAATAATAATTACAGCTGATTGGGTCAGAACACGGTGGTACAATTTAAGAGAACGTTTTGTAAAAGAACTTAAATTATCTTATAATGAAAAGCAGAGTAAATTTAAATATTACGATGAATTGCTCTTTCTAGTAAAACAAGTTGAATTTCGAAGGAAGTCGAATGTTGAATTCACTACATTCCTTGAACAGCTGCCAAACAAAAGTAAAATTTCTTTTAATGCTGAATTTGATATCACCGAAGAAATGGTTGAACAAACAGAACCTTTAGATGAAGAGTGCATATTCAAAGAATTAAATAATAAAAACGGCTTTAAGTGCTCAACAGAGTTAATAGAAGCTGACTCTCGCTTTTCGCCAAGTAAGCATCAAGTTGAGCAAGCAGAACAAGCTGTTTCAGATGAGCAAGTACAATCTGAAAACGCCGAGTGCAACTTTTGTTTTCGAAAGGAAAGCGGGGGGAAATTATTAAACCATGATTCTGTTACGCAGGAGCATCGTTGTGAGGATGCAATTTTTGGAGAACTAGTCGCAGCTATTCTAAGGAAAATGAGCGAAAGTAAAAAGAAAAATGTCAAGAAGGAAATTATAAGTATATTATTCGAATAAATAAATGCAATATATAATAAAATTCTGGAAATTTACAACTAGCTCAACACGTAAAAAATTATGTTTGAGTTATTCACATCCCAAATCGATATATTCCATTTTTGGAAATTTCTGGATCCTAACAATAAAACACCTAATACGTGCTTAATTTTTGATTTCGGAAATGAATTATCTTAATAGTTTTACGTAAAACTAATATACCTTTAACACAGGTTATTTGAATTTCTACTTTAAAATGAGTTTTTAAATTAAACGCGTGTTATTACCAGAGTTTACTTTTTTCTTGTCTAGTTAATGGGTTTGGCAAATAAATCGTTCATTTATTGCCTCTTCTCCGTTGAGAAGACTAATCTGAAAAAATTGGAATTTGTATGATAGATTGATTCAAATTTATAATCAAAAAACAAATCGTATCGTGATTGCCGAGATATTAGAATTGAATGAACGTGATAGAAGTTAACTAAACTATTAATATTACCGAAATGGTTCGTTCTCCTCCAACAGCCAGCTCAAATAAGCTATTCCATAAACGGGCAACTCTTACTAAAAAAACAAGTTGGAGCAAAGATCATATACAGTGCCTTGCACATAATTAGAAACGCTCTAATCCCTAGTGCATTCTTGCCTGAATCTATTATTTCTTATTATTTTCTCTGCAGACTTTTGACTCTGAGTGTACTTCTCCTTCACATTTTTAAGAATCCATAAAATATTCTGCGAAATAACCGTTATGTTTTAGATTGTACGCTCAGTTGTGAAATACGTGCAAAGTAGCTCGTGCATATAATTAGAAACGCGTAGAATTTCTGAGTGCATAATTGTGCTTTTACAAGTTTAAGGCAGTTATTTGCATTGGTTTGTCTAATATTAATACTTTCTTGCTGTTACTATTTTCTTTTCTTAACCGTAGAATTTTATAAAATGGGGAAAGGTAAATCTTGCGACGAGAGAACACGAGCGCTTATTGTAGAAATGTACAAGAACGGCAAGCCGTAAAGTCACATAGCAACTATATTAAGTTGTTCCAAAAAGATGGGTTTTAATGCTGTGAGGTATTTCAAAAAATATTCAACGACGAAAAAAGTTAATCGGAAACCTAGACCTCGCATAACAACAACGAGGGAAGATAAATTAATCGTTCGTGAGAGTAAAAGGTTCCCCTTCAAGACAGCGAGGGAAATTCGAGTAGCGGTTTTTGGTGACAACGACAGCGGACCATCTCTGGATACGATTAAAAGACGATGCCGTGAAGCCGGACTTTCTGCCTGCGTTCCTCGAAAGAAACCTCTTTTGTCGGCAAAGAATATCGCCACTGGACTGTCAAGGAATGGAAAAACGAAAAAGAATTCGATCCCAGATATACTCTCCCGACTTTAAAATATGGAGGAGGTAACATTATGCTATGGGGTGCCATGTCATGGCGTGGTGTTGGGCCCCTTCATAAAATTGAAGATCGTATGGACAAATTTCAATACACCACAATATTAAGTGATGTAATGGTTCCATACGCGGACGAAAATTTACCCATAATTTGGATCTTTCAGCAGGGCAACGATCCAAAGCACACGGCGGCCTATACCAACAAATTCTTTAAAGTTAATTTTGTGACATTATTAGACTGGCCGTCGTGTAGTCCCGACCTTAATCCAATTGAGAACTTGTGGCAGATCGTAAAAGTGAAAGTTGGCTTGCTAAAAGTCACTAATATGAGAGATCTCTTCACTGCAACAAAAGCAGCTTGGGAATCTATTCCGGAAAGCGTGTATAAAAAGCTGTTAGAGTCTATGTCACGCAGATGCCAGGCTGTCATCGACAACCACGGTTTTGCAACTAAATATTGAATTTTGTGGCAATATACTTTGAAATAAATATGTATTCCTTATTAAACTTGATGCATTTCTAATTATATGCACGACATGTTTTAGATACTATTTATAATATAAGCTATAAGTCGTAGAGTTATCTGTATTCTCATGCGAATTTGGTGCTAACTCAAAGAATATGCCTAGCACGTGTACTTTTGGCAATACTTTCCATGCAGCTCACATGGAACTGATAATATCAGGATAGAAATGACTTATAATAACAGCGTTTCTTATTTTGTGCACGGCACTGTAAATATATGAGAATTCAGAAATTGACGTTCTAATTTTTAACCAAATCTGGCTATACACAAACAAATTAATCACTTTGATCTGAAGAATTTTAGCGCTGTACATAACAGTAGAGTTGATGGGAGAACGAAAGAAGGTTGTGTCATATATATTAAATCAAAATACAGTATTAATATTTTAAGAAAATCCAAAATATAATTAATTAAAAATATAGTGGGTGATAAGCAGACATTGAAAATTGCTATATTTTATCAAACACCAACTAAAAAAATAAGTAAATTCATTGAATATCTTGATGAGCTTTACTTATCTTGTAAAATCTAATACATTTCGCGTATAGTAACATAAATGTCCTTGAGATTTGTGAAAATACCAAGGCTTATTAAGATGTATTGTATTTATGGTTAAGAACTGCCACATACTTATTCCGAAAATACCCACAAGAGAAAGTGCTTTTAATGCAGCACTAATTGATCATCTGGTTGCCAACAAGTTTTTCAAGCAAGAAGCTTACATCAAAGTAGGGGATTGGCCGAAGTTAAGAAGAACTATTAAATGGATCAATGACACACAATATAAAGATATACTAGAAACTATCAATGTAAAAGGATACATAGCAAATAGCAAACATTTTGAATGAATATTTTGCTAAAATCAGGAAAAATATAGCAGATGAGTTAAATATTAGAACCCGGTTCGCTCGTGTGTAGCCTAGTGCACATATAAGCCAACGCACATCACTTTTTAAGTATATGCATGATATTAACATCGATCGAACATTGGATAACGAATTTATTTTATGATAGTTTTTATTATGGTCGCTAAAAATAATGAATTTTGGAACGAATCTGTAGACATTTATAATCAATATGATGAACTGTGGAATATAAGACGTAACAAATATAAAAATAAACAATTGAAGTTAACAGCCTGGTAAAAATTAGTGGATACATTTAAAGAAATAGACGAGAAAGCCACAATAGACACAGTGAAAAAAAGGGGTGAACGCTATGAGGGCTTCATATACATAGAAGGGAAGTTCAAAACGTCAAAAAAAGGGAAAAATCTGGTGCCGGAACCGACCAATACATGCCCACGCTCTGTTATTTTGAAAAATTGGGTTTTTTTGAGGGACCTTGAAGTCAATGTGGAAGGGGATTCATCAATAGATTTGGAAATTTCTGATTTCTGATGGAGAAACTAAGTAATTTTCTTATATCTCTTATAAGATTAAGTAAAAATTTATTACTGGATAACTTATCATTTTGAAAGTTAACTTCCGTAGATAGAGAAAGTGATATGATACTACTGATAATAAAAGAAAAGGGTAATTTATAGGTAGGTAAAGCCCTGTGGCGACGACACGACACAATTATTAGGGAAAATCCAAGAACTGTTTTGCCAACAATCAGGGTGCAGGGAAAAGAAATGATAGCAGAGGAAGGTAGACTAATACAAATAAAAGACATGTTTGTACGTGCGGATAAAAGCTATCATTTATTTTGAAGGAGAATTATAAAAGTATATACATATCACTGTTGTATAACAACGTCATGAAATTTTAAGAATATAGTTATAATATTAAAAGGGCAGTAATAAAAATTATGTAATTGTAGCAAAATATTTTTTGAATTCAAATAACACTAATTTCGGCGGTGTTGCCTTGGAACTGCACCAACAGTATTAAAATATGAGCAAAACTTGTTTCTTTATCCTTGGCAAGGGTTGTCGAGTTGCAGTGTTGAAATGTTTGCAGCAGTAATAACTGATTTCGCTCCATTCTGCAATATGCTTGTTGAGTTTCCCCTGTATTTATATTTTCGATATCGATATTTCCTTGAAGATATATTTTAGGATTTTGCTTCAAAAAGTTATGAAGATAGCAACTAGCTAGAACAAGGACAGTACATTTTTCCGGGCATAAATTTATTGAATTTAACAAAAATCTAAACCTGCAAAATATAATTCCGAAAGCATCTTCTATAATTCGAAAAACGATAGTTATATATATTTGTGGCTGTAGAGTTTCATTAAATTGTTTAACAATGCGAATGCATCATCTCCCACAAAAAAAAAGGCACTTCTTCTTCTGAAGATGGCAGATTGTGGGATGTTCAAATTTCCTTCGTTTATCATAAAATTTACTATTGGCGAAAGCTCCTCCACCCTCCCATTCGCTCCAATTTCAAACATAATATTTTCATAATTAGCATTAACTATTGCTAGAAGAACAACGCTAAAAATCTTTTTATAATTAAAATAATATAATTCGGAATTAGCTGGCTTCTTTATTTAAACATGTTTGCCATCTATGGCATCAATGCAGTTGAGAAAATTCCAAACTTTTCCACATATATATGCGCTATAAATTTCCATTCCTCACTAGTTTTAGGTGTCTGAAAAAGAAAAATAAAAAAAATAAAGAATTAAGGAAAATATGTAGTATTAATCAACAATTTTTTTAGTTAATTGATATATCCTGCCTAAAAAGCAGAGAAAAAATCCTAACGACGAGAGAAATTTATTCCTATGAAAAACAGTCGAGCATTTTGGCGATCTAAGGTCTACCAACACCACCTCTAGAGGTAGCGATGATGCAAATGTGTTTGCGCATTCTTGGGCAGCAAGGTATAAAAGACTCTAAGCAGATTAACAAATCTTCGCAAAAAAGGCAATTGAAGACTAAAATGTCATACAAGGAATGTTGGGAAATTTAATATTAAATTCCAACCGTCAATGGAACAAAATATTCCCATAATTAGAAGTTCGACGCCTTGCACATCGTCTGATATATTCTCATCAGCATCTGCCTACCTGCAACCTGTGCCTTATAATTTCTGATTTAGATCTCACCAGTCTTCAAAATTGAGGGTAATACATGTGCATCCGCCACGCCATCTTCATCTGATTCAGTCTCTATCGCTTCGGTGCCAATCTTCCAAAATAGAAAATGGAAAAAGGTATAAAAATAATACCAAGTAAGGTATTAAATATACTTTCAGAGGATGTTTATCTCACTACAGGTGACAAAATGTATCAGAATATATCTGATCTATACAGGACACCGAATTAAAGTAATTTTAAGTTGTATTTATATCATATATCTATTATATAATACATAAATATTAAAAGTTAAATTGTGTACTTACCTTAAAATATCCTTGTAAACACTTAATAATCGCTTAGCAAGTTTCAATGATTATTCCTCCTAGGCTTTGCGGTGAAATTGCTGTTAACAAATTCAAATCTTCATAACTTTGTCCTGAATTTTTTGTCGGTCGGCTATAGTTTCCGAAATATTCAACTTTTAATCTTTGCGATTTTAGACCAAACGGAAGGTTGCTGCAAAATTTTATTTGAATCGGCCCATTTCCCCTATTCCAAAATTAAGCCTTTAATTCTTTCAATAAGGTAGTATGGGAATAATTTGCACGTTTTATTAACCAGTCTTTTGCCAACACGTTTCTTTTCCTCTTGTTCTTTTTATTAGTACGCATATCAATTATCACTAAACATAGCACGAATTCTAGCTCACTTCTCTACATGTTACTTACTCGGCGTCTGCACAGCAAACGAGGTTCTAGGGCCAAGTGTCAAAAATCATGAAATACAAGATGTGACACTAGCGACGTATTTCCTTATCTTTTTCCACCTTGGTCCCCTTAGTCCACCGACCTTGCAGATTTTGTTAAAAGTGGATAGTAATAAAGGGCTCACGCGTGAGAGAAAGACAAAAATTTAGGGGAAGGCGGAACGAAAATTGAAATCACTAGTCCGCCTTTAAAAAAGCACAGTAAAAAAATATAAACATCCCGTATCCGTATATATGCTTTGAGTGTGCT
Organism: Philonicus albiceps; assembly: GCA_963969385.1. Lineage (NCBI taxonomy): Eukaryota > Metazoa > Arthropoda > Insecta > Diptera > Asilidae > Philonicus > Philonicus albiceps. The sequence continues at coordinate 26,857,100 of OZ017772.1, read as the reverse complement.
ACCTGCCTCTTCCCCATTCTCGATTGAGAATTTCCTTATGCTTGAACATTGTGCGGGGACGGCACTCACACCATGCATGCAGAGGTACACAGCGTGCCTGAAACTTTGGCCCGCCTTTAAAAATGCGTGGTAAAAAAACGCTGTACATTATTGCCTACACTGTAATTGCTGTAGATGAGAATATTTGACTGCCTATTCTTATCGCTTTCGTAATTATTGGAATTTAGATAAGGCATCGGAAGCAGTAGTTTTTTGCTGCTTTATGGGAAAATTTTTCCCATGCAGTTTTAAAAATTGCATATGGGTTAGAGCTTTAGGCTTGTATAGAGAGTGTCACATCTTGCTACTTCGATCATCTTTGGAAAAGAGCTCACAGAGCATATACATATAACGATGCGGGTTTGGATTTTGCACTGCATTTTTAACGGTACGATAAAGTCTCTAACATTGTATGTGGTTGTGGCTGACGAATCGTACCGGGTGCTATTAATATTTTTTTTGGAGACATTTTACAATTTGAGAAATTAATTCTTAAATAAAACGCATGTCTCTCGCTATGGCCTTAATTATTAAAATTTAATTTGTTTTAATAACATTTGGGTAAGTAATGTGAGAAGTAAAAGTAGAGAATTTGCAAAATATAAAACGCCATCCTATAGAATTGTTTCAATTCTCGTTTCGTCTCTCCCCAAATTGTTGTCTTTTTCTTACACATATGCTCTATATTACTATCTACTTTTAACAAAATCTGGTAGGTCGGTTAAACCTATTTATCTCGAAAATAAAATATAACGAAGTGATACACGTTCGTAATTTATAAATAAATTCAAATAATGTACTATTTATTACCTACAGAAGTTAAAATATCAGTTTTTTAGGGGTAAAATTAATGTTGTGTGTTGATAATTCTAGGCGAAAAGAACAGAACAAAGAAGCTAAATTCTACTTTCCTGAACTACTCTAGCACTCTCGGGGACGTAGCCCTTATGGTGCCTTATTTACTCTTACAATCAGTTCACCTAGTCATAAGTTTTTTTCTAACCTTTTTTTTTTTTTTTGTTTTGGTAATTCAATATTAGTCTATTAGTCTAGTCAGCTATCATACATTCTAAATATAAAATTAATGTAAATCTCAAAATTGTAATCCTACCAAATTTCAGTTTTAGTTTATATACTATATTTATTATTACCATTGTTTTCTTTGCCATACCTATTGATATTATGTTCTTCCGAGCAAAACTAGCTATTTACAAATAAAGCTGTATTTATTTCGTGGATAAGCAAGATGGGGGTAAAGATTACCTATAAGATGTGACAACCTCTATACAAGCACTATGTATGCATGGCGTTAGTGCCGTACCCGCGCAATGTTTAGATATAGGAAATTCTGAATCGAGAATGAGGAATAGGCAGGCAGCGCTATTTATATTTTGTCACTGTGCATTGCTCTGGATGACGAAACGTGGTTTCAATTTTAGTTCCGCCTCCCCCTAAATTTCTGCCTTTCTCAGTCCTTTATTACCATCTAGTTTTAGCAAAATCTACAAAGTCGGTGAGCTAACATCACCAAGATCGAAAAAAGATAAAGAAAAACGTCACAAGTATCACATCTTGTATTAGATGATCTTTGACTACACCTATGGCTCTTTTCAGTTAGCATCCTCCCTCCAGCTATAGAGGACGGCTAGGTGTTGATCTCATGGCTCCGAGGACAGTTCTAAGCGCTTTGTTCATTCTGACTGGGATTTATGTCAAGTTAACCAGGATAAGCTTAACCTCCTCCTAAGTAATTCTAACATTCTCTCTATACTTTAACCCTTTCACCCCTACTGGGGCAATATGTCCCACCGCGTTTCAAAGAAGTGTACAACTTATTTTATTTAACAAAATATCTATTTGAGTCCCAATGAAAGTCTTGAACCTTGCCTATTGACAACGATGGAAGAAACCGTTATTCTGTGGCGACTTCTCGCAGCAAAGTTCACAAACCAGAGGCTAAAAAAACTGAATAGGATTAAATGAGCAAATCGAGCTCTTACCGATGCGTATGAAATTGTTCTTATCTTAGGAGCGTCTTTGGTAATGAACTACAACCACGTACCATCACTTGCTGATTACTGAAACAGAAATATATCAATGGGCAATGAAATGATAAAAAGAAGCATTTCTCGTAATCTACTGATATCCAAGCTATATTTCAACGATTGCGACAAAACCAGTGATGCTCCTAAGGATTACTACATATCAGAAGTTGTTGCCTGTATGAAGAAAACATTTTCAGCAGCGCGTAGCTAAATTACCGCGCAATCCATGGCGAAATTCAAGGATCGATCCAGCTTAAAGCAATACATGCCATTGAAGTCAATCAAATGTGGAGTTAAATTATGGTTGCGTTGTGATGCCAAAACATTACACATACGATTTCAACATCTACCTACCAACCTACCAACCTACCTGTGAAATTTTATTGCTCCTGACCTCAAGGATCCTTTTTTATTGCCGTGTTTTTTTATAAGTAGTAATTTTTCTTAGGAAATTTTATACGCGCTACCTGAAAAATCATTATTTTTTTAAAGCCTATCATAGAGAACTTTTGTGCTTCTTCATTATGGCTTCGAATAGGATACAAACAAGGATTCAAATCCAAACTCTTGGCGAAATAGGAAAATCCGTTTCCGAAATATCAACAACACTATGCGTGGACAGGAAGACCGTACAATTATGGCTAGAAAGGAGGAAAAGCGATATACAGGACAAAAGACGTTCCGATATACCTACAACAAAAATAAAAATAACGAAGATGGTGGAAAATAAGACAGGCATTGGAACAAGGATAGCGACCAAAAGGATAAATCAATCCGAAAATTACCAACAACGGCGAAAGACAACGTCTCGATCAACGGTACATTAAATCGACAAATTGGGGAAGAAATGCCTACGTGAGACGAGTAAAGCCGCTTCTTACTGTAAAGAATGTTATAGATAGACTTAACTTCTGTAGAAAGTTGCAAAGCGAAGGTTTCTGTGAAGATAGTGCCGTAGATGGATCCTACTACCGGAACAGCATTTTACCAGCTTACGCAGCATGACAAGATGACAGAAGACAGTTTTCAGATACAAATTTGGTAATTCTTATGCAGGATGGGGCACGAGCGCAACAAAGTCAACATTGACACTGGCAAAATCGATGTTTTCAACTGTTTGGGAAGATTGGCCTGGAAACTCTCCTGACCTTAACCCAATCGAACATGTTTGGGCTAGACTTCAAGAGAGTGTATTTAGACATCCGATGTCGAAGAATAGACGACAATTAATTGCAAGAGTACAGCAAGAATGGAGCAGCTATACCGAGGGCGAATTAGAAAATTTATGTGATAGTTTTGCACGATGTATTTTAGAATGTATAGATAATAACGGTACACATACGCATTATTAGTAGTAAGAATAATAATCTGTATTATGTTAGCATCACAAATAAATTTCTAATTTCTGTTTCTTGGTTTGCTTTTTATAACAAAAAGTAGTAAGGACACATCCGCTAACCAAATCGGTACTCTTAGAGAACAAGTTCTTCTCAACTTATAACCTCTTATTAATTTTATCGTCTCATTGGCCAAAATGATGATAGTTGAGGAAATAAAAAACAAGAAATTAACAACTCGTCGGTCAGATAGTAGACCGCCCAAGCGTCAACGATCAGACCGATTAAATATTGGTGAACATTTATCAGTTAAACATCCTTCCCGACGTCGATGTGTACGTTGCACTTCACAAAAGAGAGAGAGACGGACCAAATACGTATGCTCTGGATGCAATAACGCCTTATGCTACAAATGTTTTGCCAGCTTTTACAAATAAATAATTTTGAAATAAATAAACACTTACTATATCATTTTTTTTTCTGAAAAATTTTGGTTTATTTCGTTAGCCTAAAAACTGCTTATTGGGACCTTATTGTCCCATCGTAAATCTTTATTGAGATTATTTGTTCCAGGATAATGGTAAGGACCAAGGACTCAAGGACTCTCATGTACAACAAATCTTTTTCTTTCATTCATATTTGCATATCATTCACAAATATTTCTTCAGCTTGAGCTGGATTTAAAAAAAAAAAAGCTCCGTAGTGAAAGGGTTAAGCCTCTCTAAATCTTTAAACAAGAGAGTTGCTCTCTTTTACTCTAAGCTATTTAAAAGCATTTCCCAATGTGTCCCCCTTGAATCTGTAAAGAATCGTTTCTCTTCACCGCCTTGCTGTGATAGAGTTCTTCGCTCCATACTTAATAAGAGGAAGAAACTACCTACCTACCTTATCTCAAGGTCCGACTCTGACTACTCCTCGTATCTTCATATCTCTTTCTTATTTTCTGCTCTTTGCGAACTCCTTTACAATGGCCATCCGCATACAGTCTAAATTAATCTACGAGCCCTAACAATAACCCTCCTGCCTTAAACTTGATCATTAGTCCTATTCGAACCCTACAGTCATCGTCAACCCTTTTACGGATTTCTTCGGTCAATCCTTTAGTGCGCCCGACTCCGTCCCTGATTTTAATTACTTTTCCTTCATGAAAAACTGCCCCTAAACTTCCCTCGTCACTATTGACATTGATCCCTCTCTTGTTGCTAATAAAATCTGATAAGTGATGAGTTTGATCCCGGCCCTGATCGGATACCTGTGGTCGTTTTAAAGAAATGTGCTGTCAATTTAACTGAAATACTTACTTACCCCTGTCTACCAACTTGTCAACCCTCGCCTAAAATTGATTTGTTAAGGCGCTGAACCCTTGTCTTAACTGTCTCCACAGTACGTCCCTTAACACTAGCACCCGCAATGTTAGATCTTTCTTCACCTTTCGCATCGATAGTCATTGCACTAACTACGGTCATTTCGAACCTTTTACTAGAATCTATTATAGCTTGAACTAAGCGAAATAAATAAGTAGATGGCGTTAGAGTAGTCGGGTAAGCAATAGTTTTTAACGCCTTTTAGCATAGTGCTCCGCTGCTTTTCGTTAGGATTCCTCTTGCCGGTTTGCTAATTTGTCGGTCTTGTTGGCTATCATTGTGCAATTTGGTCCATCTAAGATCCCAAGAATTTTCATATTGTTGCTGTTCGGTATTTCCAAGTCTCCGACTCTTAACACGTCTGGAGGGGATTGTCTTTTGCGTGAAAAGATCATAGCCTCGGCCTTATCCATGGGGATGATACCGCCAGTCTCGAATTTTCATATGGAAATGGTGGTAGCCTGCTTGCGTAGTTCGTCCGTCAATAAAATTTATTTATATATATTAAATTTAATACGCTATTTTGTTCAATAAAAAAATAACAAATATTAGGTAAAATAGTAATAAGCACACTTTTTATACAGTATTATTACAAAACAAGATTCTTAAATACTTCTATTTCCCAATGCCTCCATGAGAATAATGATTTAGGTTATTTAAAAAAGTATTGTGCAGACCAAAATAACCATTATTACATTCCATCTTCATTCTGGTAAAAATCTTGATTTCGTCTTTTAATTTTTTTCAAAAATGGTTTTCTTAAACCTGACATTTCGCAGCTGATCTCTTCTGTTGAATCGTGAACAGGTTTCTCCTCATTTGTAACGAATTCCTCGTTTTCTTCCAGAAACATTTCGTCTGGATTTTTTACATCACACTTGGGCTTTGGAAGAATAGTCATTAACGATTTTCGTTTCAAAGGACTAGAATGGCTCAAATTCAAACTCTCACTCGATTGATCTCCACTTAAAACAAACACATCGGATTTATTGCTTTCGAATGTAGTAGAATGACTTAATTCATGACCGCATAGCATCATAGCAATACTAAGCGGATCATCGATCCCAAGAATATCACAAAAATTCGATGTTTGGGGGTTAATTTGTGATTTTGGCTGCTGCGGCTTCCTTTTTACTTCAAGTGGGTTATAAGGTTCTACAGTTTTTAAGAAATTGTCTGGTATTCTTAAGTCGTAGTTAAATTTTGCTTGAACGAATTCCTTTTCTTCATCTGTTGGTGTAAAATTAAACCTAGTATAGCTACCTGTTCCAGGCATATAGTTAGTTGTACTTTTGGCATTTATTAGATGATTAGTTAAAAAAAGAATGGTGATCCATTCCAAGTCGTATCCCATCTTAATTTCTGCATCTGAATTTTTCGATTCAATTTCCAAGATTTGCAAAAACCTCCTTTTTGGTAAACATTTATCTAACGCCAAAAATTTGGTTACCCTGCTTGAGTCTTGATGTGGAACTAAAGCAGCGAATTTACAGTGCATATGAGCAGCAAACCAAAATGATGGTTTTAGGGTCTTTAGCAAATCTTCGCAAGGTGGACTTCCAAGTTTATTACAATTGATTTCATCCCTAATATTTGCATATACGTCAAAAAATGCATCATAATTTAGGATTCAAACTTACCTAAAATGCGGTTTGAATCTCACAAGTTGCCTCATATTTCCATAATTGTAAATTCCGCGGGGCCAATCGTGCGAAAGAAATATATCTACTACGCCACTAAGTTGTTTAAGCCTAAAAACTTCTAATTCCCTTACGTGATAAACACTCTTTTTTGACGCCTCGCTATAAGGTGAAAACTCGTGCCTTCCGCGGAGGTAATCGTGTCCTTTATAAATCCCGGAAATGCCGCCAATTCGAAGTCCATTTACCGTGATTACACCTGCATAACCCAGATAGTAAATTTTTGGAGCCACCCAACCACCGTATGGTAACTCCTGTAAATAATTAGAAGCCTCGTGGTTCCCTCCAACAAATATAGTTAGAAGAGGAGCTTCTTTTTCACCGCTGTAGTATCTTTAACAAAAAAAAATAAATATTTTAGTATTAAGGAGATATTTAGCGCCTTATTTGTAAATTTTGTATTTATGTTATTGAGGCTTGATATTGTACATTCATGTCTTACTTGTAAAAAGTGCAAATATTCTGATATTTCGGAGGAACAGCCATCGTTTGTAAATCGTCTAGATTCCTTGTAGCTTGAAAATCCCCGCAACATATCAACAAGTCAATTTTATAACTTTCTTGCTTTTCAATGTTTTCAATAATTTCGTAAATCTTCTCTAATTCCCCATGGGCGCATCCTTCTATAGCAATCCGCATACTTTGTCAACTATTGAATGACAATAAACCGATAATAATTCCAAGAGCAATCAAAAATCGGTGCAGTAATCAAGTAATTGTATTTGTTTTTTATTTTATTAAGTCTTTATATTATACGTTGATTTCATTACACAACTTAAGCTTGTCTTTTTATTTTTGCTTGCTACAAAATTGACCGGCCTAAACAGAAACGACAACCTAATGGTGGACAGTGAAATGTCTGTCACTTATAATATTATTTACTCATATACATTCATTGATAGGTACGTTTGTTTACGGTGCATACATTTGTTTTTTTAGTGTAGGAACCCATTCGCCGAAGTGTGTATGTCAGCTTAACCTAACACAGGAAACAATCAGAGCACAGAACGGGATTACAAATAAGGAGATGTGCTGCCAGAATGCCCAGAGAAATATTTATGTACATGCCTACAAAATACAGTCGGTTGTAACATAACGAAAGAGGCTCCAATGCCCATATAAGCTGTGAAAATATAATATACAAAATTTATATTTACATTATTCGTAAGTCCCAGTAGGGGACCTTAGAGTAGCTTAAGGCAAAGATCATGAATTACTAGATGTGACACTCGTGACGTAGTCCCTTATCTTTTTTCGACCTTGGTCCCGTTAGCCCACCGGCCTTGCAGATTTTGCTAAAAGTGGATAGTAATAAAGGGCTTACGCATGAGAGAAAGATAAAAATTTAGGGGGAGGCGGAACGAAAATTAAAATCACGTTTCACCACCCAGAGCAACGCACACGTTCGAATACGTTTGGCTCGCCTTTAAAAATGTACAGTGAAAAAATGTAAGCAGCCCGCATCCGTATATATGCTCTGAGTGTGCTACCTGCCTGTTCCCCATTGTCAATTCAGGATTTCCCTATGCTGGAACATTGCCTGGGGACGGCACTAACACCATGCATGCAGAGGCACACAGCGAGCCTGACAGATTGGCCCGCCTTTAAAAATGCGTGATAAAAAAACGCTGCATTTTGTTACCTACACTGTAAGTGCTGTAGATGAGAATTTTTGGCTGCCTATTCTTATCTCTTTCGTTCTTATTGGAATTTAGATAAGGCATAAGAAGCAGTAGTTCTTTGCTGCTTTCTCTAATGGGAAAATTTTCCCCAGGCAGTTTTAGAACTTGCATATGGGTTAGAGCTTTAAGCTTGTATAGAGAGTGTCCCATCTAGTATTTCATGATCTTTGGCTTAAGGCACTCGTGCAATCACAAACTTAAAATTTTTCATTTTTACTTTTAAACATCCTAAATTTTTCTTACTAACTTATATACAGAGGATCCTTATATACTATTACCCGTGGGCAGCGGTTCACAAAAGCCTTGTAATTCATTTAGCTATTGAGCATTTAACATCAATCATATGTTAGTATTTACATTGAAAATTTAGAATTTGAATTTTTAAGATTACTGAACCTATTAGAAATTAAAAATTACTGAGTCCAGACCAGTCGACAGTTTAGATTTCTCTCTGACAAACTGATCATCTTCTATAATTCTAGAAATTGACTAGGTTGACTAGGCTAAAGAAATATAGTTTCCAATTCGTCATGATTTTCCAGACAATTGCCCGAACCTGACCGGAACAGAGTTATGAGTGAAAGACAGGTATATATGAGCCGTTCAGTGCACACATCGATTAATTCCTCTTTTTGAAAAAACTTAAATTTAAGTGTCAAAGCACTTGGTATAGTCATAACTTTTTATATTTATAATAACTATTCTGATTAATAAAGATTAACACCATTAAACGGCAATTGTTTTTTTGCCATTGAATAATAAGTAATTTATTTCAGAAGCCATTTCAATTAACTCCATACTCTGTAAATCGTTTCAATAACGCAATTCAAATGTACTAGCAAACGTTGAATGATAAAGGTAAATTTTTTGTGCAACACAAATGCACTGGCAAGCGGTGAATGATAAAGGTAAATTGTTTGGCCTTTTCAACATTACTCCCAGATCGTATTTGGGTTTGAATTATTATAAAAAATTATTTCAATTTGTCAGATTTTGCCATTATTGAGTCATATGCGAAAAAAAATCAAAACACTTCACTTCACCAGATGATTAGTACAATATAATCAAAAGATGTAAAAAGAAAGCGCCATTTTATCTAATCCAAATGACCCACCAAGATTTTTTTTCAACAAAACCTTTAAAACAATCAATCATCATCAATCACAAAAAAGTAACCGTTACAGGGTTTCCAGTAAATTGGCTTAAAATACGCTGGATAAAGTTAGAAAGGCCCAAACCCCATTTCATACAATTTAAATGTGACTACAATGAAAATTCAGAATTTAATGCCATTAATATAAGGAAATCTGTAGCAGGTAGACCGCAAAGTTTGAAAAATGTAGAGGTAGAACTGTGACAAGGGAAAAAAGGAGAGACATGATGGACCTGTTGAAATTCATGATTACTATAAAAACTTGACAACAAATCGAAATGACGAGTCCTCACATACAGCTGATGAAGAAAACATTATTTATATTGCTGATGAATTAATCACAAATAATATATTATAACAGAACTGTCAACATTCATTTTTATGGAAAATCTGTAATAAAAATATATAATAACTAACTTTTTCTGTAATAAAATACTTAAAAATTTAAAGGCTGAATTTAACTTTATTACCTTTTTCAGTTGCCAAATCGATTAACTCCACCAGTAACATAAAAATTGTAACATTACTGACGATTATTTTTTGACTATTCTTTCTTATTAATTATATATACCGTTAGAAGAAAGATTTATTTATGCATTCTACAATATATATTTAAATTTATATTATAAAGGGAATTTTAAAAAACAATGTACATTATGTCATTGCATTTTTCAACTTTTGGTTTTATGTAGTTTATCAATTTGTACACTGAACGTCTCATATATAAAATGGACCGTTCATGTACACGATTTCGTATAGACGCGGACAGTATGATTTTTGTTCCCTCTCTTTCGCTGTCAGGCAGTGACATCTCGTAGAATGACGTCAAATGAACATTCTATAATATCAGAGATATTTCAGAGCGCTGAGTTGCCGTTACAGAAATTCTCTGGAGAACTATCAAATGACCAAAAATATCTGTAATGCGAGTTAATTTATGACAATGTTCTCGTGTGACACAGCCTATTTATTTATTAATTAATTGATTTATCGAACTCAGGACTTTCAGGGAAGTTACATTAATATTAAAATGAGTTTTAAGGCTGATTTTGTTTACTTTAAGTTTTTAGAATTTCTTTTTGTTGAAGAAGGGGATTTTGGATGGATACAACCATCAAGGAGACTACATGGCTCAGTGTAATAAACGCACGCTAATTCGAGGTATTGATCTCCATCTACCACTTTCACAGGACGTGCTATTTTCGCAATATTCTTTAGATTTTACAGGTGAAATTCCACATAAAATACGGTCTGTTTGCGTATTTTATATACCTTCTGATTCCAAGTTAAAGTTTTTAAATTCTCCCAGAAATCAGTTTAAAGTAATTAATTTTCGACCGTAATATTTAGTATATTCTATAAAAACATTAATTTCTGATTTTACGTGGATATTTATATAAATAAAATCTCATTTTATTTTGTAGAATTAAGGAGCATAATATAAAATAAAAGATTTACCCAATTTGCTTAACTTTATTCCTGAGAGTTGGCGAAATAATGATGCATTAACGGCTTTGAATGTTTAAGGTAAAGGGAAGTAGTGTATTGATTGTATCTGAAAAATAATTATGAGTGATATTGGTCGGAATTCTTTAAATTTAGTTGCCTTATGCTAAATACTCATATTAATGAAATACCATTTTAAGAAATCCTTAAGCCTTCCAACTACGATAAGGTTTCACTCGCTGGAAGGAACTCAAAAAGGAAAAAAATATCTATATATATTTAAAATAAAAAAAAATATTTTTGCATACCTTGGGACTATGGTCAGTCCCAAGATATTGTACCAACTTTCTCTATGAATCCTTTTGGTGGGGAATTTGTTAATTTAAAATATTAAATTTTAAAATATGAAAAATTGTTTTCTTTGCTTTCAGTTAAGTGAATAACCAATTCCTGGAAGCTTTTAAATTTGGCGGTTTAATTACACAAATTTGGTGCGCTGTCATCCTAGATTTAAAAGCTCTCTTTTACATCGAATTTTATTAAATAAAACACAATAATTGTTGAATCAATCACATTTATTAATAATATGTATGTGCATACATGAAATATATATATTTATGCCTGTGATCTCAGGCAGTAGGTTGTCAAATTGCCAGACGCTTGTGACAGGAGATTGAGCGCTTCATCTTATATTTATATCAGTGGCTGGAGTCCAATTAATTAGGGTTTTGTGGCGGACATGCTTTAAGTTTTTTTTTAAGATGGTGAGATTACATATTTTATAGAAAGCTCTATTAAATGCAATTGATATTAGGAAATCGGGAATCCGGAAGATGATGTGGAGTTGGAAGCACAACTTTATGGGCAAATACAACATGAGTCCACTTCAATATCAACTAAGCCAAGCGCAGTATACACAGAACAGCTTTTCCCGAAAGCAAGATATTGGAGGCAAGGTGAATCATACAAGGGAAATAAAAACATCAATCCCTTTGCTGGGAAATCCTGCGTAAAGAGTGGTAAATTCGCAAAAGTGGAAGTGAGTACAAAAACAGAATTGCAACCATTTAAACCGTACAGTCCCCTATTGTTGAAGTCTATTGATAATCCTGAAATTGCGGAAGCAAAAAGGGTTTATGCTGTCAAAAAATTTAAAAGTATGAATGAGGGATTATTGGCCAGACCATTAAATATTGTTAAAAATATTCAACCTTCTAACAGAAACATGGCTAAACTTACGAAAGTTATAAAATATCAACTCAAGAAGTTAAAGGCATCTCAATCAAAACGAATGAATTATAATATTGAAACAATTACACTACCTTCTTCAGAAGAGGAGAATGAGGTTGTTGAGATTCCATTACCTGCTCCGCCTACTGTCACAATTGATAGTTCTGAAGAATCAGATAGTGTTGTTAGTCCCTTTTTACAACCTCACCTTAAACATAAAGTTTCTGAAAAATGTGCTTCCCGTTGTGTTAGCCCAAGCTCAGTAATATCTGATGATTTCATCGGTCACATTGATCGCTCCCGAATTTTAGAGCAAAAAGATGCTGCGGATGACGAAGATCTCATATATCTCCAGGAAAGTCTTGGAAAATTCCTATATAAAAGAAAACCTAATGCAAATTGTCCAATTTTACGCGATAATACCCAAGAGGGTGTTTTTGGGGCATCTAAAAAATGCATCAATATTGAAAAACCCGACTATAATGTTCCGCACCCAGATTTCCGCGCAACAGATGTTTACGAAAGTGAAAGTTCTGAAGTGCTGGATTTTGATCAGGAAGCAGTATGTTTATATACCAAAAACTCTTTAGACCTCGATTCGCAAGTTGAGGCAACTAATAGAGCTAAAAAGCTTACAAAAAGGCGAACATCTAACAGAGTACGGGAATCAAATTTAAAGAACTCCTCTGATACTGAAGACGAATATGTTAATGAGGCGGGGGTGCAATATATCTCCCGGGGGGAAGCTGTTGAAGCATGTAAAACTAATGTAAATAGAAACCATGACCAAATATCTGACGATGGGCACAGTTCAGATAATGAGTTTATATCCTTGCTTAGAACTGTTTCGCAGCCAATTACGAAGAGGAGAATTTCTAATGAGAGTGATAAATTAACTTTCAATAATAAAGAAGAAATTTCCGCTAGAAAAATAGCTGAGGAAGTCTTAAGAAAAGGTATACCTTCTCCAAATACATCTGCAGACAAAACAACCGAGGATGCTATTCCGGACAATTCTGAGGATATTGATAAACTTTTCGATAGCATTGACAAAATTCACACAACTGTTGAGTCAGTTAATAATACTGAAGAGCCCGAGCCAATTGAAGAATGTGAATATGTCGGAGAAGAAACAAATTTATGTTTGAGTGATGCTATCAAACAAATCTCTATGAAAAGTATCGAAAGTAATGAAAATAGTGATTTACATATTATTTTTACTCATGGAAAAAATGTAGGCTGGAGCGAGGAAATGATACGCTTTTACAGTTGGTCGTGGGGTCAAGAAAAATTCAATGTAAGGAACATCCGTAAAATGATGAATGGTAAATATTAGTGAATAAAAATTATATTATTTACTACAATTTTGCTTTTCTAGTATCTTCAAATTGGTTTATTTGCGCTCAAGATAAATTCCCAAGATTGAAAACCTATAGGAACTTGAAGTGTCACAATTGTTGTGAATTTGGTCATATCCGTGCCAAATGCCCTCATCCAAGGAAAGAACTCGTTTGCTACATGTGCGGTGAAAAGGGTCACATGGAGCCAAGATGTCCTAATACAATATGTTTAAGGGTGGGTATTATTTTTCGATATAATTTGCAAAATTATCCTCGCAAGGTGAAGAAAACTTCTTAGTGTGTATAAGTTCCTTATCCTTTGCATTGTAGTTCCAAATGCGAAAAAGAGACATTCCCATTCATAACTTTACATGTTGCGGTTGAAATTGTCCCTGGGGTTCTCCAGATACATTGTTAACCATTTCAGCCTATTAATTTTGTTATTACAGATCATACTACTCTACTTCTTGACCCAGTGCGTCTTAAAGTTCTGCGGACCGTCTCGGCCAAAATATTAATTTGCTTATCTCTGCCTAGGGAACGTTGAATTTCAGTGGCAGTTTGAAATATTAGATGCCGTAAATCGAGGAACATTTTCTGTTCTTGCGTCGAAGACAGTTTTCTTTGACCTTGGTTTTGTCACCCATATTTGTGTGACGGCTAATAGCTGAATGTATTTGGCAAAACGTTTGGGCGACGAAGGTGTTAATCAGGCAGATTATCTAGGCTTGCTTCAAATATTGTGCGATAAATCTGTTCCAGTTTGTGTGATCAATTTCGGTCAAATGACCACCACGGCTGACTTGGCAGTAGCCCATTCGGTCCACCCAATTTTTGAGTACATTTTCAATTGTTTTGGGCCTTATGTCTGCAATAGCAGCTTGAATTCCTACTTGAGGTCTTGAATTATTTCTGGTTTGTTGGCGTAACATTTATCTTTCACCGCTCCCCAAAGATAATACTCCAACGGCGTCAAATCGCAGCTTCTTGCCGGCCAAATCACATCACCATTTTTGCTGATTATGCGATTTCCGAAGATAGTGTGCAAGAGATCGATTGTGGCGTTCGCTGTATGGCACGTAGCGTCGTCCTGTTGAGACCAAATATCGTCCAAGTCCTCGACTTCAATTTCCCCGAACAACCAATCGGTCAACATTGCGCGGTAGCGCTCGCCATTGACGGTTAAGGCGGCTCCGTCTTCATTTTCGAAGAAAAATGGGTTGATAATACTGCCGGACCAAAATCCGCACCAAACAGTCACTCGTTGTGGGTGCATTAGCTTTTTCACGATGACGTGCGGGTTTTCTGTGCCCCAGGTGCGACAGTTTTGCTTATTATAGTAACATAACCACAGAGGAGGAAATGAGTTTCGTCCGAACAGATGATTTTTCGGTAAAATTCGCCATCTTCGGCCAAACGATCCGCCCAATTTCGTAGACGGTTCAGATGGTCAACCGGCTTTAGCTGCTGTACCAATTGAACTTTATATGGTTTCACGGCAAGGTCTTTACGCAAAATTCGCATCAAAGAAGTGCGTGCAATGTCGAACTGTTGAGAACGATGACGAGTTGATGTGGATGGTTTGGGGTTTTTTTTTTTTTTTTTTTTTTTTTTTTGTCAAAATTTTTTTTTTTCAAATTTCTCACAGTTTGAGTAGAAGACTCACCACTTTGGAAATAAGTTTTTAATATTTCCCAACTTTCTTTAAGCGAATACCGTCCCATTTCATAAATGTCAAACCTTAAACTAAATTTCTGTTAAGTCGAGAATGAGATATATTCAACTAAACTTTAAATTACCGGTACTTCAAGTTCCAAATACTAGATGGACCACCCTGTTTTTAACTCTGCGCTGTAATTAGGGACATTTGTGAGACACATCTTGTGACTGTAATGCCAGAATATAAAATTTATAAAAAGGTATAAGTATCAAAAAACTTTAGCCATAAATCATTGTGATCTCTGATTAGTTATAACTATAGAATTGGGGTGTGAAACTATTAACATTATATTATATAATAGTCAAAAGTTCATATAACAATTTTTTAAAATAAAAAAACTATACTTTAAGATTTTTAATTGAATTTAGCTGCAATTGATCTTTTTCTTTAGCTAAAGTTCACTCGTTCAAGTTACTCACAAAATTGACCACGTAAAATATTTACAAGAATCAAAACAATTATTGAGAATGGTTTGTATAAAAAAAAAAAATATATACTCTACTGTTAGATGCGCTTTGATAAATAGTTAGGTTTAACTTATCGACCTTTATTCTTATTATACTTATTGTACTTTGTCGGTCACCCTTAGATTTTATTGTTGCTATTCTTGTAGGAATTGCTCGTACAAGCTTAAGGTACTCTTCAGGAGAAATTTCGTTCCATTCTTGCTGTGTTTTAGTCCTGTTTTTGATGTGATGCCGTGCTGCCGTATCTTACGCTTCAGTATGCACCAAAGGTGCTCAATTGTATTGAGATCTGGTGACTATGCAGGCCACTCCAAAAGCTCAACATTGTTTTCTTCTGAATATCGCATACTGGTTGCAGATGTGTGGCATGGTGCGTTGTCTTGTTGCAATTTTATGTTTGTCCCCATTGGTGTCACCGTAAATCTTCGTAATAGGTGGTTGTAGAACCTCTTCCAACACGGCAATATATGTTTCGCTATTTATGCGTCTTTCGCAAATAAACAACACTGACTCCAAGGGACGCCATACAACCTCAAATCATTACGCTCCTCCCGCCTGTTTGACCGTGGACACGACGCATTCGGGAAGGTAAGCTTCACCTATTCTCCTCCTCAAAAGCATGAAAACATCTGAAAAATTAACAAACAAACATTATTCTCTATCCATAAAATGTTTCAATCTCCATAAAAACGGACTATGATTCCACCATTACAAATATTTAAAATTGTACAAAATAAAGCGTGAAACTCAGTAAACCACTTCTTAACCATTGAAATTTATGGTGCCGAGTCCTCATATTAATCATTTCTTTGGTTTCGGTGAACGTTTTTTTACGCAAAAAATAATGTGCGACACCAGACAGCAACGCATGGAAGTATGGCCGTGCAATGTTTTTTATGGGTCCATGCGTTGGCGAGCCTTTGGCTGGAGGTATTGGTTCGGCTCGGTATTCGGCAGATTGAGTTGTAGGAATGAACGGGGGTCAGGAGGATTTTAATTCATTCTTGCTTGCTGATAAAAACATTTTATGTACATTATGTTCAACAAGAAGAGAACCGCATTCTTTTTTACTTACACAGGAAATATTAATTTATAATTTTTTTTACATACAAATATATAGAAAGTAGTACGATGCAACCAATTATTAAATTGTCTAGTCCCCGTCGCTATCGAGAATGGCCTGGCATCTCCTGGGCATTCTTTCGACGATTTTTTCCGCATTCAATTGACAGCGAACGCAATATCTTCCAAATCACCTATGTTAGCTGCTTGAGTTAGTATACAGGCGAGTTGGCTTTTCAGTATGCCCAACACATTCTCAATTGGATTGGCGGCTGGGAATTGCGATAGCCAGTCCAACGTGGTTATACTATTTTTTGCTTTCCAGGTCCTGCACAATTGATTTCGAAGTTTGGGATCGTTATCATCTTGTAAGATCCAATCATCATAGTCGGGTTCAAATTTTTTCACTGATTTCAGGAGACCACGCTGATAAATTTTGACAATTTTTTTAGAGTCTAAATTCTCGGCAAAGAACTCGAATCAGCCAAAACCGTGTTCCGAAAAGCATCCCCACACATTGATTTTTATTGGATGTTTGACAGTGCTTTGGATGAAACGGGTCCCGCGAGTAGATCAAGCACGCTTCATGCGAGTCCATGCCCAAAAAGTCGATTAATCACTGGATGCGTGCACAGAAAAACTACTTCATACCGTTTTGTGTATGAAGTATGAATGATAGTTTTGAATAAATTGCGCGCGACACTTCAATGAATTAGTATTGGCGTCGTAGCTCTTCCGTGGTACAATCACTCACAGAAAGAGAGAGAGAGAGAAAGATCTTTTATCTTCTTTGAAAACGGGCGGTTCCTCTCTTGTTGAATAGACTATTTTCGATATTTTATATTTTTACAATGCTTAATCGCAAAAAAATCTGGGGAGTGAGGTGCGTAATGCCCTGCTTCCGTGCTTCAAAATTACTCCTCTAAATAATTCTTCGAAATATACTAATGATCAATTTAAAAATCTAAAAAAAATATTTCTTCCATCTTTAAATCTCGATAAATAAAAAATTTATTAAATATTTATTTGTCTGAGAAAATTGCTCCCTTAATGCAAGGAATTCAAATCTTTTGACTTCTCGTATTTTTATTCTCTTGCCATTTCTAGAACGCGATCTGCCTAGTGCCGAGCCGAGTTGATGCCTTCAGCCAAAGGTTCGCGACGCATGCTCAGGACACCACAACACATGGTCCCATAAGAAAAGCATTGCGCTTCCTAACTTCTATGAGTTGCTGGTTGGCTGCCACAACGTAAGGTGGAGGCATCATTGGTCGGGCTTCTGTTGTTAGAAGTGGGTTATCTTTATATTTATTTGTCTATGGTAATATTCTTTACTGACTGTCTGACCCTCTGGCAATAATTCGTTCGAAAACAGCGCGATAATCAAAGAAAACAGCCATTATAACTTTGATTTTTGAGCAACTTTTGTGCGATTTTTTGGGTTTTGCTTTGTTTTCGAAGCGCCACCAGGACGATTGTTGGCTGGTTTCAATGTCAGTTTCAGTTTCATATATTCTACTTCATATGTATATACATACTTGAATTACATAAACTGAAGGCATTTAGAATGTATTGTGCTAACTTTGAGCTATAACGTTTGGCTCAATATGACATTTATATTACTAATTATTTCCATACAGACGAGTTAAGAATATAGATTATAAAATTTACAATTGTGCAATGACTAGTCCACAATTGCGACCGGTGTGTATTGCACATAATCCATAGACTCCAGGTCTTGAATAACTTAAAGCTATACCTATACCCAGAGGAGTACAACTCATCAAGTGCCACTCCATATATACAAACAATAAACCGATGTGGATTGCGGAGTGTACTCTATCATAACAGCTGAAGAACAGACATGTACGATAATAGCATATCTATGCTATCTATCTTAGCTAAATTATCAAACGTTCATCAGAGGAAAAGCGATATACGCTTAGGCGCTGTTAGCTGATAGCGTAATATTTAATTCGCATCTGGTAGCAGTACTAGGATTGTACGAGTATACAATCTTCATTTCAAACTCACATTTTCAAACTTATAGTAATTACCTAATCTTGGTAGCCTTAATTAGCCTAAGTTAAACTTGGCCTATCTTCTATTTTTAGAGCTTATGTAGTTAGATTTATAAAATATTGGAGTTTGAATGAATTCGCTAACGTTTTCTGGGAGCTCCTGTGTAATCCCACATTTTTGCGTTGATATTGTTCTGGTAAATATTTTTCACCAAAGAGTTCGAATGATCTGGTGAGTGTCTAGGAATATTTTGTTGAGCATAATCATATAACTTAAAAAGGGCCTAATCCCAGATTTTTTTATGTGTATGTAAATGTTCAGGTATCTTTTAGTTCTGGTTTGAAAATGTTTATTAATACTTAGTCTTAGGATTCTTCTTTCCAATACTTCGATTGGGTAGGCCAGAAATCGAACACCAATTTTCGAAGCCGTAGGGCAGAACTGGTCTAATAAGTTGTTTATATATAAGCATTTTGGTTTTAGGTAAGACTTTTGGGTACCTCAGGAGAGTCATTAAGATTCCCGTAGCTTTGATTGTCGGTATTCGCTTTAAAGAGAGGGTCAAAATTAAGGCCCAGGTATTTTAAATAGGTTTTAACTTTAACGGCTGTGCTGTCAAATTGTAGCCTAAGTCCGATTAAATCCGTTTTGGTGCTGTTGATTTCAATACCCCAGGTTTGATAGTATTCTCTAATTTCTATTAGGTGTGCCTTTCCGTTTTCCAACGCGTTTGTCGGATTTTTATCGTGCGAATACACTTGCGTATCGTCAGCATACAAGATTGAATTCGAAAGAACTGTGCCATTGTTGGCCCTTTTGACATGTGGAAGATTTAGTTGGAACAAATTATAGAGTTTCGGCCCTGTAATTGTACCCTGCGGAACCCCCGATAGGACTCTAACAAGGTCCGAGACAACAAGAAAATCCGAACCAGAGGAGGCGATATTGAGTAGGCGAGCATTTTTTATATAAGTCACTTTGGCCAAACCCTGTCGAGGGCTGTCTCTACTTGTAGAGAACATGTGATCGTGCATTTTTTTCTTTGGCAATTTGCCGTTATGTCTCCATGCAGTGTGCATGATTTGTATAGCGCCTTGCCTTTAATCTAAACTGGTGGTCTGGTTCATCATCGACAGAGCGGTGTAGTTCTTCAGCCAAGACTCTTTCCAATAGTTTACCTAGATTTGAGAGAAGTTGAATCGGTCTGAAATTGGAGATGTCCAGGGATTTATTATTTTCTAGAATTGGTAAGAAATACATAATATTTCCATGGTCAAACCTGGGCAACTATCAGTTGCTTTTTCCTCATAAAGTGTAGAGTAAAAAAATCGCAAACGCCTAAGTTTTTCTTCAGTTTTAGAAATTTCCAGTCGGCTTACTTTGATTGTTTCTGGCATTTCGCACTTATTCTTTCCCATTCTAAAAATCTCTTTAAACGGATAGTGGGGTCTTCTTTTTTTAATTAGGCTGTTTTTAGTTGATATAATTGTATCTGCAAATTTAGAAATCCATGCGTCTATCTCTTCGTTATATAGATTTCTGTCCTCTAGTTGGAGGCTCTTTAAGAGTCTCGGTAGTTACTGACTGAAAGGCCTTCCAGTCGATACTCCTCTATTTCCCTTGGGGGGGAGAGACATAACTGAAAACCGTCAAGGTTAATCACCAGCTTAACTGCATAGTGGTCTGAACAGGATTCCAGTTTTGAGCATTTGTAGCCTGCCAAAAGGACCCTCGAGTGCCCCTCAGTGGATAAGATGTCCTGACCAAATGCAGCTGGAGGAAATGTAGGGGTTCTGGGCGATAATTATTCCAATGCCAGTTTCTGGTTTATGATTAACAATCCATCCATAAGGTTAAGGACAGAGTCCAGTACCGTTTTCTGAGTATTAGAAGGGATCTATATGCTCCCTATTAGATATTTTTACGTGAGAGCGATGATTTGAAGACAAGACTTACCAGAATAAAGGGTGCTAAGGCGTTTGGAATAGAAATTCTATGAATGAATTCTAAGTTATTTTTTATGAAAAGGGGCACTCCTTGTCTGTCATTACATACTGAAGCATATGCAGGGAAGTTGACATTGTGCTTATTTGAGTTTGGTTTCAGAGACTATTACAACTTCGAATTTTCTATTGTGGACCATACTAGAAAGCTCAAGTCTTCTATGATTATTAATCAAGGATTGTGTATTAAGTTCTAGGAATGTAATATTTTTATTTACTATTGCAGAGATCCGTGGTAAAAAAAAATTAAGGCTGCCTTGCTGAAACTAACACCTTGAATTTTATTTTGAGCATGAGCTCAAAAGGGAAGTGGCTGGAATTATGACGTTTGGTAGTATTGATTCTTCCTTTTCTTTTTTCAATATATTTAGTATAATTGGGGTGACCTTCCTGGCCACAGTTGGCGCAGATCCTATTAGTATTTAGGTTCCCCTTAAGGGGGCAATCCCTGGAGTAGTGTTCCTCAGCGCATCTTTTACAGGTTATTATACCGCAATTAAAGGAAAGGCGGCCGAACTGTTTAGACCTATAACATTGAATAGTGTCCTTACTTGATATCCTCATCAAGCTTGAACTGGATGATGGATATATCAACATAGTCTTCTTTTTTGGATGTATCAGTTGCCAATCTGCTTACTTTTATTGGTTTTATGCTGGGGAAACGTTTGCTAAATTCTTCTAAGATGTCCTCGGTTTCGTAGGATTTGTGAATTCCCTTGAGGTACTTAATGGTTTTTCGTTTTGCGCTGAGTAAGTGTAGCATTCAATAGAATCCCGTTCGAGTATTTTGATTAGTTTCCTACGTAAGTTATTGTTCTCACAGTATATATTACTAGTATTATTACTGTTTGTTCTAAGTAATTCTGAAATCCTCTTTATGTTACAATCCTTTGCAATGATGGGCGGAACGTTGGGTACTTTTATCTTTGTTATTTGGACTGGGATGAGCAGAATTAGAAAAATCCTCACCCATAGCCTTCTGATTATTTTTAAGATTGTGTTCCTTAGTACTACTGTTATTAGGATTACGTTCGTTAGATACAAATTTAAGACCGTTAGTACTACTAATTATTATTATTTGACCCGGTGAGTAATTACCGTTCGACAAGTTACTTTTTTCGTCTGCTGCCAATCTGAAGATGTCTTGTTCATCGTAGTACATGAGGTCGTCGTCAAAAATATTCCCAACTGAATTTGGGGCATTTAGGTTGGCTCTGTTTCCTGTCTTGGAGCTGGAGGCGTCCTTGTTTCCTGCCTTGGGCCTGGAGCTGCCTTTGCCATGTGCAATTTTCTCGTTTGAGGTTAGAGTCAAGTTATCATTGTGTGCGTTTGGCGTACTCGCGATTTGGTTGAGCCGGAGGAGGTTATTTTTGGATACAGCTTTCTCCATTTCGTAAAAGTTAATACTGTTTTGAATCTGCGTTGTTCTCCATTTTGTGAGGCTGAAGTCCCTGAGGCGTCTCTTCTTTCGGAGTATGATGATGACCCTTTTTGTTTATTATTTTTTCATTATGATGGAAATTGCGGAGATCGCATTGACGCTCGCTTGCACGCTGCAGAGACTAATTTGTAGGGTTGTTTGCATGCTCAAAAATATATTTGTTTAGAGAGCACTTGAGATGATCTCACATAAACAGCTGCCGTAAGCAAATTAATTGACATATCGTGCTCAAATTTAAACCAACGTAACAGTTTTTTCTAAAAGCCTTTTACTGAGTGACTTTTTTTTAAATACCCGAATATTTTATAATTAAATTTATTAAAAGTACTAAATATATTTAGCAACTATTAAAATGTGTGGGCCGGCTTCTTAAGTGCGACTGACTTGCCGGGACATTTGAAATATTTTGTACTGACAATTGAGAGTATTTGACAAGTACATAACAAAATTCGAATACGTATTGAGCAGAAGGCATTAAGGAAGATTTAAAATATTTTGAAGAGACTGTGTCAATTGCTTTCCGTACGATTAAGGTTAAGATATTAACGTCTTTCATAGATTTGTTGTTTTTGTGATTGATTGGAGTGCTAGTTTTTCGAAAAAACGGAATGCTTCAAGTGGAGAAAGCGTTGTCTCCCTAAGTTTTCTAGTGGGTTTCAAGGGGTATCAAGCGAACTCAAACTCCGGAAGGCCGTAAAGTAATTTTGAGTTTAAGGTTACGTTCGCGGTTTAGGCTAGTTTTGGACTACGAATTAGTCTCGGAAATCAATATGAAAAAAAGTCCGGCACTCTCTATCGCTTAATAAAACATCATCAGAGCCTTTCACAAAGATTTGTCGACAATTATTTAAATAAAAAAAAGTTATTGGTTTAAGTTTCGACATCTTTAAATTTTATATAATCAGGAAATAATCTTAATAGCTTTCGGGTTGCACATCTTGATGCTAACAGATCTCAACCGAGGTTAAAGAATGAGAGTTTTTTTTTGGGTTATTGCAGGACTTTAGCTACTAGTGAGATTTTTCGAAATTTCACTAACTTATATTGTTTATTTGTAGTGTTCTATTAAATAATATTTTTGTTAAACTTAAATACTAATTTATTTTTCTTCTTTAATTTTAGTGCGGGCAAAAAACGAGTTTCTTTTGCAACTCTTGCGACATGTGTTCTCATGAGAACAGGCTCATATGTCCAATTTGTAAAATAAGAGGTCACAGCATCCAACTCTGTCCTGATAAGTGGCGTCGTTATCATTCCACAGTAAATATTTTGGCATGAAAAAAAAGAATGTTAACATATTTAATTTATTTTAGACCGAGCCAAATGACTATCCAAACAAAAACCTCGAATACAACCTGAATAAATACTGCTGTATTTGTGCACGGAAAGGTCACTTATCCGATAACTGTAAGAGCCCTTTAAGGTTGTCTGAATATCCTCCTGCGATTAGTGAAATTAAATCATATGCAAAAGCCTACGACGATGAGCTTATAAAATTTCCACTTGGACGTAATATGATAGGATATTCCCTTCTGTCCCGCCCTTGTGATAAAGTTTTATTCAAATTTTCATCCAAAGTCACAACGAAACAGTACTATGGACGATTTTTAAATTCTGTTGGGCTGGATTACTTAATGGATTGGAATAAAACCCCAAAACAATTTAAGCATAAAAAGAACAACCACGATGAAGAAGAACCAAGTTGCAAAATTGCAAAAAATAAATACGTTGTAAATCCATTTGCACAAAATGTTATACAACATAAAACACCTTGTAAAACGAATTTAAACTCTGAATTTCAAGAAGTTCCAAAGGCTATAAACGAAGTTACAAAAAGCCAAAAAGAAATAGATAAGAATTACAAAAACGTTGAAGTTACGTTTGGTGAAAAATCGCAACATGAAAAAACCACAGAAGGGAGTGGAATTGTATACAACAAATTTTCAAAAGACCTAATTAATAATCGCAGCACATCAAGTCCAAAGAAGAAATATCGTGAATTAGAGGTTTTGCCTGATTTTATTCCAATTAATGTCAACAGCAATGAAATGGAAGAATGTTTGGATGAGAATATTGTAGGAATATCTACAAATGCTAAACCTGACTGGAAAGAAGACAATTCCAAGGACAACAACGGTAAATCATGCGAAGCAAAATTATATATGACTAAATTTCAGAGCACATTTCTATTTTCACTGGAAGGAAATAAATTTCTAAGTGAAAATTGTAAGAAGTACAATATCAAGGCAAAAATAGAATGGACATCTGTCGGCCATGCTCTTGTCATAGAAGGTTTACCTTCCGATCAAGATAATTTTCATAAAGAATTCTTGAATATTATTCAGAAGTTATCATTTAAGTCAAAACAACAACAAATTGAAAAGTTGCAAAGTCTTCCAAAAAAAAGGGAAGCTGTTATAAACTTTCTGCAGCATCATCTCTCACAACTCGAGAAGAATTTAGGAAATGTTGAAAACCTGTACAAACGGCTAAAGGCTGTACAAAATCTGGAGACCAAAAGCGCATGGAAAATAGCAGAAAAAATTCGCAGGGCTCTTAATATGATTTTGATCGGTCAAACAGGGCTCAAAGAAGGCAAAGAAAATCTTCAAGCAATAAAAAATAAAGTTAAAATTTTAAAAGAAAATGTTAATATGGAGGTTGTTCCTGATAACACACGTCACGAAATTTATGAACATTGGAAGTGTATCTTTTCTTCGCAGCAGCATGAAAACTATGAAGATCTCATTCAAGAATATCTTAATGTGAAGAGAGGAAAGGAACTATCTAAAATAGAATTAAGGACTCCCTTACCTGGTGAAAAGCGTTTAGATATTTGTCTTACTGATGAACAAAAGCAAAAGTTAAATGCGGATTCGGCTTTACATACAAACGTTAAGGTTGCAGCATCAAATGAAGATGTAAGTAGTGGTAAAAATGATGTAAATTTGGCGAAAGAATCTTTTTTACATTTTCAACCATCAACGAAGAGTTTTCGGATTCAAAGAAAACGATTCAAATCAAGATCACTTATTGCTGAACAAATACAAGGAGTTAATAACAGTTGGAAACATCGTTGCAGAAATTTTATAAAGCAATTAGATGAGCCCCACAATAGGTGGATTCCAACTCATTTTCAAGAACATGCAAACTTAAAAGCTCCATCCATATTTTGGTCACGTGAGAGCATGAAATTCATCGACAAGTGTTTAGCAATGAATCCTTCTTCTCTGCCCATCATATCTAAACTAGAAAGGGTTCAGGAGAAAGCCAAGCAAGGGCTTCTATCGAATAATGACTATCGGGCAATTTTACAAATTCACAATGCTCTTCGAGGTGCTTTCACGTGAAATGCTTGTTATTTTTTATTTAACTAATTATTACAATATACTATTTGAAAATTCAAATGTTTTTTCCATTTCCCTGCCATTGACATATATATATATTTCTCACACTGTAAGTTTTATAAGCATTTTGTTCCTTTCTGTTTTGCTCAATGTGCTGGTAGATGTACCACAATTATAAAAAAAATAATCAAATATAAAAGACGAACGTGCATCAATATGCTTGTCCGATTTATTTTTCAAAATAGAGGCACGACAATTGAATTAAATTAAATACATATGACAATGTAATCTAAAAAAGTGGTTGTTTTTCAATTGGTATTTCCCCAAGCGCAAAATTTAAAATTATGAAGTAGTAAATCAGCAGTCCGTTTTATATATGATGGTACACTGATACTTGAAGAAATCTCTCTAATAATATGAGGTCAATGCTTTACTAACACGAATTGGAATTCCATCTACGAAAATACGCGATTCTGGATAGTATAAACTTTAGAATTAGAAGGAGGTTATTGGTATGCATTAAAAGTGGCGAAGGACAGCTTTTGTGAGATTAGCATTAACTTATATAGGTTTTTAATTAAATAAAAAGCATTTTGGAGTTTTCGATTTTTTTAATTTACTAAAAAGATTTTTCCACGAATAGATTTTCATATTTTTTCTATACTTGGACATGTTGTATCTTATTGGAAAAGTAATAAGATGGGCAAATTGATTAAAATAAAAAATAAATTCATTAATTATTTGAATTTCGGAGAAAATGCGAGGTAAGGCTGAATTTTAAGAAAACGAAAACCATTTTTATCGATTTCGAATGTGAGTATACCTATTAGTGTTAGTTAAATGGACAACATTATCTTGACATTTCTGGTCATTGGTATAGAAGATTTTTGGCTGTTCGGTGCAGCTACGTTGAATATCTCAAAAGACACGTTATGTGCATGCCATGAATAATTCGAATTTATGAATCACCTTGTAACTCCCAAACGGTTGAGATGGCACCCCTGCCGTATATTTTTTTGTTTGGCTAGATCATAGGTACTTTTAGACAAAAGTTGTATGACTTCGAAGAGGTGACCTTGGATGTGATCTTTACTAAGTCTTTCAAAGTCATTTGAAGGTCAACTTGTCCTTTTCAGACAGGAATACATACTTTTAACCCTAGAAATGGAAAGAGTGGACAATTTTATAATCGGAAGTATTCTTAACCTTAATGTCTGGTGTAAGATCAAGAGGTTTTTTCCAACGGCAAATAATTTTTACTACTGAAGTATATAAAGATGGAAATTTAACATTTTTTATGACGTTATTACTTTTTCCCCAAAAAGAGACTACTACATCCACATCACTACTCCTTTGTAGTGCTTCCAAAGAAGGTATTTAAACTTTGAAGGTGTTTTTAACAAAACATAATTATTTAAGGAGATCGTCTAGGTTAGACGGTAAAAAAAATATCACTTATGGGAGCTTATTGCACGAAAATAGAGAGATCATTTGTTTTGACAATTTGTAAGATTATGAATTTTATTGCGTTTCAAAATTTAATTTATATTCTCACAGCTTTTTTTCTTGGTTAAAATATAAAAGAACTAGAATTAAATCTATGTTCTTTACTAAATAAATCAATAAATGAATAAAACATATGTAAAGAAACCAAACATATTAATTAGTCATATTCGTAAAGTAATGTTCCAACATGTGTATGTGCCCATCGATTCCCTACAATGTTGTGATCATCTTTCACGATGAGCAATTTTTTTATATTATAAAAACCCTCCACCTCTTTTTTTTTTGGGCTGAAGTATTTCCGCGTGTATACGGAGATGAGCTTATATTAAACGTATAATATGGAATATAATCTCAGCAAAAGATTAAAGTACCAAATTTCATGGCTAAGATAAAGATGGCAAAATTGCAGTTAATTTTCATTTCATCTAATTTCACGCGGTATTATTATTTTTAGAAATAATGCCAGTATGTACTACTGTGTTCAAAAAGTAAGGTGAATTTTTAATTTAAACTTCCTGCGTTAACCGAATCGGACAAATGAATTTTTTTTCAAGTTGGTAGGACTGTTAGTGACATCTGTGACAAATTACATGTCAATATCATCATTAGTTTTTAGTTTACGCTTGGTTTTGTGAACAAAGAAAAGTAAATTTGGCGATTTTTACGTGCTGATGACTTGGAACGCTCTGGACGACCATCGACGTCAATTGATGAGCAACACATCAAGAAAATCAAAGAATTGGTGCTTGAAAATCGTCGACACAATTCGAGACCTTGCCGACATGCTTGCAATATCAATTGAATCAGTGCAAGCAATTTTGAAGGATTATTTGTGCCTCAGAAGAGTCAAATCGCGTTGCAGTCTTCCAATGCCACAATTTCTCAATTTTTTCGAAAAAAAGCGTCGCGTTCAAGCATGTGAATCAATGGTTTCTGACTATCAGAACGTCTACAAACAAATTATTATGGGCGATGAGACTTGGATTTATGCCTATGATCCGGAAAAAACCGATCAATCGAGCGAATATCGTGTCAAAGGTGAACCGAGACCGAAAAATCCACGCCAAAGTCGCTCAAAAATCAAGGTCATGTTGACAGTTTTCTTCGATTATCGTGGTGTGGTGCATTATGAATTCCTTCCCACTGGCCAAACTGTCAACAATATTATTTAAGTGTTATGCGTCGTTTGCGAGAAGCTATTCGCAAGAAAAAGCCAGAATTATGGAAAGACAACACTTGGACTTTGCACCACGATAATGCACCGTCGCGCACAGCACTGGTTCTTCGTGAGTTTTTCGCCAAAAACTCCACTCATGTCGCTCCACAACCACCGTATTCGCCTGATTTAGCACCCTGTGGCTTCTGGCTGTTCCCAAAGCTCAAGAGACCACTCCGGGGAAATCGTTTTGAGTCGATTGAAGAGATCAAACGTGAATCGCTACGCGCATTGAAGGCTGTACCTGAGGACGACGTTTTAGCATGCTTCAAAGATTGGAAAAAACGTTGGCATAAGTGTATTGTAGCTAGGGGGGATTATTTTGAGGGGGACGAAATCGATTTGGAAGAATAAATAAAAATTTTTAATTTTAAAACAAAATTCACCTTACTTTTTGAACACAGTAGTAATATGTTAATAAAAAGCAAGTTCTCGCCAATTTTTTTTATTATTTTTTTAATGAAAATAAATTCTAGACACAAATACAGTCAACTTTGTAAGTTACATTGTTAC
Source organism: Philonicus albiceps (assembly GCA_963969385.1). Taxonomy (NCBI): domain Eukaryota; kingdom Metazoa; phylum Arthropoda; class Insecta; order Diptera; family Asilidae; genus Philonicus; species Philonicus albiceps. Next base: position 26,828,467 of record OZ017772.1, on the reverse strand, counting down.
AACATTTAAATTAACAAAATTATATTTATAAATTTTCGTTCATTATTATTTTATGCTTAACATTGAACAATATTTAAACAAAATTTTACCAGCATGTTTGTTACCTCTCCTAAATTTAAAAACATCGTTTTTTTTTCATAATTTAACAGATTGTTTTAAATCGATCATGGGTTAATTTTTTGTTCGTTCTTTCAGTATGAATGAGTCAATAATACATATATCCATTTTAGTTCGGTTTTAAAGTTCAATCAGTTGTAACATGTAAATGCTAGATACGCATTTATGTAGAGGTTGTATTCTCTGAAGCAGCAGAAGATGTTGTTTCTTGTTTCTCATCAATTGCTAGCCACGGAAGTCTTTTTTGTAATTCTATTCGATATCTTGGATGACTAATAGCGTAGACGTAAGGATCTATGCACGCGACCAATTTACAAGCACAAGCAGGAATCATTGTTACTCCTGGTGTCAATAAGCTTTTATTACCAAATGCTCCAATTAACGACATTACACCATATGGAGTCCACGCTGCCACAAAAAGAAAGCATATTGTTATAGCAGCTTTTGCGATCCTAATTTCTGCAGTTTCTTTATTTTTATCCACATTTGATCGCAGGGATTCAACATTCATTTTCTTAGCTTGCTCCCGTAGCGCTTTTTCATGTCTGAAAACATGACTGACTATTTGACTATAATAAATTATTATCATGGTCATTGGTACTACATAGCTGCAGAAAAATATTACTCCAACAAAAAATTTCGTGTCGAAATTGTCTGTTAGATAGTCGAATGAGCATGCAGTTAAATATCCTTCTGCAAAAACAAGAGATACAAATTAAAGTATTATAATTTTAGTTCAATATTATAATGATGTGAAAAGGTTTGGAAAAATATTAGTTTTCCATAGTTCAAGATCAATTAAGCAACAAATATGTTCAACTTTTGCAATATATATAAATAACTTGTGTGGTTGTATACCTATAGCCTACTCTTTTACCAGCAATTCCTTATAAACGCGAGGGAATTACTGGGAAATGCAACGACTTGGGCTAAGGGACAGGACTCAAACCTGTGTCCTTCGATGCTCTCTAACCAACTGAGCTGACCGTGGTCCTTCTTGCTGATGCCTTTTCGTAAAATTTTAGTTGGGATGAGATCTACCGATTCTCCATACAAATGGGTACAAAATTTCATTGCAATCAACTGAAGGGACTTAACATTTTTGGTGGAATATTAGTGCAATAAAAAAACAAAAAAAGAATTTTTATTATTAGTGCAGCCAATACATCAATGAATATACATATTTATTGAATTTAAATGAGGAAAAATGTAGATTTTACTAATATTTCTGGTAGCTTTAGTTATAAAGAGCAGTAGAAAATAAAGAGTTCCAACGCCAATCTAATTACGAGCTAAGTTCAATCTTTGCACATTTCATCTCAAAGTCTAGCATGAAACAGCCATAAAAAGAACCCAAAAAACATTTAATGCAATCATGTTCCCACAGTTTTAAAAAAATTAAAATCGCAGGAACTTTTACTCGATATAAGCCAAAAATATTAATAAATTACTCTGACATACTCCCCACTACTTTACTTAAATCTGAAGGCCGTATAACTTGTTGGTATTGAAGTCTACATAACAAAAGGAAACGGGATTACTTTGTTTTTTTCATATTTTTCCGGGGAAAATGGTAATCTAGTCAATAAGTCAGACTTCAGTCAGGCTCCTAAATCAATCTTGTAGTTTTCTAACCTTTGGTGTCTGTTGTCGTCACTGAGCCTTGGGGTGAAGGCTTTTGATTCAGTCTGACGTAAATAACGGGTTTTTTTGACAAACTTGTTAAATTTAAATTTTCTATATACTTGGCAAAAATAATTCATAGCTTCCTAACATGTCTTCTCCCTATGAAATACCTGTCGGCGTCCCGATTTTCTTAATCTTGCCAACTGCTATAGCTATGTACTATATGCAGACGATACTGGAATTTTCACCTCAGAGAGTAACATGTGCAAAATTTTGAGCGATCTACAAAATGTATCAAATGTAGTACTCAGATATTTCAACTAGTGGAAAATTCAAATCAACTCCAGTAAGATTTAAGCTATTTTTTCCAACTATAATACTTCAGCAAAATTTCCAACTAAATTCCAAGGATCATAAATTACTAAATGGGACACTCTCTATACAAGCTTAAAGCTCTAACCCATATGCAAGTTCTAAAACTGCCTGGGGTAAATTTTCATTAGAGGAAGTAGCAAAGAACTACTGCTTTCTATGCCTTATCTAAATTCCAATAAGAACGAAAGAGATAAGAATAGGCAGCCAAAAATTCTCATCTACAACACTTAGTACAGTGTAGGCAATAAAATGCAGCGTTTTTTTACCATGCATTTTTAAAGGCGGGCCAATTTGTCGGGCTTGCTGTGTGCCTCTGCATGCATGGTGTTAGTGCCGTCCCCAGGCAATGTTCCAGCATAGGGAAATCCTGAATTGAGAATGGGAAACAGCCAGGTAGCACACTCAGAGCATGTATACGGATGCGGGCTGCTTACATTTTTTCACTGTGCATTTTTAAAGGCGAGCCAAACGTATTCGAACGTGTGCGCTGCTGTGGGTGGTGAAACGTAATTTTAATTTTCGTTCCGCCTCCCCCTAAATTTTTGTCTTTCTCTCACGCGTGAACCTTTTATTACTATCCACTTTAAGCAAAATCTGCAAGGTCGGTGGACTAAGGGGACCAAGGTCGAAAAAAGATAAGGGACTACGTCACGAGTGTCCATCTAGTAATTCATGATCTTTGCTAAATTCCTCCCGTATTGTATGACGATTTCAAATATCTAGGAATTATTATCTGTGCCGCTGTTCACAGGTCAAATCAATTACCTTCACAATCAAAAAGTAGAAAACACTGAAGAATTACAATTACAAAGAAGCTTTATTGCAGCTATTGTAGTTAAAAACTTAAAAAATATATATAATTAAAAAAAAATTAGTAAAATGGTTAAGATAATTAATTTCCAAAATTAAACATCTACATACTTAGCGTTTTATATTAAGATTCAGAAATAGTCAAAAGTGAAGTTAATCGATTTGGCCTCTGAACTGCTCATATGGTAAACACACTAATATTATAATAGTTCAAAAAAACAAGTAATGTGATAAAAATGCCCTATCATTTCTTAAACTGAAAATCGGAATTAATTGAGGTAATTAGTTATAAACAAATTAATTATGCAGAAGTTTTTTTCTACTTAATTCTTTAATTTTTCCCTTTATTTGTATAAAGTTTGCGAAGTTAAAAAATTTCAGATTGTAAAGAACTATGATTTTAACCACACACCTTGTCGAATTTATTGTATACAATATACAGATTTAATAAAAATTTTAATAATAAATTAACAAATTACTATTGTATAATGTATTTCGCGTTGATGGAACAATAAGTGTTATTAATTTAAATCTTACTAAAAAAACAAGCTTATCTATATTATGTAGTAAACACCTCTCTTCTTTCCCAAAGCACCCACTAACTTCGTACTTTTTTAATTTACCTAGATATTAAGTCTATAAATGTACGCAAAATCAAATTAGAAATGCGGTACTAACAAAATAATATTTATAATGATAAATATTTGAAAAAATTCGTTTATAAATTTTAAAATTTACGGATTCATTGGCCTATTTTTAAAATTGAGATCTCTGGTTTGGAGAACGATCTAAATTTTTAAATTCTTTAAAATCGATCTTAAAGTTTCTCGAAAAACTTAGATGAATCTTGCTACTTTCAGATTATTTTGTATGTTTTTTAACAAAAACCGTTTGCACTTAAATTACTGCATATAAATCACGAACGTAAAACTTGCAGTTTTTAAGACACTTCCCATTGTTTCCACTGAAAATCCCAGGAAATGTGGCAGTAGAGATTATAAAAATTTGCCTTGTCACAACATCTTATTTTGTATATTTTCCTATCGGTATCATATCAATTTATACAATTTATAAAAAATGTGTTTTACACTTATACTCGTAAATCGCAACTTCGCTCGTAGTCTAAGCTTGTGAGTCATTAAAAAGCAAATTCCAAAATTTTTAAGATCAATTATAGTTAGTTGAAATTAAACTTAATATTATGAATATAAATTTGAGTTTCAGCTCAAGGCAATATTTTTTTAAGGTTTTGCTTCTAATTTTATCAATAAAAAAACGAGATCGATCTTAAAACTGGAGATCAATCTCAAATTCTCAAATTTGTGAATATGACCTCGTAAAGTCTACTGTAAGAAATGTGTGCAAGTTAATGCCAAAGAAAAATGGAATTTACTTTAGAAGGGATATGAAACCATATTTATTAAGATCAAGAGATGATATTCGATTGCCACAGTTTAAGAAAGTTGTTTCACAAAAAAATTTGTTCTTAAGGATTTGCAAAAGTACAGAGAATTACCATTCGATATTAAGTCAGAAAGTAGTTTTTAAGAGTATGGATTATTATTATAAACGAATAGAAAAATTTTGTTCAACATTGATAAAATAATGGAACTATTTTATTTACAATATTACTTTCTATATACATATATAAATATTTGGGTGGGGATACTTTTGAAGTCATTTTCTGAAATCGGTAGGTAGACCACAATATGTAGTATTTTAATGTACGGCAATTACAACTGGGCGAAACCCTCAAGTGAACTTTAGAACAAGGCCCTGACATTCGTCGAATTCAAATCGCAAAGGTTGTCGAAGAAATGTAAGTCCAGATGTGTTCTACTAAGAACCAGATCCGGGCAGTGGCGGGGGAATTGAGTGACATTCTGTTCTTCCTCCTTATCGTGACAAAAGTCGTTGTGAGGGGCGCCCAATCTTTTGACCAAAGATCATGAAATACTAGATGTGACACTCTCTATATAATCCCAAAGTTCTAACCCATATGCAAGTTCTAAAACTGCCTGGGGAAAATTTCCCTATTAGAGAAAGCAGAACTACGGCTTCCTATGCCTTATCTAAATACCAATAAGAATGAAAGAGATAAGAATAGGCAGCCAAAAATTCTCATCTACAGCACTTACAGTGTAGGCAATAAAATGTAGTGTTTTTTTTATCACGCATTTTTAAAGGCGGGCCAAACAGTCGGGCACGCTGTGTGCCTCTGCATGAATGGGATTAGTGCCGTCCCCAGGCAATGTTCCAGCATAGGGAAATCCTGAATTGAGAATGGGGAACAGACAGGTAGCACATTCAGAGCATATATACGGATGTGGGCTGCTTACATTTTTTCACTGTGCATTTTTAAAGGCGGGCCAAACGTATTCGAACGTGTGCGCTGTTCTGGGTGGTGAAACGTGATTTTAATTTTCGTTCCGCCTCCCCCTAAATTTTTGTCTTTCTCTCACGCATGAGCCCTTTATTACTATCCACTTTTAGCAAAATCTGCAAGGTCGGTGGGCTAAGGGGACCAAGGTCGAAAAAAGATAAGGGACTACGTCACGAGTGTCCCATCTAGTAATTCATGATCTTTGCCAGTAATCACTGCGACGTCGTCGCTGATGGATGATCGCCCGAGCAAGATACGTTGACAACGCCTACTTGACTAAAGCTGCTGTATTTTAGCAGGTATGTTAGTTTTGCCATCCCTTGTTGGCTTCAACGAAAGATTTTTTAACATCTGATCTTCATGAGACCAGCGGTACGTCTGGATCGTAGATAATCTCCGATCCGAATTTTGAATTTCCGCCGGATACGTATATTCGATTTTTTTGTGACGTTATATTGTTAATCATGTCCCTCACATATGTTGATAAGTCCGGCTTTTTTAAATGTTCAGTTAATTTTTTACAGCTATTTTGCTTGGATGTGTTTTGGCTTGTCTTTGATTTTTGCCTGTTCCAAAAAATGGATCAAAGAATCTGTATAACATTTTGTCTGAAAAACAAAATTAAGTGCGCGGACGCATTTCGAATGTTGACTGTATAATATAGTGAAGCTACCTTGGACCAAAGCAGCGTTTATCGGTAGTACAAAATGTTGTCAGAGGGCCGAGAAAATGTGAACGACTTTTCCCGCGACGATCCAAATTTGCTTGAGAGGGTCATAACTGGTGACGAATCATGGGTTTAAGGTTATGACGTAGAAACCAAAATATTTCATTATTTCGAAAGTATAGACTTTGGAGAATATGCTGTCAAATTTTTATAATGATATTGACGGTATTTTAGGATTTACAGCAGTTTTACCAGGTAGCGGCAAGTTGCTGCTCCGCTTTACGTATGAATCCATTGTTCGCAGCAATGCAGCTACTCTGATCTTCCAATAAAATTTCATATATACCTGACTCTGAAATATTGTCTATGTATATTTTGAAATCTATTTTAAAATTATAGTTACAGAGAATTCATCTTGTATTTAGTTTTGCAGGTAGGTTTATGTTCTTCAGAACTGAGTTGATCAGTATAACTTCTCGTGCGAACGAAGTAACATCGAGAAATTTCTTCGTGCTGAAAGTTATATTTTTTTATATATTTATATATTTGATTACAAATGGATAGAAAGCGAAGTAAATCTAGTGTGAGGAGACCTTGTTCGAAATCTAAGCAAAAGTCGTTCCAATGTAATCAGTATACCATGGAAAATACAACAGAATACAAAAGTACGTCCGCAAAAAAAAAATACAAAATGCTGAAGAACTAAAAGTAAATGTAGATCTCAGTTTTAATTATTGTATTCTTCAGTTTACCACAGTATTTTTTACATTACAACAATTATTAAAATGTAAAAACTAATGGTGAAGTGAAATTTAGTAAAAATGGACAACGTGGTTTAAGATTTAAACTTTCAGTAATGTGTGAATGCAAAGAAACTTTAATTCTATCTTCTTCGTTTGTGGATAAAGCATTTGAAATTAATCGCCGGCTTGTTTTCACGATGAGAATGCTTGTTTTTGGTTTTCAAGGTATTAACTTTTGCGAATTGATGGATCTCGGGCAGGGTATCTGCAATAGTACTTATTACAGCATCATAAATAATATAAAAATCGCAGCAGAGGATGTCGCCAATATCGTTTTTAAAAAATCAGTGAGAGAAAAAAGAGAAATGAATGAAAAAGAAGGACATCTCGCTAATGAACTGTCGGTGTCTGGTGGATGGATCTTGGACAAAACGTGGCTTTTCATATCTTTTGGGTGTTATTTCAATAATTGGAAAGTACACAAACAAAATTTTGGACGTTATTGTCAAAAGCCGTATATGCCAATGTTGCCAAAGTTGGACAGGGAAAGAAGATACTGCGATGTTAATCATGAGGGTAGTGCCGGTAAAATGGATGTGGACGGGGTAATAGAAATGTTCCAGAGGTCTGAAGAGTTGTACGGAGACAAATATGTGAATTATATTGGTGACGAAGATACAACTTTTAACTCTTTGTTAGATGCAAATCCTTACGATGACGATTCGGTTGTCCATAAAAGTGAGTGTTTTGCACGTCCAAAAACATCTATATAAATGTGGTACTAAAGCGAAAAAAAATATGTGCAACCACAAAACGCCAAAAGGCAATTATTTGAGAAAGAAGAAAACACTTATGTATAAAAAAACAAAAATTGCTAAAAAAGATAACAACGCGAAAACCAAAAAACGCAACGCAACGCTCCGTTCACCACCCAGAGCAGCACACACGTTCGAATACGTTTGGCCCGCTTTAAAAAATGCACAGTGAAAAAATGTAAGCAGCCCGCATCCGTATATATGCTCTGAATGTGCTACCTGCCTGTTCCCCATTCTCAATTCAGGATTTCCCTATGCTGGAACATTGCCTGGGGACGGCACCAATACAATGCAAAGGCACACAGCGTGCCCAACTGTTTGGCCTGCCTTTAAAAATGCGTGATAAAAAACGTTGCATTTTGTTGCCTACACTGTAAGTGCTCTAGATGAGAATTTTTGGCTGCCTATTCTTATTTCTTTCGTTCTTATTGGTATTTAGATAAGGCATAGGAAGCAGTAGTTCTGCTTTCTGTAATGGGGAAATTTTCCCCAGGCAGTTTTAGAACTTGCATATGGGTTAGAGCTTTGGGATTGTATAGAGAGTGTCACATCTATTATTTCATGATCTTTGGCCAGAACTGTTCGTCAAAAAGCAAAAGCAGAATAAGAGAAACATAAGATTACGGAAGAGTTTCTGTATGGCTGGCATCGCAAATTAATTGTTAGTACATGTTTATATAAATTTTTTTGGAAAATATCCGTGCGTAAAACTTTAAACTCATTTATCTCAAAACTACTTTTTTTCTGCACGGCGTAGAGCAAAAACTGTTCATCCGATTAGGCTAAATTTTGAATATGTTATTCAGTATACCAGTGGCTATCATCGGAACCAAAAAAAAACATTTTAATAACTTTTTTTGTTTTGTTAAAAAAGTAGTGAAAAAAAATCGTATTTTTGGTACTCAAATTTCAAAAGCGCAGCATTTTGTCAAGAAAAAATTTGTTTTATTTATTTTGGCTCCAACGATAGCGACACTCGTACAGATAATTAATCTATTTTAGTTTTATTTTTCAGATGATTGACAGAGCTAAAAACCCAGGTCCATTTTTTTAACGGTGTCATCTTTTTTTTGTCATACCTCTTTTTTTATGAGTGTAAAGTGGATTATTAAACGTACATAGTTTAATTATCATTTTGCCATCAATTTCACCTTAAAAAAAGATCCTGAAAATTTAAATAAAAATAGCAACTGTTACGTTTAAAATAAGTTGCAATGTCACATTAAAGAAGTGAAATGCTACAGTTAGATATAAGCTTACATATACGCAATAAATAAGCAAATCTAATGTAGTCATTGAAGGCTACGCTGGCAGGCAGTCAATTCGGGGGAAAGTAAACTGTGCTACAATATGTAAAAAGAGTCTTTCATAACTTCAGTCACATTTGAAAAGAAAGTGCATCAGTTGATAACCGAAGAATTCTTAAGCTACCGTAGATCTTTTTAAGAACATATTTTATTTGGTGCAAAATAAGCGAGCTATTTAGCTTAATCTCGAGATTAGCGACTTCTTTAACAAAAGGTAAAAGCGTGTCATTTAAAATAATTACTGGCAAATTAGAACTACCTATTGAAGAGGAAGTATGAGATATAATGTACTGGAATATTGAGAGATTAAGGAATAATCGACTGTGAAGGCCGCGCATTGATTTTATGAAGGTCACCGTTAATTCTCGCGATATTCTCCTTGAAATAAAGTAGAGCTAGAAATTACCCACCTATTGAGAACCGTTGCAAAAATTCACTGATCCACGGAGCTTATCGTGAGCCTAATGTAATTTATCTTAGTTTTCTTCACAAAATTCTAATCAAAACGTTTATATAAAATTAACGCAAAAAAAAAAAAAAAATTATTAAATCCACTTAAAAATGATTTTATTTACGTTACAATGAGGGCAGAAAATCTCCTTTCCTTAATCATATTAAAGTAGTTGATGATAGAACTGTCGACATCAAATTATACTATTGAAATTGTGACATTAATACCCAAGTTTCCGTTATCAGCGAAAAGCTGAGCTATAGATGTGTCAAAAACTAAACAGTCTGAATTTAGAATAGCACTGGCGACACCTTCGTGAATTGATCTGGGCATAGCTTCCCAAGTTAAACGTCTTCTATTTCCGTTAAGTTCAAGGCGATAGGCGAAATTCTCTGCTTCTTTTCTAGACCCGATTAATTGAACTATAGCAAAAAATTGCTGATGTCCGTCAAATTTCTCCTGTTTCTCCAGAACTAGCATGAAATGATGGCCAAAACACGACTGCATCATGACCCAATCTACCGCTCCTGGCAGGTTTATGTCTGTTGCTAAAAAAACGATATCCTCACCTTGAAGCGTAGTAATACTCTTATGTGACATCATCAAATGTGGCATGACTAGTTCTAGAGGACCCTGCCATTTACATGAGGCTCCGGGGCATGGACACAGATATGGTCGAAATTCACAAGTTTCTTCGTGTTCTGTTTTCTCAGTATAAATAAGGGAAGCTGTGCATCCATAGCTTGAGTGTTTACATGGGAATTTAACATTTGAAGCAACTTTTTCCATAGCCAAGTTTCGTATGTTGCCCAAAGATCCACGGCATGTAGGACAGCAAGTCAATTTTGAGCGGCAAGATGAGCACACAAGATGCCCACTCTGGCACTGTAGGATCGGTGGCAAAACATAATCAAAGCAAACAGGACACTCGAAAAGAGAAGCCAAATCAGCTGACATTCCACCGTCGCCACCACCAGCTGATGAAAGCGATGAGCTCGAAGAAGACGAGGCGTTCGGGACTTCCCGGCGTTTCGGATTGATTTTGTTAGACATGATACGTTACAACAAATTAATGCTGACGAATACACTAATCAGCTGAGCAACATAGACTATTGTATCTCTCGAATCTTTATATTTACTTTCTGCAAATCACTGTTTGTCGACTCTTAATAAAATCATAGTTGTCAATAGCTCACAAACCCGTAAATGCCGATTACCTAGTAGCGCCCTTAGCCCATTGAATTAAGCCGAGGAGAACCTTGCCTAGCTTTGCATTTTACATTTTCCAATTTTCCAGATGTACCTAGTTGACAGAAACTTTATTAACACGAAATTTGCTAATAATAAAACATACTATCCCCGAAATGGAACACTTGCAATATATTATTCCCATATGCAATTCTTAATTTTACAGTTTAATATTACACATTTGTTGAAACTTTTGATATAAGGATTTGGATATTTTGCTTTTCTCTAATTCGTTATAAACTACAAAGAAAATTCGTACGTGACGTTAAGATCGATGCCCGCCATTATTTGTCACAAGAATCCACTGACATCACTTACATAGAAATGAACCCACAGCTATTTAAATAAAGATGGACCGCTCAATATCCTATTTTAAGTGTCCGTAAATTTAACAATCAACTGCCTGTAATGGACGATAAAATATGTATCTAATCAGCGCATTCTAATTTTTTGAGAACTGTCGCCTACTATTTGTTTACATTCTGATGTGATCAAAATTCTTTCAGAGTAGACATAATCTATACTCATTAGACCGTCTATAAGGAAAAGGTGGTTGCGATTTAACAGGGTCCTCAAATTCGACGATTTTAATTGATAAACTTTGGGTTAAAACCATTTCAAGAAGAATAAATTTAATAGCAAAATTATAAAGCGAATTTTAATGTATTATGTATGTATTTTCATTAGCAAAAATTTGCTTTTATAGCCAAAACTGTAAAATTATCGCAATTTCGGAACGCACATAGTGGCTGTCACTTCTTGAGGGGGAAAGAGAGAGAACAAAAATCACACCGTCCGTTTCTATAGGAAATCATGGATGTGAGTGGTCAATTGTATTAACGTCATTGGCAAAAACCCTTTAAATAGTGTCCACGTTAAAGTAGTTTGTTAAAAAGTGCAGCATTAGACTGCAATAGGTACGCTTGATAAACAAAATTGCCAAACTGTCAAATAAAATCTGTCCTCGATTGACGGTAATTAGAAAAATTGCAAGTTTCTACTCTTTAACTCTATTGTGTTAGGAAAAGTTTATAAAAATTATTTAAAATACCATTTTACGCTATTGGTATAAATAAAATTTATTATTAATGCCATAAAAATGCTTTTATGATTGATTGATATATTTTAAGTCGTGAAAACGTTGTAATTACATATTATAGAGACTAAGAAACCACTGTGTTGCACGGAAATTACCATAAATTGTTCTGCATTAGCAAAATTGTTGGTCATATGATAGTTCTTCGGAGAATTATCAGAGAATATTTGTAACGGCAATTCAGAGCTCTGAAATATCTTTGACATTATAGACCGTTAATTTGAAGTCATTCTACGAGATGTCACTATCTGAGCGAAAAAGAGGGAACAAAAAATGCACCATCCGTTTCCAAAGGAAGTCGTGTACATGAGCGGTCCATTGTATATGTATGGCTGTGTGGCCGGACATGGCGAAATTGTTTTGAAAATTTCTTTCATTGAACTACTATTGTATAGTAGTAATGTATAAAATTTATTTGAAAGTGTAAAATTGATGACATTAAATTGGAAAATCGATATCGGTCAAATTATCAACTTCTGAGTTGATGCACATTTGTGCTTGTTTTACGACATTTTCAATTATTGCTCGCAAAACATCTAGCTCCAAATTGGTGATTTCTTCTTCAATGTGGTTTTCAAGACTTGCAAGGTTTGTAGTTTTTTATGGTAAATGCGAGATTTGAAAAAGCCCTAAAGGAAGAGCCTGGCGCTTTGTCAGCCAGTTCAAATCGCCAAAACAAGAGATCACACGGCCGGAAATTGGTGTTTCACAATCGTCCATCGTTGCTCGAGCTGCGTGAGCGTTACTCTGTCCTGCTTGAACCAACAATGCTCGAAACCCAATTCAGCAACTTGCGACAGAAAAAAACTCGTATAACATCTGGCTATCACTGCAAATGCCACACCAAATAGTCACTTTGAGGGGATGCAATGACTCTTCGTGCATTTCATATAATTCTCCGTGTCCCACAAGTGCAAATTTTATTTGTTCGCATAACTACTTAAGTGGAAATGGGCTTCGTCGCTTCTTGCACCAGGTTTAACAAAGTATGCGAGTAAATTAACCTCACTTGACGGTCAGCAGGCAGTAATTAGTCTGCTGCTTGCACTTTGCAAGCGAACATCTTCAGGTTTTTCACTAAAATTCAACGTGTGCATCGTTATCTCGTCGATGTTTATGGACTCTCTCGGACGCTGCAACGATATTCTCGATCGGAGTCGGCCACTTCTTCCGAAATTTATAGTTTTCAGGAGAAGCTCAACCAAATGCTTAATTGTTCGCGAGCATGGTGCAGTACGTCGAAGAAAATGAAGATGAAATCTACGTTGTGTTCAAACAACAAACCAGAAATTGGAAAGCAGTAACAATAATTCTGCGTTCTTCAAGTATGTACCGCACCATTGCTTGTTGTCAACTAATTCTCAATCTGTCTACAACATAAATGTCAAAATACAATGACATTTGATACCATTTGCTACATTATGACATTACTTTTGCCCCAGCTTGTATATTCGAAAATGTATGCTTTGTAAAAGTTGTTTACTTCCCTTTTTGGAAAAAAAATACAATTTATTCGTTAATTGACAATTGGACTACAAATTTTTTAAACTTTGTAACGAATATACTCGACAATATGTGAAAAATTTCCCTTTCGTCATGATGTGTATAATGTATTAACGGATTATGGGTATTTAATCCATTACATATCATTTGTTTACCTCACTGAATAGGTTTGGGGGTTTCAAAGAATTATCTAGTAAATTTTAATTTCTTAATTATTGTGGTTAGGTAGCAGGTACAGAAAACTGGCTTCGTATCAGTGTGCCAATGCCGAGCTTTTGAAATGTGTACGTACCTGCACCTACCATAACGTGGGTATATGGAACTGGAGGCGGTGGAACTCACTGCCAAAGTATTGTGCATTGAATCAAAGGTATACTTTACGAATAATTGTTCAATTGAACCCTAATAGTGCATTTCGAAATATGTAGTTAATATGTTGATACTAGCAATTTCTCGGTTTCGGAATTTTACACATGCACTGTCAGTGCACTACAGACAAAAATTTACAATGGATCGCTTAAAATCCTGTCCCAAGCGTCCGCCATTTTGACAACCTATTCCCTGACATAGACGAAAGAAGATACATAGAAATTTATATAGCGCTGTCTATTTTTATCACGTTGCATGGATGAATTGATTCCGCAGATTTTTTGAATGCGGAATTGCTGAATGCTGACAAATGTGTTTAAATTTAAATATTTGTGGAACATTTATTTATAAAATATTTACTTTTAATTCAAAGATTGTTAATATTAAGGGCTTAGAATGGCATAGAAATGTTTTTAAAGCTTTATCCCTTCCAGATTACTAATATTTTCAAGAATTTGTCGTTGATCAATTTTAAGTCGTGAAAACGTTATAATATATACATATATATTATTATTAAATGTGATTGATTGAACAATTATGGTATTTTAAGTAAAGAATTTCGAAATAAAAACACTTTAATCTTTTAAGCTCCAAATTTGTGTAGTTAGCCCACCAAATTTGAAAACTTCCAGGAATTGTTTATTTACTTAACTGAAAGCGAAGAGCAACATTTTTTTATTTTAAAGCAAATTGTTTGACGATTGATTTAATTTGTTATTTGTTTGTTTGTTATTTTAAAACGGTTAATTCGGTACTTCGAGTGCCGTATTTTGTTACGTGTAAAAGCATACGAAAATCGGTAAGTTTCTAAAATATATACAATTTTAAAATGTTTAGATTAAATTGTTTGCCATAAGAAGGGCTTACATAAATGCTTCGAAGCATTTTCAATAGTCACGTTAGCATGACTATGCAGGTACCGCTTAAATCCTTACTTTCTAAGAATCGAATGAATGAGGAGTGGATGGGTTTAGTTCATGGTTTTGCTTTATATTGATAGGTTTGGTGCTATTATATGCCTGTAACTGAGCGTGATATTTTGAGTCATTTTGATTGTGTAGCCCGCAGTAAAACAGTAAATTGTGCATGATCCCAGTAGGAAATATAAAATACTGCAAGAGTTTGCTTCATAAAGGCGTGATATAACCCAAAATGAAAGTTTATACGTTTCCTCGAAATCTGTGATGAGCCTCAAGCTTTGTTCTTTCTCTTATATCTCGCATATTTGGAGTTTTATTTAATTTCTTATATATTAATAGTCATTAACATAACTAATTATTCTATCCATTTAACCACTTCTATCGCTGCTTCTTGGGGAAGTTAAAGTAAAAACCCTTGCCCTCAATTCCGTCATGGGTAAAAAAGAAGAAAGAAAAGAATCCAATGCGGAGAGACTTCTGATTAATCGAGAAGTAATTATATCATTGCTTCTTGGCCTTTCTTTTTCCTACTGGGAGACTACTTGCCCGGAACGGTCATGGCATGCTTCGATATGGGCTGCTTACAAAACGGCCTAGTGAGCGTTGTCCTGTATAAATACGGATACGGTCATGGTACGATCCGGTATAGTAGACGTGAACTTTAAAAGCCTTACACTCCTGTTTTTTGAGGAGGCAGAACTTTTTAATTTTCTGTGTTCTTTTTCGCACAATATAAAGGTTCAAAAATATATCAATTCAAGGTTTGACGGGGAGTTGTAAAAAACGATGGTTAGAACACTTTATAAAATTGAATATATCACAAATAAGTATTATAGTTAACGTTAAACATCGGGGTAATATTACAATATGAGAAGAAATTTGAGCAGGTAATTTAAACCAGGTGATTAAAGTTTAAGACTAATAGGAACGATCAGTGTTTAACCGCATGCAAGTCAAGTAGGAAAATTAAATTTGTTACTCTTCTACATTATATTTTCACCAGTTTTACTAAACTCTTGTTCAGTTCAAATATTAAAAAAGTATCAAAATATCAAAATCAAAATTCTGGATAAGAATCTAAGGATACCATTAGAAATTTTTTTTCAACTTACCAGGAACAAACCTTCCCCAAATTTCGAGTAGGGGTAGTATAGCCCATGGGAAAGTATATATCCATATTATGATTGTTAAAAGAATTGCTTTGGTGTGGGTCAATTTTCCTTCAAGTGGCCGAGTTATGACATTATAACGGTCATATGCTATAAAGGCGTTAGTCATCCCGGCTGCAATTCCAGACAAGGACCCTATGAATGCAAAAGTTTGGCATGCGATATGTCCTAAAGCAAATCCTCTCTTAAATGAATTATATATAAAAATAGGTGTTTTCGTCATCATCATAAAGTCACATATAGCCAAATTCACAACAAATATATTTGATGGTGTCCGGAGGGATTTTGCGCTATAATTAGTTGAATGTTAGTTGTTATTAATCTGAATAAATTGAACTTACCTCAAAAATACCCATATGACTAAACTATTTCCGATAAGTGCAAAGAAAGTAAATCCAATGTAAATCATTCCTAACAGGTAATGGATAGAAGCTGGCGGTTCCGGATGTGAAAGCCAGTGATCTGGAATGTGCTGAAGTTCACTTGGCGGAACATTCCAACCCATTAGTCGAATTTCCGATGATGTCCTTTAAGTGTTGTCAATTAAATTCATAAATATGAATATTTACAAATAAACAATTTGACTGTTCAATACAAATATTATATATAGATATTTATATATGCATATGGATATTTTACCGGGGTTGCGGCCAAAGTATAGATGAATTACTACCCAAATTGTTTAAAATTTCCATCGTATCGTAATTAACTGAATATTCTTTGAAGAATATTCTACTAATGGGTTTTCCTTTGATTTTATTCAACCTATTTATACCTTTTAAGACTTAAATGAAAATATATGTGTATAAAATAAATTACATTTTGCTATTGCTTACGCCTCCTGAGTTAATACTTCTAAATCCATGTACTTGCAATACACTCCACCCTCGGATTAAGGGCGAATTGATTTATGTTGTTTTATGCAGTGCTCGTATTCGTAATTACATTGCATGGAAAGTAAAATTATATAACAAAATTTTACGATGAAATTTTCTACGAAATGTGAAACACAAAAGTATATCAAATAGCTAAACTTAATTCGAGTAGGGTTTCCAGTACAGGGATTTTTGTGGATTAAGATTTTTATTGGAGATAATTAACAAAAATACTAAAATAGAATATATAACTGCACCCATTTATAAGCACGATGTAGTAAACGCGTGCCTCATTCGCATCAATTTCGACCAAATTTTGCCAATATATTCAGTGGATTAATATTTTTATGAGCATTTTCTGCACTTTCTTGGTATTTCTTAAGGAATTCTGACCAACTTTTTCCGATGTATTTATAGGAATAAATCATATTTATAAATTGGGGCGCTTGGAAAGTATTTATAAAAGTTTATCGTTAGATAATATAGATTTTTAATAATTTTCTAAGTGAGCTAGTGATGATCGTTAATATGCATTTAAATTAACGAAAATTAAGTCAACGGAATTGATAAACTGTGAACATAATTCTGTGATACTCGTAAAATTAGTGAGACCAATTTAACAACATTCACTCGATTCGGTTGAAAAAATATTTTATTGTAAGATTGCTCTTAAAAAATCTCATGACAGTAGTCGGAAGAAATATATTATAGCATTTTACGGGCTCACATTTGGTTGAAAGTGTGAAAAACCCACATCAAACATAAGAAAGAACAGTCACCACTTACATAAGAAAATAACGTCTAATTTTTACTCGTGCTAATAGAGGCTGCTCGGAGTTTACGTAGGAAATACCTTGGGATGTTTTTATTCAATAAAAACAAATACAATTTCTCATTGGTATGCAACCTTATTTTGTCTATATTTTTGCAGTTTTTGGGTAATCTCTCCGGGAATACCCGTGGATTTTCGGCTAGCAGTTACACAAAATATGTTTGAACATTTACAGGGCTCATAACTCATGAGGACGTCGCTACAAATGCTATAAATTTCATTCTCCTCAGATTATTTCGCCTAGTTTGCGGCATTTCTTGTATCTCTTACGGATTGGGTATTAATCCCAAAGAGTATGAGTTGAGTTATTTAGGTAGCTTGTAATTGTCAAAGGTTTGTATGTTATTTTTAAAAATTGATCAACTAGGTTATAATTGCAGGCAAATTCTATTAATGATTTTCCTCATATAGAATAAGTATTATGATTTTAAGAAATTCTTTTTTGAAGCTTCTCATGTGGAAATGAGTGAGCGTTGAATCAACGAGAAATTTCTCAGCAGCTGGTCGCGCTCCAGTTTTATTATTTTATGTAAGCCGGGTTTATAGTGGAAAAGCAGCTAAATCGCCCGTTAAAAAGATATATTCTGCCAGCCGTTTGGTCTGCTTCTCTGACTTTTCTGCCAGTGTAGAGCAATTTATTTGAACTTATAATTTTAATGCTATGGCTTACATGCACTGTTCAAGTGGGAGGGATATACGCCCTGTTGGGTAAAATTAAAAAATATAAATGTTTTAAAGAGAAGAAAAAAAATTCAAATTCTTATGTTTCGCCAGTTTAATTATTTAATTATTATTATTATCATAATGCTAAAAGAATTCCAAAAATTCCAAATATTCCACAAATTTTAAATTTTATACAGGAAAAATGAAACATCACCTTAAACTTATCTAAATAAACATAAATAATTCGCAATTCTAATTATATTAGATGCTCTCCAAGCACGTGTTTATTGCAAACTGAACTAAAATTGATGGCCGTTATAAGAATAAAGTAGGCAGTCAGAAAAAGAATAGTCGAGTGGTTACAAGCAGCAAAAAAAATGTTATGTACATATATGTAGTTATAATATTTTGACATGAATATGTCTTATCCTTGGGGTCTATTTGAAAGAATGTGCGGAACAAAAATCGTGGCTGTGACTAATTACTGAGTTTGGGGGCTGGGTCCTAATCTGGGTATGTGCGTAGTGGGGGTAGCAGTGGGCCTAACAGAGGCCCGCACTAATGAGTCATTAACGATGGCATGATATTTTGTGCGCAGTAATTATGCGCAGATGTATGCACGTGGTTTCAGAAACACGTGCATTGTCGAAAAACGTCTCAAATCATCACCAGTTATCATTCACTGCATTTTTAATAGTTTTATTACGTAGCGGTTTTCACTTTTAAGCACAAATACTGTGTAAGTATCTTAAAAAATAACGATCTTGATGTTTCCACGACGCGCAATTCAACATGTATCGGCGTAGTTCTTTCTCGAAAAACTTGAAACAAAAGCGTACATCTCGTATTTCAGTACCCATCGTCCTCTTCTGTCCACAACTTCGCCTTGAATATCATGTAACTTTATGTATGTGTTTGTATGTATGTATGTATAAGTTTGAATGTATGTATATACGTATGAATCTATGTATATAGTGTATGTAACAGATCGAAAAAATACGTAAAACCATTTAAATCTTTCTTTTCATTTATTATATAAGACATATTCATGTATACTGTGCCATTTTTATTTTTAAATTATATTTCCAGGTTTTTGAGAGTTCCACATAAAATTCGTCGATTGTCTCATAAGGAGAAGTTCAGTATATAGGGTGCTTCATCTAACGTACGCCAAAGTAATAGGGTGGGGGCGTCTCAATCGTTTGGGAATTATAGTGTGATTCATAAATTCAAATTTTTCATGGTATGCTGGTATGCACATCATTATTTTAATTTTATCTTTTGATCTTTTCCGCGCAGCGACATTCAACTCATGCCAAAAATCCCAATGTCTTTTACAATGTCAACTATCATCTACCACTGTAGGTATATTTACTTTCGAAAGTAGAAAATTTTTTTCCATTTTCTTAAAATTTGGATTTTTCTCGCATTTTCTTTGAAATTCATTAACGTTTCCACATAGAGAAAAATATGCAAATTCAATGGGTATACGTAAATAACCTTTTGCGATATGTTAAAATATTTAAATATTAAATTTATTTTTAAAAAATTAACTCCAAGTTACAATAAAGAAGCTTACGAGGGTCGCGAAGAGGTTGCATTCTGAATTTAGAATGGGGAAGAGACAGGCAGCACACACAGAGTATATATACGGATGCGGGCTGTTTACATTTTTTCACTACGCATTTTTAAAGGCGCGATTAAGTCTTGAAGCATCGCCTCCATGCGGTTGTTGTGGTCGCTGCACACCTTTCCCAGAGGCAGTATGCCTTTAGGAAAGGGAGGTCGATGCTATACGCTATTCAGGAGGTAGTCGACGCCACCTGGCCCACCAAACACGGGAACCATTATTTTCACCTGTTGTGCTTATTAGTAACTCTAGATGTGTTGAACGCAAGTAATGGCGGATTACTTGAAGGACCGCACCCTCACCTACGAGACGGAGGATGGCTCTGAAACGAAGATTATTTAGGCCGGTGTGGTCCAGGCCTACATACTGGGTCCCGAAATATGGAATACATATGACGGGATACGTCGGAACACGAGAGTTCTTCCTAGCTGGGTATGCTAACGACATCGTGGCGACTCAACCAGGATATGCGTCGGGTCGGTCCCTGGCCGCATTGATCAAAACCGGTATTGCCCTTCTGCCGAGGAACTGTATTCTTCTCTTGAGGGAAGTGCGGGTGGGAGACATGTCCGTCCAAATGAAGCCGGTGATCAAGTAGCTGGGGGTAAGTCTCAATTATAGAATCACCTTTTGAGATGAGATCAAGGGCAGGGCGGCCGTAGTAACGACGGTGCTGAGCAGGGTCATGACCAACATTGGTAAGTCCAGGCCCTGCAAAAGGCGTCTATTGTTCCACACCGCCGAGGTACGAGAAGTACAGCAACCGTTTGCTTTCAGTGCAACGACGGCGTTCCGCATCGTGAGCTCCTAATGCACGGTCTCGGAACCAGTGGTGTTGGTGGCCGTGGAAAACATTTCTATTGGCCAGGGAGAGGTATTGTCAATACGGAGGAATTTCTTCTAGGGCGAGGGACCCAGTGAATCGTCCGACTCAGGAGCATGGTATCTTGGCATCAGGACTGCTATGGGGAGTTGTGGGGCCGGTGGATAGCTCGTCAGCATGTTGGGGGAGAGTACTACCTCACACAAATATTGATGGGGTATGAGTATTTCCGGGCGTTCCTCTATCGCATGGGGAAGATATCTATATAATTATAAAATATAGTATACTGCGACTTCCCATCGGATTCCGTTTTCCACACTTTTATTGAGTAGGGCGGAGAAATCTGAGATGGAGAGGGAGACCGGCAGCATAATCCCGGGCAACATAGTCAGGGTCATGCTGCTAGGGAGGAACTTTTGGCGAAGGATTTTCGTAAAAGGGGTCCTTCGTCAGAAGGAAAACGCCGCCAACAGGGAGCGCCTGTTGGCTTAGAGGCGGATGAGGACGATGCGCAGGAAAAAATAGGATTCCGCCCCGACGTAATGTTTCACGTTCACGTTCCCGGGGTGGAGCTCCTGGATGCAAGCAGCTTATGGAGAAAAGGTTGACAGTTTTGTATCAAAGCGAATTTTAAAGAGTGCATTTATAAATAATATTGAAACCCAGTAACATTCTTTTAATTTATTGTGTTTTTCAAATAAAAATTGAATGAACGTGATATACAAAAACGGAAAATTGACTTAAAAATGGGGCGTATTATAGATGTCACCAGTAATAAAAGGAGTGAAATACGAAGATCCTTATTTCCAACGAACTTTTCAGTCGGAACTGTAGTTCCAATTCTGCTAATTAATTTCTTTTCGGACTTCAGCGTTCATCGTTTCCCATAAGAAAAAGTCAAACGGAGTTGGATCCAATTCAGCGCTCAGGAAATTTTTCATTTAATTTTAGCTTCCCAATGTTACAGTATGCGATGGTACTATGTTATGTTGGTAAAACATTAACCTTTGTTATCCACAGAGATGTCTTCAAGTACATTATAAAATTCGCATAAATCTAGCTATTAAACACATACGGCAAAATGAATGGTTCTATGATGATTGCCGATGATTGACATTGATACCGAATTAATGACTGAAATGATGTCATTAGTAATAGAGTATTATGATGCGATCACTGGCTAAATGAGGTAAGTAACGACAATAAAATAAGTTTTACAAAACATTTTATGGTGTATCTGTAGCAATAATTATAATTAATTATACGCTAAACAAACATTTTCCATCTTCTTAGAAATGTTCCTTGTTTTACAAATTTTTTCATTACAGGCAATAAAAATAAGATATCAGAGGATCAGTCAGGAACTGGTTTTTGTACCTGTATTTTACTTGGACATGTTGTTCCTTTTTGGAAAGATAATTAGGTGGGAAATTTAATTTAACAAAAAATTAGGTGTATTAATTACATGAATTTCGAAGAAAATGTTAAGAAAACCGGCATTTGAGGAAAATGAAATGCACTTTGTCCACTTTCGAAATTGAGTGTACCTGAAGTGGTAAGTGGTAAGTGGTAGACACAGGCATACATATACAATGGACCGCCCAATCTCCTGTCTCAAGCGTCCGCCACTTTGACAATCTACTGCCTGATAGAGACGAGAGAAAATATATAGAAATTTATATAGCGCTATGTGTTTTCATTGCATTCCATGGATGCGTCGATTCCGCACATATTTTCAATGCGGAATTACTGAATGCTGACAAAAACATTTGAATTTAAGTATTTGGGGAACAACAATTTATAAAATATTTGCTTTAAATTCAGTGAATGTCAATAAAAATTATTATTAATGGCATAATGAAATACTTTTAAAGCTTCATCCCTGCCAGATTACCAATATTTTCAAGAATTTATGATTAATAAATTTTGAGTCGTGAAATGTGATTGGTTGAACAATTATTTGTCTTGGTATGCACATCATTATTTCATTTTTATCTTTTGATTTATGCAATGACATTGAACAAACGCCAAAAAATAGTAGTTTTTTTTTAGCAATATCCTTTCCAAAACTGTATTAACTTACCACCACAGACATACATATATGTACAATGGACCCCTCATGTACACGATTTCCTATCGAAGCGGACGGTGCGAATTTTGCTCTTTCTCTTTCGCTCTTAGGCAGTGGCAGCTCGTATATTGACATCAAATTAAAGTTCTATAATATCAGAGATATTTTAGTACACTGAATTTCCGTTATAGATATTCTCTGACAATTCTCTGGAGAACTATCAAATGACCAAAAATTTCTTTAATACAGAACAATTTTTGATCACTTCCGTGCGACACAGTCTTTTTCATCTATCGCGTATTAAGGTATCCTGGCAGATATAAAAGTCCGTTTCTTCCTATATGTCCTTTATTTAACTTTATAATAAAACAATTAAATCAAATCATTTTAAAATTGCATATATTTTAGAAACACCGAATTTCGTATGATTTTACACGTAACAAAATACGGCACTCGAAATACCGAATCAGACGTTTTCAAATAGTTTGCAAAACAAATAACGAATTAATTCAATCACCAAGTAATTTGTTTTAAAATATTAAAAATTTTGTTCTTCGCTTTCAGTCAAGTAAATAACCAATTCCTGCAAGCTTTTAAATTTGGTGGGCTAATTACACAAATTTGGCGTTATGCCATCCTAGATTTAAAAGTTTTCTTTTACATCGAAATTCTTTAATTAAAACAGAATAATTGTTCAATAAATCACATTTATTAATAATATGTATATGTATATTACAACGGGGAGGTAGTTTTCTTTGTGAACTCCATCAGTTGGCTCTGATCTCACGACATTTCAATCTACTTTAACATCCTGGTTTAATTTAATTTAAAACAATATACAATTTTTTGATTTTGGTTGCATAATGTAATTTCTTTTAAATATGCTATAAATTCTTCAATATACTTCAGCACAACGACGTCTAGTTGTTACGGTAATATTGCGTAAGCAAAAGAAAAATAGATATAACATGCGAAAACAAACAAACAAATAATAAAAAAAGGAAGAAAATAGACGAAAAAAGTCACTATGTGTATATCAGACTGAATATCAAGATAAAATTAATAAAAAAAGGAAACAATAGAATCAAAAAAGCAGTGGATTAAAGTGAAAGAGAATGGAAATGAGGACTAAGAAGAGACGTGAATCAAATCATTAAGTGCTTAAAGGCGTAGTTTAATATTAGAAAAGTTCAGAGGACTGAACTTGTAGAAAGAGCCATTGGGCGATGCTTTCTGAATATGGGTAGGCAACAGATTCTAATCTTGCGTAGCTTGGATAAAGAATGAGTGCTCACCGAAACAAGACAGGCAATAGGGTACCAATAAATGTAGGTGTTGAGATGAACGTAGAAATTTCAATTTGTCAAAAAGATACGTCGACTGTTGAACGTATACCACTCCACGCAAGAATTGAAAAATGCCGTGTTTCAAGAAGGTAAAAAGGGGGAAACACAGGAGTGAAGAGGTGTAATGGGACATATGACTCTGACCGATCAACTTGAATACAAAACGTAACACATCATGGCGACTTAAAAATTATGTGTTTTTTCATTTCAAAAATCGGTAAAAACTTTTCGGAACACCTGGTATATGTTTTCCCGACAGCCACCATTGCGACCGATACGACGACTGACATTTTCTAGTCGATGTCATCTTAATAGCTGTAAATAGTAATATCATATTTTTATTTTCTGCTTTTATTTTAATTTCAGATACTGCTGTCAATTCCAAGGAAAATTCTATGAACGACAATGTAATTCGAGTAGTCAAAAATTGGCTACAACATGTATTGCATCGTGCAAATCAACAGTTGAACAGTGTTCGTTTAGACTCTTAACTATACTATTTTGCCATGGAGCACGTAATTCTTGGATAATATATATATATAATAGTATCGAGCAGATGGTTGGATTTAAGACCTTGCGCAGATAAGTTTAAAATGTTCTGAAATCTCGAGTTTGTGAGTCCATTGATGGCTTTATAGAAAAAGATAGATAAATAATCAGTGCTAAGTATCTAGCTGATACAAAGTATGAGAGATACTTGTAGAGTTTATATTAGATTTTCTCCAGGATATTTGCAAGTTTGTCCGCGTACCAGTAGTATAGTATTGGGATGGTATAGGATGGGCTTGACTAGGTCTTACGGCCGATGGAGAAATGTATTGTAAGGCTGCAAATGGAATTCGAATATTCGGTGCTATTTGATTTCAAATTTGAAATTATTCAAGCCCACATCTTATCAGCCGTTTTTAAAGATATCAACCATGAGGCACATGCGCAAGAGAAAAACCAGATCATAGATGTAAGTAAGAAAACGCTTGCGATCGTGAGCGATTTTTGAACGCCGCGACAAACAATTTGATCCTGTGGAATATGAATGAGAACTTAACGGTATTTTGACTGATTAAAATCCGCTGAACTCGGGAAATCTCGCCATATCAGATCTATCATTTTAAATTTCGAAATGTTAATATGAGATTCAAAATCATTAGAAATCCTTAAATACCAATTTTCATAGCAATCCTTTGAGATTTAAAATTGTCGACCGCCATTAAAAAATTCAAAGCGTTGTAGTAAGCATTAAAGCGTGATTAAACAACAAGGAAACAAACGAAAATTTATTTTTAATACATATATAGCTAATGTGACTATTCGTCCCATTTTGAAAGGGACAATTTTCGAAAAATAAATAATTTTCTAAATAAAGAGGGAAGTGTGAAGACTGAATGGTTCATTGGAGGGTTGGGTTGGGTAAGTATAAGGTAAGCTAAAGGGAGGTTTTGATAAGATGGGAATCGAAGGTGGTAGAGTTGTTGATCATCCGCAGCATTCTGATAAGGGTTCGAGTGGCAAAAGCGAGTACGATGACTTGCAAGGCGAAAGGTAAGAAAAGATCTAACTTTATGGGGGTTGGTGTTAAGGGATATGCTGCAAAGGAGGTCAGGGTAATCGATGGAACCGGCTAAAACTTGGTGAACGAAAACAATATCGGCGACATCTCGACGTCGGGCGAGGGACTAGAGGTTTTCATGATATTTATTCGATATTTTATTCAGATATCTTATCTAAAAACGGCGCAATAGATATCTGCCCGATATCTCACTTTGAGAATAGTTTTCAGATATCTATATCTGAGACAAGATATCTGTTAGAATACTTGGCTGAGTGGAATATTGTGAGACAATTACGTTTTCGTAATGAATATACCAAAATTAATTTCGGTCGGAATAGTTTTTTACTTCTACTTTCGAAATTTTGCAAGTTTGAAATTAGTTACTTTTAGTAAGTGATAAATTTTTTTCAGCCTAATAAAAAAACTTTAGCTTTTGGTGGCTAAATGACACAGTGACAATGACACATGTGACACAATATGACAATGTGAGCCATTAGAATTTGGATGGGAAGAAAAATCGCCTTTTAGAAAAAAGAAAATCGCAAGCCAATAATTGTCGATAATATTCACTTCACAAGAAAACAGAGCAACCAAGCTATCATCGGCGAATTTAATTATTAAATGTTGGATTAAATGAAAAAATGTCAAATTTTTTGCGATGTGGAGTTCTAAATCTCCATTTAAAGAAGAATAAAGTTACTAGCAACATTAAAATTCATATTGTAATGTATTTTCATAAAATGTTGTTTTTATAGCCAAAAGTGCAAAATTCATCACAATTTCGAACGCTAATAGCGGTTGCCACGCCTAAAAGAGAAAAATATGAAATAAAAATCGCACTGTCGGTTTCTATAGTTATACAGTCACTGTACGCCATCTACTAAGAAACCCATGAAGCAAACCAAGAGAACGGCAGAGTATGTGTCTCTGATGGTCAAATGTTTCCCCGGCCTGCCATATATTTAGGTATTTTATATGTGGTGAGTTGAAAAAGCAATTAATTAAAATTCCGTCGTTATTAAATTTCTCGATAATGACAAATCTCTACAGAATTACTTTAATTAATTAATTCCGAATTAGAAAAGCCTTCGACTCACCGACGTAGTTGAGTTCAGTTTAGTTTATTGCGACTTTAATTACAACGGTGTCTTAAGAACTAGTACAATAGTGTGAATACAGGGAGACAGATTACACCAAAGGTCATTTAAATAACAAGGTGTGACACTCTCTACACAAGCCCAAAGCTCTAACCCATGTGCAATTTCTAAAACAGCCTGGGTAAAATTCCTCCATGCCTTATCTAAATTCCAATAAGAACGAAAGAGATAAGAATAGGCAGACTAATAATCTCATCTGCAACACTTAAAGTGTAGACAATTATGTGCAGCGGTTTTGTAGCACGCTTTTTTAAACACGGCACAAAGTCTCCGTTGCGCTGTGTGCCGCTGCATGCATGGTGTTAGTGCCGTCCCCGTACAATGCTCAGGCATTTGAATTGAGAATGGGAGCGAGGCAGGCAGCACACATAGAGCAAATGTACGGATGTGGGCTGTTTACAGTTTTTCACTGTGCACTTTTAAAAGCGGGATAAAGTGTTTGAGCGTGTGCACTGCTCTGGGTTGTGAAATGCAGTTTCAATTTTTGTTCCACCTCCTCCTAAATTTTGGTTTTTCTCTCACATGTGAGCCCTTTATTACTATCTACTTTTAGCAAAATCTGCGAGGTCAGTAGGCTAACGGGATCAAGGTCGAATAAAGATAAGGAAAAACGTCACAAGTGTCAATCTTGTTATTTAGATTATCTTTCATTATACTAAAAACATATCCGCATGTATTACGGAGTTTTTGGTATGTGTGTGCACAAAACACAGGCAGCATGGTTGGGCTAGGTACGGTACTTAAAACCAAAGATCATGAATTACTAGATGTGGCATTCTCTATACAAGCTTAGAGAGCTTACAGTGTAGGCAACAATATGGAAATAGGGAAATCCTGAGTTGAGAATGGGGAACAGACAGGTACCACATTCATATATACGGATGCGGACAGTTTACATTTTTTCACTGTGCATTTTTAGCGGGCCAAACGTATTCGAACGTGTGTGCTGCTCTGGGTGGTGAAACATGATTTTAATTTTCGTTCCGCCTCCCCCTAAATTTTTGTCTTTCTCTCACGCGTGAGCCCTTTATTACTATCCACTTTTATAGCCCGCGGTGGGCTAACGGGACCAAGGTCGGAAAAAGATAAACGAATACGTCACGAGTTTCACATCTAGTATTTCATGATCTTTCGATGATACACAAATACATGTACACACAGCGATACTGGAGGATTCCACGGCCATCTTGCTGAAGGCCGGTATTGTTTATATCACTCATAAAAAATCATTCACGAATAAAGCATGAAATAATAAAGGGAAACTCACCTGCAGGACATAATTAGCCAGCGGCGTATCCTAGTCATCGCTTCCTAGTGCGACGTTCGTTACCGCCGATCGCTGGAAAGAACACTAGAGAAAGTCTATTATTAGGGAAAAGTATTCTTTTTTCACATCACTCTCACTTTTCAGTTAGTACACAACACTGCATCGACCAAACCTTTCACGCCGAGTTGCCCACTCGCGAATATGGTAAAACATTTGTGCTAGAGTTAAAACTGCCATCGCCGCCGACGTGATCAGCAGTTTCAGTTTCGGATACAAATATATAAAATCCGGAATGTTAGCAGATAAGTTCAAAAGATCATTAAATAGAATTCAACAACACATAAACTGTTTAGACACAATTATCCAAAATATTCCAAGAATGACGTTCCTCAGCATTGATACATTAAAATATTATCCCGTCTCCCTGATTTTAGCGGAGACTATTACAAACTATAGAACTTTATTGATTTAGCAGAGAGAATTTATCATGTATTAATAACTTATTTTGAAAATTCACAAATAATTTTCTTTGATATAATTAAATCTAAATTAGTTAATAGGACTCGAAGATATATATAAATTATGGGTTAACTCCTTGGGCAACTTATAAGATTATTATATCATAATAATAATATCGCTAAACGATAGGAAATCAGTCGACCAATTCTTTGAAGTATTAATTAGTGTGACGTTATGCACAAGCAATGTACATACAATAATATTAAAGTCATATTAAGAAGAATAAACGCATAAGCGAAAAAATAATACAAAGACGATCCCAATTCAGAATGATAAATTAGAAAGCAACATAAAATAAATTCTATTTAAGAGGAAATTAATGGAACCGATAAAATCCATATGTTGCGGTTACCTTAAAGATTTAGAAACTTTCTTTTACTTTCTTTACGTGTTTTGAGATGCATATTTTGACCCTCATTCTTAAATCAGAAAAATTAAAATACGCTAAGGCAGAACTACAAATACTGATCCAAATGATGAGCGACAATCTGGAACCAAACCAAACAGGTAGTACTCTCGTTTTCAAACAAGTTTATCCCCGTATAGTAATAATAACCCCCACAGATCAAACACAGCAAACCAACAACCAAAAATTAATTTTAATTGCAATATTTATTTAGGACGGAAATCGATATAGTACATATAAACTAAATTGAAATAGCTATTTCAGATTCACAAAATGTTCAGCTGCCTGCCTCAATCGAACTCTGTCCTATACAAGTTAATAGTGAAATCTAAAACAATTCCACCAAAATTTCTCATAGATGCAGGTGCAACCCATTTTATTATAAAGTCTGACATAATCCTAAATGAATAATTAAACTCGGACAATCCTTACAATTAGGAACCCTGAATCGTTCATTTAAAATAAATGCGAGGAATGATTCTTGTTAATGAACATCTCTTACTGCCGAAGCTGACCAAAAGAAGAAAAAGAAGAACTCCATTAGTTTAAGTCAAGAACACGAAAACCTCACGGATTTTTACGAAACTTTGTAGAAACATTATTTTGGACATAAAATGAACGAATATGTAAAAAATTGTTTCTATTTTCTACTTTCGGAGATATTAAATTTTAAAATTTGTACACTACATTTTTTCAAAACAAATCAGATTACTTTTATCGCTGAGTCATATTGCCTTGCCGTAGCAACAATATTAGACAAAGCGATTATCCAGTTCCTATGAATCAGAACAAATTCTATTATAAAATAACTGTACGAACCTGATCCATCCAGACAGTCCCACATTCTTAGAATATCAAGTAACGTTTACTTACTTAGAAAGAAATTAAGATCATTATGATTGGTTAAGCATAATTGTGACTAACCAAGCAAATTTTAGTAATATAAAATATCACTATTAAGAGAAGATGAAGACCACTTTCGAGAAGAACGGGAAACCATTTCTTTTATTAAAAATTAAATGAAACATTCTAAAAATAAATGTCTAATTAAGCTAGACATATAATTCGTGTTTCTACAATTTTTCTGCACGTATGACTTTTTCCGTCAAATATGCACAATTCACTATTCACTTTTTCCAATACTCTTCAGGGGCCACGACGACGAGACGAAGGATGGCCAGGAAACGAGGGTCCTGTCGGCGGGGGTGGCCCAGGTCCCCATTCTGGGTCCCGACATATGGAATTATACGTGTGATGGGATCCTGCGTATGGAAATACCGTAAGGGTATTTCCTGGTTGGTTCCCCTCCTGAGGGAGATGCGGGTGGGAGACATGTCAGTCCAGACGAAGCCCGCGAACAAGTGCCTGGGGGTGAGCCTTGATTTTAGACTGGGACGTGATCCGGGACAAGGCGGACAAAGCGTCTGCGGTGAAGGCGGCGTTAAGCAGGGTCATGGTCAACATTGGTGGACCCAAATCCTGCAAACGGCGTCTGCTGCCCCGCACCGCTGAGGCCGTCATGCCCTACGGGACAAAAGTCTGGGCCGGTGCGATGCGGTGGGAGAAGTACCGCAGGCGCTTGCTCTCGTTACAGCAACGTGCGGCCCTCCGCATCGCGAGCTCCTACCGCACGGTCTCGGAACCGGCGCATAGGGAATGTACCGGACCCGTGTTGAGTATACTGCGACTCCCCGTCGGACTTCGCTCTTCAAACATTCTTTGAATGTGCTCGCTGGAGGGCGGAGAAAGACGAAGTGGAATGGGTGACTGGCAGCATAACCTCTGATAATATAGTCGAGGTTATACTGCAGGGGAGGGACTTCTGGCGAAGAATCGCCCTTTTCGTAAAAAAGATCCTTCGTCAGAAGGAACAGGACGCGAACATGGAGCGCCTGTTAGCGTTGGGGGGAATATAGGACTCCACCCCGAAGTAGTGTTTCACAGACAGTTCTGGGATGGAGCTCCTGGGGGAAGGGAGCGCGCTTTTAGCCGGTAGGCCCAGCTAAACTGGGGAGTTCGGCACACTGTGCGTAAAAGCATTTCCCAGCTCCCATAAATAAAAACAAAAAAAAAAAAAGTGACAGAGAGAAAAGTTTTACTATCTACGTTTACCCAAAAAGGCGACTTAATAAAACTTGGGTGGTTCTTTTAGAGAAGATTTTATTTCCAAAACTGTGCTCAATTGAATAGTTGTTGTTTATTATTAACCAAAATTCGTCGTTTTCTTTAAAATGAAACTCATAGCTGCTGGATTATCGTTTGGCACCATATGACCTGCTCTATTTACCCAGTACATGGTAAATCTTCCGCCTTTTTTAACATACCCTTCTAAAACTCCCTGCACACCTATTGCTAACCTGGGTGCATTAGAATATTCCTTCCATAAGTGCCATTTCAAGCGATCTACCCAATTGATAGTTCCTGGTGTAGCACAGATTAAGTCCAAATGTCCGGAAAACACATTTACGTTTACATCTGTTTTGTTAAGCAGCTCTTCAACTGTAGCAATATGATACTTGTATGTTATTTATGGCGTTATGCATAGTTTTAAGTTACTTACCAATATGAACAACTGGTTTCATGAAATCTCCAGATAACGCGCTAAATACCGCATTACTCTGTGAACCCCAGGTAACGCGGCTGGATATATTCAAAGCTTTACTTACTTTACCTTTCATTAACTGATCTAAAGTTAGTCGGCGATTAATCGAGTGGTCGAAGTGAACAAGAGTATCATACATTGCTTCTGTAATTTAAAAAAGCAGAAAAGAAACTGTATTAAGTATATTTTACTGTACTAGTATATTTTAAATTTGTTGTAAATATTTGTGAATTATACCTTCAACATTCTTGACGAAAGAATTATAAACAGTGTTTGATGGTGTTTTTTTCAATATATTGTAGAAGTCCACACCTCCTGATTCAGTAAGCAGTACACGTTGCGTATTGCCCCATAGTTTTGTAGCTTCTATGAATTTGCCATTTTTCAGAGCTATTTCTACTCTTTTTGCTGCTTGCTCAATTTTATTATGTCCGGCATGATCTATAATGCCCTAAAATTTTTTAAAATGCGTATTTTAAGTCATTTAAAATTTGGTAATTATGGAAGTTTAACTTCCTAACCGCTGACGAATAATAGAAAATAGTTTTACACACTCCTGTAGCTAGTGTGTAAAATATACCTAATGTACAAAGTATGCTAAACTACATACAAACATTGCGGGAGTTAAGAATTTCGAAAAGTTTTATAATTTTCAACATCTTAATTTTACTGATTCATTTTTGTAATTATGAAATCAAAGTGTTGGTAATCATTTCGCGTAAATGCATGCATGGTTTTAAAAACTTTATGGAGAACTAATTCTTTTCTTTTACCAATTATTTAGTTATGTTATTGCTTTTTTTCGTTTTTCAAATTTTTTTTATCATTATAAGCGAAATGAGTTTAAAAAAGCAAGTCATATCATTATCACAATTTTTTAATATTGCTTGTAAAGAATTTTGAAGCTTAAAGGCATTTTTCTGTGTTTTCTTGACATTACCAAAAATTATATGGAATATTATTAATCAAAAAATGTGAATTTTAAGAAAAACCTATGTACGATCATTTTTCACGAAGATAATATTGGAAAATTACTAACTGTAATACATTACTTGGTATTTGTAAGTGATTTTTAAATTGTAGTGAATTTAATAAGTTATATTTAGTAATAATTAAAACTTAAGTCCTTGTAACTAGTAGAATAAAGTACTATCATGCATACCATTTGTAACAATAGAGGAGCCCAAGAGTAAACAGAGTCCATAGGCGAAACCCAAGCATCTCCCAGTGCAACAGACTGGAAGTTGCAATCGATTTTCTTAGCTTTAATTGCTTTATCCAATTCTAATGCAATTTCAGCTGCCATTTTCCCGCCATAGCTCTCAGAAAAAATGTGGAGTGGGGTTTTCTTGAATTCAGGGTGCTTTCTATAAAACTGCCTCAGGAATTCTACAAAATCCAGGGCAATCATTTTGTTGTTCGTTGTAAGGAATTGTGGACTATCAACGTAACTGAAACCGGTCCCAACAGGATTGTCTACGAACATGACATTCATATCCTTGACCCAGGTGTGCTTCCGAGGAGTCATTTCCAAAGTTAATGGACCTAACTCTTCAAAATTGCCATAACCTGTTGAAGATGCACCTGGACCACCCTGCAGCCAAATGGCAATGGGCCGTTCGGTGTAATTAGCCACTGGGGCTGTTGTGTAGTAAAGCCAATAGAATATGTGTGCTCCATCTCGAATGGTCACATGACCCCAATCTTGTTCGCCTGGGCCGAAACCTTTTCTTCCCTCTACTGTTAATTAAAACAGAAAATATTTTATCAGTTTATTTTTCAATTGTACGTGACACTTTCAAAATCACAAGTAAGAATTGTGATAACTATGTATATATGATGCCTTTAATGATAGTAAACCTCTCGTAATTTTGAACTTCCGAAAGATAGTACTTTGCACAAACAAATTCTCTTTGTGATAACTTTACAAACACTTAATGGACACACAAACATCTTCAAAATCTTTAATTACCGAGAAAGGAAGTACTCAGTAGGATACAAAACGGTAGCAAATTGAAAGGTAACATCCTCAACTAATTTTTGATATCTTTTGGCAGGTGCTTTTATACATTTTTGGAGGCTTATCATGAGTACTTACTACTAAGTGGAGCAACCGTTTACGTAGATATAACTTTTCGCTTGGGAAATTCAATTGAACTTAAAAATGCTATCAAAGAAGATAGTTATCTGAAAATATCTTATCTTTTACCGCAAGTGTTGTTATAAAATTAACTAATTATTAAAAGCCGTATAGGAGAGCATTAGACCATTTTCCATAGCATTTATATCTACATATTTTTATTAATCAATATATATAAATTATTTATTTATTTATTATCAACCAAAAGTACTTTACATCTTCTCATATATAATAAAAGCTGAGACGCAAAGCAACATACTTCAATTTTTTATAGACATTATAAATTTAAACAAGTGTCAACGCTTTTTTCATTAATTCCTTTCTATTAGCATTATAGATCACTTAGCGTTATTAATTTTTAAGGCAGCCAATGCTGATTTAAAAGCACCATAATTGCTTCTGTGATGAGATGAGTAAAGAGTTATACCATATATCGCTCGGGGTCGTGATTAATAAGATTTAAAATTTTAAAAGTGCCAATAACACTACATAACATGCATGCAAGCACGACACCTGCAATTTTTCTACAACTAAGCAGAGTAGTCAAGCCTAAAAAGTTTTGATCTGTCTTTATAAGGAGATTTTTCATAGCCCGAATCACACTAGGGCATGTGACGAAGACTGAAACGGAGAAAGCGTTTTTGAACTACCTCGACACGCTTTAAATGAAATATAGCTGGTAGTTGTGATGGGTTAGCATCAAAGAGATACTTTTTATACCGAAAAAAGCAGAGGGCTTATTATTTATTTCGAAACGAAATATCATATCACTACAAAGTTGTGTACGAAAAACAATTTCCGAGTTATTATGGAACACGAATGGACTACTTATAAAGTACTGCCATGAAAACTTGATATAATCTAGTACGAAATTTCATTAAGCTTTGCTGATCATCTGTAAAAGTAAATTTGAAACTAGGTTGATAATTAAATGTGAGTGAAAGTTGTACGAAGTTGTTTTTGTTTATTTAGATAACAAATATGTAAATGTAAATACATAAACTATGGTGATTTTTTTCCAATTGAGTATAAAAATATAAGACCAATGTTTTTTTTCCAAATCAATAAAGAAAATAGAACACAACAATTTAACCCTTAACGGCCGAGAGCTTTTTTTTGTAATACTCGCCCATAAGACGACGGAAAATTAGATGAAATTCTAAAACGTTTATAAAGATGAACACTTAAACTAAACATTTGAACTGATTTTTTAGATATGAATTCAAATATATTTACTTGATTTATAATTTTATAAATGAAATTAATTTTTATAATTTTTAAAAGTATGATATTTTTGGAAGCAATTCCCAATGTGTAGTGATGGATTCGCGGGACATGTTGAACAATATGTGATTGTTCGTTTACGACCGCCTTTAATCTTTCTATCGGAACATACTCGACAGACTTTGTGACTTCCAAGCCGAGGAATATACAATTTCCCATCAAGTAGATTTTCAGTTTCAGACGTATTATGTACATTGCCCTTGGGGTTGAACTGTTCATCGAAAATCTCCTCATAGTTGAAGAATTAACTTTTTAACAAACTGTAGATGAGTCATGGGCTTCTCATTTCTTTGTACTTTGGTATCTTTATACAGAATGTACATATGCATTTACTACGGATTCCTCCAATCCCCAAAAGAAAAGTTTACGCCACCATTTAAGACCTCATAAATGGATAAGAAACTTCGTCTTCACTGCTGTTATTTTCATAATCTTCGTCTTTATGTATTTTCTCTAAGATCTATTATTTGAAATTTTGACTATGTTTATTTATTTTTAAAATAAACATAAACTAAACCTTATTATAATAGAAATACTCGAAAGTTGGAAAACACCAAAATGTTATATTAGGTCTACCGGAAAGTTCTGTCCGCTTTTGAAGAGGAAGAAAATGATACAGTTTTTAACATATTTAACTAGATTTATTGTACGATGTAATTTCCATCGTTCCTTATGACTTCTTCCCAGCAGGATGGCAATTTATAAAATCTATTTTTGAAGAAAATATTTGGATGCGAAAAACTACAGCAGCACTACTGTAAACGTAAACGTTTTCTTCATTTTTTTAATTTTTTTTTCTCATCAAATAATTTTGTATAGAAAGGAATAGGTGAAAATCTGATGGTTAAGGTCTGGGAAGTATGGTCGATGCGAAAGAATTTCCCATCCTAGCTCTGAGATTATCTGGCGAGTCGCCAAAGCAGCATGTGGTCTAGCATTATCGTGACGTAGTATGATTTCCTTCCTATTGAATATTGTCAGCTTATTTTCTTGGAGTACTTTGTTAACTCGTCCATTTGTTGACTGCATTTCTCCGAATTTAGCTTTTTCTTGGGTTCCAAAAGCTCATAATGGATTGGACCTTGCATGTCCCACTATATACAGAGTATTCTCTTTTTAAGGCTCAAGCTCGGTGTAGAGGTGAAGAAGGCATGTTTTCCGGATTCACGCTGTTTTCCTTACGATGTTTTCATATGTAATCCATTTTTCATCATTTCATCTATCATGGTCTTAAAAATATCGTCAACAACCACAAATGGTCCCCCAGAACGTGGCCGACCTAAAAATGCTTTAGTTTTGCGAACTGTGACTGCAAAATTTTCACCATTTTTGTAGTGAATTTTAATAATTTCAATGCATTGTTGAAGCGTGTATCGTTCCATTTTTAGTAATGGCGTAGTTTCTACTTGTAAAATGTCAAAAAATAACAGCTTCAAAAGTGACAGCTACCGAAATAGCGGGCTATTCAAAATAACACCTCTTATTGGAAAACCCTATAGTAAGTTGCAATATTTATGTTAAAGAAAACTACAGAGATGATAAATAAATGAAATGAAAACTGAATTCTTTTCATGTCCCCGTATTGGGGCCTTTCGTTTTCTATGGCATAAGTACTATGTCCCCGTAGCGGGGCCTTTCGGCCGTTAAAGGTTAAAACTCATACGTCAATTTACCCGTGACAATCTTTTACGTATATCACAATATGATTATCTTTCTAGGCTTAAAGACAACGAGAGAAGCATTTAAAAGCAAATTCATGATAAGTCAAACATATTAGAAATACCAGACAATCAATAAATTTTATTCTGAAATTTAATCTTCAAGTTTTTTGTAATTTTTATAAATTTTAAGGTGCATAAATTTGTTTCGCTGAAAAAGTGAGAAATAAGGGAAACTCACCGATTTCAAGAAATTTTGTAGAAGCCTTCCGTTTAGTCTACTACGGAAGCATCTAAACGAATTTCTTAGCGGTCGGTTATAGTTTCCGAAATATTACACTTTTAATTTTGGCAACATGCCATAAATTAAAAGTGGCCATTTCCACCGCAAAATTCTTTTACTCACACATAATATCATTAAAAACTGCTGAACTTTCCTAACGCTTTTCACTACTTTTTACATGGCCAATTTCTATTTGTCATAAAAAAATCTGAAACAAGCACGCATACTTCATACGCCATTTTTTAAAAATAATAACGTACTCCTGACAACAAGTAAGAAAGTTTTTGTTTACATTTAATTATTGTAATTTTTCAGGTTTCTACTTATTGTAAATAAATCATGTGCAGTGAAAAATGCCTGAGACAGATGAGAGAAGATACATAGGAATTTATATAGCGCTGTCTATTATTGAATTGCATAAATGGGACGATTCCGCAGATTTTTTGAATGTGGAATTGCTGAATGCTGACCAAAATATATGAATTTAAATATTTGTGGAACAAATACCCCCCTATCTATCGCTTGTCTGGCGAACCTATCCCCTCTGTTTCCTCTCTTCGCGATCTAGGCGTCATCTGCGATAGTGAACTTAACTTTCGCGAACACATTGACAGTGTGATTACCAGAGCCAACTCCGCGCTAGGCTTCGTTAAGCGGTGATCTAAGGAGTTCCTCAACCCGTACGTCGCCAAATCCCTCTTTGTCACCTTCGTTAGGCCTCTCCTTGAATACGCTAGCCAAGTTTGGCCTCCTTACCAATCTACTAGCATCAACATGATTGAGGCTGTACAACGCAGGTTCCTTCGTTTCGCTCTACGTGAGCTCCCCTGGTCTGACCCTCAAAACCTTCCGCCCTACGAAAACCGCCTTCGGCTTATTAACTTGCAGCCTCTATGGAACCGGCGGGACCTTGCCGATATCACATTTATTCATCAACTGCTAATCGGTGAGATTGACTGTCCTTCTCTATTTGAGCGGATCCCTATCTACACCAATTCCCGTAACCTCCGCTCAGCCCCTCTCTTTCGCCCTCTTTACCATCGAACCAACTACGGTCTTTCTGAGCCCCTCACAAGAATGCTTCGAAGAGCCAACTCCCTCCCTTCCGTTGACTTTCACCTGAGTAAAAATTCTCTCAGGCACCACCTAATTAGTCTCCCCTAATCTGCCTTGTCCTTTCCCTTTCTCCGTTGTTCCTCCTCTAATTTAGTTCCATAGGTTAGCACTAGTCTTAAGTTTATTTAATGTACGTAGCTTGTATTAAGCGTTAATAAAATAAAATAAAATAAAAAAACAAAACTTTTAATATTTTAAGCGAATTGTTTAGCGATTTCTAGCGAATCGATACTTCGAGTACAGTATTTTGTTTTGTGTAAAAGCATACGAAAATCGGTAAGTTTCTAAAATATGTATATACAATTTTAAAATTTGATTTGATTAAATTGTTTTTATTATAAAGTTAAATAAAAGACATAAAGGAAGAAATGGACTCTTGTAATGTGCCAGGATGACCTAAAGTGCAAGAGATGAAGAAAGCACGCTGTACTGCACGGAAATTATCTTAAATTGTTCTGTATTAGAGAAATCTTTGGTCATTTAATAGTTTTCCAAAGAATTGGTAGAAAATATCTGTAACGGCAATTCAACGCTGTGAAATATCTCTGATTAAAATAAATAAATTCCATTAAACTTTTTATGAGTTATCTACAGCAATAATTAAAAATAAATGCCTATTTACCCTAAATAAAATTTCTAATCTTGTTCTTATAAATGCGCGAATTTTCCAATTAAAGGGCACTAAAACAATAAAATACCAGTCAGGATAAAATGTGAGGAAACCTGAAAAGGTAAAATTGCCGATGTCGTTTTGGATCAGATTTCGTCCGAATTCTCTAAAATTCGAAAATTAAGTTAAGCTTGCTTTCCATATGCTGAAACGAAGTGTCGTGAAATCGTTTTGGAAACGATACAAATTTCTTAAGAACGTATTTTGTAGGGAGGTGCATTACCTAAAATATTTTTAAATTTTTCATCTAGCAGTAGAGCAACGTGAGACATTTGCTAAAACCGATTTTCGTAATATTTTCAATATGGTGCTTTTCTAATATCGGTACTGATGAGTAAAAATAATACAAAGTCATAATAAAGCTGAAACTGTACAAGAAATATATTTTTAAATAGTAATTTCTATTAAAATAGGAACTGAGACCAACATAGTAGAACTAGGAACTTTTATATATTTTGCGCAAAAATCGCACGGGTTTTGATAAATCGCAGTATTTTAATTACCTACTAAGTATTTGGCCAACATCTGATACAAATCATTACATTCACTAATATTCGAGAATTCAGTTCGGTTAAATTTTGCATGCCAAAACCAAACTGTTTGATTAGAAAAAAATCATAAAACGTCACAAAACTAAATGTTACTTATGATCAATCACAATTTCTGAATAGACTTGTTATCCAACATGAATCAGTACGCTTGTTCTCATGCAGATTGGTCGAACGGACTTTCAAAATCAGTTTAACAGGTCCTTAATGTATACAGAAACCGGGAATATTTCAAGCAATTTACAAAATGGATGAAAAAAATAAAATATTAGAATATTTTGGAAAACGAGAATTTTATTGACGACAAGTAATCAAGCTAATTTAGTATCCCTCA
The DNA here is from genome assembly GCA_963969385.1 of Philonicus albiceps. NCBI lineage: Eukaryota > Metazoa > Arthropoda > Insecta > Diptera > Asilidae > Philonicus > Philonicus albiceps. The sequence continues at coordinate 26,789,095 of OZ017772.1, read as the reverse complement.
ATCATTGTTGCCAGTTCCCAATTCTGGCCAACATTTATAGGTCCCTGCACGACAGATCCGTCCTTCGTGCACACCGCTACGGTGTACTTTGAAAGAGCACGACAGTCTCTGTAGTACAAAACCTCCATGCACTTCCTTATCTGTAACAGACATAGATAACAATCCTTCTAAATATTTCAATCAATTTCAATATCAATTACCAAATCTGCAGCTTCGTGCTGAGTCAGTTTCTCTTTCCCTTTCTTTGCTTCTATTTTTTCGCGCAATAGAGGCAGAGCAAGGTGTTTGCCAAAGCCAGTTGCAATTACGTCGTCTTTGTAGGACCTTCCTCGCAAATCGATATGACCCAAAAAAGGAACACCTTCTTCCAAACCACCTACAACCATATCGACCCAAAGAGGCTCAAACCTGCTGCGTTTGTTATATAAAATTCTGGTAAGCCAGTTGTAGAGAGACTTTGGCTTCATGATGATACTATCGTCATAGCAAATATCCTCGACAATTTTCTGGTCAATGTATCGCTTGATGCACTGGAAATCTGCAAAATCACCTCCAGCCCCAATAATTGTACGATTATTAATCGGGAAAACGCGCTGAATGTCTTGGAACCGGGCGAGGGACCCATACGAAACAAGATTATCTGCGGCGATCATTACTCCTCCATCGAATTTGATTCCAACTACAGATGTTCCAGTTGTTATTGGCTGCCTGCGGATTCGACATTAATAAAGAAGTAATCATATAATATTGGAAAGTTGTACGAACGAAGATCTTTGAGTTCCATTTGATCCAGAGGGGGAATATTCTTTCGACAAGCCACCAATTTCCGGAAAATTATACAGACATCCGGGTGTTTGCCCGTACCATAAAGGCAAAGAGAAATCATTATTTCCACCAAACATTTCAGCAATTCTATTCAATCCTAACCAAACAATAGAAACTGCAAGTTGTCACGAAAGACAACTGGGTAAAACTGTAATCTCTGTCGCTGTCTGAAGTAAGCTGCATTTTGACATTTACAACTGTAAACAAAACTTAGAAGAAGAAACAAAGAGAAAGAATTACAAATTTAAAAAAGACGTTATATATATGAAGAATATATATGTATATATATCTCTATATGTGTATAAATCTTCAGACATTTCTGAATGAGCCAGGAGCAGGGCTTTCTTTAAAGGGATACAGCATTAGTAACCCTAATTAATACATATATTTTCCCTTTTTGATAATTTATTTAGTAACTTTGAAAAAACTGATTTGTTTTGCGAATGTCCTTACAGTTTCTGCCTTTATCCTATAAGAAAAACAAAATCAACAAAAATGAAAGAAAGGAAATAATTTACTCCTTTTTGTCTTTTTCTCAAAGTTCTTTGTAATTTCTTATCATTGTTTCCAACTTCGATTTAGTTTGAGAATTATGCTGTCAAACTACGACAGAGATTGCAGTTGACCCGACAACCGTTTAGTACGTTCACAGCTATGCATATGCGATGGACCGATCATGAACACGAATTCCAATAGAAGCGAACGGAGCTATTTTTGTTCCCTTTCCTTCGTTCACAGGCAGACATCTCGTAAAATGACGTCAAATTAACGCTATATAATCTCAAAAATATTTCAAAACGTTGAATTACCATTACAGATATGCTCTGACAATTCTCTGTAGAATTATCAAATGATAAAACATTAGATCTGTTCGATGAGAAAGTCGTTAAAAAAAACATGTTATTACTCGTTGCGCCACATGGTTATTCGTGGCGAACTGAGAATTGTAAAAAGAACCCAAAGCGGCCTGAGTTTTTGGTTCTCATCGAACAGCATTTTTGAACAAATAAGAAGAAAAGTAGAGTTGTCAGTTGGGTTTGAGATTTGGTGCAAATTTAATTTATATGGTTAGTAAAAGTCTTTAAAAGAAGTAACACTGCTTTTAAAAGTATTAATTTAGTAGTATTGTGAATAAAAGTCGCAAATAACTCAAATGAACTGAGCTTAACTGTATTTAAAACTGTTTAAAAGGGATTTTCATGGCAAATTTTCTAAAAATGGAAAAAAGGCGTTCCAAATTTTGTTTGATTGCATCTTTATTTATTTTTTATCAAGCATTATTCAGAATGTAAGAAAACATTTAAAAATAATTAGTATATATGTATATATTTTATTCACAGATTTCGCAGTAAAACGCTATTAAAACAAAAATAAAAAACCTAACTTTACAAAATATGTCGTTAAAATAAAGAAATAATTATATCCAAAAAAATTGTACACAATTGGTAATTTATTCATCAAATATTTACGTATTTTTCCAGTAAACGAAAAAGAAATTTTGCGACAATCAAAGGCAATTTTGAAATATTTCTAAAACAGAATAGAGTTTCAAGTAGATTATAATATAATCCGTGCTACTATACTGCAAAATTTTTGCCGTAACAGATTTAAATATTTTTTTCATTGGAAATTGAATTGTTGCATAATTTTAATTTATAAAAAATTAAGCGTGCCAGAATAACTCTGAAGGCGTTAACTTTATCAATTATCCTTGGACGAGCAACACTTAATTGATAAAATAATTTGCGCTTCATTATATTAATATAATAATTAAATTGGATTAATTATTTATATTATAATAATTACTAAGCTTATTTTAAGTAATAAACCACAAATTTCATTGCTTAAGTAATTTATTTCAAAATATCAACAAATTCTTAATATTTTTGTTTAATTCTCTTTCAAATGCCGCTAGTCGTTACATAAATAACTGACAACACCATTTTACCCCGTTTTACAACAGCATGAAAGCCGGTGTAAATCGGTGCGCTATGATTCGCCCCGTATGCTGTCAAAAAGTCATCGAACACCGATTTAGAAAAACCCGTAGGCCACGAGACGTTCCGAGTTTGTTGCCAAAAATCTCATCGAATGCTTTCAGTGCTTCTCGGTGCGAATGGTGGCGCCACGGGGCTTGTCAGTGTTGCTCAACTAACACACCTAATTCTTTAATGCAGGACAATTTAACCCTCGCCCTCCTGCTAAATCAAAGTCTAACACTAGTCTTAACGGTAGAATTAAACCTACTATTTCTCCCACTAATAAAGATATATCTCCTCGAGGTACTTATAAGATAGTTAATCCCCCCCACAATCCGCATCGCTCCAATTCTCCCTATTCCGCCACTGCTTCAGCTAACTCCAACTGGCAGCTCAAAACAGGCCTTTTCCCGAATTTAAACTTCTCCACCCCTCTTAAATACCCTAATTTTCTTAAATCTCACACCATGAATCCTTCATTTCCGCCCCCTTTCTCTCCTCCTTCTTCTTCAGGTCAACCTCCTTCCTATCTGAACCCACCCGTCCCTCTTTTCCTACCAAACCTTCGTTTATTGACCCCCTTCTCCCTCCTGCTGTTAAGCTCACCATGCGATCTGCTGGGTCCTCCGAAGGACGCTATCTGTTGTCCCGCTTTCGCGACCACAGGATCTATGATAACGTCCGCCTTTTCCTAGCCTACCTGCACGACAAACCAGAGTATGTATGTATTGACGGTAAAACCAAAACCAATGTGTTGGTTTCAATTCACCAGGAAGGCCTTACCGCTGACCTGGCTACCCTTCGCATGCTCTTTCTTAAGTTTCACGCCGAATTTGGCATTTCTCCCAATAAAGTGTCCACGTGTAGCCTCTCTCGCTTCCTACGTCAGCTCTCGGCGTATCTCCCACCTGCAAAGAGCCCGGCACAATCACAAATCTTATTTTAGTTCCTAACCCGACCGGCTCTCCCGTCTGGCTACGCCCACTCCCCTAGCTGTCTACCCCTGTATTATAAAATGTCAGAGGTTCGTGTACTAAAACTTCTTCAGTTTTTCAGAACTCTCTTGCTTTTCCTTACGACATTTTTGCCCTTACCGAAACTAATTTAACACCCAACATTTATATTAATGAATTATTTCCCGCAGATTTTTTTGTTTTTCGTGCCGATACCTGCGACGAAGACTTAACCCCCGCTAACCGCGGCGTACTTTTCGCTGTGCCTAATCGTTTCGGTGTTAGTCTTCCCACTTCCTCTAATTCCTCATGCTGTAACTTTGTTTGCGCCAAAATCATACTAACCAGCAAATTCCTGTATATACTCTGTGTATACATTCGCCCTTCCCAACCACTTGAGTCCTAGAAACTTGTCACCGATGTGGTCGATTCCATCTTTAATATCCTTCGGTCCAATGATAAAGTCATCGTTTTTGGCGATTTTAATCTCCCCCGTCTAGAATAGCTTCGATCTGATGACGATCTCAACTACTTCCCTTCTAACGCCCTCTCTGATAAGGAGACTTTATTTGTCGATCACCTCTCCGACTCTGGTCTCGGTCAAATTAGCGGCATAACTAATAATCTTGGCAGACACCTTGTCCTGGTCTTCTCCTCTGATCCTGTTAATTCGGTTGTCTCTCGTAGCACTCATCTTCTCTCTACCCCCGACCAGTATCATCGCCTACTCTTCCTTACCCTTGCTCTAGTACCCACACTTTTCCACTCTACTTCTGAGACTTCTTACCACTTCAATTTCCATAGGGGCGACTTTGGCAAATTAAATTACCTTCTTTGCCAATCGTTCCTCCATTCCCTGACTCCCAGCTTTCCGTAGATGAAGCCCTCGATATTCTTTATACCGAAATCTTCGCCAGCCTGGCCCAATACTTTCCCTATCAACCTCGGAGAGACCATGCCTCCTCCCCCATGGTACAACAAAGAACTTCGTTCCCTTCGGAACAGGAGAAATAAACTATGGCAGGCTTATCTCCTATCTCGCTCCAACCCCGCCTTCTCCAGTTACCTCTCTGCAGCTTCACTTTTCTCTGTACGCAGCGAATCTTCCTATCACGACTACCTGAATCGAATGTAGTCAACCCATATTTCCGACCCTAAACGTTTTTACCAATTAATTACCATAAAAAGGAAATCCAGTGGCTACCCCTCCGCTTTCAAGCTGAACGACACTTCTTTTTCCAACCCGCGTGCAATAGCTAATCTCTTTGCTCATCACTTTAGCCAATCTTTCAGTGAGCATACTTCCGAGTCCGACGCTAACTATTTCTACTTATTGGACTCTCGTCCTAAGATCCCCTTTGTTTCTATCAATATTGACCCTGCAATGGTTGCTACCGCCATTTATGCCCTTCCTGATGATCATAACCCAGGCCCTGACGGTATTCCGGCCACCGTACTGAAAGAGTGCGCTCTTCACTTGATTGGACCCCTGACCTTACTCTTTCAACAATCTATCACGGCCAGGTGGAAAAACTCCTTTATCATCCCCATCAATAAAAAGGGTTGCAAGAGTGAGATCTCCAACTACCCTCCCATTGCCAAACTCTACTGCATACCTAAATTCTTTAAAAGTATCGTTTACGACTGCTTGTTCTTTCACTGCAAATCGATTTTTTCGGCGTTCCAGCTTGGTTTCCTAAAGGACAGATCGACCACCAACCTTACCGACTTCATCTCTAGAACACTGTATGCTCTGGAGAATGGTGACGAAGTTGACGTCATTGCTACTGGCTTCAGCAAGGCGTTTGATAAAATCTCTCATAAATTAATTCTCTTCAAACTACACTCCCTTCACTTCAATCAGCTCTTTATTTCCTAGATGAAATCTCTTCTTGAACAACGCCAGTACAGGGGCCTTTTCTGTTCCTCTTCCTCCAACTCTTTTGTGGCCAACTCGGGGGTCCCCCAGGGTAGCCACTTAGGGCCGTTGCTTTTCATTCTGGCCATCAATGATGTCGAATGTGTTATTCAGCACTCGGACATTTCTATATACCCCGACGATATGAAAATCTGCAAACGGATATCCTCTACCTCTGACTCCCGACTACTTCAGGTTGACCTCGACAATTTTAGCATTTAGTGCAATAAAAACTCTCTTGAACTTAATGTCTCCAAATGCCAATCCATCACTTACTCCCGTAGACGCCCCTCTTCTTCCCCAGAGTTTATCGACTATCTAATGAACCTATCCCCTTCGTATCCTTTCTTACAATTTTTCGAAGTACTATCAAATGACCAAACATTTCTTTAATACAGAACAATTTATTATAATTTCCGTACGACACAGCTTGATTTTTTCGTCTCTTGTGCATTAGGGCATACTGGCAAAATATAAGAGTCCACTTCTTCCTTTATGTCCTTTATTTAACTTTATAATAAAAACAATTTAATGAAATCATTTTAAATTTGTATTTACCTATTATAAGTTTCCAAAACTTACCGATTTTCGTATTTTTTACACGTAACAAAATACTGCAATCGAAATACCGAAATTAAAATAGTTTACAAAATAAATCGCTGAACAATTAGCTTTAAAATACTTTCAGTCAATTGAATAAAAAATTCCTGGAAGTTTTATATTTGGTGGGCTAATTACATAAATTTGGCGCTTAAAAGATTAAAAAGATTACCAATGTTACCAATATGTTCAAAAATTTGTGATTGATAAATTTTAAGTTGTGAAAACGTTGATATATGGTATATATATGCATATTCTCATTAAATGTGATTGATTGAAGAATTATTGCGTTTTATAGTTAAAGAATTTCGAAATAAAAACAAATTTTTAATCTTTTAAGCGGTAAATTTATGTAATTATCCCACCAAATTTGAAAACTTCCAGGAATTGTTTATTTAAATAATTGAAAGCGAAGAACCAGATCTTTAATATTTTAATTGATGATTGATTTAATTTTTTATTTGTTTTGTAAACAATTTTAAAACATTTGATTCGGTGTTTCGAGTGCAGTATTGTGTTACGTGTAAAAGCCTTCGAAAATCGTTAAGTTTCTAAAATACGTACAATTTTAAAATGATTTGACTAAATTATTTTTATTATAAAATTATTAATAAAAGGACATAAAGATGAAATGGACTCTTGTATTGTGCCAGGATCCCTTAATGCACAAGAGACGAAGAAACCACTGTGTCGCACGAAAATTATTATAAATTGTTCTGCATTAAAGAAATTTTTGGGCATTTGACAGTTCTTCAGAGAATTGTTCGAGAATATTTGTAACGGCAATTCAGCGGTCTGAAATATCTCTATAGACCGTTAATTTGACATCATTTTACGAGCTGTCACTATTTGAGAGCACCATCCGCTTTGTACATGAGCGGTCTATTGAATTAGCATAAGTATGTTTGTTGAGCAACACTGACAAGCCCCGTGACGCCACCAATCGCACCGAGAAGGACTATATCGAAAAATTTTGCACGGTTTTTACATCAATTCATTGGCATGATGAGATCCTTTTGCATTTTAAAAAGTAGTAGATTTCTCTATTGAGTCATTATTGTAACTACTGAAAATCTCTCTTTTCTGCGCCAGCTCATTTATCGCCATGAGTTCAAAACGTAAAGAAGTACGTGCTGCAATTTTGCGCGCTTTCAGTGAAAATACTAAAAAGTCATATTCGTTGATCGCAAAGGGAGCCAAAACAAGTAGATGAACGGTTAAAAAAATTAGCGAAAAGTTTCTAAGTGATCAGAGAGTAGAAAAAAGCCTAGATCTGGAAGACCGAAGGGTCCTAGCCATAAGAATTTGGAAAAAAAATATTAAAGTGTATTGAGAAAAATAATGCGATGTCGGTGCATTTATACCGATTTTGTAAAGCTTTTAAAAAAATAAAATATCACAAATATCACAAAAAGTTCTGCTATCCAAACTTTCATTTCTTGGAGTTCCTACTAAGTTTTTTTCATTGACTAGGATCATATCTGTCTGATAGTTCAGAAGAAGTAATTTTCAAATCGGTATCGAAATGCTTTCCCGTGTCCCCCAAGGAAGCCATTTAGGTCCTTTTTTATTTATATTATTTATAAACCATGTTCAGGATGATATAGCGAACTTTCAACTCCTTATTTATGTTGACAATGTGAAGAAATTCAGGAAAATCATCTATCTGGACGATTACTTATTATTGCAAGATGATCTTCATTGATCATCATGTCGATTGGTGTGATCATAATTGTCTTTTTCTAAATATTGATAAATGTTCTGTTATGATATTTACGAGGAAGGGCTTTACATCAAATGTATTGGGTTGGTGCATAATTATTAGCCGTTTCTTTGATGCGCTATATTTGAATAAAAACTCACAATATTTGGTGACCGTCTTCCAAGCAAATGAGAAGCAGTTATTGAAGTAAGTGGTAACTAATGGATTAATCATTTAAAAATGATACTATTGAATTTTTATGTTTCCTTTTTCATAATAAATAGAATTCAAGAACGCCCAATAATATCGTTTAAAACGCCCTAATAATTATGCAGCAACCCAATAGATTGTATTAGAGACTTGAGTTTGATATTGGATCAGAAATTAGACTTTAAACAACATATCGATCATATGATTAATAGAAGTAAGTCCGTTTTGGGATTTATAAGACGCTGGTCGAAAGAGGTCAGGGACACATATATTTTAAATCTCTATTCGTAGGGCTTGTTAGACAAATTCTCGAGGAATTTCAGGATGTTTTTGTGGATTTATTGTTGACTGCTGAATTGTCCCAATCTTTTATCATCTCTTAGCATAAATGTGCCCTCTAGATTTCTCAGAAAACACTACTTTAAACAAATTGAATCCCATCGAACCTGGTACGAGATATTCCAGACCACTACAGCCTCTAAAGACCTGTTATAATAATTATGTTGACCCTGCACCATGTATAGATGTGGAAGGAAGTGGGTGTGCGTCTCCGGTGTCAGGTACACTACCGGCAAGCACTATAGCCGGGACAGTCGGGATCAAAATAACTGACCCGGAATTTCTTAAAAAAAGACCCCGCAAAGGCCGATGGACTAGGGCTCAGAAGCAGGAAAATAAGATGCGGAGTGCATCCCAATCTGGGTTGGAAAAGCCAAAGTCCTCAACTGTCGGACTGGAAACTAAAATACGGTCAAATATGGACCAAAAATTGGGAGTACGTCCAAGCGTACCCTTTCACCTGGGAAAACACCCCCAAGTGATAGGGAAGCCAAAAAACGCACCAAAGCAGTGAGGAAGCCAGAGACGGGCCTATGTGCAACTACTTCCAAGGCAACTTTTGCGGAGGTTGTCCGTGACCAGAGTCTGCGAGTAGTTATCGGCTCGGACGATCTATCGGTCTTCCTGGTCAACAGTGATCAAGCCGAATCTTTTTAAGAAGCCATTACCAACGAAATTTTCAATGTGGAGGAACACAAATTTTTCCCAAAATTTCGTGGTTTTGGTCTCATGGCCAAAGGATCCGATGATCGCGGATACTTCACAATCATCTGTAATGACACAGAGTCAAAGCCATGGTTGGAAGATTGCGTAAAGCGGATAAAAACACCATGGGAGGATGCTAAACTAACCCTGTGTGAATTTAATAGAATTCCTAAATACACGAACCCTATGGATACCCGGGAAGAATAAGATTCCAGTAGCAGAAATGCAAAATCGGATAAGGAAACAAAACAAAGAGCTGGAAATAGATAGGTGGAGAATATTCCTTAGGAAAGATGAGAATCCGAAAGGATCACTCTTAGTACTGGGACTTGACCAAACATATGTTGAGGCCTTGCAAAACCGCGAAGACAAGATTTTCTACGGGCTGCAAGAGCTAACAATGAAGATCAAACCTTCGAAGGAAATCACCTCAGAGGCGGAAAAAGAGTACACTGAGGATCCCGATCTGAACGGCGCGACGCTGACGAACAGCAATGTCAGTGCCGTTCTAGCAGGGGCCGAGGCTGAAAATAAGTACGCAACGGAAGAGGTAGCAGCGATAGAGCATGCAAAAGACATTGAAATGAGTATACCCTAAATGAGCACATACTCTTCTAATATGTATAATGCAGATCAACTTGCAATATAGCATATCGGCCACTGCTGAACTAAGCAAAATCCTTGCTATGGGGCACACAAAAATAACACTAATCCAGGAACCTTGGTTGTTCAAAAATCAGGCTGTCAAAGTTACGCTGATCCATGAGCACTGCAACAGAGATCAGGTGACTATTTTAACGAACATCAACCTGGGCAGTGATACACAAGAGATTTTAGTCGATTCGTTTTACCTGGCATACGATTCATCTGACCCTTCTCCAAGCAGGGAACTGAAAGAGGGCGTTAAATATATTCACAGGAAAAAGATCCCTATTGTAATAGGATGTGATGCAAATTCACATCATATATGCTGGAGAAATACATACATAAATGAAAGAGGAGAGCATTTGCTTGAGTTCATTATGAGCATTGAACTCACGATCCTTAATAATGGCCACGAGCCAACCTTTGTGAATTCCATTAGACGTGAAACTACTAACATCACGCTATGCTCTTTTAACCTTTTATTTTAGAGAATTGGAATGTCATGAACGAAATTCTAACTTCTGATCACAGAAGCATATCGTTAGCTATTAAAGCTCTCAGCACAATCCAAACTGGCTTTAGAAATCCTAGGAAAACTGACTGGAACCTTTACAGAGCATTACTGGAATCTAGGGCTTGAGCTCCAAGGATTAACAGCGTAGACGATATCGACAGAACGGTTGTATATTTTGAAGAGGTATTGACTGAAAGCTTTGAGACATCATGTCCTCTAACTATCCAAAAATCCAAAGCGCAAAATACTAAGGAAAAAAGTACGAAGGCAATTCAATAGGGCAAAAAAATTAAATACTGCCTCAGATCAGTACGATCTAAATAACTCGAATTGGAACATCGCAAGTAAAGTGATCTGCGAGGATAAACTTAGATGGGCTGTAAATTCTTTCAAGCCTTTCAAAAGTCCTGAGAAATACGGCATCTTTCCTGCCATGTTACAAGAAGCCAGACTTTTAATTAGTAACCATCTGACCAGGTTATACAGGTACATCTTGGCTTACGGCTATATTGCGCGCAGCTGGCGAAATGCCAAAGTCACCTTTATCCCAAAACCTGGAAAAAACAGTTATAAATTGGCGAAATCCTTTCGACCTATAACGTTAACAAGCTTTTTGTTAAAAACTTTGGAAATAATGATAGACGAATTTATCAGAACCAATTATCTGATCACATACCCCTTGCATGAGGCACAACATGTTGATAAGTCTACTAAATCCGCTTTGCATACTACGGTTGCCTTCATAGAGAAGGCACAGTACGATAAAAAGTTTGCTCTTAAAGTCTTTATAGACATAGAAAGGGCTTTTGACAACACAAATTTCAACTCAATGGCTGCCGCTATGAAGAAACATGGTGTAAATTCAGCAATAATTAGGTGGATAAATCAAATGTTGAAAACTAAAATTGTATCCACAAAAATTGGCAGTAATGAGACTAAAAGGAAAGTGGGACCCATTTGCCAAAAAGATATGAAAGAGTAATGCATGTAGATTATTAAACGCTAAAAAACTAAATGTTTTTGTGGGTTAGTCACATCTGGTCCGTGACTCTTCAAATAGTCTAAAGGTAAGCGCTTTCTTTACCCTTACATTAGAAGCGCTAGTAATTTTTACCGCTGTGAATTGCTCGCGAATGATACCCTAACATATAAGTGGCGGAAAATGTAAGTGTACCCATTCAAACTGATTAATGAGGTTTTGACAATATATTCGAAATTCTTACTTATAACAATGGTAGTTTTTTTTTGCAGTGAATAGAATTAATCAACGGCGTAAATGAAATAAAATAATTAAGTGTAATTATTGATAAGTTTTTTGAATTTTAAAAAATTATGTTATATGAAAATATTATTACGATTACTTAGCCAGCTAAAATCACTTATATCATATATGGTGTTTTTTAGCGAGGAAGCCAAAATGAATGGAATGAAAGATCTGACTAAGGCAAAAATTGTATGGCAGAGGGGGAAGGGTCCATCTTAACCGTTTGGTGATTCTCATATTCCACTTTTCCATGGTATGGACAACACTATTTCACTTTTATCTTTGAGTTCCTCAACGCAGCAACGTACACTTCACGCCAAAAATCTACTATTTAAATGTCCTTTCCAACAACAACCATCCACTGCAGGTACACTCACCTCCGAAAAAATGTGTCTCATGTTCCTAAAATTCAGCTTCTCATATTTTCTCCGAAATTTATGTAATTAAAAACATTATTTTTATCGAATTTCCCATTTTATTACCTTCCCAACAAGATGTTCAAGTAGAGAGAAAAATATGTAAAATTTATTCGTTGAAACTATTTCTGATAAATTAAAAAAAAAATGATTTTTAAAGAAGTTAAACTGAAATTAACCCAAAAATGTTTTTTCGTTAATTAAATTCGATTTAAGTTAATGCTAATATCTCCCAAAAACTGCTCAAAATGTCCTTTGCCACTTTCGATGCATGCCAATTATCTCCTTCTAACTCCCTGTTTAAGGTGTATTGTAGCCAGATTTTCTCCCATATTTTCGACGCTGTAGGCAAAGAAATCAGTCCACCTCGTCCAATTCAGCGTTCAGGAAATTTTTCATTTAAATTTACCTTTACACCAGTAAAACAGTGACCTTTAATATCCACAAAGATGTCCTCAAGTAATTTTGGCAATGTATTCTCCAAAAAATCCGCAATTTTTTAATTATTTCAGCTTAGAACAACCGCAGTTACCGCTTGGTTTTTCAAATATGATCGACGTTCTTGCTGACTGATACTAAGCAAATATTCCCGATAGTTTTTGAAAGCATCTTGATCATTTTACGACTTTTTAAATTGCACGGCAATGAAATAATAAAATACCATTCAAGGTTTTCTAAGGAACAGTTTCTCCTACCTCTATTTAACCTGCACATATTGCACCTTTTTGGAAAGTTAACAAAATGAGCAATTTAATAAAAATAATAAATAGGTACAGTTGTGGTTGGCCAACATTGTTAACATTTTTGGAAAGGACATTACAATAATAAATTTTTTATATGAGTTGGTTGATCAAAAGGTAAAAATAAAAGAGTAATATGCATACCATGAAAAATTAGAATTTGCGAATCACCCTCTAACTTCCAAACAGTCGCGATGCTCCTCCCTCTCTGCCATACAATTTTTAGTTTGTCTAGGTCAGATTTTTCACCCCACTCATTTTGGAATATCCATTAAAAGACAATCTGTATAGTACAGTTGTTATTATCTTATTCTTGATTCAAAAATGCTTTAATATGTTATTTTTATATGTAAAACTCGTTCTTAATCTAGCCGTTTAGAATGATAATAAAGAAAAGAGGCATTACACAATTGCAAACCGCAAATAAGAAGTTTTAATTTAATCAACAATCAGGAAATAGAAAAAACATACGTCATAAAAATTAACAATTAATGTATTTATACAATATCTATAAATTTCCTATCATCCACAGTTCTATGCTGTACATTTACATTACATATAAACGTTTAACAAGTCAAACCTGCAAAATATCTACCTTGTTTTTCTGTTAAATCATACTCCCTGTTCGAGAACATGGTATCGTATACTCGTATTTGAAAGAAAATCTTAGATTATCTAGAATTTCGAAAGCAACTGGCAGTACTAATTATATTAATAATGTATATTGCTTACATTGATAACTAAATACTGGAACATTTTTGGACAGGTGTTGCTTTTGAGTTAAGTTGGAAGATCAAAAAAATTTTCAAATTTTAACCCAAATAACGTGATTTTTACAAAAAAGAGATGCCGAAGCAATTAACTTATGAACAACGTCATAGTATCTTGTGACAGAACAATTAGAACACGGTGCTATTAATAAAGTTGCAACTGCATTTGTTTTTTTATTTAATTTTCTAAAACTATTTGTTTGTTTAACCCTTTGCACTGTAATTGTTTTTCTAGTTTGTTCTCGGCCAACTCTGATTTAATTTTTGTGGTTTTGATATCACATGTTAGGTATGAAGAAATTGCTTGCAGTTATTTAAAGTTTAATGTTATATTAACAAAACGACTGTTCAGAAAAAATGTATAATATCAAAATACGAATATTTAAGAGTTCTAAGAAAGAATAGTTTTGTCAAGTCAGAGGTGACTTCACAGTGCAAAGGGTTAATTATATTGTGATAATAAAATTTTATTATTTAATTTTATTATTTAATTTAATTAATTTTTTTTATATTTAATTTTAGTTTTATTTGGTTTTGTTCGCAAGTGTATAGCATATTTTCGGACAGAGGGAGTATGTCTTTAATAAAACTTACATGTATTTGTTACACATTGTTCACAAAAATTTAAGACAAAAGTGTAGAAATGCTTATAAATACGTAAGAGAATAATTTGTCTAAAAAAACCTTAAAAGTAATTTAGTAGGTAACTTTAGGTCTACAACAATTATATCAAAGTACATAGTCTCTTAACTATAACTTTTATTTAAGAATATATGTATGTAGTTGCTCTTACATTTCATCATCTTCGAAGAGTAAATATAATTAATTAAGTTGATAATTCCACTAACAAATTACAATCTTCTACGTATGTCTTTTATTAAACCTGGAAGACGAAAAAATTGCATAGTACACAATTTAACAAATACTTTTAAATTGTGAAAGAAAAACATTAAAATATTAATTTAAAATACCAGGAGAAGTCAATAACGAATGTTATCATTGGAACTGTGATACTATTTATGCGAATCCCAATGTATAAGTTTTTTATACCCAAACAGCAGAGCATGTTTTCCTTCAAACAGCTAAGAGAATCATAAGTACATTTATTAGTAAATAAACCTTAATATAATAAGTTTTATTACGCTTAAAACAAGTAAAGCCTACCAGTGTTTGGTAATATTGCAAATCCGGAACAAAGTTTAGGAGAAAAATCTCTACCTACATCTAAGAGCCTAATTATTGTTCGAATTTTTGAGCAACAAATTACGGCACAAATTGAGTTTGAGGTTGCTGTTAATGTTAAAGCCAAATTAATTTATTGTTCATTCATGTTTCTCTCTATTTGCAATATATTCCTTTCCTCTATTTGAAATGTTATAAAAAGGTTATAATAGCTCAGGAGAAAAGATGTCAGACTTTGGAAAATACGGAGTATGGGGTAATTAGTGCTAGAAAGCAATCGGTGAATTCGAAGCCGTTTAATCCAAATGAAAAAGCTGATTTCCAAAAAATGTCGATAACCGTATCAAAGGCTAAGACCGTCTGCAAGCTCTGCAAAGAGGATCATGACATTGCGAAAGGCGAAGAATTCATTAAGTTAACCCCTGACAAGCAAACGATAGAGTACAGCATTCACGGCAAAGGGCTGAGAAACCCATTTTATTAAATAAGCCTGAGCTAAAGATCATCACAGACCTATACACACGACACTGCCAATTAAGGTATCAGCTGAAAAAGATGAGTCAAATACATAGATGATGAAGCTTGTCGCTTCTGCCTTGAAGAGGACGAGGCCGCAGAACATATTCTCTGCTACTGTGAACCTCATAGTCGACTGCAGCTGACATACCTAGGGGCTGCTTTTAGCACCCCCGAGGAAGAATCAAAGGCGACCCCCAGTGACATAATAGTCTTCTATAAAGAGCTTAAGGTGAGTGGGGATTACTGAGAAGGGGCAGTACAAAAGACCATCTCTGGTCGCAGTAAAAATACAAATTAACTTACAAATTACAACCCGTGATGAGAGGTACTCAGAGGTTAAGTGTTTAAATTTGTCCATAAAGTACCTTAAAATTGGTCATTCTGTTTTGTAGGTATAGTCGGTGTCGATATTGCAATTACAAGCATAATACTATGATCAACAAATATCAATTTGTTAAGAATAATACGGCCACCAACGCGACCTCAACTATATCTGATACGCCGACATCAGTAAGTAGAATCCCGATGACCGTTCAGAAGGACTCCGGATATAGGAACAATAGCAAGGCTGACGGCTTGCTGGCTGGACTAATAACAGGCGTAAGGAATAAGGCTGATGAATTTGTACCGGATCGCGCATTGTTAGATTCAGGCTCTTCCCTTCATTTCGTTGCTGGATCAATCTCTACTTCAGTTAATTACAAAACTTTAATAGACATTCAATCGTGATTATAAAACCAATATCGAAACCTTCGTTTTACCCTGCATTTCAAATTACCTCCCACCCATTGACTCCTTTCTTTGGAAGATACTCATATCTGACAGGCTATTTTTCGAGTTATTTGCTGTTGGCTAAATATGTCTTGGAAAAGGCCTCCCAGTATTGCAATAAACGATGCTGGATTGTTTAATAGCTGGTAGAGAGAGTTTTTTTTCGGAAAATTACATGTTTGCTACGAGCAAGGATAAGGAGCCTGAAGAAAATTTGGAAAAATGAATAAGATGTTTTTGAGAGAGGATGATGTAGTGGAGAAGATTGCAGGCAAATGTTAGAACATTTCCAAGAGCACGTCAGACGCGACAATTTTTGTTCGACTACCCTGATCCTGATCCTGAGATTTTTTGCTCGAGAGAACAAACTGTTAAAAACTCAAAATTCATGTTGTTCATATTTACAACTTGTTCGCATGAAGAAGATTGATCTTATATCGCTTTCTGACAGGCACTTCTTACCCCACCATACAAACCCTAAAACCGAAAGTAGCAGCACTGATGATTCGGATTTTTATTGGCAATGCGTAATTCATCTCGAGACTTCTTGGATATACGAGTATATCGGCTACTTACTGTTACGTACGGCACTGGATCAGCGTCCTTCTCAGCTACTGAATGCTTCAATCAACTTGCGCGAGAAGAGCAAGTATACTCACAAGAGATTTTTATATATTATATATGGTATGCTTACTGGGCGGACAGTATTGAGGAAGCAAAGGAGATAGTTTCTTTTAATGCAACTTTAGGCTTACTAGGCAACTTTACTCTTACGGAATGGTATTCAACCTGGAAAGAAGTTCTCTCGAATTTGGAAAAATACTTATCGCTTTCTGGTGAAGCGTTGTGAAAACTTTGGGCATGATCTGGCAATCTCAAACAGACTCTTTTCGATACCATTATCAATATTCCAAGACTAAACTATGCACCACCAAGCGCACAATTTTAGCATCTATCAGCAGGCTATTTGATCCTCTTGAATTAATGAATCCAGTCATTGTGAAGGCCAAGATTCCGCTGCAAAGGTTATTGAATTTTTAACTGGCTTGGGATGAATCAGAGTCTTTGCACGCCGATTGGAAGTCCTTGCATGGTAAACTCTCTCTTTTCAGTTAAATCAAAATTACTGGATACATCTTCTCATCATCTGCGGAGATCGAAATATATTGGTCTCGAATTGCTCCATTGTAGACTACGTCTACTCCAAGGTTGGAAGGAACTCTTTGCAGCTCTTCTTGCCGCGGAGCTTATTACGCGTTGTACAGGATATTTGAGTATTAAATTGAAAGGGTGTATTGCTGGTCTGATTATTCCTTAGTCCTTAGCTAGCTATCCTCCCAATGAGATGGCACGTCTTTGTCATTAATAGAATTACGAAAATTCAGGAATTAACGAAATACTTTTACTCGAAGCACATGTCGTCAGCTAACAACCCAGCGGATATTATAAGTAGAATCTCTACTCCTGCAGAGGTCCTGCAGCCATAAATCTGGCTCAATCGGCCCAGTTTCCTTCTACTCCCCATGTATCAATTAAGGTACGATATATGTCTGTTTACATATTTATCTGCCTATTAATGAAGGTCGTGCATCTTGAAGTAACCACCGATTTAAGCACTCGTGTTCTCAAATTTTTTCTAAAGAAGTTTAAAACTTGACGTCCTCACATTTCAATAATTTACTGGGACAATGCTAAAATCTTTCTGGAGGCACTTGCAAACTAAGGGATTTAAAGCCCTCTTTGAGTCGGAGTAGCACTGCAAACTTCTTTAACAAATGTATTGCATGAATGGCATAAACTGGCGATTCAATCCTCCCAGATCACCGCACTTGGATGGGCTGCGACAAAGCAAGCGATTCATCATATGCGGAGTTTTCAGATTGGAGGCCTATTCACTTGATGAACTGTAGACAATTACATGCCAAATCGAATCGATATTAAACTCACGACCACATACCCCCTTTCCGAGGACCCAATACCAGCATTTCCTAAACCACATTTTGGTATTATGAATATTAAACTTTTAACCCATTGCAGGGGCGGATTTACGAATTTGCCGCCCGTAGGCAGGCAACAAAGTGCCGCCTTTTTTTCTTAATAAAAATCTGTTTTGTAATTTTAAAAATGGAAAAATATGTAATTTTCATTAAAGTGACGTCTTTTTGAAATGATTGTTTAACGCAAAATTAAGTGAAATTAAAAAAAATGTGTATCTTTACATTTTTATTAATCAAAAAGTTTTTGAATAATTGAAACATGATTGAAAAAAATAGAGCGGCAAAATCTTGCAAGATTTTACCACCCTATTTTTTTTGCCGCCGTAGGCACACACCTACTTTGCCTATGCGTAAATCCGCCCCTGGCCCATTGGCAATATTTGTAGGCAACGCTACAAATTTTTTGGTCCAGAAAATGTAAAGGTCGGCACTTTGATTCTCTTGAAGTAGAAGAACATCAAATGGCCTTTAGGACGTGTTGAAGAAGTCTATATTAGAAGAGATGCTCATGTCCAAATTGCCGCAATACGAACTATAGTAGGAGTTGTAAAAAGGCCGGTGAACTGGCTGGTTCTTCAACAGTTTCCTCACAGATTTTGATGGAATTTTGTAGAAAAGTTCATTTCGAGTAGATTCTAGATATACAAACAAAATTTTTCGATTGTTTTTCCTGAGATATTTAACATTGAAATTCTGAAAATAGATAGTTTTCGGCCGTAATTTTCCTTATGTACCTGTAATGTTTCTATCTGATGTTAATATTATCGTCCAGTGGTCGAAATTAGAAAATGCAAATTCACTTGAAATAAATTATACACAAAAAAACACAATCACTTTCAGCAAAATAATTGAACAAAGTTACTTTACTGATAACAGGTTCGATTAGCTTGAATTCACAAGCAGAATGTATTGCATCTCACTTTGCAAAGATACTTGATTTTTACCCGTGTTATACACCAGATATAAGCATGAAGTTTTTCCATGGCTATTAATTACATATTAATTTTCAAGGAGTGCTAAAACTAAAGATAATTTTACTTTATTTCGATTGCCAATTTCGTAAGACAAATGCGTGCACGACATCATCAATAAGTTGAAAAATATATTTATTTTTAACTAGCTGAGTAACCCGGTTTCCTTCTAAAAATGCTGTTTGATACTTCACCCAGTTTCTTATTAAAATTTGTGGATGTAATATAGACCCATATTCCAAAACTTATTTTGGTTCCATGGCCACAGCTACTGAATATTAATTCAACAACCCTACTCCAATATTCTCTCATGAAATTTCTTTGAAACGTAGAGGATTTGTAACCTATATTAGGCTTATAAACATTCGCTTTGAAATTATAACAAATATGAAAACCGTTTAGGCATTTCATCTTCACAAAAATATTTTCAAATAGCCCCCGGCGTTGCTCGAGATGTCAATTATTTAGTTTACGTAGCGAACGCGAAGATTCTTTATCGAATATTTTTTTTTTTACTGATATTCATCCTCATAAATTGATTAATTTACACAAACCATTCATCAATTCACTGGACAAGTTGCAAGTGTTCATGAACAAGTGCCTAAGGACAACATGCAGAATATTCTTGCCCAGAAGAATCACCAACACAAAACTATGGGAGATCACAAACCAAGAATCCATAGCGACACAAATCAGAAGAAGAAAATGGATTGGGCACGCACTTAGAAAACCAGAACTTGCAATAGTAAAACAGGCACTTGAATGGAACACCAGCGGTATACACAAGAGAGGACGACCGAAAATAACATGGAAACGCACGATAAACAAAGAAATAAGATCAATCAACAAAGTATGAACAGAAATCAAAAAAGCAGCACAAAACAGGGAAGAATGGAGAGTCCTAGTTAACGCTCTATGCTCCCTAAGGGAGTGAAGTAGGAAAAAAAATTCATCAATTATACTTCTAAAGATTCCTCGTCAACGAGCCTATTTAATAGCCAGACATAGACGTGGCGGGAAACTTTGAACTTTTCGAGTTTTGTGAGCACAAACATACGCAGGTTGAGTTTTTAGATATATCTATAGATTTGAAAAAAAGGAAATGAATAATTTAGAATGTCTTTTCCTTAGACTGGATGCCAATAACACTCGCTATGAAAAGGATGAATGGGTGGCATTATGAGTGTTCGGCAAATTGCAGATTTTATAGATCTGGCGACCTATTCATTAGCATAGTCTAGGCAGATTATATTAAGAATTACGTTTCTAGAACCCGATAGCTTGATCACGGAAGAATGTGACGATCAGCTGTAGGATAAAAAGTATAAGTTTCATAGCGAGCAGGCAGTTTATCGTCGGACAAGGGAGTTGACGTAAGTTCTGGTCAAAAGCGCAAGCGTTGTAATTAGAAATCGAGAAATTGTTTCGTCATAGTGGGTTTAACATTTTAAATTTTAAAATTTTGGTTACTCGTGAATGAGTCTCACAAAATGCATTTATTACTTAATTTCATTTAAATTTGTCAAACGCGAAAAGTTATGGTGCCATATCGGATCCGCTATTTTTAATTACAAATTTAGATGTAGATTCGGTTTTAATGTAACTGAATTAGTTTTGCAATAATTTAATGCAAATACATTGATTTTAAAACACATAATCGCCATCTTAAGCTTCCAAATTAGTGTCACCGATTTACCTTTAAGCTAATTCACATAAAAATCCTTTTAATTTCCAAAAAACTGGTCGCCATTTATATGTATTTCCAAATTTGTATGGAAGATTTGAAATTAATGATCTCAAAATATGCTTCGTTAATTCGTTGAGTTTCGAAAATTATTCGCCATATTAGATCCGCCATTTTGAATTTTTGAAAGTAGATTCGAAATTATCACACCACAAACAAGTCTTTGGATTTGTACACATACATATATTATATGCTTGACCAATTTTGCACCCAGTAGATATTGGTTAGTTATTCCGTTATATTTCTTTTGTTAATGCAAATTTTGTTCTCAGACTTATTTGCTGCAGAGATATGTATAAAATAAAATAATTTTAGAAAAATGATGCCAATAAGGAGTGCTGTGAAAAAAAAAGTTTTTTGGCCTGGAAATCTGTTTTGCAAAATACAGGTATTAGAGTGTTAGTGATTGAAAAGAGGTAATTTGAAATAACCGTTCAAGGTTATTTAAATAAAGAATTTTGCTTTTTCAAGGTTCTATTTTCTGACGACACCAAAATTAACCGTTTTCAATCAGACGGCCGTTCATGGTACTGGACACGCTTCTTTGATCGAAATAAGAGGCCTAAAACAAACCTTCACTGGTGCCAGTCCATTAGTGAGAATTAATTGTGTATCGGAGGTGACGTTCATTGGTCGAGTGACACGCCAAAGGAACCAGACAATGAGCACACACGCTTGATGTCGGTTCGCGCGCGATCGACCTCATGGGATCATTCGTGCATCTCCCGTCAAAACCCAAGTCTCTGTCTTGTCTATCTTTCCCAATACATGGTGTCAGAAGTGGGATCAAAAAAAAAAAAAAAACTAAAAACTGGAAAGAAGCTGATCTAGATCGGAAATGTCGACAACTAGCTCAACCAGCGCGAATAATGCGGCAATCGCAGCGTCGGCACCCATCCGGGTGAACCCTCCGGATCCGTTCAACTTCAACCAACCCGAGGAGTGGCCGGTGTGGACAAAACGCTTCGAAAGGTATTTGTCCATCTCAGATTTGGATGAGAAGCCGGACAAGGAGAAAATCGACCTTTTTTGTTACTGCGCGGGAGACAAAGCGGAGCAGATTTTGAGTCAAGTGATCCCCGACCCAGGGCAGACAACTTTCAACGCGGTGCGTAAGGCATTTGATGACTATTTTGAGCCCAAGAAGAATCTTATATTTGAGCAAGCTAAATTCAACGTCAGAGTCCAGGCCGCGGGCGAGCCCGTGGACGAGTTCATAACCTCACTTCACACTTTGGCCGAAAAGTGCGAGCATGCAGCTCTAAAGGATCAGCTCATCAGGGACAGGATTGCCATCGGCGTTCGTGATACGAAAATATCAGAACAAATGCAGTTGCTCAGTGATTTAACGTTGGAAAAGGCAATACAAATGGCGAGGCAGGCAGAATCGGTGGCTAAACAAACCGAACTGATCCGGCCGGTTGGACCCGAGGAAGCAGCAGTCAACAAAGTGTTCGCTAAGCAAAAAGATTTCCCGAGAGAAGGTTGTGGTAGGTGCGGACTTAACAAGCATCAGATGGGGAGATCATGTCCAGCAGCAAATTCAAGCTGCAGAAGTTGCGGCAAGGTGGAACATTGGCAGAGGATGTGCAGAGGCAAAGTTCGAGACAGCAATTTTGGCGGCAGTAGCAGCAGTGGCAGAATAGTGCGTGCAGTTAAGAAGTCAGAAGAGGAAGACACAGATGGTGCTAACGTCAGGTTCATAAGTTACCCTCAGAGGCAAGATAGTGAAACAGAATTCGAGGTTAATTTAGACAATGTCACATTCGGTAACAAAACAAATTTTGTGATAGATACAGGCGCGGATATTACTTGTATTTCATTTAGTCATGTTCCGAAACAATTCAGGCGGGAAATTTGTAAAACCAATTTGTGTATCTATGGCCCAAATGAACAGCCGCTTTCAGTCGTCGGATCTATTGATATCAAAGTGAAATTTCAGAACAAAGTTTTTACAATTACAATGTACGTTATCAAAAATTTAAAAGTCGCTTTGCTCGGGAAAGTTGAAATTAGCAGATTGAAATTGTTAAAGAAAGTTTACCAAATTGGCACAGCAAAAGTAAAATAAAGCGTAAAGCCGTTAGAATCGTTTCCACAGTTGTTCAACGGACTAGGAAAAATGAAAAAGAAATGTAAAATTGAACTGGGGGATAACGTGAAGCCTTTCTGTCAAAATGTTCCTCGGGTGGTTCCGTTACCATTGTTGGACAAATTGAAAGCAGAATTGGATAGGTTACAAAGATTGAAAGTGATTGAGCCGGACAGAATGATGCAGCCCAATAGTGTGTGTGCCCAAAGAATCGTGTTGTGAATTGGTCTTGGGGTTGCAGGTTGGCGAGTCAACATTGTACCTCTTAAATTATCAATAAACAATTTTGTTCTAATCAACCCTTGCTGTTATTTAATATCAGTGTTACCCACAAACATAAAAGTGGTGTCAGAAGTGGGATTATTACACTGAAAATTGCTTGTTTTCGGGTGCCAGTGTTCGAAGTGGAACAAAGACTCTATAGGCATCGTGCACCTATAACCTCGAGTGATTTTCTACCCTGCCGGTTTCAAGAGCCTGTTACCACGCACCATTGCCTTGGTAGGACTTGGTGTCATCAATTCCAAGTCACAATGGCCGATCCGCCAGAAATTCCACCGGAACTTTTGGAATCTACGGCTGCCATGTTGTCTCAAGCACTTCGGGCTTCGTTACCGGTCGCTGCTGCCGCTGCAATTCCCAATCTTGCCGACGCAGCTAACGCAGCCAATAATGGACATCCCCGCGCACCTCGCTTCAACATGGCTGAATACCGCTCGACAGAAGGCACCACCGTTAAGGACTATTTCACACGTTTCTCCTGGGCTCTGGAACTAAGTGAAATACCGGTCAAACAACACGCCAACTATGCTCGTGTTTACATGGGGAGAGATCTCAATGACGCGCTGAAGTTCTTGATTAGCCTTCGTCTACCTCAGGTACTAGAGTATGCCGAAATCCCGCAAACCGTCATAAAACATTTTGATCACGCAAAAAACAAGTTTGCTGAGAGTATTAAATTTCGCAAACTCACACAAAATTCGGGCGAATCGGTCGCAGGCTTTGCCCTCAGGCTTAAACAAGGTGCAGTGTATTGTGAGTTCGACGCTTTTTTGGACAGAATGCACATCGAACAACTTTTGTTCGGACTTGAAATGACATGTGATGAGATCATTGCGAAAAAAACCAGCATCATTTGCGGAAGCGTTTGAAATTGCAAATTCTCTTGAAGCGACTCGTTTAACATCGGACACAGTGAAAAACAAGGTGGAACCAACAAACAAGTTAGGATTTGCACCTCCAAAACTGAAGTACACGAAACGACCAAATCAAGGCAGACCTCATTCACAGTTCCAAGGAGCACACAAACCCACCGGGTTGCCTTATCAACTACGTCAAAGTCAGGGTAACCAAGGAGCCCTGCGGAGGTCAACATGCTCGTTCTCAATGCCCAT
Source organism: Philonicus albiceps (assembly GCA_963969385.1). Lineage (NCBI taxonomy): Eukaryota > Metazoa > Arthropoda > Insecta > Diptera > Asilidae > Philonicus > Philonicus albiceps. The sequence goes on along the minus strand of OZ017772.1, from coordinate 26,764,845 downwards.
ATCGTGACGCCATCTGCAACACCTGTAATAAAAAAGGTCACATCGCTTCTGTTTGCAGATCTGGGAATGTCCGACAAGTCAAAGACCACTCCGACTCTGAGGAAGAGTTTCCAGCCGAACAAGTTGACCAGTTACGACGTCTCAACAAAATTGATGCTGTCAATGCCGTCAAATTCCCTGGAAAGGTAGTGCTTGATGTTCTCCTCAATGGGCGTAACGTCAAAATGGAAATTGACACTGGCGCGCCATGCGCAATCATGAGCAAACAAAAGCTTGATAGTGCCAAAATCAAATACAAACTTCTGGAAACTAACCAACAATTTGCGAGTTTTTCCGGTCATCGAATTTCCTGTCTCGGTCGCATATCTGTCAACGCCCAAATCGGATCCTCAGTTCGGAAACTCGACCTTTATGTTGCGGATGGCAGGGTTGACTCGCTTCTGGGCCGCGAGTGGATCGTGGCATTTGCAAAAGAGATTAATTTCTCAACTATTTTTGGAAGTGTAGCATCAGTTCACGCTGTCAATCCGGTTTCTCCAAGACCATCGTTGCAGCGAGAGACTCAGTTGAACAGCATCCTGACGCAGTTTGAAAGCTCGTTCGACGACAAACCTGGCAAACTCATGGGGCCCCCTGTCAAACTTCACTTTAAGCCTGGATACAAACCCGTCTTTTCCAGAGCTCGAGATATTCCCTACGCTTTGCGTGACGCTTATGCACGCGAAATTGAGGACAAACTGAATTCGGGAGTGTACAAACGGGTCGAATACTCGGAGTGGGCTTCGACGACCCATGTGGTTGCAAAAAAGAATGGGAAATTACGTATCACGGGAAATTATAAACCCACACTTAATCCTCAGCTGATCGTCGACGAACACCCAATCCCACGAGTGGAGTGCATCTTTAACAAGATGCGAGGCGCAAAGTGGTTCTGTCATCTTGACATCACCGATGCGTATACGCATCTTACAATCAACGACGAATGTGCTCATGCGATGACTCTCAACACGCCTACTCATGGCCTGATCCGACCAACACGCGCGGTCTACGAAGCAGCAAACATGCCTGCAGTTTGGCAACACCGAATGGAAGAAGTGTTGCGCGATCTGCCCTGTGTCGTCAATTTCTTCGATGGTATGTCTTCGCGCATTCATTCGAGAACTTGCTCCGGGCCCTGTGCGCAGTGCTGGAAAGGATGCGTCATAATGGGCTGAAACTCAACCGAGCCAAATGTAAATTTGCAGAAACTACACTCCACTGTCTGGGTCACAAACTTGATGCACAGGGAATCCACAAATCCGACTGCCACATCGAGGCTGTCCGCGATGCACCAAAGCCTTCAACACCGGAAGAACTTCAACTTTTTCTGGGAAAGGCTACATATTATAGCGCATTTATCCCGGATTTGTCAACGAGGGATCGACCATTGCGTGACATGCTTCGTGCGAACCGTTTATCTGGACTCCAGCTGGTGAAAAAGCGTACGTCGACATCCGAGAAACTTTGGTGTCGCCCCAGGTCCTCATGCAATATAACCCTTCGCTGCCGCTTTTGCTGGCGACTGACGCCAGCAAAACAGGGTTGGAAGCTGTGCTGTCGCACCGCCTGAGCAACGGTCAGGAACGGCCAATTGCCTATGCAAGCCGCACGATGAGTGCCACGGAGCAACGTTACCCTCAAATTGATAAGGAGGCTCTCGCGATCGTCTGGGCTGTGCACAAGTTTTTCGTCTATCTCTACGCGCGTCATTTTGTTCTCATCACGGACCACAAACCATTAACACAAATCCTACATCGAGAAAAATCACTTCCGGTGCTTTGTATTAGCCGGATGGCTAACTATGCGGACTACTTGGTTCATTTTGACTTCGAGGTGGTTTTCAAGGACTCAAAGGCAAATGCCAACGCAGACTACTGTTCCAGGGCACCGTTGTCAACCACGGTCAACCAAGTTTGCCTTCATTCGCTGGCAGAGGGGGAAGGAGCAGGGACGGACGAGTTTGACCACTTCATTCTTCACCAAATTAAACAATTACCGGTTCGAGCAGAAGCCATCACCAGGGCAACAAATAAAGATGAGCACCTTGGGAACATTCGGAAGCTTTTGGAATCAGGTCAAGATCTACTTCGTCACGGCTTCAAGTCACCTGAAGCCAACTACACCTTAGCCGCTAATTGTTTACTGTTTGAACACAGAGTTGTGATCCCACCTTCACTCAGAAACGCTATTTTGCAGGATCTGCACGCTGCTCACATCGGGATCGTCAAGATGAAAGGGCTGGCCCGCTCGTTCGTTTTCTGGCCTGGCATCGATGCTGCAATTGAGCATGTCGCCAAATCTTGCCCTGAATGTGCAAAACATGCTCACGCCCACGTCCAGTTCCGAGAGCACCACTGGGAGTACCCTACAGCTCCTTGGCAGAGATTGATTACGGCGAACCAGTTGCTGGAAGCATGCTGCTCATCATTGTCGACGCCTATAGCAAATGGTTGGAAGTCAGAGCAACCAAGTCCACGACATCAGCTGCTACGAGCCGAATTCTCGACAACCCTTTTGCAACATTTGGGGCACCAGTTACACTGGTTTCTGACAATGCTCCTCAATTCACGTCCGCCGAGTTAAAAGATTTTTTGATAATGTCTGGCGTGAAGTACCACAAGCTCACAGCTCCTTATCATCCCTCGACGAACGGCCAAGCTGAGAGATGTGTACAGACGGCCAAGGATGCTCTTCGTGCGATGTCAACAACTGAAAGCACTCTTCAATCCAACATCAACGAGTTCCTGCGACAATATCGGAAGGCTCCGCACGCTACCACCGGTGTATCCCCTGCGCGGCTTTTCATTGGACGTGACCTGCGCACAAGGCTCAACCTCGCTCTTCCAGATGATTTACACACCAAGATTTCTGAAAAACAGAAGGCCAGTTTCAATGCATCGTACCGTACATTCCATCAGGGAGACTTGGTGAATTTCCTCTCAGAAAATCCGCGCATGGACAAATAGGTTGTGGGGGAAATCGTGTCCTGCTTGGGAGATTTGCACTACGAAATTGAATTTCACGGCAAACGATCCAAGAGGCACATTGATCAGATTCGCAGCCATGAGCACTCTTTGGATCAGAAAAACACAACAGGAGCAGCAGAACCTGATCGTGTCGTTGGCGTCAAACCCAACTGTGGCGCACTTCGCAGAACACGATTCTACGGCCAAACACAAGCTCAGCCCGAGCAGCCACAAACACTCAGACGAGCTCCAGAACCTCATCATGTAGCCATCCCAGCGCTGGCTCCATCACCTCCGGCTACACCTGTGGCATTTCCAGTTCCAGCGGCCCCCGCGCCTGCATTACCATCCACTCCAAGGATTCCTCGCAGATCTCAACGAGAGCGCCGTGCTCCACTTCGGTTCTCTCCTCAGTGATGTTAAAAAAAAAGAAACAAGATGGAGAAGATTGTCTTTCGCAAGAATTAATTTAGAACGTTCTTTTTATTTTGGTGTTGATGGTTAATTTAAAGGGAGGAAATGTTGTGTATTGGTCTTGGGGTTGCAGGTTGGCAGCAGTGCCATCTGTTCGAATCTCGTCGCGTTTAGTCAGTCTTTGTCCGATCTGATTCGAGTCAACATTGTACCTCTTAAATTATCAATAAACAATTTTGTTCTAATCAACCCTTGCTGTTATTTAATATTAGTGTTACCCACAAATATAAAAAATCGGGTATTAGGCTGTGCTGCGATTACATAGAACTAAACCGGTGTGTTAAAAGAAGCGTTTTTCCGCTGCCGAAAGTGGACGTTACACTGGCAAAATTAAAAAATGCAAAAGTCTTTTCCAAACTTGACGCAAATGCGGGTTTTCATCAAATCGAATTAGAAGAAGAGAGTAAACCGTTAACGACATTTATTACGCCTTTTGGAAGATTTATGTACAATAGATTACCCTTCGGGGTAAATTGCGCGCCCGAATTTTTTTCTAAAAATTTTTCTGAAATACTTGCAGGAATTCCAGGGGTAGAGGTCCACGCAGATGACGTCTTAGTTTTCGCGGATTCAATGGAAAACCACGACCGCATATTAACACAAGTTTTGAAAAGGCTCAAAGAGCACAGGTTACTATTAATGAGAAAAAATGTGTATTCGGTGTCGATACGGTTAATTTTTTGGGACATAGAATTTCAAAAGAAGGTATAAGCGTTTTATCAGATTGGGTTAAAGCGATAGTAAATTTTCCGGTACCAAGAAATAAATTGAATATTTTACAATTTTTGGGCATGGTAAACTACGCGGCTAAATTTGTTCCTAATAAGTCAGAAATTGTGGACCCATTGAATGCGTTAATTAGAGATGATGCGCAATTTGTTTGGTTTGAAAGTCAGCAGAGAGCGTTTGACGAGATAAAGAGATTGTTACAAACGGCTCCCATGTTAGCTCATTTTGATTACAAGAAGAAAATTATTGTACAGGCAGATGCATCTAGCTACGGCATAGGAGGGGCGTTAATTCAAGAAAACTACTACTTCAAGTTCTGCAAAGCAAACCGTTGGATGACTTGACACCAAGATTGCAAAGAATAAGATTGCGTCTGATGAGATATACATAATTATGAGGTTAGATATGTACCGGGAAAACAATTGGTTTTAGCAGACTCGTTGTCTAGGAATCCAATAGCGGGAAAACAACAAGATTTAGAATTAGAGTTTGAAAATGCGAAATATGTCAGATTTGTCGTCAAAAATATTCCTGTGACTAATGATATGATAAATTTGATTAAATCAGAACAAGAAAAAGATCATGTCTGTGTTAAAACAAGAGAATTTTGTGGTGGCGAGTGGCCTGCTGTAAAACACTTGTCAGAAGAATTGAAACCTTACTACGCTTTTAGAAACGACATATCATTGGTACAGGATATCTTAATGTTCAATTCAAGATTGTTAATCCCGGCGTCGTTGCAAGAAACAATTTTGAAAAGACTACATGAAGGACATTTGGGAGTCAATAAATGTAGAGCTAGAGCTATGCAATCGGTGTGGTGGCTTGGGTTGAGTACGCAATTAACAGAGTTTATTAAGTTCTGTCCCAAATGTGTAGAAAATAGGATAAATCATAAGGCAGAGTTTGTGACACAAGAATTTCCAACACGGCCATGGCAAAAAGTCGCTTTGGATTTGTTCAAATTAGACAAATGATTTTTGGTGATTACAGATTATTATTCGCGATTTTTCGAAATTGTAGAGTTGAAGAAACTTACTGAAAACGACGTTGTTGTGGCGTGCCAGGAAATTTTTGCAAGATACGGTATTCCGGATGAGGCCCGCAGCGATAACGGACCTCAATTTAGAGGACAATTTGCAACAAACTACGGGTTTAAACATGTAACTAGTTCTCCGTATTATCCGCCGGCCAAGCAGAAAACGCTGTGAAAATCGCGAAGAAAATTTTGTTAAAGTCGGATGACATTAATCTAGGTTTGTTAGCTTATAGAACCACGCCGTCAGAAAATGGATTCAGTCCAGCAGAAATGATGTTTTCGCGTCAGATAAAATCAACGGTTCCGGTTCACCCGAACGAACTGGGAACTTGCCTTCACGACAAAAAAGTTCAATTGAAAGAATTAGAATTAAAAAACAAACAAAAAGAAAATTATAATAAGAGACATCGAACAAGTAATTTATCGGAATTAAAAATAGGAGATGCGGTGTGGGTTGTAAATAAAAAAAGATACGGAACAGTAATTGATTACAGCGAGAGACCAAATTCATTTATAATTAGGATAGGTGAAAAAAATATCGTAGAAATCGGTGGCATCTGATAGAAATATCTGATCCGTACAGAAGGCGGGAAGCAGTATCTGTAAGAGAAAATCCCAAGTTGCGTGCGAACAATTGGCCGGTTGATGAGATAGTTGTTGTTAAGTACTTGGTACATTTATATTTGTGTTATTGGCAACAATGGATGATAATAGTTTGGTAACACTGATGACGCGATTGTTCTGGAGTCAGTTGACTCACTACCATAGACACGAGTGGATGAATAATAATGAGTTTGTAATGAGTTCATAAATAAATAAATATAAATATAATAAAGGTCTTTTTCCTAACATGGTAGCAGTGAGTGGTTTTATTTGAAGAAAGTACGATCAAGAAAGTAAATAAGTTTAATAAGGTGTAGAGTGTCAAGAATTAAGTAAAAGATAGCGTCGAGCCGGCAAGCAAAATGTCGTACATGAAGATAGACGATATAACAATACCAATATTTGATGGTTCCGAATACTCCAACTGGAAAAGAAGAATGTTAAAGTTTCTTGAGTTTAAAAAGTGCAAAGAAGTTGTAATGAGAAGAAGAGTTGCAACAGACAAAGAAGAAGAATGGTTGCATGCAGACATAAAAGCGACAAATTACATATATAGTGCTATAACAAATAAACAATTGGAGTATATCGGAGATTTATCATCAGCATATGAAATCTTAAAAAGTTTGACGAGATGTATTTGAGGGAGTCTACAGCTCTACAGATTGTGTGTAGAAATAATCTCGAAAGTATCAAAATGAAGGATTTTCAAGAAGTGACAAATTTTTTCGACGAATTTGAAAAAGCTGTTAACGAACTCAAGATGGCGGGTGCAAAAGTAGACGAGCAAGAAAAGTTACGTTATATGCTGAAGGCTTTGCCGCCAAATTTTAGTCACATTGGTGATCTTATAGATGTCCTTCCAGAACCTGAAAGAACAGTAGAATATCTGAAAAGTAAAATAAAGTTAAAATCATTAGAAGAGAAAAAGCGCTCTAGTAAAACAGAAGAAGAGCAATCTAAGTCAAGTGTGTTCACATCAGATGCTCGAGGAAAATGCTTCCAGTGTGGCAAGCCGGGCCACTATAAAAAAGATTGTCAGCAGTCCAACTACAAGCCGAGAGGTCGTGGCGGTAAATTTCAACGTGGGTCACGTGGTCGAGGTACACAACATGGCGGATACAGAGGATACAATGGCGGTACAGCCAACATGTCATCAAGATACAATCAAGACAACGAGGCACCTATGAGCGGAAATACGTTTATAACTCAAGTCAATGCGTTAGCGAGTACAAAGAAAACTTTAAATAATGAAAGTGAAATCATTTGGATTTTAGACAGTGGATGCACTGATCACGTTATAAATGATGATAGGTTATTTTCAGATTTTATTGTTTTAAAAGATCCTATTGATGTAAAATTAGGTGATGGTAGAATACTAAAAGCCACAAAAATAGGTAAAGTAATAACAGAATTTGATGTTTTTGGTAAGAAAAATGAAATATCATTGTTAAACGTTTTTTATGTAAGAGAAATGAAACAAAATCTGATAAGTTATTCAAAAGTGACCAAACTAAATAAAATAGTATCCCAGGGTAATATTTCTAAAATTTATAATCAAAATAATGAGTTGATAGCGATTGCTAAAAAGAAAGAAAATTTGTATTTTATGAAAAGTCACATTAATCATAATAATATTGTCAATAAAGAAGTAAGTACAAGTCTCGCTCAAAACGTAAACAGTAAAATGTATCTGAAAGAAAAGTGGCATCGTATATTGGGTCATATAAATTTCAAATATTTAAACATTATTTGTAAGAATGAATTATTGCATGAAATACCAAAAGAGTTAGAATCAGAATTTATGAAATGTGCAGTATTTCCTAAGTTTTATAGATGATTATAGTAAACTGGCGAAAATTTACTGTATAAAAACAAAGTCTGAAGTTTACAATTGTTTTGTAGATTACGTTAATCTCGTAGAAAATTTAACTAATAAGAGAATTAAGGTCTTGCGATGTGACAATGGTAAAGAGTATATAAACTCAAATGTATTTAATTTTGCGAGAGACAAAGGTATATGTGTGAGTCCTAGTCCTCCTTACGTTCACGAGCTCAATGGAGTTGCAGAAAGATATAACAGGTCTATTATGGACATGGCAAGATGTTTACTTGCAGAAGCTAAGGTTAATAAAATATACTGGCCAGAAATTGTAAAAGCAGCCGCTTATCTAAAAAACAGATCACTAGCAAATACGTTAGAATTAAAAACACCTTACGAAATATTTTTTAAAATCAAACCGAGTGCAAAATATTTAAAAATGTATGGGAGTAAAATATTTGTAAGAGTACCTGAGCAATTGAGAAGTTCTAAATGGGATGATAAAGCTAAAATGGGAGTATTATTAGGATACTCTGATGTAGGTTATAGAGTACTAATTGACAATAAAGTTATTGAAGCTAGACATGTTGATGTAATAGAAAAAGATATGAAATGTATATGTTTTAGTGATAATATAAATGGGGATGAAAACAGTAATGTAGAGGAGATTGATGAAGCATATCAAAGTCAAAATACATTTAATACAGCTGAGTCTGAGGCAGAAATATCAAACAGAGTAAATGAAAAAAGAGATAATAGGGTAATTCTCATGAAATCCCGAAATTCTTGTCCTTCGAGTTTCATCAACAATCTAAGTAACATATAACGATTACCAATATTTCCTTGAAATCTATGTTACTGTGGCTAAAAGATTCACTTATCATTTCGGGACCATATGTGTAAATAAAAAAGATACATACTATATAATATCTCTAAAATCATTCCCTCACTATGTCCCAAGCTCCAATTTCAATAACTTTATATCATCAAACAACCAAAAAAATCTTATAAAAGTCTTGCAAGTATGACTGATTGATTAAAAATATAATAGATTAATAAAACAAAACTTAATTTGGTTTATAAAGTAATAAATGAATTAAAAAAATTAAAATATACACGTGTCCCATAAAAATAAATCATTCCCTCACATTTTACTGACAATCGATTTATGAACGCAGTTTTAACCAAACATGAACGCTACCATTAGTTTTTGAAAGTTGGTAGTATTGTCAATTTGAGAATATGGCGAATTTAACGTGAGCGTGTTGGAGTTTGTGTTGCAAAAAGATTTAATTATTGTTTTTGTTTAATTACATTTTTGATCGTCATTCCATCACAACCTAAAAAACAAAAAGTAATACACTTTAACCGTTATTAACTGCAGAGAGAAGTAGGGTTTTGGGAGTAATAAACTTAAACAAGATAACTTTTTTAAAAGTAAGGTTATGTCATGAACTATTTTTGATTATTCTTTATTTCGCCATTCCCTCACCGTCATTCCCTCATATAAATTTTTCAAAAAGTTTAAAATGAGAACTTTACTCGATTGGTAGAATGTCAGTTAAGTTAATCTTAAGCAAGCAAAGACGTCTTGTTTTTCGTTTATTATTTAATTGTACTGCCATTGTGATTAAGTGCAATTTAATTTGAGTTAGGTTTTATTACAATGATGCAGCCGTACTGCAATAATTTTGTGATTTTCAGGGTAATAGTTCTCACTAATGTAAAAAAATAACATTTGATTACTATATTACTATATTATATATTACTATATTACTATAAATAGATTATATGAAAATAAACTTAATTTTATTTTCCAAGGTTCATGAATTGCTCATTCCCTCACATTTATTTTTTTAAATATCCTCATAATTCTCATAAAATACGTGTATTCTGGGGACCACTATATAATTACAATCTAGTAACATTAGTACTACGAAATCCATAGAAAAAAAATACAAATTTATTTCAATATTATTTGTCAGTTCATAATGACCGAATTTCGGGATTTCATGAGAATTACCCAATAATGAGCCAGAAACAGAATTAAGACGATCAAGTAGAATCTCAAAACCTAATAGTCGATATTTTAATGAGAATGTGGTTCAATATGTATACATTAACTTTTGTAATGCGATAGTTCCCAATACGTTTGAGGAAGCGATAAAAGATAAAGACTCAGAACATTGGAAAAATGCTATGGATAAAGAAATGAACAGTTTGAAACAAAATAACACTTGGATATTGGTCGATAAACCTAAGAACAAAAATATCATAGATGTTAAATGGATTTTTAGAAAGAAAAATGAACAAAATTATAAAGCTCGATTAGTAGCCAAAGGTTTCCAACAACAAGAATTTATTGATAACATTTATTCACCTGTAGTTAAAATGCAAACCTTGAAAATGTTGCTAGCGTTTTGTTGTCAGTATAAGTTTAACATAGAACAAATGGATGTCGAAACAGCGTTCCTCAATGGCGAAATAAGTTCTGAAGTTTATGTAAATCAACCAAAAGGGTATGAAGATGGTACTAATAGAGTCTACAAGCTAATTAAATCATTATATGGGTTGAGAGAGAGTCCTAGATCTTGGTACGAATGTTTCAATAAATTTATGAAAGAATTAAACTTTGTAAGAAGCAAATATGATTACTGTTTATATGTCAAGTGGGTTGAAAATGAGTACATCTTCATATTACTATTTGTTGATGATCTATTAATATGCTGTAAGTGTGAAGAAGTGATTCAAAAAGTTAAGAAAAAATTGTTAGAACGTTTCAAAATGCGTGAAATGGGTAAGATTGGCACTTATGTAGGGATAGACATTAACTATCAAGTACAAAATAGTGTAATGACTCTAAGTCAACAAAAATATATCGAATCTTTAGCTATAAAATATAATCTAGAACATGCTAAGTTGTACAATACTCCAATGGAAGTTAATCTAAAGCTAGATCCTGCCAAAACATTAAGTGCAAATATTTTATACAGAAATTTAATTGGTGAACTGTTATATATCAGCACTGGGACTAGACCAGATATTGCATATAGCGTGAATTATCTAAGCAGATTTCAAAATTGTTATAATGAACCACACTTTAAGTACGCTCTTCGAGTTTTAAAGTACCTGTACGCAACAAAAGATTTAAAATTGATATTTAAAAGAAATACTAATGCTGAAGTTTTAGATTGTCTTGTAGATGCCGATTGGGCTGGGGACAGTATAGATCGTAAGTCCACCTCAGGGTATTTGATAAGAGTATTTGGTAATACAGTGTACTGGAAGTCGCATAAACAAAGTTCGGTTACAAAGTCCTCAACTTTTGCTGAATATGTTGCATTATCAGAGGCAGTTACAAATGTAAATCTAATGTGTGATATGTTAAAAGATACTTTTTGTGTGAATGTACCTAAACCAATTAATATTTATGAGGATAATTCGAGTGCATTAACAATTGCGAAACATGGAAATCTAACTAAAAATTCTAAACATATTGAGGTTCAATACCATTTTGTTAATGAAAACTATGAGAAAGGTAATATCGAAATTATTAAAATACAGACCGAAAATAACATTGCTGATATTTTTACTAAGGCGTTGTCTAAAGAAAAATTTTTAAAATTCAGAGAATTATTAAAACTGCGTTAAATGAATAATAAATCTAAATGTAAGGAAGCGTGTTAAGTACTTGGTACATTTATATTTGTGTTATTGGCAACAATGGATGATAATAGTTTGGTAACACTGATGACGCGATTGTTCTGGAGTCAGTTGACTCACTACCATAGACACGAGTGGATGAATAATAATGAGTTTGTAATGAGTTCATAAATAAATAAATATAAATATAATAAAGGTCTTTTTCCTAACAGTTGTAAATGAAAATGTCAATGTAGAGCCTGTGGAAAGAGAGCGAGATGTTGATCAAGGTGAAATTGTATTAGCTAGAGAAATTCTACAGCCTCAACAACAAAATGTAAATTTAAATGAAAATCGTAGCGAACGTCCAGTCAGGAAGAGGCGACCTCCAACTTGGATGAGAGATTATAATCCGGAAATAGATTAACAGAATATTCTATATGCGAGGGGTTTCGAATGTATTTGTGAGCTATTACTGATGTCTTTTGTATACAGTTTTATGTACATATATACATATATTCAATATTAAATAAAAGGGGAAAGATGTATCGGAAGTGACGTTCATTGGTCGAGTGACACGCCAAAGGAACCAGACAATGAGCACACACGCTTGATGTCGGTTCGCGCGCGCTCGACCTCATGGGATCATTCGTGCATCTCCCGTCAAAACCCAAGTATCTGTCTTGTCTATCTTTCCCAATACAAATTGGATCAGGATTATTTGGAAATTTTAAAATATAATTTTCCAATTTCAAATTACAATAAAGACTTTGTTTTAAAATACATATTAGCTCCACCAAACAAACCATGTGTCCATTTTTGCCCGTCAGTATATATGTATCTATATACAGATTTGAAATCAAGGGTCCTTAGCACTGTTTCATTTAAATTTGTTAAATTTCAAAAGATTGTGGACGCCATCTTTAATTCCACATTTTGGTATTAGATTCAAAATTTGTGTCCCCGATTTACGTTTACACCAATTAACATAAATATCCATTTCGAATTTCCCAATTATCGAACGATTGAAATTAGTGACTTCAAGATACCCTTGGTACAAATTTTGACGTGACAACGTCTATTAAATCGGTTATAGATGGTTATAGATGGGGTGGTCCCGCGACACAAGTGGGCGTGGCTTAGCCGGTCGACGCGTAGCGGCGACCGGCGGCTACTTAGATGAAAGAATAACATTGAAATCTCACTGCGATATGTATTTCTTAAATTAGGAAATAATATTAATATAAATTTAACGACCAGTTCTGAATTCGCATCATACGGAAGAGGTTGTGTGTGATCAGTAGCAAATACAATGGCTAATAACAGACGTTGTCACGTTGAAATTAATAGACGTTGTCACGTTAAAATACGGACGTGACACTTCACATCTAATGAATTTTTTAGTTAAATTCATCGAATTTCAAAAAGTGTTGGTCGCCACATTGAGTACGGTAACTTAATTTTTCAAATTTTGAAAGTAGGTTCGAAATTAGTATAACCAATTTACCTTTACACTAATTTACATTAAAATCCTTTCAGTTTCCAAAATATTAATCGTCCGTCATATTGAGTTCATAATTTTTAAGTTTCGAAATTTTGGTAGAATACTCGAAATTAATCGTCTTAATATACCCTCAGTACCAATTTTCGGTTAGTTTAGGTTGGTGTGGCTGGCTAGAAAGGCACACTTGGGCCAATTTTAGCCCATTGTATTAGCACGTAGCGTAGACCATGGTTATGCGTGGAATTTGAATGCACAGCGCACTAACAACTGAATTACCAGAGGCCCTATTCACTTAAATCTGTTGAATTTTATTCGTACCAAACAGCATTATGAGCAATAATAGGTAATAGAGCTTTATATAAAATTAATGTTCGGCTTTGTATCCTTGTTTACTCTATTACAATCCTAAAGTGTAATCTATGAATTACTTTTGTCATTAACAATTGTTGCTGAACTTTCACCCCCTTACTTTGCTAACCAGGAAGGAATAAAGACGTGTTTCACATGATACTACTGTTTCAATATCAAATTTTTATAAATTTTGCCGTCATATTGGGTGATAGCGGATTCCATCAGGAATCAGGGTGTTAAGTTGAATGACGTTAAATTGTTGCAGTCAAATTAAGTCCACACTTGGGAAAATTTATGCTGGACTGAGGACACTTTGTTTATCAGCTAGTGTGCTTTCCTTCCAGGTAAGGCTAAAATTGGTGAAAAGCCTGCTTATTCCTTTCTTTACGTATTCTCAAATGGTTTTTCCAAGGCTTAACTCTGTATGCTGACATTGTCTGAACCTGGCTTTTAACGATTGTGCGAGATTTGTTTACTTATTGCGTAGATCTGATCATGTATCTCGCTATAGCATAACGCTTCTTGACTGCGGGATCGAGACATATCTGAAACACAGAATAGTAATTTTTCTCTTTAAACTAATTAAGGGCAGAACACCAGCGTATCTTTATATGAATTACGGGTTTTGGAATCTCGTCGGCACCGTCATCTTCTTATACCTCAGTTTTCGTTCACCATTTTTGAGGGTTCGTTCCACGTCCAGGCATCCCGATTATGGAATAAATTGCCATCTTGTGTTCAGTGCGCTTCCTCTGTCGCTGAGTTTGAGTGTTTACTTCTTTCGCACGATAAGTAACTTTTTCTTCTTCTTCGATTATTTTCCTTTTGATCGCTATCTTTTTTAGTTTTCTCTTTTTCTAGTTATTAATATATTTTATATTTATTAGTTTATTTTATTATCTTCTGTAATATTATAACTTTTCCATTTTCGCATAACTTTTTGTACTAAAAAAGAACTTTAAGTCTTTTGTACACTTTTACTGAAATTAATAAGTGAAATGAAATTTCTAAAAACGTGAAAATATAAATTTTAGTGGCAATTCCTTGATATTTACAATTGTTGGCCGCCATTTTGAAGCTTGCGAATAAAAAGTAACTTATATATTAAGTGGAATATGTAGCACATTCAGCAAAAAAATGCAAAGCGTTTAGGCGTTATTGAACAACAAGCAAACAAAGAAACTTTAGCTTATACCTATAAGTATGAGTTAAAGTTAAACGCACTAACATTTTTCAAAATATCTCGTGAGAATAAAAAGATTGCAATGTATGTTTTTCTCTGATTTTATAAGAGACCCTTTACAAATAAATAATAAAAGTTTTTTTTCAAAATAACTTTTAAAATATAATTTTTTAGCAATTTTGTAGGTTATACGCACTTATAGTTTTATACTTAATAGACAATGTTTTTGACAAGTTGACCATTTGTGTTGACGAAAGGTGCCGTAATGCATCTTCTCGCGAATGCTGGTGCAATTTCACAATAGTTTTTTATTTTTTTTGTTTGGAAAAAGCCAAAATTACAACTCTAAAAGATTATTCGAAATGTTCGAAGCATCAGATAGCAGAGAAATAAACCGAAGTGAAAAAGTTGTGCGATATTTTCTAAAATATCGTAAAAATTACGGTCAAAACTATAAGACTGACCGGTTATCAACAATGTCAACGGCGTAAAAATGGCAGTTGATCCGAAGTGCGGCGAATAGTTCGAAGCAATTCGTCCAGCAATTGAAGACTGGAAATGATTTACCTGTTGGAGTTTGACGTGTTCGTCAAATTTTGAATGATTCTCAACTCTTGGCATAGCAGAAAATGAAGTGTAAGCCAATGTATTCTCTAGCCAATATTGAGGGCCGCAAAAAATTCGCGCTGAACCACATCAATTAGACAAATAAATGTAGTAATATATTTTTTTCCGATGAAAAAATAATCAATTTTGTTGGCCCAGATGGTTTTGCCTGTTACTATCATGATTTGCGTACTAAAGAAAATATTGTCAGTAAACGTCAATTTGGCGGTGGTATGGTATGGTTTGGGAATCAATTGGATACGTGACGAAGATGCCGTTGACATTCATATCAACCAGAATGAATGCAACTTAATATCAGGAGATGGACGGCTGGATACACGCTGGTCTAGGTTGGCAATTTCAATAAAATAACGTTTCAGTTCATCTGGTCAGATCAACTTTGTCTGATTTTGAGCAACGCGGAATCGATTTTTTTTTACAATAATCCCCAGATATGAACATTAATGAAAACGTCTGATCGATTTTGGTCGATAAATATAACAACAAAATCGAATTGAAAGAAGCCATCAACGTGGCATGACGAAACATCCCGCAGGAGAAAATCCGGTAAATGTATGACAGTTTCCCTTGACGACAAGATGCAAAGGGCAAAAGGTACGAATTAAAATTTGTTAGAAAAATATGATTTTTATCTTAAAAATAAAAAATGCGTTTAATCTTATTTCCCACTTTAAGCTTTGTGAAAAAAACATAACAGAAATTATTTTGAAAAAAAATCTTTTGTTATTTATTTGTACAGTCTCTTATCAAAACATTCATTGAAATCTTTTTAGTGTTACTTCTAACCTTATTTCCCCCAGTGTATATAGAAGTAGGGATTCATTAATTGCAAATTTTCTTGAGAATCTCTAAATATACAAAAGTAGAAACATCTTTAATTTAAGGTGTTTACACAACTTGCAACGAAATTTTGTGGGAATATGCATTTCAGTTTGGAAGGATCGTGATAGAAAATTGCCAATTTTCGAAATTTCTAAGTTAAATATCTCGAGATGTCAAGCGACGGACTAATACTGTTTGCACTTTTGATCCCAAATGAACATTCATACAAGGTTTCATCAAAATCCGTAAGGATATCTCAAACTCAATCTGTTTCCAAATTATTTTTCTATATCGACAGCAATGGTTGAAAATAACGATTTTTTTTATAGCAATTAAACAGATAGATTAAAGTAATTATTTTATAGCAATTGAAAAGATGGAATAAAGTAATTAACTCCACCTTTAAAATTCGTGAAAGAGGTTGATGAAGCTCTATGGTGGCTTAAGGCGTAAAACTTATAAACAATGTTTCCAAATTTAAAAGGAAAACATCGTATATAATTTAACAGCTCTCGTCCACTTTTAATTTATGGAGTTATTCTATTTGGTAAATTGTTGAATACCGCACACCCACTAGATTTCATGCAAATCTGTAAAAAACAAAGTTTAAATTAAACACTACTACACTTAATTCACTAATTAAAAATATTGGTGAGAACTTCGTATCGTAGCAACATGGTCTTTGATTCAGTTTAAATAAGCTTGAATAAAACGACGTGAAAACAATATACTTTTTCAGAAGCATGCAAATGCTCCCTGAGTTCTGCTAGATACAAATTACCCTCCCTGAGTGTTATCTTCAACTAGAACATTTTAGTGCGCCGTAATCAAATAAAATAAAATGCTTTCATTCATTTAAATGTAAAGAAAATTTTAACAAAGTTTACTACAATAAAAAAATCACTAAAACAATAAAGTAAAATTATTGCTGGTTGCGCTTTCCTAATGACTAAACAAATTTTTAACAGACAAAACCATTTAATGGCACTTTTTTAAGTAACAATTTGTAAAAATAAAATAAGTCGAAATAAATGCATTAAAAAAATTACACTTTTATAATAAGGCGCACATAATTTTAAATATACAAATTTCCTAAATTCGTGCCTTGCCAATTATTTTTTCATTGATCAATATTTGCATAGTTTAAATTGAACATACTAAATATAGCCGGAATTAAGCACATGAATAAATATTTACGTAGTTAGGTACTTTAAAGCCTTTATTAAGTATTTGGTCCTGGCGTTGGTGGGGCGGATTGTGGTCTGTTCATGGATATATCCAAAATACATCTGTTGCGCTCATTCATTTCAAATCGTTCCATTATTTTAGCAACAATTCTAGAAGGAGGAATGTCAGGATTCCCTGTAAAGAACAGTCAAAAGGATAGTTCTTAAATATCAAGGTACTGTGTTTACTTCAAGCGTGCGAACAATAATTAACAAAAGTAAATTTAAAATTCTCTAATCATAAACACCGTGTAATCATCAACGATAGCAGTTAACCCATTCGCTGTCACATCTATATTCAACCATAGACAAACTTAAATACATCCACGACTGACAGCCAAAGGGTTCAAAGTAATAAAATATATAAGTAAACAATCCATGCATTAACTTTCAAAATTATAGCCTTTTACTACGATTTATTTCCGCTGTAGACCTCAAAATTCAACGATCTTTGAGAATTACTTTCCTCAGCAATGTGAGGTGATATAATATTGTATTAACAGATTTATAAGCTAAAGAAAAACTCCTTTTAACATACCCTTTCCCTTACTTTGCACCACAATTTATCGGCTTTTGTAAAATAATGAAACTGTTTATAAGCCTTCATGTGTCTTAGGAAATTTTATGAAGATAATATTTTATCATTATTTAAGAAATTTTCGATTGCAATCCTGCATATATTTTAATTATGAAACTGTCGAAAATGTGGAAGTTAAAATGCAGTACTTTTAATTTAAATTTCGCAATAAATTTCATTCTACTAAAAAATAACGAAATAGCGCATAAAATATTTTAGGTAGTATGCCTGATAACCTTCATCTTAAACACAGTAATATGTCTAATACTATAAAACATCTACAAAATAAGCATGCACTTTACTTCAAAAAGCAAATAAAATTTAAAAAAAAAGAAAGTTTTACAACTGCTATGTAACATATATTATTTTAATAAAACTAAATAACGAAAATAATCAATGCAAACATCAATGAAATCAAGGAAACTATTACATTACACACAACAGAAAAAATTTCGAGAGACCTACTAGCCCGCTGGAGTAAAGAAAGATGAAAATGTTTAAGAATTCCTTTTATTATGTGGGTGAAATCTTTGAAGAATTAAAGCCTTATCAGGATCTGTAAAAGTAGTACATTATCCATCTAAAAACCCCTGAAATAGCTCTTTCTTCCGCAACATTAAAAGTTCGGCACTTACCCAAAAGACCTCGGTAACCCAGAACACTGTGATCATGAAGATAACTAGCTAGTTGCTGCCGACGAAGGAATGCTTCTGTATCAATTCCACGAACTTGAGAAGGTTTTAGGAATCTAAGAGAGATGTAATTATTTCATATAAAAGTTTATTATTCCGCCTCACCTTTTTGGTATTCTTGATAAAATGTCTTCAGACTGTACAGGGCCAAATCCCAGATTTATAAGAATCGCCTCAGGATCAGGTTTGCGAGCTTCCAACAAGCTTTCGACACTGGAACAGTAACTTGAATCCGATTGAACCGAGCTGTCCCGCTTAAGATAGCCTCGCCGAGGACTCTCCAAAAGTGATTTATCTGCTGATATAATCGATTTCATCAAGATCGGATTATGGGAAATTGATTTATTTTCGAAGAAACTGGGCAGACTTGTGCTAACATTGTTGTTGTTGTTGGAACTTATTAGGTGTTTATTGACTCGATTATTTATCACATGAGAGTAGCTGCACGATCTTTCGTTAAGCATATATTCATCGTCCTCTTCGATTTGTTCACTGAAGCTACGGGCGATATTTCGTAAAGGGATATTTTTTGATGATGATGTTTTATAGCAGCTGCCTTTCGTATTTCCAATCGGATCATTAACTGTGCTCGTCCTTCCTATTTTGCCTAGATTAAGTTTTTGGCTAAATGAAGGAAGATCATCATTGTCAAAGTTCATGTCCAAACTGTCTTCAGATTTCGAAGCTCCCAATTTGGGAGTCTTATCCCGACTGCCGCTAGCAGATAAGGTTAGATGATCTTCAAAATTCTTGAGCATTATGTTGGATTTCTCCATTTGGGATTTAAATATATTATAATGTGTTTTATTAAGACAAAACTTATCGTAAAATTGATTTATTTTAGCACATATTGTTGATCGTCTTCGAGGCCAAATGCTTTTTCCTCTTTCTGCAGAATATTCGCATTGGTATGTGCAATCTGCTCACTGCTGCGCGAATCAGACCATTTTGGAATTTTAACTGGAGTTTTACGACGCACCTCACTACAATTCCTGCCAACCATGTGCTTTGGTCCGAACTGGTTTAAGTAAAATACGTATCTTACTTTAAGTTGATAGAAATAAATGCTTTTTTAGTGCAGAAATAATAAAACTTCAAATGCCGTCCTGATCAATATCTGAATAGCTATTTAAATAAATAGACTTTCATAACTCTACAAATTTTGTAACTTTGTAATTAAACTTCTAAACAACTGGCATTTTAATTCCAATAGATTAATAGTTTAAATCAAACAAAGTGCTTTGAAATTTACAAGAATGCAAACTATAGCACGTCGGATACCACTTTTAATGTTTTTTTTTAATGCGCCATAGTGGAGAGTGAGCGAAGTTAGAAGTGGGATAAGCATTTGTTTTTTTAAGCAATATGATATAAAGAGTCTGCAATTTTTGAGAGCACTCTTATAAAGAAGATACATTGCCATTAGGACTAGTTGGAAAGCTTAGCAAACATATTGTCCGACTAATAATGGGTTCTAATAGTTGACTTTTTTAGGTACCAATTAAAAACAAACCGTTTTCATGATTCGTAGTAGACCCACTTGGCTTGAGATCGATTGGTGTTTCAGCCTTTTTTAACATCTTTGCTCTTTTTCGACCATTTTAAAAGCATAAAAAAAATCTTATTATGTTCTATATTTCAATACTTACAGATAGCGTAGTAAAAATGTCCAAAACTTTGGATTTAAAAACATCTGCTAGAGGAATAGTGCGTTTTTAATAATTGACAATCAAGAATCCGCAGAATTATTTTAAAGGCACATCGTCGTCTTGCTTGTCTTGTAAGGAGTTTGACTGTGGTTTTTTCCGAATAAAGTGAAGTAGAAGAAGAGTAAGTGAAATACTTACGATTTATTTTTCGAGAAATAGATAGTAATTATTATCATTTTTATAAAGCATTTTAATTCCTCAAAACTTTTGTCTGAAACATGTCAACATATTCATTGCAGCAGATACACATGTGTCACAATTTTTGCTAATTTCTACTTTATTTTATAGGCTTTATGAACAGTGTCCGCGGAACGCAAATTTGAAAAAAAAAAATTAAAGTAAAAATTAAACGAAGCCAAATCTGGAGAATATAAAAATATATAAACAAAAAAAAAAAAAAAAAAAAAAAAAACAAGTTGTACTAATACTATTTCACATAATATAATAATTTTAATTTTATTACTTCAAATTTAATATCCGGGGTTTCTCAAGAAAGATCCCTGATTATAAATGCTATGTTCGATTTTTCAAATTCGAATAGACTTTATAGAACCTTTCGGATTCTTGATAAACATCATCTTTAAGACATATGTATTAAAAACTTGCCCATCTTCGAGCTTTTACTGGGCTAACAACAAGGAAATTTCTCTCTACAAACAATTCCTAATTCTCACTACATCCGGCTATTATACGAGCACTATTGTTAATTCTGTTTCAACGAAGCAATGGAGTTATTGTGGAATACACTTTGAGGTTTTCAGGACGCCGAATTTGGTGAAAATTGCTTATCTACGTTAATAATAATAATAATAAGTTACAAAAAAAACACAATTCAATATTTATTAATTGAAGTAGGATTTGATTTAAGTCATTTATTATTTTAATTTAAAAAACACTGCATAAGAATTTTGGGATATGGTGTTTCTTTTAAACAAAAACATGCGAAACATTCTCCTCGTTTACAGTCTTTGGGACCAAAAATAACAAAAGTGATTATTGGATGAAATGCGTCATGTGTTAACTCCATTCAGTCTAGGTGGTTAGCACATGACTGTTGTAAAATGACAAAAATTACTTTACCTATATAAAGTTAATTTATAGTAAAATATTAAGAGCTAAAAATAGATTTGAAGCTGTTATAACACAAACGTACGCCCCGTAATTGTATGCACTGTTGTTGCATTATATTTACATACCTTCCCTATGTAAACGGCTAGGAACAGACCTTACTAGGAGGTCATTTCTCTGTTGAGAGTGCTGAGTAAGTGCAGTGGGGCGGAAAAAATAATAATCACATAAATAAAGTACCCGATTCCAAGGTGAGACAAGCTCGCTTCCAATATTAATTTATCCTCTTCGAATAACAGGCTCTGTGTTGGCAACTTCCGGACCCGATCTTCTTATGGGTACAATTTATGGGAATTACCTCAACCTCAACAGAAAATCGATGCTGTCCAAAGGTCATCAACCGATTAACGGACAGCGTCTTCGGCAGAAAGCTTGCCAGTAAGTGGGTTTCAAGTTACAGCTACCTTCTGCACCAGTGCCTGTGGGTACACATGTAAGGCCTACAAAAGCCACCTATTATTCTGAGCAATAGAAATTGAATAAGATTTTGGTACAAGGTGAGCTGCTTCATTTCATCATTGCCATTGACGATAAGTTCGCGGAGGCAAAAAGCAAGATGACCTGCTGCTTCACCCACATCAAACTGATCCTAAAAAGCCTTACCAAGGATTAATCTAAAGCAGAGAGAAGCACCAATTATACCTTTTCAACCAAAATTCACATTCAGGTGTATAAGAGGCATTTTTGGAAAAATACTCACCACGATATAAACAGATCGAATACATTGACAAGTCTCAAATTTACATTGTTCGAACAACTAACCAATAAGCACTTTAAAATAAACCAAACCACCTTTGAAGTTAAAGGAAAACTTAAATAGTTCGACATGATTTAAACAAGTAGTTTGATGTTAACGAACATCAGAATCGAAATTCTAACAGCCTATCTACAGTTACGTGAAAAACTTAAAAAATGAAAGTAACGCATTAACTGGATATATCGTAAAAATGGTTATGAGTAATGTTCAGTAGGATACCACTTTCAATAGAAATTTCTATATAAATTATGACATCTGATTGACCATTGACCACCAAGCAAGTTAATAATTCTAGATTTGTTTTTTTGCACTATATATTATCTTCTATTTGTGCAAATAATCGCTAAAATATTAATCTGTCCTAAAGAAGTGTCTTCATATTTTTTGTAGAAAATTAAATTCATTCATTCTTCCGGTAACTTCAATATTTGTTGAGTAATATTTGCGAGAATAAAATAATGAAATTAGATAGTTTTAGTTTACGATCTAGCGTTAATGAGTTACTTGATAATAGGTTAGTGGCCTTAAATTGTAAATCTAATTTTTAGCAATCATATGCAACAAATTCTTTAAGTAACTCGATATCATTATTGCGAGATAAGCGAGTGCCCAAGTACCGGTAGTCACTGCATGCAGTTTCATGGTAAGCACTTTGTTGCTCGTGCAAGCAAAGAATATGCCACGTGAGAATGCAAGTCGCTATGTAAGTAATCAACAAGCAATAATTTTAATTAATCAATCACTTTGATTTTATGTATATTTAAAACCCGAAAAAAGAATAAAGATGTCAATCAGTTTTTATTAGTCGAACCGTGCATTTTGTTAATCCATTCCCTAATAGTTTTCTTGTCTTCATTTCAACTCATTTTGTGCACAACTTATGAAGTGTTACATTGCACCACGATTACGACTTTAACGTTCAATATATTTATTATTTTTAATCTTTTCTTTCTTCATATTAAATATTTACAGGGTGTTTCATATATCGTATGCCAAAATAAGTGAAATGAAAGATCTGGCCTACAAACAAAATTTTATATGACAGGGGACATCTTAACATGTTCGCGGACGGCTACTGCATATGCAGTACTTTCGCTTTGTTCTAGTCGGTCACCACTGCAGATGCAGTGCATTCGTTTTCTATAAATTTCATAGTCAATATTTGGAAAAAATTTATAAATTAAATAATTTATATAATCAAAGTTCATTCTACTCATTGTACATACAAAAATCGGACTGCGATTTTTTTATTCTTAATATTGGCAGAATTGTATTACTGTAAATTTCATGTGGTAAGCAAGGAATTTCTTGGTAAAATAACGGTCATTACTACAAGTTAACGCCATTTCAGTTGAATTCACGCGTAACCTATCGCCACGTGAATTCACATAATTCCCACAGTTCAGCTCAGTCATCACCTCGTGACACCGGTCACCCTAGTCGGCGACACCGTTCGCCTAGTCAACTCAGCACCTACCTGATCCAGTTCACCTGCCGAGCCAGACACGTAGTCAGCAGAATTTACGTACTTAAGCTGGTAAAATTAATTCATTGTAGCTTTTTGTAATCAATTGCTGGCAGAACCGCTGCTCAAATAAATTATATTTTTTTAAGCAAATCCATAAAAGTTTTATTAATTTGCATTTGAATTGATTATTAGTATGAGTCAAATTAGTTTCACAATTGGATTTTTCAGTAAAGATTTTTAAGTTGTAAGTACTAGCATTTTTATTTGATTTATTTTCTTTATAAGCCCTTTAATGATAGTATTAAAATATGGAGTCATCCAAGAGAAAAGAGAAAAAATTCAAAGAGTTACTTATTCGTCAGATGAGAGTTGTGAGTATTTCGAAAACAATTCTATTAATATCAGGGAATCATCACTATTTGAAGAAACCCATGGCATAAACCATCAAAGCCAAGCTGAAGATATGGAAGCGGTTACTAAAGACGAAGAATGGATATCAACGAAACGTGATATCGCTGACTTTGATTTTGATAATAGCACCAACCGTATTAAATTAAATCTAAACAAGGACACAAAACATCGGCAGGTATTCGACTCAAAGTGTTCAATTTTGAAATGAGAAATACGTATGCAGAGAATATCACTAGTAAAACTTCACAAACTAGAAATGCTAGGCATAAAAAATTCAAAGATATTGATGAAATCTAGAGATATATGGCGGCAAGCGATCAGAAAACCCTTCCCATTCTAAAACTGAATCGCTTTTCATTCGACTCATGTATCCATATTTGGGGAAAGGACATTTTCTATACATGGACAGCTACTATAATAGTGTTTCACTATCTAATCTAACTAACAAATAAAACCCATTTAGTGGGAGCACTACAAAAGTTTAGAAAAGCAAACCCCAAAATTTTATTAACCACAAAATTAAAGGAGGAGAGCTAGCATGGGTGCCTAAGGGTCATATTTATGTATCAAAATGGAGAGACAAACGTGAAGTTCTCTGTATAAATACCGCCCACCATCCAGAAATAAAACACGTAACAAATATGGAATCGTTAAACAAAAATCTAAGGAAATACAAGATTACAACTTAAATATGTCTGGAATTGATAGAGCTGACCAGTTAGTATCATATTATTCATGCCCCCAGAAAACCGTGCGTTGGTATAAAAAAGTTATTTTCCACATACTGGATTTGGCCACGTTTAATGCTTATTTTATTCATAAGAAGTTCACATCAAAATTGTCCTACTTATGTTTCCGCAATTCTGTTATCAGATCTATGATACAATGTCCAGATAACATCAAAGAGATGATAAAACCACAACAGAAAAACCGCCCAGTTATTGAGTCTGATTATGAAATTATTTAATATTACTTAGAAAAGATACCAGCACCAGCACCAGCATCTTGGAAAAGAAAACCTTATTTTCCAAATTGCAGATCATGCACAAAAAATAAAATAAGAAAACAAACATCTTACGAATGCAAACGTTGTCCAGGAAATCCGACAATGTGCATTCCGTGCTTTAAACAATGCCATAAACAAAATAAAATAACTACAGATGAAGAAGAAAGTGATTAAATATTGGTTCTTGGAAAATTTTTGGCTATCTATATTCCGATTTTTTTTTTAATTTTTTCCTGTTCTTAAAATTTATATATTGAATTTTGTAAGTATTTATATCAATAAATTTTTGAAGTTACTATGGGCTTCAATGTGCTTTTCATTCTGTTTTTAATTTTCATATTTCATTCATACCTAATATTAATTAATGGCCTTCTCGTGGAGCTAGATGGCTCCGGATGCAAAGTGGTTGCTTATGCCGACGACATTGCGATGGCAGTCTCGGGCAAACATGTGAACACCTTGACGGAGGTGCTTCAACGTGCTCTGGCAAAGCTTGCACGGTGGTGTGACAGATGTGGCTTAGGGGTCAATCCGGATAAGACCGAGCTGGTGTTGTTTACCAGGAAACACCGGACCCCCACCTTTGTCACACCAACACTAAACCTTAAACTTTCAAATCAAGTCAGGTACCTGGGCCCACCGTGGCTCTGTACTCTTCCAGGAAAGCTGTTGGAAGAAAATGGGGGCTGGAACCCCGTATTATCCACTGGCTCTATGAGGCCGTTATTAGGCCTATACTTGTGTATGGTGTTAGTCTGGTGGGCGGCTCTTGACAAGGCTTACAACCGGACAGGCCTGGAGAGGGTGCAGAGGTTTGCGTCCTTACTTATTACAGGCGCCCTCAGATCCACCCCTACTAAGGCCTTAAACACTATCCTCCACTTCATTCCGCTGGACCTGTTTGGCAAGCAAACGGCAGCATCCTCGGCCATAAGGCTCAACACGGTTCACTGCTGAACACGTACGGATTACGGGCATTCTAGGATTCTAGGGCCACGTACCTTGGCGGTGGACTACATGGTCACGAAAGCCATCATTCGGCACGAAAATTACTGCCTCCTTTCCCTCGAGGCAAGAATGGGCGGAGGGTCTAGTTTTGCAGCCAGAGTCGATTCAGGTTTTCACTGACGGCTCCAAGAAGGACGGCAAAGTGGGTGGAGGTATATACTCTGAACAAATGGGTATAGAAACCTCCTTTCGACTGCCAGACCATTGCAGCGTATTCCAAGCTGAGGTCATGGCCATATCACAGGCAATCGCGCGGCTGAGGGCTACAGCGAAGCCCCTGGTCAATATACGTATCTTTAGCGATAGTCAACCTGCGATCAGATCGCTAGTAAGTGTTCACACGACATCCAAGGTCGTTGCATCAAGCAAGCGGACCATACAAGAGTCCTTAGCAACTGCAAATCGCAGGTGGAGAAATAAGCCCACCTGCGCAACGACCAGATTTACCTGGCCCATCTTCGACCGCAACAGGTCTAGAAACTTGGTCTCGCTCAAGAGAGCCGCTATCAGCAACGTAGTCTGTCTCATCGGTAAACATGCCAATAGGATGGGGCTGACCACGCATGACTTCTGCAGAAGTTGCCTCAATGAGGAAGAGGAAGAGAACATCCTTCACTTCCTGTGTCAATGCCCAGCACTAGCGGTGCGGAGAAATCAGAGCCTGGGCTCCACTTTCTTTAATGATCTGTCGGAACTGAGCTCCGTCAGGATTAGAAGCCTGGAGCAGTTCATTAAAGAGTCCAAATGGTTCGAAGGCTAGTTATTGGGGGCTTCGTCCCACGTGGTATCACAATGGGCCTACCTTGGCCTAAGTGTGCCTTCTTTTGGCTGCCACTTGAACCTAGAACCTAATATTAATTACGTGGCACCTAAATAATGTACACCTTGACCTACTACAGTCGCAGTTGCAGTAGCTGACTCTTGCAAAATTGAGCAATATGAAACAATACTGCTAATGCAATTATTTTTTTTTTCTTTATTTATATATTTTTGGTGCTACATAGTAAGATGTATTAAAAACCTCTTGTCCAATTTCTTCTAACAAAGCTGGAAATTCCATTTACGGATGGTGCTCATATCAGTACCCTAACTAAAGTCAGGCCGTCCGCGAACGTGTTAAACGTTTAGGAGTTACAGGGTGATACATAAATTCCAATTTTTCATGGTATGTACATCATTATTTTATTTTTATCGTTAGATTTATTCAGCGCATCGACATCCAATTCAGGCCAAAAATCTATTTTCCCCATATCATTTCCAAAAATTTCAACAATGTTATCCTACTATCACCCACGGCAAATACATTCACTTCGGACAGTGGAAAATGTTTTTCAATTTCTTAAAATTCACGATTTCATCGCGTAATTAATACACCTATTATCAGTTTTAACAAATTTCTCATCTTATTAGTTTATTACTTTTCCAAAAGGTGCAAGATTTTCAGGTTAAATAAAACTACAAAAATCTATTTCTTAGAAAACCTTGACTGGTATTTTATTGTTTCATTGCCCTGTAATTTCAAATGTCGTAAAACGAACAAAATGTCTTCAAAAATTATTCGGAATATTTGTTTAGCATACACAGGTAACTAGTTTTAATTATTTCTGCAGAAAAGTCATAACAAGATTAATAGAATTAATTTTATTGCCGTAATTAGCTTGTCTATTAGTATATCCTCCTTTCTCCTCAAGGCCTTAAAGAGGCTTTCTCGATATCTACATAAGAGAGAGTGTTGACTCGACTAAAATTTATTCCTCCCAGCAGGTGTACCACAAGGGCAAATCAGTTGAGACCGCTCTGATCGACTGTATTGAAAGGTCATTGATCCATAAAGAATTCACCTTAGCAGCCTTTCCGGATATAGAAGGCGCTTTCAATAATGTCAAACCTGAGAGCATAACGGCGGTCTAGGCCTGGACGAGCCGCTCGTGGGGTTTATAGACCTAATGCTGAGAAACAGGATCATAAAATCCAGCTTTGGGACATCCGGAATCCTCATCTCTGAGGTTTGAGCTCAACCGTCTCCCGTGATTTCCCCTCTTCCATCCCCTGCTCCCTTAGCCCCTCCACCCATTTGCCATTTGTTAGTTTTAGTCCTAATTTTTAAGCGTTATTACTATGTAGCTTGTATTAAGCGAAAATAAAATAACACTATTGGAAACGAAAGTCGGTTACTGCCGTATAGGGGCACCGAATCCATCGGTGTCGCTATACAAACGGAGTTCTCGCCCGAACCTGGCAGAGAGACGGCCGTGTATTCTCCTGCACGGTCGATGCAGTGATCCGGGGAGGGGGTGCAGCTGGAGGTTGAGGTGAACGTTTGCCTGCGGGACTCGGAATCCAACACACCTCTTTGCTGCATTCGTAACCCCGAGGAGCTGCGGCTCTAGGAATTAGCACACCCTAGAGCTAGGGAGAACACCCGCGCTGATCCTTAGGTCAGCCGGGAACTGTGTAGGGGAGGGTTCTTCTGAAGGTCTACGGAACCCTCGGAGGCAGGTCATTGGTGATTCGGGGCCTGTCCGAAGAGGGGAAAGGACGGCTGGAGGTAGAATTTTCCCCTATGGAGCACGGGGGTAGCGGGAGGCGTTTTTGCTGGCGATTGCCTCGGCTATGGTCCGAGAACGCGAGCCCGTACCTGAAGGTAAGAAAGATTATACCCACTAGATTTTCATTATGGATATGTCCAATAAATCAACTGGGATGGGTGTTGTGGGGACGGAGAAGGGAAGCGGCAGTTCACCTGCCGATCCCTTCGCGAGAAAGTCGCGGGTGCTCCGGTCACCGGTGGCTAGAGTACATCTACGCGAGTGCTACGTGGACCTCTCGGGGTCCGCGGGGGAGGTTGTTCCTTCGTCGGCTCCAGTCACTCCGGTTGGGAGGCTGGTGGCGTCGAAGGAGTGGACGGATGGTTCTTCGCGGTCGAAGGCGGCGGAGGGAGAGGCGGTCGGTGGTGGGCCGAGGGCGCCCGTCGCCAGGGAGATTCGGAGGCCTCTCCCAAAATCGGCCGGGCTGGCGACAAGGCTGGCGGCGGTGGAGGAAAGCCTCGAGAAGGGTTTCCTCCAGATGAGGGCGACTATTCGGGAGATGTTGGCTGCCTTGAAAAAGCAGCCCAACATCTCCAAAGTCGTCAAAGACGGCTTGCCGGTTTTGGAGGAGGCGCTGGATGGGCTGGAAGAGCCCAGGAGGCTGTGCGCCGAGATCCGCCGCGATTTGCCCGCACAGAGGCCGCCGACGGGGGTTGTCGGCACCCAGACCGGGCCGGCGCCCTTGGCCATGCCACAGGCGGCCCCGGCTGGAGGTCGGTCGCCGAAGCCACCCGGGAAGAGGGGTGCTACCAGCCCACCACTCCGGACGGAGGGGAAGGCTGAAAAGAGGAAGAAGGCGGAGCCGACCCCGACGTGGACCGAGGTAGTCCGCAAAGGCGGGAGGGCTAAGCCTGGCCCAGCCAAGGCTGGTGGTAGGAGTGCGGAGACGGGGGCGAAGAAGGCGAAGGAGAGAACCCCCGTAACCGGCAAGGAGGCGAAGGCTGTGACGCCGGCACTACCCCGGCCGGAGGCTCCCGCGAGGAGGACCAGGCCGGAGGCGGTCCTTCTTAGGCCCGCGGAGGGGAAGACCTTTGCGGATGTGCTCAGCACGGCCCGCAGAGCAGTCAACCCCGAAAGCTGCGGGGTTAAGATCAGGACCGTCCGGCAGACTAGGGCAGGCGAAGTCCTCCTCGAGCTGTCGAAGCCGACGCCCGAGTCAAGGGCGGCCTTCTCGGCCGCACTGAGGTCCGCGCTTGAGGTGGAGGAAGCCCTGAGGAGGGACCTCGGGTGCTATAACGGCCACCTCCGGGTTACGGTGACCCGCACGAACGGTCGTGGCCAGAGGATGGCCATAGCGGACCTCGATGAGGCGGCGGCGAAGGTCCTACTTAAGGCGGCCAAGATCAAGGTCGGGTGGGTCAGCTGCAGGTTGCGCAGGCGTGTAATCGTGCCCAGGTGCTTCAAGTGCCTTGGGTACGGGCACCAAAGTCAAGCCTGCGGTGGCCCAGACCGCAGCAAGCTTTGCTTCCGGTGCGGGGGGGCGGGTCACTCCGCTAAGGGCTGTGCCGCTGAGCCGAAGTGCTTCCTCTGTCCTGAGGTGGCAGGGAAGACCGGAGTACGGCGGCATGTTGCGGGGTCGGGGGAATGTAGGGTCTTCCGTGATGCCCTGAGCCAGGCCAAGCGTAAGTAATGGCATCTGTGCTTCAGGGCAACTTGAACAGGAGCAGGACGGCCCATGACCTGTTGGCTCAGATCCGTCTCGAGAAGGGCGCTGATGTAGTTCTCATCAGCGAACAATATCGGGACGGTGACGAGCCAACATAGTTTCGGGATGACCTGGGCACGGCGGCAGTTTGGGTCCCGGATCTGCGACGCTTTAGCGTCGCGGACCATGGCGCGGGCGCCGGCTTTGTTTGGGTGAAGAGCAATGACGTTACTTATGTCAGCTGCTACTTCACTCCAAACGAGCCGATAGCCGACTTTCAGACCAAGTTAGATGGTCTGGAGGACGCGGTCCGCGGCATGGGTGGGGAACTGGTGGTGGCTGGAGACTTCAACGCGAAGGCCTTGGAGTGGGGTGAACCCAGACCGGATTCGCGTGGAGGACGAGTCCTGGACTTTGCATCCAGGCTCGGGCTGGTGGTGTTAAACACCGGCTCGACGTCCACCTTTCGGCGTCCGGGATACAGGGAGACAATTATTGATGTCTCCCTGGCGACGGAGGGTCTGGCTGCACGGGTGCAGGACTGGCGGGTGGTCGAGGACTATACAGCCAGCGACCATCAATATATCACGTTCCGCGTGCGTGGTATGGGGCCGGTGCGGGCCCGGCGCGAACAGGGCCCGCCCAGATGGGATGTCGCTAAAATGGACGCGGAAAGGTTGTCCCTAGCAATCACACGCGGCCAGCGACTTGCAGAAGGGGAAGGGGAAGAGGACGATTTTGAGTCGAAAATCATCATGAGCGACGAGGCGCATTTCCATTTAAGTGGTTACGTCAATAAACAAAATCTCCGTTTGTGGGGCACTGAAAATCCGCGTGTCATGCACGAAGAGCTGTTACATCCACTTAAAGCCACTGTGTGGTGCGGCGTTCACGCGGGAGGAGTGATTGGGTCTTATTTTTTTGAGGACGCCATTGGCAATACGGAAACTGTTACTGGCGAACGCTACAGGGCCATGATAAACGACTTCTTACTGCCGGAATTGGAGGAGCGGGGCTTGGTGAACATGTGGTTTTAACAAGACGGTGCAACTGCACACATAGCACAAGCCACAATGGATATTGTGAGGGAAGCGTTTCCTGGTCGCGGGCCAAAGATTTCATTAGTTTTCAGAAGCAAAACAATACGGGTTGAAAAATTTTTTTACGATTGTTTACGAAAAAATAGAAGCGAATCTATTACATTTGACTTGATCCTTGGTCCCAAATTTGTAGATGCCACCTTTACAGGACAGCATCTTCTGGCCGGTGACTATATGTAGTTACCCATCATGTATGTAGAGGCGGCGTTTTTTTAACCGGTGACTATAGTCACCAATCGTGTAGAGACGGCGTTTTGTGGCTGGTGACTAGTCACCAATAGCAGCGAAAGGGTTAATAATGAAAACTCTTCAAAAAGTAGCATTAAATAAATTAACGGAGAACTCCACAATATCAGAAACACCATCAAATGCGTAAATAATTCGTATAAATCCAACATCATTAACACCACAGGATTTCTACCCTGAAGATTCAGAAAATATTTTTATGCAATAATTTCTTTACATATATTTTATGAATTTAATTTTTTTAATAAATGAACTGAATTTAAAATTAGCTTTACGTAATTAACAATTGTATATACATACCTTCATATATTTCTTTCGAAGTACTTTATAAATCGATATACAGACATCAGGCATAATTTTACCAAGAGCTTGAGGTGATATACCTGCTGAAAATTTTTAGCACTCATAAGAACGATCTATAACCAAAAATCTTAAAGTTGCTACAAGACGTTCTGGTGGGATACTATTTCTCATGTTGGTGTTTTCTTTTTGAATATATGGTCTTATATCTTTAACCAAATTCCCAAACTCATGTGCATCCATTCTTAAATAGTTATATAAATCTGCCGGATAATTTGTTTTCAACTCCTTTAGTAATTTCATGTCACTAAATTCATTTCTGTTAGACAGCCAATTTTTTGCCAAAGTCTTTTAGGTTTTACTTTTTTCTCGATATTTTTATTTGCTAAAAACAACATAGCACAAGGTTCTAGGTTCTAGGTTCAAGTGGCTGCCAAAAGAGGCACACTTAGGCCAAGTTAGGCCCATTGTGATACCACGTGGGACGAAGCCCCCAAATAACTAGCCTTCGAACCATTTGGACTCTTTAATGAACTGCTCCAGGCTTCTAATCCTGACGGAGCTCAGTTCCGACAGATCATTAAAGAAAGTGGAGCCCAGGCTTCGATTTCTCCGTACCGCTAGTGCTGGGCATTGACATAGGAAGTGAAGGATATTCTCTTCCTCTTCCTCATTAAGGCAACTTCTGCAGAAGTCATGCGTGGTCACCCCCATCCTATTGGCATGTTTGCCGATGAGACAGTGACCCGTGATGACCGCTACTACGTTGCTGATAGCGGGTCTCTTGAGCGAGACCAAGTTTCTAGACCTGTTGCGGTCGAAGATGGGCCAGATAGATCTGGCCGTTGCGCAGGTGGGCTCATTTCTCCATCTGCGATTAGCAGTTGCTAAGAAGGACTCTTGTATGGTCCGCTTGCTTGATGCAAGCGGAGCACCCGGCTTAAGAGTGATATCCTCAGCAGGCAAGCCTGTGCCAAGCCTCGCCAGCTCATCCGCCCTGGTGTTGCCCGGGATGTCGAAGTGACCAGGCACCCAGACCAGACTGACTTCAGTTCTATCAGCCATGCGGATGAGCTCCGAGCGACAGTCCGCAACGACCTTGGATGTCGTGTGAACACTTACTAGCGATCTGATCGCAGGTTGACTATCGCTATAGATACGTATATTGACCAGGGGCTTCTTTGTAGCCCTCAGCCGCGCGATTGCCTGTGATATAGCTATGACCTCAGCTTGGAAAACGCTGCAATGGTCTGGCAGTCGAAAGGAGGTTTCTATACCCATTTGTTCAGAGTATATACCTCCACCCACTTTGCCGTCCTTCTTGGAGCCGTCAGTGAAAACCTGAATCGACTCTGGCTGCAAAACTAGACCCTCCGCCCATTCCTGCATCGAGGGAAAGGAGGCAGTAATTTTAATGCCGAATGATGGCTTAGGAACCATGTAGTCCACCGCCGAGGTACGTGGCCCTAGAATCTTAGAATGCCCGTAATCCGTACGTGTCCAGCGGTGAACCGCGTTGAGCCTTATGGCCGAGGATGCTGCCGTTTGCTTACCAAACAGGTCCAGCGGAATGAAGTGGAGGATAGTGTTTAAGGCCTTAGTAGGGGTGGATCTGAGGGCGCCTGTAATAAGTAATGACGCAAACCTCTGTACCCTCTCCAGGCTTGCCCGGTTGTAAGCCTTATCAAGAGCTGGCCACCAGACTAACACACCATACACAAGTATAGGCCTAATAACGGCCTCATAGAGCCAGTGGATAATACGGGGTTTCAGCCCCCATTTCCTTCCAACAGCTTTCCTGCAAGAGTACAGAGCCACGGTGGCCTTGCGTACTCTTTCCTTAATGTTGTCTTTCCAATTTAACTTTCTATCGATGATCAGGCCCAGGTACCTGACTTGATCTGAAAGTTTAAGATTGACACCCTTTAGTGTTGGTGTAACAAAGGTGGGGGTCCGGTGTTTCCTGGTAAACAACACCAGCTCGGTCTTATCCGGATTGACCCCTAAGCCACATCTGTCACACCACCGTGCAAGCTTTGCCAGAGCACGTTGAAGCACCTCCGTCAAGGTGTTCACATGTTTGCCCGAGACAGCTATTGCAATGTCGTCGGCATAAGCAACCACTTTGCACCCGGAACCATCCAGCTCCACGAGAAGGCCGTTGAGAACTAGGTTCCAGAGAACCGGCGATAGGACACCACCCTGTGGGGTGCCCCTGGCCGCAAATTTCCTTATGGAACCATTCCCAACAGTGGCATTTATGACTCTGCAACCGAGCAACAAGTCAATGAGCCCTGTGACCGACCCGCTAATGCCCAGACCCCTTAGTGCGTTCGTAATTGCCTCTGGCCTGATATTATTGAAGGCCCCCTCTATGTCCAAGAAGGCTGCCAAGGTGAATTCCTTGTAGAGAAGAGACTTCTCCACCTGATCAACGAGAGCATGCAGGGCGGTCTCAGTGGATTTACCCTTGGTATAGGCATGCTGGGATTGAGATAGCCTACTTGGACCTATGTTATCCTTAATGTAGACATCCAAAAGTCTTTCCAGAGTTTTGAGAAGGAAAGAAGAGAGGGTAATGGGCCTATAATCCTTTGGCTTGCAATGCGAGGCCTTTCCCCCTTTCGGGATGAAAACGACCTTAGCCTCCAGCCAGGATTTAGGGATATGCGAGAGCTGCAAACAGGCTTCAAAGATGATAAGCAGCCAAGGGCTGATTAGCACAGAAGCCCTCTGCAGCTCCGCTGGTATAATGCCATCCAAGCCTGGTGACTTGTATGGCTTAAAACTCCTGATAGCCCAATCAAGTCTTTCGCGGCTGAGGACCTTTGTGACGAGGTCCCCAGCCTCCTGTGTGACCGTGGATACCACCGTTTGGCTGTCCGAGCAGCCAGGAAAGTGAGTATCCATCAGCAACTCCAGAGTTTCCATGCTCGTCGAGGTCCAGTCCCCATTTGGTTTCATCAGAAGACCGGGTGCACAAGGCGTCGTGGCGAGTATTTTTCTGAGGCGATTAACCTCGGACACCTTTTCCACTCCGCCACAAAATTTCTCCCACGAGGACCTTTTGGCCATCCTGAGAGATTTCTTGAAGTTCCTAAGGCTTTCCTTATAAGCAGACCATTCGTTGGTGCTCTTTGCCTTGTTGAACTGCTTACGGCATGCCTTTCTGAGTGCCGTAATCTCATTAGTCCGCCATGGGGGCTTGGGTCTGCCCCAGGGCTTGCACGAGGGGCAAGCAATTTTGGCCGCCCTGTTACAGGCTCCAGTCAGCACGTTCACCGCTGCATCAATGTCCTGTCGGTTATTGATGATTGGTGGTCCATCAGCCGGTAACGCCTGCTGGAGAGCCAGATTATACCTATCCCAATTCGTCCTCCTCCTATTAATAAAGGGGCTACGAATTGGTTTAAGAAAGTCAAGTCCGAACTCAATGTATGAGTGGTCGGACAACGAAGGCTCCTTGGAAACCCTCCAGTCCTTAATAATGTGGGCGGAGTTCTCGGTACACAGGGTAACGTCGAGAACCTCCCGTCTCACAGAGCTGACAAAAGTGGGCTCATCACCTACGTTGCACACCTGAAGGTTAGAGCTAAGTATAAAGTTAAGAAGAGACTCACCTCTATCATTAATGTCCGAGCTACCCCAGACAGTATGGTGGGCGTTCGCATCTGCGCCGATTATCAGCGCTTGCTTGCGCTTAGCTGCCTCCGCGACGATATTTCGCAGGGTCTCATGCGGAGGAGGCCCCTTATGATCATGGGCCATATACGAGGATGCCAGCCAGATGCTGTTCGATCCAAGTTCCACCATAACCGACACCGTATCCCTGTCACTGAAATGGTTTAGCATGAAGGCATTATAGCTGGTATTCACTAGAATGCAGGTTCTAGGTTTACGTATTCCCTTTGCATAGAAGATACAGTAACCCTTCAGATTGAGTCCGCAAATCCGGTCTCCGACGACCCATGGTTCTTGGACAAGAACAACGTCCTCCCCCTTTTGCGATAGGCGCAGGAGGAGTGCAGCGGACGCTGCCTTAGAGTGGTGTAGATTAATCTGCACCACTCTCAGCTTGCTCTCGCTGGATAGGGGACGCCTCTATCATCGTCACCTCGGCGTCATCGGCGTCTGAGAGTAGGATGTCTTCCTCCAGGTCATCCTGAATGAAAAAATCTCCCAACAATCCAGAGGTTGATAGCGTATCGCTACCCTCATCCATGGATGCTGACGGAGATGATGGCGGGAGTTTCTCAGCACCGGCCAAAGTCTTTGCTTCTACTACGGTGCTGGTCTCTCCACTTTGTCCAGCGACACCATCAGGTCTTTCGACTCTCCTGTCCTTCGAATAGACGGACAGCACGATGGAGTCGAAGCCATAAAAGATTTTGTCACCCTTAGCCGCTAGAGGTGCCAGAGATTCCTCATTTAGGATAACAATGGCTTGCCTCGTTTTGCCCTTGACCTCTCCGACCTGTGCAATCCTCCAATCATGGGTCGGAAGGTTGCGATTGCACATTCGCATGATGGCCAGGATCTTTTCTGGTTCGGAGGGCTCCGCCGGGATCCACGTCCTGGCTCTCGGTCTGTTCGGGATCTCGTCCCTGGACACGACCTCGAGCCTGGCACCTGGCCAGACTTCGCCCAAACAGGAAATCGCTGCTTTATAAAGATCTGCCGATCTCTGATCCTCGCAAGCGATTAATTTCACCCGACCTCGATACCACCCAGCATCTGAGCAACAGGGGGTAGGGCCGGGGTTTCTCTCCATGACGTCCATAAAGACGCCGAGTAGCGCAATCCGGACCGATCTCCAGTTGTCCAAGGAGATAGCGCCATCCGGATCGCTGCGGTTTATGACAGCCAGGATCAGGCCGTCCTTTGCCACTTCACTAAATGGCTTAGTCGGCCTGACCGTCTGGGGAGCTGTCTTTGGCCGCTTCGTGGAGGCCGGCTCTTGCTCGTCCTGCGAGCGCTGCCTTTTGCCTGCTGCGAGCACTTTGCTGGCCCACACCAGAGAAGTTTTGTCCTTCTCAGAGAGTTCCTTCTCCGGGATGTTCTTAATCCTGTTCAGGAACCGCTGCGCTGACCTTCTTTCTCTGAAGGTCTGAAGAGAGGGATTGCCACGCCTCTTCGCTGAGGAAGTGGGTTGCGACTCCCTAGATGGTGCTGTGATCCTACTTGGTCCAGGCATAGCCTGAGCCGAGCTGCCAAGCACCGAAGAGGAGATGGAGGGCTGGGGTGCCCGGGAAGGCGCCTTGACTTTGCTAGGTCCAGGTTTGCCCACGGACACAAGCGCTGTCGATGCGCGCAGAGCATCTCCACAACCGAGCTTACCAGCCGCGGTCGTTTCGCGAGATGTCCCTCGAATGGGGTTAGGTTTGGATTTCCGGGCTGACCTTGGGTTAGCCACGGAGGGTTTGGGACAGGGGTTACCGATCGCAACGCCCTGAGATAGCAATGATCGCTTCCCTTTGTGGGTTAGCGAAGGAGCAGGATTCTGCGCCTCAGAATTGTCCGAGGCAGGTTTGATGGAACTCATTAACTGGTTCTTACGACCACTTTCGTGACGAGGCACTACTAGTGGTCAAGGGTAGGAATTGGGGAAGAGTGTCCACCATGCAGCGCCCCTTGCATGGCAAGTCCGTAGTTACGACCTGAGGCGGACAGGTATCAGGAAGGCTCCGTTCGAATACAGCCGGTATTACCCCCTGGCTGCAAACCAACCAATGGGCACGGATCACATGACACCCTTGGGTTAGGGGGGTTGGTGGCCCTGGCCCATACTCGCCAATCCCCCGTCTGACATGGGTGACCCTACCAGGAGAGGCTGGCTCCCGCCAATACGACTCCGGTCAGCATGGCCGAATTGGGTCATCGTACGACCGGTATCCACCGCGGTTTTTTCTTAAGAGAGTTACCATCTCTCCGCCCGACTACAATTAGCCAGCACACCCGGCAGAGACATGACCATACCGGGTGCCTGTTTCCAGCCGCCCCCACGGGGAGGGTATAGTCGCACTGCCATCAGTATACACAGATCCGGCACATAGACACAGTTACGGCACGTACACCAAGGTGTTACATGTTGTTCCCCCTGTGCCCATGTGTGACCCCCCTGTGTACCTGACGGCTGACGGCATAACATAGCACAAACTACTGCTGTATTTAAATTGTCCGCCATTTTAAAAACAAAAATTTTATGAAATACAAATTTACTCTCTTTCTACTGCTGAGTTTTCGTGGTTTAACGTTAAAAAAACCGACACTCTACACGCCGAATGAAACATATATTTTGTTGTTGTTTTTCAAAAGCACTTTAACTGCCACCCAATTCGAGAAATTAGGTGTGTTTGTTGAGTAGCACTGACAAGCCCCGTTGCGCTACCATTCGCACCGAGAAACACCGAAAGCGTTCGATGATATTTTTGACAAACAACTCGGGACGTCTCGTGACGCCATGCGTTTTTTAAATCGATGTTCGATGACTTTTTGACAGCATTCGGGGCGAATCGTGGCGCACCGAATTACCCCAGCTTTCATGCTTACATTCTGAATAATTCTTGATAAAAACTAATTGAACATGAAACCAAACAAAATTTGGAGCACCTTTTTTTCCATCTTTAAAAAAATTCACCCTGAAAAACCCTTTAAACAGTTTTAAACGCAGTTAAGCTCAGTCAAATTAATTTATTTGCGACTTTTATTCACAATACTATCACATTTGTTTCAAGTTTAAAAGTAGTATATGCGTTTAAAGGATAATTGCTCATAAGTGGCATAATAAGAGGATTGGCATCTGCAGCGACAGTAAGGCTGCTCTTGTCACCCTACTTAATCCCACCACTAGATCAAAGATTGTCCAGGAATGTAAGAACAAACTTAATTCTGCTGCCAAGCACAACCAGGTCCATCTTATATGGGTGCCTGGACAACGAGGAATCGACGGCAACGTGGCCTCTGACGCTTTAGCGAAAGGGCGAAAGCTCTCCTCCCCTGGGTCCGGAGCCCATTGTTGGTGTCAGCTTTACAAAGTTGAAAAACTGAATAACTAGATCCATGGACTCAATATATGGTCAGACATGGTCCAGTTTATCAACCTGTAAATTCACCAAATGGTTCATTGGACGTCCAGACAGGAACAATGCAAAACTTCTGCTTGGCTTAGGCAGGAAAGATTGCAAAAAGCTTGTAGGGACGGTCACAGGGCATAACACATGCGGCAAGCATCTGAACACCTTAGGGATCATCAATCTCTATCTGATGTTCTTAGGTTCGTTAAGATGACTAAAAAGTTCGGATAGGGTAGGGGACGAATGCAATGGACCGTGGTCTGAGCGCTCGAGGCTGACGCCTCCCCCTTTCTTTCTAATACTAAAAAATAATGCTAATATGCGTTTAAAAGTAGTATTAAACGCAATGTTACTACTTTTAAGCACTTTTACTAACTTTATATAAATTGAATTGGAGCCAAATCTTAAACACAACTGACAGGTCTACTTTTCGTCTTCTTATTTGTTCAAAACGAGCGTTCGATGAGATACCAAAACTCAGGGCGCTCTGGGTTTTTTTACAATTCTCAGTTCACCACAGGTAACCACGAATTTTTTTCAACGACTTTCTCATCGAACAGATCTATTAATTTTTATAATGTGTGGACAAAAAGCTTTTTCAAATACGTAACGCAAAGTAACAGTTTTTTTAACGGGCAAACTGACAGATTTTTCGAAAGTATGGCTTACTATTGCCGTAATTAACTTGTCTTAGCCAGCCTTACTTGGGTGTATCCTGCAACTCTGTCACTAGTACCTGACGAAAATTTTACTATAAAGGACAGTCACTCAGCAGAACATAGTTCAAAACCAAGCGATAACTACGGGTATTCTAAGCTGAAATAATTAAAAAATGGCCGAATTCACTTTCAGGGAATACACCGATATAATTTCGATTTACGGTTACAACATCGCAAGATTCTGCCGGGGTGGACCAGCAAATAAGCAGCATCGTCAGGCAAAACCTTGAAACGAGCACGAGACGAGTCGCAAGACGATTAGGAGTGTCTTCATGTATAGTTTGGAAGGATCTTCATCGAGAGAGGTTGCATATCTTAGTATAAGGACTACTGGAAGGTGGTTCCGGGATAAAATTGGATTTATGCCCTTGGCTTCTAGAATGTGATATAGACAACAAGGCGTTTCTAGACCGAATTCTGTGGATGGATGAATCCCAATTCACTAAGGTAGTATCACAAACTTCCACAACCTTCATACCTGCTTGGATACTAACCCACATAGAACAAGGCGACACCATTTCAAAGTATCATACATTCAGTGTCAATGTTTAAGCTGTATCATCGGCATTTAATAGGACCATTAATTTTGTCGCAAGTGCTTAATGGCCAAATTTATGTGGAGTTTTTGGAGAATACACAGCCAGATCTACTTGAAGATATTTCTCTGGATAATACAAGATCAATTTTTTACCATCATGATGGAACACCAGCGTATACTGGAAACCAGACCTTACACCATTGGACATTTTCTTATGGAAAACGACGAAAATACGGAATAGGCTGCCTGTAATACACCTAACAGGGGTAACAGGGAGCTACAAGAAGGTTATCGAAAGTGGCGAGGACATTTTGAGCAGTTTTTGTGAAATATTAGAATTAATGCAAATCCCTTTTTAATTAAACAAAAAGCATTTTGGGGTTAATTTTAGTTTAATTTCTTTAAAATTCGTATATTTTTTAATTTACCAGAAAGTATTCCACGAAGAAATTTCCATATTTTCTCTCTACTTGAACATGCTGTTCTTGTTGGATAATAAGATGGACAATTCAATAAAAAGAATAAATAGGTTTATTAATTACATTAATTTCGGAGAAAATGTGAGGAAAAGCGAAATGAGAAACATATTTTCCAATTTCGGAAGTAAGAGTACCTACAGTGGGTGATAATGTCTACATTGATGACATCTTTGGAAAGCGGATTAAAATACTAGCTTATTGGTTCGATGTCACTGCGTTGAGAAAATCAATAGATAAAAATAAAATAGTGATGTACACACCATGGAAAATTGGAATTTACGAACCACGCTGTAACTCTCAAACGGTTAAGATGCCCCCTGCCATACAATTTTTTGTTTGTTTAGGTCGCATCTTTCATGCCACTAATTTGAGCATACCTTAGTACAGGGTAAAACACCCTGTATGTTAGTGTAATAAATAGCCAAAGGGGAGTCGGTTGTTAGAAATTGTCGTAGTTCCACTGTTTCAGGTCTCTGGTACAAGTACTAACAGCGCTCACAACAGAAATTAATCAAAATAGACGCACCTTAAGCTAATCTTCATTTAACGGTAAGGTAAAGGTAACATTGATAGAAATCTCGAGCTCCTAATCAGCATCCACGGGTATAAATAATGAATTTATAGATGATAACAAGAGTAAAAAAAGGCCAAATAATTAGAGCAGCTGGCGACTTTACACACAGAATTAGGCTGCAACCAAAGGGGTTAAAGAAGCAAAGTAGCTTAACTCTTCTTAACTCACTCAACAAATTTTTTGGGTTTTCTTTTCGTCTAATTACTGGAATGAAATCTCGTTATTTAACGTCAAAAAGCAGGTCCCAGTTAAATTACATATTATTATCGTTAAAAATCTCCTTTTTCTTTTTGCGCTTTAGCCCCAAAGAAAATAACCCACTGGCTAGCTATCACACGATCTAGGCAGCCAATTGGCTTCACCATTTCTTGAAATTACACGACCATAAAATTTCTGGTTAGAAAACAAATGTTTTATCGATCATTTTCATCAGGACTAAATCCAGGGACGCATAGACCGAAATATGAGGCAAATTCAAAATAGAGTGAGCATCATAAACATATTTTTTTTTTGTAGTTGCTTTGAATCAATATAAAAAATAAAGAGCGCCTGCCTTGAAATAATTGTAGAGAGTATCATCCCACAAAGTTTGATAAAGAGAAGAGGGAACAGTAGGAGAACCGCTATAACAAATAATAAATGTTTTGAAATCTTTATGCATTTTTTTGACGAAGCAAAAAAAAAATTTAATTCGCTATACCGATTAACGAGCATAATGATTGCTTACAGCGTCAAAGAGAACCTGCTTCATCGTATTGCTTCCTCATTTATTAATCGAAGCAATTGGCTAAAGGAAATCTCAGGATCACAACCCATACCTTCTGTTTAGCACGACGCGTGGTTTCTTTGGACAACGAATTGGATTTAAAGTTCACCTTTAAATATTGCGACCATGACCATGCCTTAACAAGTTTCTATTGGGCGCAAGTCGCACAAAAACTCTAGCAACAAAGGCAGTGATGGAGCAAATAGCTGTCATCTGCAAATCAATACTCTTAGAACGTGCATTTAACACAACACGTAGTACATTTCGTCCGAATGTTCCTGATTACGAAAGTTACAGGTAGAAAATCCTTCGCCAAGTTAGCTCCCGGTGGACTGAGTTATACGGGAGCCTGATCTTTATCTTCTACTTCAACGCAAACTTTCTAGACTAGTTAAGCTGCGATAATTTACATAACCCCATAAGATGGGAGCCCCAACTCATGATCTAGAAAAAAACTCTGTTCGTGGACACATAACAGAACAGTGCATTCACTTGCTGTGCTACAAGAAGTTTCAAACCAAATATGCCTACCTCTTTAAATCGTCCTGCGACACAAGCAGCAAATAAAAGCCAAATGGTCAAACTAATCAAAACACTAGTCGATTTTCGCGCAATGGGCTTTTAAAAATCCAGTCGAGCATGCTAATCACGATATAATTGATCTCTGTTATCAACTGCCCAAGGGATCCTGCGTTTGAGCGAAAATATTATCACGCAAATCTCAGAATCACCTTACATGTCTTCTCTCGTTTTCGTCTCAGAAAAATCCAATAAGTAACTGAGGACATTGACATATTAAAATGAACAACAAACTTTCCGTCTCAAACCACAGACATACTTATACAATGGACCGCTCAAACTCCTGTCTCAAACAGCCGCCAATTTGATAACCTACTGCCAGAGATAGACGAGAGAAGAAATATAGAAATTTATATAGCACTGTCTATTTTTATCGTATTGCATGGATACGTCGATTCCGCAGCTGAATGCGGAATTGCTGAATACTGACAAAAATATTCCCTTAATACACAAGAGACTAAGAAACTACTATGCCGCACGGAATTATCATAAATTTGTCTGTATTAAAGAAATGTTTGACCATTTTATAGTTCTCCACAAAAGTGTCAGAGAATATTTGTAACCACAGTTCAACGCTCTGAAATATCTCTGACATTATAGAACGTTAATTTGACGTCATTTTACGAGATATCACTGCCTGAGAACGAAAGAGAGGGAACAAATACCGCCGTCCGCTTCTATAGGAAATTGTGTACTGGGCAAATTTGTAATCAATATGAAAG
This sequence comes from Philonicus albiceps, assembly GCA_963969385.1. Lineage (NCBI taxonomy): Eukaryota > Metazoa > Arthropoda > Insecta > Diptera > Asilidae > Philonicus > Philonicus albiceps. Next base: position 26,721,736 of record OZ017772.1, on the reverse strand, counting down.
CAATGAAAGCGAAAAGTAAGAGGACAATGAAACTAATAATTTAGGTTCTTGGTGCAATACATGATGAAAACATGTTAAAAAATGAATTTTCAAACTTAGCTGCAGAAATAGAAGATAAAAATCTTTCACAAAAATTACAAGAGTGGTGTATTAAATTTAAAATAAGAAGGGAAACATGTGATGAGCTGTTGGTCATTCTTAATAGCGCCAATTTAAATTTGCCAAAATGCACAAAAACTTTGCTGGGCTTTAATAAAAATACTATCGCTGTACCACGCACAGATCTCCCCGGAAAATACTACCACTTCTGTATCGAAAAAAATTTTAGAATGCTAAATCTTAACCTATCTGATTTTATTAATGAGCCGGAAATTGATATTTGCGTTGACTGTTTGCCGTTATTTAATAGCTTTGGTCTAAAGTTGTGGCCAATACTAGGAGTAATATCTAACAATAACCAAATAAAGCCTTTTTTAATAAGCATACACATTGGATTAAAAAAACCTACCAGTCCAAATGAATATTTGTTGGATTTTGTAGAGGAATTTAGTATTAGTATTTAGTTATTTTTAGCTTCAAAATGAAGGGTTAGAAATAAATGACAAGTCCGTGGCATTAAAAGTCATTTTTACGCTTTCTTTAAAGTTAGTAACCCTAATCCCTTAAATATATGCAAACATATATTTTCACTTTTTGATAGTTTATTTACTAACTTTGAAAAAAATTGATGTACTTACAGTTTCTACCTTCACAATTTTATCCTATAAGAAAAACAAAATCAATAAAAATGAAAAAAAGGAAATAATTTTCTCCTTTTTGTCGTTTTCTCTAAGTTCCTTGTCATTTTTTATTATTGCCTCCAATTTCGCTTTGGTTTGAGAAGTTTGTAATCAAACAGCGACAGCGATTGCAATTGACGCCAACTTAACATATAGATGGTCACTCAATTTCATCTTGACGTCATGAATCTGATCTTGACTTAGGAGTAGTAAAAAAAATTATATGCCATATGTGGAAGAATGAACACAACAGAATCAAAATAATCAATAGGCAAAAAGATATTAATAACAGCAGATTGATTTCAATGACTTACATCCGCAAAGAAATTTTAAGAAATCCCAGGAGTTTAGTTTACCCATGCAACTATTTAGTTTTGTATACTGGTGTGTTCAAAGATATTTTAGACCGCGATTTATATGAGCACTTCATACTGCTTCACGGTGCATATAGGCTAATATCATGCTCAAAAAATTGCCAAAACCCATTTAGACTGTGTTAAGGAGATGCTGCAAACCTTTGTTATTAACTTTATGGGGCAAATAAAATGAGCTACAATGTCCGCAGTGCACTTAGCAGATTGTGAGCAAAAATATAGCAATGTTGATAGTTTTTCAGCCTACAGGTTCGAAAACTTTATGCAGAGTTTAAAAAACGATTGCCGTCAGCCCACAGTTCAGCAAATCCACAATAGAATTTCAGACAGATTCAGATTTGCAAAGAATGGGGTCAGAAATATAGGACTGAGAAAACTATCCACTAAAACAAAAATAGGGGCCTCTTGTAGTTCAGCGTGCGCTGTCTTACCGTCTCATAGACTGTGGGTTCGAATCCCACGAATAACCATGGTCTCCTGCGCTACGTGCTAACACAATGAGCCAAAATTGCCCTAAGTGTACTTTTCTAGGCAACCACAGCAACCTAACCTAAAACAAAAAATATAAGTACATTGCCCTTATATACAAATTACAATTTTAATACATTTGGCTTAAGCAGCATTGAACCAGATTGCTTTTGCTTCATAAAGCCTTTAATATCAATACAAATAGCCCGGTTTTTTTAAGTCAGATGGCAATGAATGTGTTGTGGGCTTTAAATTTAGTGACAAAAGCGATTTTGAAGATTCCTGAAAAAGCCTGGAAAACATGCATGCAAGGGCTGCCAGTTATTGTTGAAAAAGGTGACAGGCCTAGAAAAAACTCTGGCAAAGCACAGTGTTTATTTAGAGAGGATCTTACATCGAGTATATCCAACAACAAAATTAGAAATTTTTCCTCTGAAAACACGAGTTGCTCTTGAGATGGTGGAAGAGAAACTCCAAGATAAGCTGGAGTCAAATGTGGTAAATTTGTCAAAACAATTTTTAATTTTCTTATTTTCAACCACAAATTTTCTATTTATCACAGATAAAATATATAAAAGAATTAATTGCCTGCGAAAAACTCTCCAAGTTCTTTCGTGTATTATTTTCCAAAGAAGTTATGCTGGAGGCAAATTGCGATGGCGTAGAGTCAAACATTGCTGAAAAAAATTTAAAAACATTCAACACTTTCCTTTTTGGTAAATTTAAATTTTATATTTTGCCATATTTAAGTTTTATATCCATATTTATGTTATATATTTATAAGCTGCAAAAAATGAACAATTTGGCTATGCTATATAAAAGGAAGAGTGTACAAAAAAACATTTAGAAATAAATCTTCCAACAGCGATAAAACCACGACAGAAAAAACGGAAAGGAAACAAGTATTAAAAAAATTTATTGGAGAATTTTAATTTTGTTTCAAGAAGAATTCTAGTTTACTGTATTATAATTATATCAAATTTCATTGGATGAAGAATGTTTTAGTATATTATAGAATTCAGATTTAGTTTCATGAAGAACTTTTAAGTTTAGCAATATTAAAATGTAATTGAATGGAGAATTCAATTTTTATAATGAATACGCTTTTATCTCTTTTGCTGTAATATATACATACTTTGCATCAAGATAATTACTTTATAACACAGGATTTTTTAGTATAGTATTTTTCAAAAACAAAAAATTGTTGGATTGACATTTACAGCATAAAATATGTCGTTAGCATAACTTTAAAAAGTCAAAAGAGCTAAATTTTTTAGGTGTTTTTTGTTAATTCTGGAAGGTTTTATTGGCACTATAAAAATCAACAATTAACTCTAACCTGGCAATTCTGCATTTACGAGGTTTTATAATTAGGCTACCAATATGTGTACTTTCACATAACCTTCCATAGATATTCCTAGGTAAGCATAATTGATTCCTTCCAAGGAATCTAGGGGGAAGGCACGCTGAAAAGCTTAAACTGCCTTTGTTTTGAATATCCTATAAGATGTTCAATGAGGAGGTATGCGTACCTTATTCCTTCCATGGAAGCTACGGGTAAGCAAAGCAAAAAGTTTCAACTGCTTCCTCCCTACGACATGTCTGTACAATTGTCCTACAAGATGCTAGTAAAGACTCATGCATCGCATATTCCACGGAAGAAGTTAAGTTTGCATGATAGTATAGTTCCATTTCCCACTATGATAGTCTGCAAAGATTCATGTGCATGCTCTCTAAATATATATTCAAGAAAATATTGAAATTTTCCTATAATAGTAATCAAAAACGAGCACTTAACGACTTTTTTTAAATTCATGATTGTTCCTTCTAAATTTTGCTTACAATTGTAAATGCCAAAATGCGGTTAACTTCAGACAGCGATAGAGATGGCAGTTATACCAACAAAAAAGCAGCATCAGGCGTGATGAGTGATTCCAAGGAGTTTTGAAATTATTAGGTCTGTTCGATGTTAGTAAAAGTGTTTAAAAGTAGTAGCATTGTGTTTAAAAGTAGTAACATTGTCTTTAAAAGTAGTAATTTAATAGTATTGTGAATAAAAGTCGCAAATAAATTAATTGAACTGAGCTTAACTGTGTTTAAAAGGGCTTTTCAGGGCGACTTTTTTAAAGATGTAAAAAAGAGGTTCCAAATTGTGTTTGATTACATGTTCACTTATTTTTTATCAAGAATTATTCAGAATGTAAGAAAAAATTTAAAATTAATTAGTATATAAAAATAAAGTTCGCGGAATTCGCAGTAGAGATATTGGCCTTGGCCTTAAACCAGGTTGATCTTAAAAAATGTTGTGGCGATCAGCTATAGTTTGGAAATATTTTACTTTTGATTTGGACTTTTTTTTATTCTGCTTTGCGCAAGTGTTCCATTTAATAAATTACAGACAATTTTCCAAAAGGCAAAAATAAAACAGATAATGAAAAATTATTTTTTAAATAATTATAGCTTTATAGCCCTTATAACCTGGCAGATATAATATGTATAATTGTTTCTGAAAAACATTGTGGCATTGAATGACTGTAGTTTTTCTTTAAAAAAAAAGATCGTGTATTAAATCATTGAGTATTTGATTTTGAAAGGCAAACGCCTACGCAAATCGAAAACGTATTGGACGCTGTGTACAAAGACTCTGCACCATTATTTACCACCATGTAATTTTGGCAACTGAATTTAAACAAGATCGTACCACAGACATACATATAAAATAGGCCGCTCAATTTCCCGTCTAAATCGTTCGCCAAATTGACAACCTTCTGCCTGAGACAGGCGGGAGAAGACAGAGAAATTTATATAGTGCTATTTTTATTGCATTGAAAAAAATATTTGCTTTAAATTCAATGAATATAAATAAAAATTATTAATAATGCCATAAAAATACTTTTAAAGCTTTATCAAATTAGTAATTTAATAGTGAATAAAAATCCCAAATAAATTCATTGAACTAAATTTAACTGTGTTTAAAATTACTCTTAAGGGACGAATTTTTTAAAGGTGGAAAAAAAGGTTTCAAATTGTGTTTGATTCCATGTTCATTTATCATGTTCACTTTACTAAGAATTATTCAGAATGTAGCACACAATTTGAAAATAATTAGCATATAAAAATAAAGTTTTCAAATTTGGCAGTAAAGCGGTATCAGCACAAAAATAAAAAACCCCATTTTACAAAGTATATCGTTAAAATAAAACAATAATTAAAACTAATTATTATTAATGGTAATTTATTTACCAAATATTTTCGACATTTTTCAAAAAAAAAACGAAAAAAACAACCTTGCGATAATCAGAGGCAACTTTAAAATATTTTTAAAGCAAAGTTTCAAGTAGAATAAAATATTATCCGTTCTGCTGTACTAAAAAAGCTTTTGGCGTAATATAGTTTAATATTTTTTTCTCGTGGCGCCTCGAGTTTCCTGTAAAAATTCTCATCTAACACTTTCAGTGCTTCTCGGTGCGAATGGTGGCGCCACGAGTCGCCATGGTGCTTGTCAGTGTTGCTCAACAAACAGACCTAATCTAGAATGGCACAGCGCTAAATTTTTGTAATTAGCAACCAAATTTAAAAACTTTCAGGAATTGTTTATTTACTTCTCTGAAAGCGAAAAACAAAATCTTTAATATTTTAAAACAAATTTCTTGACGATTGATTTAATTTGTTTTGCAAACTATTAAAACGTTTGATGAAGAGCATAAAGGAACAAATTGACTCTTATATAGAGCAGAATGCCCTAATGCGCAAGATAGAAAGAAAACTGTGTCGCACAGAAATTATCATAAATTGTTTTGTATTAAAAAAAATATTTGGTCATTTGATAGTTCTCCAGGAAATATCTGTAAAGGTAATTCAGTACTTTAAAATATCTCTGACGTTATAGAACGTTATTTTGACGTCATTTTATAAGCTGCCACTGCCTGAGAGCAAAAGAGAGGAAGCAAAATCGCACCGTCCGCTTGTATAGGAAATCGTGTGCATAAGCGGCCCATTATATATGTACATCTGTGAGCCGTGCTAGCATAGGTGGCGATGAATATTCGGGACGTCAAAAACTGCAACCACTGACGTTAACATCACTCAAGTTCACCAAAAGGTGATAGACAACCAAAGATCATGAAATACTAGATGGGACTCTCGCGACGTATTCCCTCATTTTTTTTCGACCTTAGTCCCGTTACCCCATCGGTCTTGCAGATTTTGCTAAAAGTGGATAGTAATAAAGGGCTCACGTGTGAGAGAAAGACAAAAATTTAGGGGAAGGCGGAACGAAAATTAAAACTACGTTTCACTACCCAGAGCAGCGCACACGTTTGAAAACTTTGGCCCGCCTTTAAAAATTCACAGTGAAAAAATGTAAACAGCCCGCATCCTTATATATGCTCTGAGTGTGCTACCTGCCTGTTCCCCATTCTCAATTCAGGATTTTCCTATGCTGGAATATTGCTTGGGGACGGCACTAACACCATGCATGCAGAGGCACACAGCGTGCTCGAGATTTTGGCCCGCCTTTAAAAATGCGTGATAAAAAGACGCTGCATTTTATTGCCCACACTCAGTGCGGTAGATGAGAATATTTGACTGCTTATTCTTCTCCCTTTCGTTCTTATTAGCATTTAGATAAGGCATGGGAAGCAGTAGTTCTTTGCTGCTTTCTCTAATGGGAAAAATTTCCCCAGGCAGTTTTAGAAATTGCATATGGGTTAGAGATTTGGCCTTGTATAGAGAGTGTCACATCTAGTATTTCATGATCTTTGTAGACAACCATCGAATCAGATTTAGGCATGAGAAAGCTTTCCGAGCGTTGGGTGCCGCGTTTCTTCACTTTGAACTAAAAACATATTCGAATGAACATTTCCAACGCTTTGTTGGCGTAGTTAACCAGAGCTTTAAGCCAATTAATTACTGTAGATGAAACTTGGATACACCGTTATACTCTAGAAACAAAAACACAATCGAAACAGTTGACTGCGATACATGAACATGCTTATCTCGCGACTATTTACTTTGCATCGCGATCTAATTGATTTCAATTTATCTGCTTCTCTCAATTGAGGAATTGGCTTATAAATTTCTTTAAAATTTAAACTAGAATTATTTTTATTCAATTTCTTAAAATAACGATAGGTAGAAATTTTTGTTGTTGTTTTTTTGCGAAATTCTCGATTTTAAACTTTGGAAATATTTCCTACAAATTCTACAAAATAAGAAAGCAGTTGGAATTTTTGCATTATAGAGCTAAACAATTTATTTATTTTCGTGGACTAATCAGACTATCTATTTATCTAAACTGATCGTTAATTAAATTGACTTCCGCAATTAAAAATTTGTGGAAATTAAGTAAATTTTTAACTTTATGTTCTATATTTTATTGGCTTTACAAAGATGCCTTAACTTAAAATCCATACTTGCTCTGGGTTTGCCTTCTAGTATGTCTATTGGCCGACCACATTGCCTGCAATTCGAGCTCGTTGGCCTTAGCTTGATGTGCGAGGTACGTGATCTGGTGCTTTTTCCTCGTTCCTGGAACCGGCTCCTCGTCGACAAGCACTCCCTTCGGCTGATAAGTTGTAGCCTGTGCCAAGGCTGATCTGAGCCACTCGTCCTTGTTGGGAAGTACCTGTTCGCTGGACAATTCAACCACATTAACTTCAACCTTTCGTCGCTTTGCACTGCTGCCGACAAGAGCGTGTAGAGCTTTTGCGTCGAAACAAATGTCCTCTTGAACTTCCTGGATCTCCTGTTCAGCGGCACCATCCTCTTCAAGTGGCACAAATAGTAGCTCGTCAAATTTGGAAGTTGTTTCAGCCATTTTAGCAACTCTCTGCGCTATCATTGAGTTTATTTCTTTTTCGCTAACTTCTGGAAGGACCTGTTTGGAGTTCAATGAAAAAAAATCTTCTTCACCCTCACTCCCTTCGCTATCGCTGAGGTTTGTGACCAAGACTCGCCGCTGCGGTTTGAGAGGGTTCCTCACTGATTTTGTGTGGCGATTTTTTATGGAATCAGGAATTAGTGAGGTTTTCATGAGTTTACTGCTCTTTGGAGGTGTACTAGTTTCCGTTTTTACAAATGCATGTTCATTCTTTGGTCTGGGGAGTAAATTTAACAGACCACAGGAATTCAGTGGAAGTCCTTGTGGCAATCGTAACTTCATATTCTTATCAACTTCCTTATGCAAGTCATCGAATTCAGCCAGAGATGGGATTGTAATTTTAACAGGTACACGAGGTGGCTTTTCCACCTGGGCAGGGCTCACTTTTTTGTGCAGAAATTCATCATCTTCCTCTACAACGGTAGCTGAAGCTGATATCTTAGGTGTCGGCAACTTTCCAAAGGGAATGGGATTGGCTTCGTGTTGTCCAGATGCAGTGCCATTCGTTCCAAATATAACAAGATCAAAATCGTGGGGATATTCTTCCTCATCACTTATGTCTGCTCTTGAATTCTTTGAACCTTCCTTCAGTTCGTGACCGTCTGCTAGCTCGCGCGATTTAGGCGGTGGCAAGTTCAATCCCTTACTTAAGGATTTTTGCTTCACTACACTATCCCGACCTTCTGCGAATTTTCTTCTAACTGATAGTAATTGTTCAGATTCGCCTTCACCTTCATCGCTACTACTTGTGTCATAAGCAACTAGGGACATATTTACTTCACCAAAAATGATGCGACAATAATAAAATTAACAACGCAAACTTCACAAAAGTACACTCAGTACAGAAAATACAAGGAATGCCTACTACATTTTTGACGTAACTCGTGTCGTTACGATGGCAAACCACTGCCCACAAGCATAAGGTCTATTTGTGAGCAACGCTGACAAACCCCATAGCGACTCGTGGCGCCACCATTCGCAATGAGAAGCTATAGGTGTGTTTATTGAGTAACACTGACAACCTCCGTACTGCTACCATTCACACCAAGAGGCACTCAAAGCGTTCAATAAGATTTTTGACAACAAAGTCGGGGCTTCTTGTTGCCTCACGGGTTTTTTAAGTCGGTGTTCGATGACTTTTTGATAGCACTCAGGGCGAATCATCGCGCACCGATTTATCGCGACTTTTATGCTGGGGTAAAATGGTGTTGTCAATTATTTATGTAACGGCTAGCGTCATTTGAAGGAGAATTCAAAAAAAATATGAAGAATCTGTTGATATTTTGAGTTTACATGAGCAATGAAATTTATATTTTATTACTTAAATAAGCTTATTAATTATTATAATATAAATAATTAATCCAATTTAATTATTATATTAATTTAATGAAGCGCTAATTATTTTATCAATTAAATGTCGCTCCTCCATGGATAATTGATAGAATTAACCCCTTTCCGAAGACTGACACCAATGTGTACGTTTATGTAAATTAGAAAGAAGTATTTAAATCTGTTACGGCAAAAACTTTGTAGTATAGCAGCACGGATAATATTTTAATCTACTTGAAACTCTGCTCTGCTTTAGAAAAATTTCAAAGTTGCCTTTGATTGTTGCAAAATTTCTTTTTTGTTTAGTGGAAAAATACGTAAATATTTGATCAATAAATCATATATGTAAATTGTATAAAATTTTATTGGTTTTAATTATTTCTTTATTATAAGTACATGCTTTGTAAAGTCAGGTTTCTTGTTTTTGTTTTAATAGCGTTTTACTGCGAAATCTGTGAACTTTATTTTTATATATTAATTATTTTAAAATGTTTTCTTACATTCTGAATAATTCTTTATAAAAAATAAGTGAACATGCAATCAAACAAAATTTGGAACTCCTTTTCTCCATCTTTAAAAAGTTCGCCCTGAAAAACCCTTTTAAAAACAGCTAAGCTCAGTTAAATTAATTTATTTGCGACTTTTATTCACCATACTAATAAATTACTACTGTTACTACTTTTAAGCACTTTTACTAACTTTATATAAATTGAATTGATTTCGTTGACTATTTAACAGCAAAATCGGAACGAATCATGCGCATCGAATTACCCCGGCTTACATGTTGGGGTAAAATGGGACTGTTAAGCATTAATGTAACGGCTAGCGGCATTTAAAGGAGAATTAAATAAAAGTATGAAGAATATGGTCACATTTTGAAATAAATTATATAAACTATAAAATTTGTGTTTTATTATTTTAATAACTTTAGTAATTATTATAATATAAATAATTAATCCAATTTAATTATTATATTAATTCAATGAAGCGCTAATTATTTTATCAATTAAATGTCGCTCGTCCATGAATAATTGATAGAGTTAACCTCTTTAGGGATACGGGCACAAATGTATGCGTTTAGAAATTAGAATTCTGCAAATTGGAAACAAATTAAAATCTGTTGCGGCAAAAACATAGTATAACAACACGGATAATATTTTAATCTACTTGAAACTCACTGCTTTAGAAAAATTTAAAAGTTGCCTTTGATAGTCGCAAAATTTATTTTTTTAGTAGAAAAATCCGTAATTATTTGATAAGTAAAGTACCCATGGTGTAACATTTTATTGGTTTTCATTATTGCTGTATTTCAACGATATATTTTGTAAAATTAGGATTTTAATTTTGTACTAATAGCGCTTTACTGCGAAACCTGTGAACTTAATTTATTTTTATATACTAATTATTTTTAAATGTTGTCCTACATTCTAAATAATTTTCGATATAAAATAAGATCAATCAAGCACAATCTGAAACCCACTTTTTTAATTTTTAAAAAATTTAAACACTTTTAAACACAGTTAAGCTTAGTTCAATTAATTGATTTGCGACTTTTATTCACAATACTATTAAATTACTATAGGGTCTTTCATTAAGCACTTCCTATCTTTAAATTTAAATAAAACAAAGTGTGTATGAGATATCGAAATTTTTTATTTGTTTAAAAGGCCTATCGATGCCATTAGGTACGGAATATTACATCGTTCAAATAGATACCAAAATCCAAGGTGCTTTGAGGTGTTTGGCAATTCTCAGTTCGCCACGGGTAACCATTTTGGGCCACGGGTAACGACCGCAGACATGCAAGGTCTGTTCAAAAAGCATCGGGAGTTTTGAATTTCCGCGGGCTATGTATATCAGATTTTCGATTTTTTTGCGGCGTTGTGTTAATACTCATGTCTCTCACTTATGCTGACAAGCTCGGTTATTTTCAATTTTCAGTTAATTTTTGACAGCTATTGTGCTTGGACGTGCTTTGGCTCGCCTTCGATTTTTACCTATTCCAAAAAATGGACCAAAGAATCTCTCAAGCAGTAGGTTGTCAAATTGGCGGCCGCTTGAGACAGCAGATTGAGCGGTCCATTGTATATGTATGCCTGTGATCAAAGATCATGAAGTACAAGATGTGACACTCTCTATACAAGCCCAAAGCTCTAACCCATATGCAATTTCTAAAACTATCGACTTCTTGCAAAATCTACAAGGACGGTGGGCTAACGGGACCAAGGTTGAAAGAAATAAGGGAATACGTCATGAGTGTCACATCTTGTATTTGATGATCTTTGGCATGTGGTAAATTCTTATTAGTGCGAGGGTTATTGACAGAAGGGGGTTATATATTTGCAGTTTTCATCAGAACTACTATGAAATCTGTAATGTAAATATTTTAGGGTTGTGCTTCATTTGTTGTTCAATTTACATACAAATGGAATTCCTGGAGGTTCCACCCTAAGCCATGACACTCGTCCACAGAGCCCTTTTTACCTGGTTTATACTGTTGGTCTTCCTTATTCTGCTGTGCCTGCGATTGGAACCTCGAACTCACTGGAACTGGTTTTTGGTCTTTAATCCGCTCTGGATATTCGATGCACTCTTAATTATTTACGTGGTGATTAAAATAATAAGCAAATGGAGAAATCTGTCTCGTCTAAAAGAACTTCTAATCTCTTATCAATGGTACATCGCTGGAGTTCTGCTTAAAATTGCGGCGCAAGTTATGATTTGCCTGAAACTGGAGTATCATCAGACAATGGACATTTCGATTTACGTTACAATGATCCCCATTTGGATCCTCCTGCCGTCAATAATTGTGTACGTTTTCGCCAATTTAATTCAGAATAAGAATTATGTGATTTGAGAAGGTAAGCTACTTTTAAGATGTATTACATGAATTGGTAGAGTAAATAAAGCTATGATTAAACAATGACCTTTACGTAATATGCCTAAATAAAAATCCCGAAAAGCCATACCATACCAAGTGTTTTTGAGGAGTTTTCAACTGAATGTTGAGCTCTTGATCGTCATTTGCTTACAATTATTAACAAGGTAAGATGCGGTTGAAAGCGCTAAGAAAGCCTAATACATAAGAGAGAACATTCTCCACTCTTTGGACTAACGTCCCAATTTCCAAATATATTAAGAACTTATTGTTTCCACAGGAACCAATTGCTTGCATTTCCCAACTTGGCTGATTTCATTAATGCATAATTAAAATTTGATCCTTCTACGAGAGCAGTTTTTTCGTTGTTTAAAGGTCACATTGAAATCAACTTTTCCCTTTTGGCTATCACCAAAAAGTGTAGTTTTTATATTCATATTAGAGAAAAACAAAAATTACTATAAACAAAACTAATTTATAAAATCCAAAAATCCGAATCTAAGAAGTAAATTTAAGGGAAACAAACAATATTAGCATATTGGCCTTTTTGACGCAACACTATCAATATGTTGGCTTTTTAAATTGTATGTTATCAAACGATGACATGCAGTAGAAGGTTAATAGGTCATAGGTTGAGCAGTATAGTGGAGGTCTTTAATTTATCGTTTTGCATCATCTACTTTAATTCACCTTGAACTTTCCATTTTCTTCTTTGAAATCGTGAGCTTTTTGTTAAATTGTTTTCGTAAATGTGAAAAAAGCTTCAACAATATTGTTTGTTTTTGGAAGTAGCTAGGATTATTGTATTGTTTTGCTGATTTTAAAAAATAATAAATTATTGAGCCTGTACTGTCAATCATAATAAAAACGACATGGAACTTCTATCCCCTCGTAATTTTACATCCACCTCAACATCAGCTGCAATTGCAACTAACTCCAATAACTGTCTCCTATTTTTTGGAGAAATGCGACCAAGTTCTGGTTAAAAAAACTTGAGGCTCAATTTGAGTTCGCTAGGATTACTTCGGAATCGGTTAAATATAATTACGTCCTTTCAGCTCTCGATGAAAATTTAATTCGCATTATAAGCAACATTTTAGAAAATCTGAGATCACGTTTTCCTTATGTCGAATTAAAATACATATTGATATCGCGTCTGACATTGAAGCTTTAAAATTAAAACAACTTCTTCTGTACATGAGCGTACCATATTTTAGGAGTGCTCTGGAAAGCGAGACAGAAGGTAAAAGTTGAAAAGAGCACACCGAATAATCTGTAAAATTTTTCTTGGCTTGCGACATAGACAAAAATAAGTTCTTTTTAGCGAGTATAGTAGAAAAATATTTGCTTAATTGTGAAAAAAATAAGTGCAGAAGTTGTATTAAGCAAGTATTAATTTCTTAGAATGGATTTTTATTCAAACATTTGCGTTTGATGTGAAAAAACTACAACTTGAAGGATGAATTGTTCAGTGGAAGATTGTGTGAATTGCTGCAAGAATCGAAAAGAAAAATCATTTTTCCAGGAAGTATATTTTGTATGCTATATTCCTGCAGTCAATTTGTAGCTCTAAACAAGTGATTTATATGTTTTTCTTCTGTTTATTGTATTAATTCATCAATGAAAATTATTAAATTAAATAAGAACAGGAGAAGACAAACTGAATATATAAAAAGTAAGTTATTTGTAAGTTGTTTAATATCAGGTGAAGAACTTAATTTCTGCGGGTTTTTTTTTTTAAAAAAAGAGCAATATTTGTAAAGAAACTGAAATATTCTTTATTCAAAGTATGCACCGTCATTAGACATACATTTTTTCCCATCTTTCGGGTAATTTATGAATTCCTTTCCAATAGAACTGTTCCGGTTTCGAAGCCAACCAGTCTTCAACCAAATTTTCGAGTTCTTCATAAGTTTTGAAGTGCTGCTCTGTAAGGGCATGTGATATCAATGAAAAGAGGTAGTAGTCAGATGGGGCGTTGTCGTGGAGGAGAATTGCTTTTCCGTGTCTTCTCGCCAATTCCGGCCAATTTTTGAGCAATGCGTTGTTCAAATTGATGAGTTGCTGTTAGTACCGCGCCGTATTAACAGTCTCACCAGGTTTTAGGAGCTCTCGATACACCACACCTTTCTGGTTCCACCAGATACAAAGCATGGCCTTCCTTCCGAAACGATTTGGCTTTAATGTTAAAGTTGATGGCTGTCCTGGACTAACCCACGATGCTTTGCGCTTTGGGTTCTCAAAATAGATCCACTTCTCGTCGCTGGTTACCATGCGGTTCAAGAAAGACTTTCGCTCGAAGCGCTGAAGCAAAGTTTCACAAATTGTTTTGCGCCTTTCCATTTGCCTATCAGTGAGTTTGTGAGGAACCCACTTTCCGGCCTTCAATATCTTCCCTATGACTTTCAAACGTTTGCTGATGTAACATTACATTAAGCTGCTCTGTCATCTGCTGTTGAGTTTGCGCGCTATCTTCTGCCAACAAAGTCTCTAACTCTGCGTTCTTGAACTTTTTTGGTTGTCCAGGAAGCTCCTTGTCTTTCACATCAAATTGACCACTTTTATAACGTTTAAACATCTCACAGGTGTTAATGTGTGGAGCAGTCGCCATAGGTTACGATGAGCAAACGCCGGCTCTCAGCTGCAGTTTTTTTCTGATTATAAAACCAAAGCAATGCGTACCGCAAATGCTCTCTGGTCGGCTCAAAATTAGACATATTTCGCTTGACACACAGATTGAAGACGTCACTTCTAGGAAAAAAACATACGCCGTGCGATAACTTATTGACAGCTCTACGAAATACCACATACGTTGAATTGACAATGTACACATACTTCAGTGACGCCATCTGTTAACAACACCCACAGGTACCTGCAACATTCTAATATTTATGTTACGGTGACGACGCCAAGATTTTTTATATAAAACTAATTCTGCCTTCTTTCTCTCTCTATTTCACCTACCTACGGAGGATGATCCGGAAACGAAGGTCATCTCGGCGGGGACGGCCCAGGGCTCCATATTGGGTCATAACATATGGAATTAAACATATAGTATGGTCGAATCTTGCATAAGGAGATGCCGGAAGGGTCTTTCCTGATTAGGTATACTGATGATATCGCGGCGGCTTATAAGCGGTTCGACGGGTTGGAGTTGGCACTGACCAAGACTGATATAGTCTTTCTTCTCTTGGGGAAGATGCGAGTGAAAGTCATGGCGGTCTAAACGAAGCCGGTGATCAAGTACCTGTGGATGAGTCTTGATTGTAGGTTCACCTTTTGGGAAGAGATCAAGTGCAAAAGGATAAGGCGGCCGCGATAACAACAGTACTAAGTAGGATAATGGTCAACATTGGTGGACCCAGGCCCTGCAAAAGCGTTTGTTGCTCCGCACCGCTGAGACCGTCATACTCTACGGGGAGGAAGTTTAGGCCGACGCGATGCGGTGGGTGAAGTACAGCAAACGTTTGCTTTCGGTACAACCGCGTGGGGCGCTTCGTACTGCGAACTCCTATCGTACGGTCTTACCACCGGCGGTATTGGTGGTCGCGGGGGGCATTCCCATTGACTTCTTGCCCAAGAATCGGCAGTCTGTCCACCGGTAGAAATTTGTTTTGGGGCGGGAAACACAGCGGATAGTGCGGGCCAAGGCGGAGAAAGCCGAATTGAAGAAGGTGAGCTGGGACAGAGGCCCGGATGCACACGTCACCTAGATGCGTAAGCGCATTTCCCCGCTCCCACAAAAAAAAACGACTAGATTTCGTTAAGCAATCCTGCAGGGAGTTTGAAGATCTTTACATAACACATAACACTGCGCGGTCTTCCTTGGAGCAATACTATTTTGTTGCCTCCTTGGATGGGCTAAAACTTATTAAACTTGATACCTTGGATTGTTTATAAGAATGTTTTGATTTTTCTGTTATTTTCGCTATTTAACATATCTGCTTCTTCTCGCTCTCTGAGGAACCGCGATTTCTTCAAGGTTCTTTATCACTGCACTAACTACGGCTTAAATGAGCTAATTGCGTCTATGTCTTATGCTTTCACTAGTGATTTATGATTTTATCTACTTTAATTTATGGAAAAATGCTTCTAAGAATCTGCCTAGTTTTTTTTTTTTTCTTTTTTAAATGTTTTCTTCAGGTATTAACATATCTAATATATATATGTGTATTGTAGTAATCAGCCGTTTGATGAATTGAAGTAAAATAAAATAAATAAGTTTTGCTTTTGCTTACATTATTAGACCCCATTTGCACGAGCGAATTTTTGTCGCATGAGACTCGAGAATTATGGATGAGAGACTTGGGCGGTGGGACTTGCTTATGGTCAAAGCAAAGCGAAATCGACAATACAAACAAAAGTTCGATCGTATAAATGGGGTTTTAACGAATTTTAATAAATCAGTTTTGAGTTTGAATTATATTGTTAAATGCATGCAACATCCATTTGGCATCTTCAATGTTGGGGGGCGACCAGTGCATTTCTAGATGTGAGTGAAGACGAGGCATAAATGCGGATAAAATAACTTTATAACTAAAAATGTGCAAATCGATTTTGATTGAAATGTGAAATTGATTTTATGTTCTTATATGAAAATAATAATAATTTTTTATATTTTTCTTGCGCCATCTTTATTATTATCTATCATCCAAACAAATTAGGATGCTCAGAATAAATCTTCCTGCAGCCGTGACACAAGTTTTTAAAAGCAGAATTTTCCACGCCTTCTAGTTGAGATTTTGATGATTCCTCCAAATTTTTCAAATTGCCAAATAGATCTGATGATGTATTCGATACTAGTCTGGAAAACTCTATTGCAAAAAGGGTTTTGCTATTGAAGTAATCTAGTACAGAGTGGCAAAACACGCACTTATTCTCATGTATAGCTAAACGATTAATAGAATCCTCAGCTGCTCCATTTAAAGCTTCGTTTATAGGAGCAATCACTTGGGGGGCTAATTTACCTCCCGTTCTGAAAATGGTTGAAACTGTGGAGGAGAAATTATTTTGCAGGTTCTCGATGAAAGCCTTTGTTAAATTTTGAAGGCTCGCGTGAGAGCCATTTTCACATCCGAAGTTTTGCCTCCCTGGAAATTTTAAACAAGTTAATTGAAGGTATGCTGCAACTTCTTTTGTGCTTAAATCTTTTATGGGACGAATAATTTTTAAATTTTCATTTCGGTCATCGAGGAAAGATACATCCAAAGCAGTGGATGCACCACGGCCCAGAATCACATCGTTTAATAATGTAGTTGCAAGCGAAGGTGTAATATCTGGCAGGAGTACAAATTTCGTTCCCAACTGCTCGGCAGACAACTTGATTCGGTTATACCGTACCTTTAATAGGAAATCCTGTTGGGAAGTTTGTGATTTTATACTGCTCAAGTGTTTTTTAAATGCTTGTTCAGGCTCGACAAACGCCCTGTAGTCTTCCAAATCAACAGGATTGCACTTTGAAGCTAACGATACAGTAAACGCTTTCAGATCATAGTTAGCAACTATTTCTTTTATGTTCATCAACGTGAGATGTTGTGAATTAAATAAAAATTCTTCATCTATATACAAAACTTGCGGAATACACCGAAGTCTCTTGTAACTGCTTTCAGTTGCTGCAAACTGTATCATATCCAGGAGAACAATGCTCTCTGGACTTCCATCGAGGACTATAAGAACTTCTGTTTCTCTAGGAAGAATCTTTGAAGAGCCTAGAGTTGCGCGACATTTATGGCGAACATTTTCTAGAAAGCAATCTTTACATTCTGGCTCTTTAAAATCCATTTTCACGACAACCTCATTTTTATTGCATCTTTTACAAATCCCAATTAATACATCATCCTGTAGGTCTAAGTTGTCTATTTGCATTAATTGAGCTCCGCCTTCATCTCCAAAATCGTCTTCACCTATACTGCACATTCTGAATCTGAAAGTAAATAGATAAAATATATACTTAGTTACATATGTATTATTGCAGGATTTGCCTAATCGCTTATGCCTTATTGTTCTTTGAATTAAGTAGATATGCAGGACTCATGTTCGATTCGCACGATCTCGACGTACATGGTGTAGAAAGAAGGAAATTAATAAAAAACCGAATTTTTTAATTGCGAAATTATTAGAGATTTAATTTTATGTTTAAGAAAATTTTATTTGTCCATCATGCAAGCAAAAATAAATGTAATAATTAAATTTGTTCGCCTTTTGAAGGAGCCTATCTTACCTAATGCGTTGGAAATAGACAGAGCTATGCTATCGTCTGAACTCTCTGAGGTGAGATCTGTTAAAGTTACACCATTTGAGACCAATGACAAATTATATAATGGACCGTTTAGGTGCATGAATTCCTGCCAATTTCGGGATTTAAAAAAAAAAAACCCAATTTCGGGATTTTTAACCGTCAGGTGTTCAAAGCCTTGGTACCCCAAACAATCGTAGGCCCTCCAATAATCACTAATGATTGTTATACCAGGCGCTATGCTTTCTGGATGAGTGGTACCAAGTGGACCGTCTTTCTGCCACGCTTAAAAAGCACTTATTTTAATCTCTTTCGATTCCTCCAAAAACTCAGTCTCTTTCCACGTGCCTACCCCGGTGATATTTTCCTTTCCCGAATTTCGATTATCTTACCTGGGCAACCTATCTGAATTTCATTGCTGGTCAATGGTTATACCAGTCAATGACCGTATGCTCTGCACAGGGTACTTCCTGTACAGCAATACGTTGAGGGTATCTATGCATCCACATATATGTCAGTAATAGAATTTTCGGAAGTGATAGAGTCGATCCCGAAAACCAAGTTCCATTTCTGATGAACTTTTGTTTCCTACAAATCGAACTCTCGCACTGCCAACAATACCCATCACCATTACCACTACGTAGGCTTAGTTTCATAGTTAACCCACATGAACAGATAATTGATCGTGCGAGCAAATTAAGACTCTGGTCAAAGGTAATAATCTCCAAATGAGATTTCTCCTCCAACTTCATCAGCTCGGGCAGGCAATTTATTCTATATTAAAAAAATTTATTTGACCCGTAAACTAATTATGCAATGAAAAGTAATAACAAAAAAAATATACTTAATTCCAAACAGTGAAACAAACAATATTAATAATTAATAATATAATTATTATTATAACAATATTCAATATTTTTCAATGGTTGAACATTATTTGAAAGCTTGTTTTATGCCATTTATTTATGAAAAACAATTTCGGTCAAATGATTACCACGGCTGACTTGGCAGTAGCCCATTTGGTCCACCCAATTTTTGAGTACATTTTTGATTGATTCGGACCTTATGTCAGCAATAGCAGCTTGAATCTCGTACTTGAGGTCTTGAATTGTTTCTGTTCAAATCACATGATCATTTCTGCTGATTATGCGATTTCCAAAAATAGGGCGCAAAAGATCGATTGTTGAAACCAAATAACGTCCAAGTCTTCGGCTTCAATTTCCCCGAAAAATCAATTGGCCAACATTGCGCGGTACCGCTGGCCATTGACGCTTACGGCAGCTCCGTCTTCATTTTCGAAAAAAAATGCGCCAATGATGCCGTCAGACCAAAAAGTCCCTCGTTGTGGGTGCATTGGATTTTCCACGATGACGTACGGGTTTTTTGTACCCCAGATGCGACAGTTTTTGTCATAACCACCGAGGTGGAAATGAGCCTCGTCTGAAAAGATGATTTTTCGGCAAAATTCGCCATTTTCGGTCAAACGATCTTTCGCCCAATTTGCGAACCGTAGGCGGTTCGGATGGTCAACCGGCTTTAGCTGCTGTACCAATTGGACTTTATATATCTTCATGGCAAGGTCTTTACGCAAAATTCGCATCAAAGAAGTGCGTGCAATGTCCAATTGTTGAGAACGATAACGAGTTAATGTTGATGATTGCTCACGCACACTTTGAGCAACAGCAACAATGTTTTTGATTGAGCGCACCGGACGAGTATGTATTGGATTTCTGGAAATTTTTTTTGTCAAATTTTTTTGTTTTCAAATTTCTCACAGTTTGAGTAGAAGGCTCATCACTTTGGATATAAGTTTTTAGTATTTCTCAACTTTCTTCAATCGAATATCGTCCCATTTCGTAATGTCAAACTTTAAACTAAATTTCTGTCAAGTCGAAAATGACATATAATCAACTAAACTTTAAATTACCGGTAGTTCAAATTCCAAACATTAGATGGACCACCCTGTACTACTGTATTTTCTGTAATTATACCCGTTGCCAAGTATATCAAAATTATTTGCAATCATTTTGCAGGACTTATGCTTTTTCTGAAGGTTGCATCCTGTTTTTGAATGAGTGACTTTCATCCAAAATTGCTTGAAATTGAATTAGAGTAATCTTCACTACAGTTCTGAATAAACGTATCAGTATTCTTCACAACAGTTCGTTAGTAAAACCTTCACTTTCACGTCGTAAAAGCCACTTAGCAGAAACAAATTTTGTTTGATTTTAATTTTTTGTTGTTGTTATCAAATATAAATAAACACTAATTTGGTGACAACGAAGCTAATGTTTCTAATTTTTTATCTATTTTCAATTTTGCATACTAAAATATCAAATATATTAACTCAGTTAAAATAGGTCGGTTTTTTTAGCAAAACTGACAATCCCCATGGTACCTTGTGGCGCGATGAGTCGCACCGAGAAACACAGAAAGCGTTCAATGAGAATTTTGACAACAAACTCGTAGCGCCACGGGTTTTTAAATTCATTGACTATTTGACAGTAAATTCGGGAGGAATCGTGGCGCGCCGACTTATCCTGGCTTTTATATTGAGGTAAAATAGTGCTGTCAAATATTAACATAATGAGTAGCGGTATTCAATGGAAAATTTAATAAAAATATGAAGAAT
The DNA here is from genome assembly GCA_963969385.1 of Philonicus albiceps. Taxonomy (NCBI): domain Eukaryota; kingdom Metazoa; phylum Arthropoda; class Insecta; order Diptera; family Asilidae; genus Philonicus; species Philonicus albiceps. The sequence goes on along the minus strand of OZ017772.1, from coordinate 26,701,160 downwards.
CTACTGACATTTTGAAATAAATTATATTCACAATTAAATTTGTGTTTTATTACTTAAAATAACCTTTGTAATTATTATAATATGAATAATTTATCCAATTTAATTTTTATATTAATTTAAACGATTTTATCATTTAAATTTCGCTCTTCCATGGATTTAATTTAATTTAATTTATTAATTCGTTTAATACAAGCTATATACAATGTAAGACTTAGAAGTTGATCCTAAAGAAATTCGTTGAAGCAGAGAATGGCAATCAATATCGTCAGAAAGCATCTGATGGATGAAGGTAATATCAGCGAGGTCTCGCCGCCTCCAATAGGGCTGCAAGTCAATCAGCATCAGGCGGTCTTCGTAAGGGGAGAGGTACAGATGGTCAGACAAGAGAAGCTCACGTAAAGCAAAGCGAAGGAATCTACGCTGGACTGCTTCAATCCTTTTGGTGCTTGCAGATTGATATGGAGGGGCCTTGCGAAGGAGACTTAGAGGGATTTGGATAGGGATCAAAGAACTCCTTAGAGTCCTCCTCTAAAGTTGTCTCTGATTGTAGCAAAATTTCTTTTTCGTTAATTGGAAAAATATCGTATATATTTGATAAATAAATTACCAATTGTGCAAAATTTAAGTAGTTTTAATTATTGCTTTATTTTAACAACATAATTTGTATAATGGTTTTTTATTTTTATACTAATAGCGCTTTACTCCTAAATTTGTGAACTGAATTTATTTTTATATACTAATTATTTTTAAATTTTGTTTTACATTCTGAATAGTTTTCGATAAAAAAAAATACAAAAAAAAGTGAATAATCCAACACAATTCGAAACCTTTTTTTTTAAAAAAATTCGTCCATGAAGAGTCCTTTTAAACACAGTTAAGTTCAGTTCAATTAATTTATTTGCGACCTTTATTCAAGATAAGATATAATATACAGATTAAGTACACGAAAAAAATTGTTTTGTATATTCTCTTTCTCAGACTTCATCTTATATCGTCTTAATTTTACGCACTTAAGAGGAACTCTTCGCGCACTCCAATTTAAGACGGAACTTATATTTTACTCTTTCACTCCCATATGAAATTTCCAAGTGATTTTTTCTTTCGTTTACACGATACTTAACACGTTCAACCCGGCGCACTTTTGACGTCTACGAGTATATGATATGCGAGAACCAAAGATCAAATAAGATATAATAGTCTGTATACAAGCCCAAAGCTCTAACCCATATGCAATTTCTAAAACAACCTGAGGAAAATCTTCCAATTAGATAAAGCAGTAAAGAACTACTGCTTCCTATGCCTATTTAAATTCCAATAACAACAAAGAGATAAAAATATGCAGCCAAATATTCTCATCTACAGCACTTACAGTGAATGTTTCGCGCAATGCTATCATAACAAAATCGCGCAATGCTATCATAACAAAATCCTGAATCAGATAAGGGGAACAGGCAGATAACACACTCAGAGTATATACGGATGCGGTTACATTTTTTCACTGTGCATTTTTAAAGGCGCTTTAAAGTATTGCGAACGTGTGCATTGTTCTGAGTGGCGAAATGTTGTTTTAATTTCTGTTTGGTTTCCCTCTAGAATTTCGTCTTTCTCTCAAACGTAGTATACGCCAAGTTGAACGTGTTAAAATTTGGAAAATTAAGACGGATACAAGCAAGTATCATAAGAGTATAAAAAAATAAATCTACACTGGAATCCGAGAATTCATTCTAAAGTTATCTGTGCTAGAATCGTCAACACAGCTCGAAGCATTCTCTAGTGCTAACAAGTTGCATGTCGTGTCATATCGTTTGTGTTTGAATTTTGCATTGCAATCTTGTCAGGTCTTTTATTCTTCCAAATAAGTATTCATAATACATATATATGTGTTGCTCTAATTCCCAACGAGAAGAGGTTTACGATGATAGCGCCGAATTACATTACATTACCTAATGTAAAATACAATACACAATATTTTTTAGTGTTCTGGTATTGCAACTCTACTTAAAACCCCAAGGCAAATATAGCCAAATATAGGCAAAATTGTGTCTTAAGGAGTTACACCCACAGACAAAAGTACGCAATGAATTGCTCAATCTCCTGTCTCAAGCGGTCGCCAATTTGACAACCTACTGCCCGAGATAGACGAAAGAAGATATATAGAAATTTATATAGCGCTGTCTACTTTTATCGCATTGCATGGATGGGTCGATTCCGCAGGTTTTTTAAATGCGGAATTGCTGAATGTTGACAAAAATATTTGAATTTAAATATTTTTGTTACAGCAAATATTGCTTTAAATTCAATGAATGTTAATAAAAATTATTATTAATGGCATAAAAATGCTTTTAAAGCTTTATCCCTGCCAGATTAGCAATATTTTCAAGAATTCGTGATTGATATATTTTAAGTCGTAAAAACGTAATGTTAAATGTGATTGATTGAACAATTATTGTGTTTTAATTGAAGAGTTTCGAAATAAAAGTAAACGTTTTTATATTTTAAGTGCCAAATTGGTGTAATTATCCCACCAAATTTAAAAGTTCTCCAGAGAATTGTCAGTGAATATTTGTAACGTCAATTCAGCGTTCTGCAATATGTCTGACATTAAGTGTATTTATTCAGTAACACTAATAAGCCCCGTGGTGCCACCGTTCGCACTGAGAAACACTGAAAGCGTTCAATAAGACTTTTGACAACAAACTCGGGGCGTCTTGTGGCCTCACGGGTTTTTTAAGTCGGTGTTCGATGACTTTTTGATAGCACTCAGGGCGAATCATCGCGCACCGATTTATCGCGACTTTTATGCTGGGGTAAAATGGTGTTGTCAATTATTTATATAGCGGCTAGCGTAATTTGAAGGAGAAACAAAAATATGAAGAATCTGTTGATATTTTGTAATAGATTACATAAGCAATGAAATTTGTGTTTTATTATTTAAAACAAGCTTAGTAATTATTATAATATCAATAATTAATCCAATTTAATTATTATATTAATTTAATGAAGCGCTAATTATTTTATCAATTAAATGTCGCTCGTCCATGGATAATTGATAGAGTTAACCCCTTCAGGAAGACTGGCATAATTGTGTACGTTTAGTTTTTTAGAAATTAGAATTATGCAAATTGGAAAAAAAAATATATAAATCTGTTACGGCAAAAACTTTGTAGTATAGCAGCACGGACAATATTTTATTCTACTTGAAACTCTGTTCTGCTTTAGAAAAAGTTCAGTTGCCTTTGATTGCCGCAAGATTTCTTTATCGTTTAGTGGGAAAATACATAAATATTTGATAAATAAATCACCAATTGTATAAAATTTTATTGGTTTTAATTATTTATTTTAACGACATGTTTTGTAAAGTTAGTTTTTTTATTTTTGTTTTAATATCGCTTTACTGCGAAATTTGTAAACTTTATTTTTATATACTAATTATTTTTAAATTTTTTCTTACATTCTGAATAATTTTTGATAAAAAATTAGTGAACATGCAATCAAACACAATTTGGAACCCCTTTTTATAGAAATCGGAGAGGTTTCCTTATTCTTCACTTTTTTTCTATATCTGAACTCTTCTTAAGCGAGAACTGTTAAAAAGTGACCTATCCACTGACCCCAGTCGCGCTATCATGGGCATAAGTCGATGACATATGGACCTCTAACGTACATAATTTCCTCTCTTTTTTACTCTCAGGCAGTGACATAAATTGTGATGAATTTTGCACTTTTGGCTCTAAAAAAAATTTTCAATTATGAAAATGCATTAAAATTACCTGGGTCAACTGCAATCTCTGTCGCTGTTTGACAGCACACTTCTCAAACCAAAGCGAAATTACAAAAAACGTAGAAAAAAAGACAAAAAGGAGAAAATTGTTTCCTTTTTTCATTTTTGTTGATTTTGTTTTTCTTTAAGGATAAAATTTTGAAGGCAGAAACTGTAAGGACATTCGCAAAACAAATCAGTTTTTTTTCAAAGTTACTAAATAAATTATGAAAAAATGAAAATATATATATATAAATATATTATATAAGGTGCGCTTTATATTTATAACGCCACCAAAAAAATTAATGTTTTCTGGAAAGCTATTGATTCTGGCGGAATACAATATATGACGAAAATTATGATATTAATAAAGAGGAAACAATCACTCATAATTTATAAACTTATCACTTTAATGGCTTCTATTTAGGAAGAAAAAATGATTTCAACTTTTTTTATAATTATAATGCCACGTGCATTTTCAACAAAAATAACAGTTATATTTCCATAAAAATACAGTAACACAAATTCCATTAATCAAGAGTACCTCCCTTTTTCAAAATTGTATTAAAAATTCTCGTTTTCATGCTATTGATGAGATTTTGAATTAAGTTCAAATCAATAGCATTCCATTCTTCCACTATTGCCCGGTTTTAGTTCCTCAACGGAGTTGAGTTGAGTTGCCGATTTTTCGTATACATTCGGCGAATTAACACTCCCCAGAGATTCTCAATTGGATTAAGGTCAGGAGAGCATGCTGGCCACTCCAAAACCTCAATCGAATTAGAAGAGAACCAGGACTTGGTTTCGCGGCTGACATGAATGCAAGCATTATCCTGCTGAAAAACCCACTGTGTTGCAGGATTTTGCCGAATAAAAGGGGCTAAACTCATCTGGAGCACATCCGTGTGGTCCTTACTTTTCATTCTTGACGAAGTAAATTTCAATTCCAAACAGCCAATCACAGAAAATATGCCCCAAACCATAACGCTTTCGACGCCAAAGCTTCTTTTGGAAAAATATAGCGGTTCTTTTCTTATATCTCGCCATAGCCTCGAAAGCCGTCCGGTCCATCTAAATTCCATTTTTTTTCATCAGAGAATATCACCTATTTTTGTATTTTTTATTTCAAGGCGTTCTTAATTGTGCTTTAATTGAAAGCTTACAGTGTGCCAATTTATATCAATATTTTTTCTTGCGAATTCTACTCTTGCTTCTTTATGGCGTTCTTCTAATCGAGGAGCAGACTTCATTTTCGCTCCGATTCAACACTCTCCAAACCGTAGAACGTGAAACAGATGTTCCGGCTAAGTCTTTCAAGGGTTTCAAACTCTTGATAGAATTACTTGCCGCACGTGAAAAACGGGAAACTCCGCGTTGATCTTCTTTTTCTTCCGGGACGCTTTACTTGCCCATAGCCATCTGGATTTTTCAAAAAATTTCGGATAATTCTATGGCTTTGTCCAATTCTTCGTGTAATTTCATGAAATCCAACATTGTCTTTCTTTTCTTTCAAACATTTGCAATTGAAATCACACACAAAGTGTTTTATAAAATACTTCCTTTATTTTGATTTAAACTTAATAAGTCTTATACAGGACTGTTACACCTTATGCACTAAGAACAAAAGTAACAACAAATGGAGATTTTCAATTACCACAAAACTAAAATAAAATAAAATTCTATTCGACTCATAATTTCAGCTGGACAAAACATTTGCAACTTTTATTTTAAATGTTTTATTTTTAATATTTAGTTGAATGGCCTTGTCTTTTTATAACTTCAGCACATCTACGGGGCATGGAAGAAATCAAGTTGTCGACCTGATTTGGAATTCTCTCCCACTCTTCCTTGACAGCGTTGTAAAGGTCCAATTTATTAGTCAAGTTATGCTTGCGAAGGTTATATTTTACAATCTCCCACAGATTCTCAATTGGATTCAGATTGAGGGATTGCGCTGGCCACTTTAAAGCTTTTATTCCAGTATTCCTAATCCAACTCTTCACCAATGTTGAAGTGTGCTTAGGATCGTTGTCATGTTGAAACGTCCATAATAAAGACATATTTTCTTCAGCATACGGAAACATCGTTTCTTCTAAAATTTCTTTAATTTAATTTTAAATGCTTTTAGAAACATCCATTGTTTGCTACATTTTAATAATTGGTCGAACACCACCGTGGCCAGAAAAACATCCCCAGAACATTAAATTCCCACCACCAAATTTCACAAATTTATTTGTGTAGCGAGGATTTAGTCTCTGACCCTTAGGTCTTCTTACATAAGGTAACCCATCAAATTTTGTTTCATCAGAAAAAACGACCGTCTTCCACTTTTGGAAATTCCAATTGATACGACATCTGACAAATTCTAACCTGACCTTCAAATTTTTTCTTGGAAATTATGGGTTTCTTTGCTGGTCGATAGCTTTTAAGTCCAGCTTCAACAGCTAATGGTCTTAGAACTAGAACTTACGTCTAAATTCAATTGGTTTTTATTTCTTTCGATGATATTTCAGGATTCTTTTTTATTTTTATTTTGATATTTAAATCATCTCTTGTGGTAGTTTTTCTAGGTCGTCCTCCTTTGTGAACTGTCTCCACAATGCAGCTATTTACAATTCTGCACACTGTACACTTTTTCATATTGTATATCTCACAAATGTTTTTTTGAGATAATCCATTTCTATAATATAACCACTTAGAATTCTAAATTTTAGTTCTTTTCCGTATTTATTTCCTGCCATTTTCTCACGAAATTGTACTATTAGTTATAAGTTACCTTTAGAGCACCATAAATAATAATACGCTAATTACGCAAAATACTGAATTTATTGCAACGATCTGAGGGAATATAACTTGTTACTAAATAATTTATAGATAAGATTAATACGCTCAACCAATATAAACTACTTTCTTACTGATAACTAGGGACCGGACAAATGTGAAAAACTGTAAAGACTCTGTTTTTACATGAAACGTTGCGCACGTGTTACTGTTGTTTTAAAAAATTGCAAATGTTTTGTCCAGCTGAAATTGAGAGACGAATGGAATTTTATTTTTGTGATAATTGTAAATCTCCATTTGTTGTTATTTTTGTTCTCAGCACATAAGGTGCAACAGTCCTGTATAAGATTTATTAACTTTAAATCAAAATAAAGGAAGTATTTCATAAAACACTTTGTGTGTGATTTCAGTTGCACAAAATTTGGACAAAAATGGTCTCTATTTTCATCCGTTAGCAGCGGCGAAATACTTCATATCACTGCAAAAGAACCAAAGCCAACAATCACTTCCTGTTTAAGCCTTTAATTCTGAAATACTCAGAAAAATGGCATAATACCTCGTTACCAAAGCCAAAGACAACACAAGGTAGAAAATAATAATAAGTAATTCTATACGCGACTTCCTCGATTTCTTCGTTTTTTAAAAGTTGATCTACTATATTGCTTACCTTAAAGAAATCGAATCAATATATTTCCAAACACTGCGTTTACAAATTATTAACAAAATTATCTAGCAGACGCAACAATATAGTCTTGGCATTTATTAAAACTGTCAGTTGTCAATGGATCGTTTTATCTACATCACAGCCATGCATATACAATGGCCTGCTCAATCTCCTGTCTCAACCTTCCGCCAATTTGACAACCTACTGCCTAAGTAGGCGAGAGAAGATATATAGGAATTTATATAGCGCTGTTTACTTTTATCTCATTGCATGGATGGGTCGATTCCACAAATTTTTTGAATGCAAAATTGCTGAATGCTGACAAAAATATTTGAATTTAAATATTTGTGGAACAACATAAAAATATTTACTTTACTAAATTCAATGAATGTTAATAAAAATTATTATTAATGTCACAAAATGCTTTTAAAGCTTTATCCCTGCCAAATTACGAAACGTTATAATATATATGTACTTACAGTATTGTGCAAAATATAAGCTACCGCCCCATTGTTAAGCTTTAGTTTAATTTTTTCCATACTTTTTTGCATAAATGAAAAAGAAAACATTTGGAAAGTTTCGTCTTGAAATGTGAACTTTTTAATTCATAAACTTTTCAAAACCTAAATATTCCTCAAACATTTATAAATGAAAATAAATAAAATAATCTTTAGACTGACCTGTGCAAAATGTAAGCAACATTTCAATATTTCGTATAATATTCTTTGTTTTTTATGACATCCGCACATCTCTTATAGGCCAGTCAATAAAACCTCTGAATCCCAAAATTGGAGTGGATATCTCATTTTTTGATATGTTGTTGGGAACGGTGAGAAATAAAGCTCTAATTTTTTTCCACCCTCGGGGGTGTTCGCAACGGGGTGAAAAAGGTTTTTTGTTTATAACTTTGAATAAAAAAGGCAGCCTGGGTGGAAACGTTAGAGGGTGATATAATAAATGATTATTCATCTTGTATTAAAGTTTCCACCGGTTTTGTTTATTGCAAAATTGTTCATTAAAAAAAACGAACGTTTTTTCAAATACACTGGTAAAAATATTCTGAATGGGTGGAAACGTTATTACAAAGTTGTTTATAACTGAATCAGTAAGATATTTAAGTTTCCACCCTTTTTGTTACCCTTTTGTTTAAACAAATTAGAATTTCAGGATGATAAATGTAAAAAAAAAATAGAAATTGGTGCCACCTTAATTCGGCTAACATCGGTAGGCTGTCAAAAGTGCGGACACGTTCCCGTAGGACGCGCGGTACCTAAGTACCGTTAGAAAAGAAGAAAAGGTGAAAATGCATCCCTAACATTCCATTCCAAATCGTATTCGAACATTGAGTTGAAACAGTCTGGAATGTGAAAATGCATTTTTTTCCAAAGAATAAAATGAGTTTATTTGTTGTTATTAATATTTAAAATTGTTTATTACTATTTCTTTAATTTTTCTGTTAAGATTCTCTGTTAAGTATAAAATGTGAAATTGCATGCCTTTTCCAACGAATATAATGATGAATTTCTGAATTGTTATTAATTGTTGTAATTGTTTATTTACTTTTTTAAGTTGCAATTTTAAAACAATCATTAGCATTCATGCTCAATTGAATCTCACAATTTGTGAAGAGGTTCAAATAGATTTGTCCTTTTGAAAAAGATTTATGAACTAAAATCAACGATTTTTTATTATCTGTTAATTAACAAATAAAAAAAATGACGAAAAACTATTAAATTTTATTAATTTTAATGTTCAGAACAATTTTCCAAGTTGTCTAACACTTTGCACCAATTTCTATTTTTTTACATTTATGATCCTGAAATTCTAATTTGTTTAAACAAAAGGGTAACAAAAAGGGTGGAAACTTAAATATCTTACTGATTCAGTTATAAACAACTTTGTAATAACGTTTCCACCCATTCAGAATATTTTTACCAGTGTATTTGAAAAAACGTTCGTTTTTTTTAATGAACAATTTTGCAATAAACAAAACCGGTGGAAACTTTAATACAAGATGAATAATCATTTATTATATCACCCTCTAACGTTTCCACCCAGGCTGCCTTTTTTTATTCAAAGTTATAAACAAAAAACCTTTTTCACCCCGTTGCGAACACCCCCGAGGGTGGAAAAAAATTAGAGCTTCATTTCTCACCGTCCCCAACAATATATCAAAAAATGAGATATCCACTTCAATTTTGAGATTCAGAGGTTTATTGACTGGCTTATTAGGCATAGAACAAATCAGATTATTTATTACGCTTGAAGGTATGCTTTTCCACTTTTGCTTGAACGCATCCATGAGCTCCGTCTTATTTTGAAAATGTTGTCCGGAAAACTGACGTTTTAGAATTCCAAAGAGAATTTCAATGGGATTCAAGTCCGGCGATTGTGCTGAAGATTCAAGAACTTGAATCCCGTTGCCTTTGAGCCATTCTTTTACCAGCTTCGATGTGTGTTTCGGGTAATTATCATGTTGAAACACCCATTGAAGTGGCATTTCCCATTCTGCGTAAGGTAGCATATTAGTTTCCAGAATCTCCTTATACTTAAATCTGTCCATTATCCCTTGGATTTCAACAAAAGGACCCAGGCCAAATGCGGAGAAACAGGTCCAACCCATTACACTGCCCCCTCCGTGTTTAGCAGTCAGTTTGCAGTGCTTTGGATTAAGCCGCTGACCTTTAACCCGTCGTACAGTACACATACCGCCCGAATTCAAAATATTAAATTTCGATTCATCACTGAAAAGTATCGTTTTCCATTTTTCAGGAGACTAACTTAGATATTGTTTAGCGGAGTATAATCTGTGTATGATATATTCAGTGAAAATAATTAAATTAAGTTGCTACCAGAGACCTTACCTTTTCTGGATATGTTTTTTTTTTGTAAGCACGGGTTTCTTGCATGGTCTATAACTTTTTAAGACATTTTCTATTGTCCGCCGACGAACCGTACTAGAGTCTACGTTTAAATTTAGCGACTTAACTATTTCCGCTGAACTGATGAACGGTTCTTTTTTAATAAGTAAGTACTTTTACTTGGGGGCCTACGGTAGATCAGTTGTTAACGCGCTGGCCTATCGTCCTAGAGGCTGTGGGTTCGAATCCCACGATAACCATGGTATTCTACTCTACGAACAAAATGGGTCAATGAGTGCAATGGACAAAATGTCTGAGCGCTCGAGTCTACACGTCTCGCCCACTCCAATAATAATAATAATAATAAGTACTTTTACGGCGTCGTCCACATACCATAAATGTCGGCCATCTACTATGCATGTTTCTTTAAACCTTTTAATTAGTCTTGAAATAACAGATTCATGAATATTATATTTCTTTGATAAGGAGATTTACAGTTCTCTATTGTTGTATTCAGCGATAATTTTCAGTTTTAAGCTGTGGTGACACTGAACTCGAGTCATTGTTGCAAAGCGCTCTTTTCACATGGCTGTACCAAAGTAAACTAACAGAAAATTACTTCTATCTTTCGTATTGTTAATTTGGCAGAAAAGTCCCGTTAATATTTCTCTATTTTTAGTTTTAGTGTGAAGTTGCATACATTTTGCACAGACCAGTCTAAAGATTATTTTGTTTATTTTCATTAATAAATGTTTGAGCAATATTTAGATTTTGAAAAGTTTATGAATTAAAAAGTTCACATTTCAAGACAAAACTTTCCAAATGTTTTCCTTTTCATTTATAAAAAAAAGTATGGAAAAAGTTAAACTAAAGCCTAAGAATGAGACGGTTGCTTATATTTTGCACAATACTGTACATATTGTTAATAAATGCGATTAATTCAACAATTATTGTTTTTAATTGAAGAATTTCGAAATAAAAGCAAATTTTAATTTTTTAAGAGCCAAATTTGTTTAATTATCCCAAAACACCAAGAGTTGTAGTTGCGTTAATATTTTAAAGAGAATTGTTTAACGAACGTTTAATTCGGTATTTTGAGTGCTTTATTTTGTTACGTGTAAAAGCATACGAAAATCGATAAGTTTCTAAAATAAATAAATGTATACAATTTTAAAGTGATTTGATTAAATTTTTTGACCGTATACCCTTATAACGAAAATAATCATAAATTGTACCCCCTAACATATATAGCAAAGACAGTAGTTTCAATACTGATTTCAGCATTTTTGATTTTAAAATTCTGCAAAAGAGTTTTTCGGTTATTATTTTGTACGTACAAAAGGAAACCATTTTGGAGGCCTCTGATCTACACCACTACTACAGGTAGTATTGGAAACTGCAATTCTACCGCACTATTAAGCCTTTAAGCACTCGTCAAGCTTTTTTAAGTACGCTTCTCGCTTGGTCGAACAAATTTTGATGATAAACACGATATAGTACCTGATATCGTACTAAGGCGTTAAATGTATAAAGTTAACGAAATTATTTAGTGTTACCTTTACGGCGACATTCAACCTGCCAAATGCGATGGCGTTTGTGCGGCATACATTCGCAAAGGGTTATAATTTTCCAATTCCTTCTCTTTTATCTAGAACTTTAGGCGTAATGTAAACCTTTGTTGAATAAGATTCACTGCAAATTAGTGCCGAAATCAAGTACATAAAATTTATTTTACAAATAAAAGAGAGATACACATATACAAAATATATTCTGCTGTACGCAAAACCCTTGCGCCTTGCGAGTGAAACCATTTTAAAATTTATAATCAAATTTGTGTCTACTAAACGATCAAATATACATCATCTCGGCCATCGTAGACATTTTTTTGGGTATGTGCACAAAGGTCTCGAAATAGCTGGCTAGCTCATCAATTGTTACGTCGCACGTAGAGGGCGCCGTTATTCTGGCTTGCTGGGCGCATGAGGAACTGGATCCGATGCTGCTGTTGTTATTATTTTGTTCCAGCAGGCTCCCCTTCATCTGGATCCTCTTCAGTCTCTTGTGATGTTTTGATCGGGAGTCGGACGACTGCATGACCGTAAAATGCTGTTGTCTAGCAAAGGTTACTTCCTTATCGCTACTACATTCGGTGCTCTCAACTTTACCAATTTCTTCCGCAAGTTTTTGGAAGTCAGTCAATGTATTCACCCGATTGGAAACATTTGTGTGCTCTGGCTTTTCATCCAGATTTAGTGCTTCTAGATTTGGACAGTCGGCCTGGTCGTCCAGTGGACTTGAATGCAGCTCGTTCCGTCGCTTGCGCTTTATATACCTATGGTGAACGCAATTCTGAATTGACTTAAGTATGGGCTTCTTCAAGAGTTGCCCGTTAGACTTTAGCTTGAATGAAGCCTGTTTGATGATCCTGTGCTCAATGTAACCCGCACGGCACGAGCATCTGCAGTGATCACCAAATATTTCACGTATTTTCTCATCGTTTTTCACATTTGCCAGGTCTCTACACTGAAACGGGTTCCACGGGCAATCTCCACCAACGATTTTCATCGACGATAAGGAGGCTGGGAAAATTTCGAGTTTCTTCAATACTTCAGGAAGATCCAAATTGTCCTCCTCGCTCATTGTTTACTGGTCTCTTATTGTTTTTCAGCAAATTCTGAAAATATATGGTTTTGAAACATAAACCTTGAGTATTTCCTTGTTTTGTTCCGAAAGTGAACTTTACAAGATCTATGGAGTAACCCTCAGTTCTAACTTACATTCAAGCAAATCAGACATCTGTCCGAATGTTGCAGTAATGTTTTCTTAGCAGAAGTATACTTCCAAAACAAATGCAATTTGTAGATCAAAAACTATGATTCATCTAGAAACACCATTCACGATGACAGTTCTGTACCAACAATCAGCCATATTTACTTCCAGTTTCCAATTCCAAGATGCGAATATGACAACAAAACAGAAAAGCGAAAAAATAGGCTGCGTTCATACTTTTACTTGATTGCGCTTTTCCTAATTGAAATCATTTTACAAATTTATTACTGATTGATTTCTGTTTTTCGTAGCTGAAATATTAATTCAAAAGCCTTTTATTTCTCATTCTAATAATTTGTTGCTGTCTCCAAAATTGCTTTAAGAAACGAAAATCAAAAACGTATTAATAAATAGGAAAAGGGATATTTTGGATTTACCATGCCAACATACAAAAATAAAATAGAAATACATGGCATTAAATGGTAAAAAGAAGGGTGCAAGAATTTTCGAATTGCCTATATTTGCTACAAGCGTCTCATATATGTATGTGGCGCCTCAATTTTCTTGTCTGAGCCCAGCACACAGTCTTACATAAAGAGATGGACCGTTCAATGTTCTGTCTGAGGTGGACGAGAAAAGACGTATCTGATCACCGCTATTGCTGTCAATTTTTTTCGCATTGCAAGGATGGGATATATTAGAGTACGATTAGGAGACTAGCACGCAGGAGATAATTTTTGTTACATTTTGATATGATCAAAATTCTTATAAAGTATACTCATTAGATACTCCATAAGAAAAAATTGCTACAATTTAGGCGGGCGTTCGAATTCGATGATTCTACAAAGGAGAGATTTTGGATAGGAACAAAAATGTTTCCCAACAAGGCAAATAAATTGATATCTTAAAACGATAAAGGTGTGTACCTTACCAGTAATAACAAGAGTTGAAGAATGCACCAATGCAGACACAGGGGTAAGTGCAGCTATTGCTGCAGGTAACCATGATGAAAAAGGAATCTGAGCTCTCTTGGTTAAGGCTGCTAACATAATTAAGCCTCTAACTACACTTATCTCATTAAATCCCACGTCAAAATCCAAATAAAAAATGTAATTCCAAGAACCATAATTCAATATCCAAGTAATAGCTAACAAGACGACATCACCGATTTGATTTAACAAAGCTGTCAATATACCCGCTCTATAAGACTACATTCTGAAAATAAATAACTAATACATAAGAAACAAGGCCTAACCCATCCCATCCCAATAAAATTCTCAATAAATTAGGTCTGGTAATTAACAATATCATAGGCAAAACAAACATCAAAACTAACATAATAAAACGGACAATATTAAAATCAGACTCCATTCCATATTTCCTTCTATCCAAAGATATATATATATCACAATCACGTGTGGATTTTCTGAGCCCCATATACGGAAATTTTGGGTGTTCACATAACCACCAAGCTCAAAATGTGCTTCATCGCTGAAGAAAATTTTATGCGAAAATTCAGCATTTTGCTGTTGTTGTTCGTTCACCCAATCGACGTATACCCGACGCATTCCATGGTCACCACGCTCTAATTTTTGCACCAACTGGACTTTATATGGATGCAGGTGCAAATCCAAATTCAAAATTCGCCACAATGATGTTTTTGATAAGCCCAATTGCTGAGCACGCCGTGGAATCGAAACATTCGGGTCATCCTCCACACTGGCAGCAACAGCAGCAATATTTTCGGCCGAACGCACATTACGATGGTGCACAGGTCTCACAATATCCGCTACGGACCCAGTTTGTTCGAATTTACGCACTACATTAGCAATTGTGTGCTCTATAGGCCGTCCATGACGACCAAAATCTGATCGTAATACTCGATATACGCGTGCCGGAGAATCACCATTTTTGTAGTATAATTTAACAAAATTAACACGTTGTGCGATGCTAAAACGATCCATATTGTAAAATGGCAAACATTCAACTAATGATATGACGCTTTGGTTGACAGATATGTCAAACGGTTGTCAGCGCAGGGTTGTATACTTTCGGAAGCCCGAAATGGAAAACCCTGCATAAAGGAATATGTATCAATCTAATTAGGGATTACCTATCGCCGCATACAGCAAAAACTAAACTTAATCAGTAGCACAACAAGGAGGAAACACGAGTACAAAAACGTGGTGTTCCACAAGGGTTAATTTTGGGGCCATTACTTTATCGGTTTTATATAAACAATATTCAGAACGTTCAACTAAAACGAAAATACAAAATATATGCTGAGGGAAAGAGAGGGAACAAAAATAGTACCGTTGGCTTCTATAAGAACTAATGTACGTGAGCTGCACATTATATTATACGTCATTGGACTATGCGGGGTCTTTCATTTACCGTATGCCAAAATAAGTTGAATGAAATATCTGACTTAAGCAAACAAATAATTATATGGCAGGTGAGGTGATCCCAACCGTTTGGGAGTGAGGTTGATTCACAAATTCGAATTTATCATGGTATGCATATGTGGCGCCCTCATCGCCACCACCGACTGCGCAGCGCTCTTGTCCCACGAAATGTGGAGAGAGCCATCTCAGTTCCCGCTTGGCAAGCAATATACATATGTATATACATATAATATAGTTGCTAAATAAACGTTTTTTTTCCAAAATACCGAAACTTTCTTTTTCTCATACCTAATTGATATCCAGTATATAATTACAATTTTTAAACTAAAATGAACCCCAAAATGTTTTTTGTTTAATCAAATTTAGTTAGTGCTAATACCTCACAAAAACTGTTCAAAATGTCCTCCGCCACTTGCGATGTATGCCAATAACTTCATTCTAATTCCCTCTTTAAAGTCTTTTGTAGCCAACCTTTCTCGTATTTTCGTCGCTGCAGGTCCAATTCTGCTAATTAATTCCTCCCTGGTGCTAACAGCGCATGAGTAAACTTTAATTTTCATCGTTCTCTATAAAAAAAAGTCCAATGGAGTGAAATCTGGAGATCTACCAGGCCAAGGAATCGGTCTACCTCGTCCAATCCAGCGTTTAATGTTACAGTTGTGCGCCTGTGCTCATCATGCCCATCATGTTGGTAAAACATTGATCTTAAATTATCCAGAGAGATGTCTTCAAGAAGTTCTGGTAGTATATTCTCCGAAAAGTCGAGATAAATTTGGCTATTAAGCACTTGCGGCAAAATAAATGATTCTATTAAATGATTACCGATGATATCAGTCCAAACATTGAGCTGAATTAAAACTGAAATTATGTCGTTCTTGTCCTGTGGGTTAGTATTCAACCAGGTATGAAGGTTGCAGAAGTTTGTAATACCATTCTTAGTGAATTGCGATTCATCCGTCCATAGAATTCGGTCTAGAAACGACCTGATCTCCATGGTGCATTCCCGAAGCCAAGTGCGGAACACCAATCTTCTCTCGGAATCTTTTTCCAATAGTTCTTTTACTGCGATATGATGATATGGATTCAACCTTTCTCGATGAATAACCCTCTTAACTTTAGCTGATATACTCCTAATCGTCTCGTGCCCAATTCAGGGTTTTGCCGGACAATGCTGATTATTTACTGTTAGACGTCGGCAGAATTTTGCGATGTTCCTAATCGCGAATCCCTCCTATTTCAAGTTACACTTCCGGTTGCTCTAAACCTCTGGAAAGCTCGCGAAAATACTCCTGTTTGGGATACTCCCTTGATATTCCTAAACAGACTCTTTTTCATTTCCATTGCAAATTATTTCAGTGTATTTCTCAAAAGTAAATTCGACCACTTTGTATTTCAGCTTAGGTTTTCTACGGATCAGATTTTTCAACCTCTATTTAACCTGAACATGCCTTTTTGGAAAGGTAATAAGATGAGCAATTTGATAAAAATAATAAATAGGTGCATTAGTTACTTGAATTTCGGAGAAAATTCGATGAAGAGCTAAATTTTAAGAAAATGAAAAAATATTTTTCCACTTTCGAAAGTGAGTGTACCTAGGTAGTGGGTCACCATTGTTGACATTTTTGGAAAGGAAATTAGGATAGTAGATTTTTGGGTTTAGATGTCACCGTGTTGAATAGATCAATAGATATAAATAAAATAGGATGGATGTGCATACCATGAAAAAATGGAATTTACGAATCACCCTGTAACTCCCAAATAGTTGAGATACACCCTCTTAACCCCAGATATGTTTTCCTTACTGAAGTTCGCATATTTAATAGTGATTTTTGGTTTTGCTGTGTGGCAGTTAAAGTATGCCGGATGCTGGGGTCTTCCCTTATAAATCGTGAGCCCCAAGACAAGTTGGCTTATCAGTTTACAAGTTTTTCGAAAGTCTTACCTGCAGCTTCGAAGAAAAGTGTTCAATTTTTTGTCTTGGTGTTTTGCTTACTATGTACTATTTTTATTCGATCGTTAGAGTCTACAAGATGGTTAAGTTGTTTTAGTGTTGAGTACCCCAAGAGGTGCTTTAGCCATACTCTGTCCTGGTCTAACCAGCGACGAATCGCCTTGAGGAGTTTTTGCGGGCGCAGGAGAAGCAACAAAACTGCATCCTGTTTTAGAAACGGACTTCACAGGTTGTTGTCTCGAAGTTAGGGGAGCACCAAACTCGTTGGGAGTAGTGGAATTGGTGCTGGTCAGAGGAGCGGCTTGGGGGTTTTTGAAACCTCAAGATTATCCGAGGCGGGTTTAAGGGGTTTCATAAAAAACAACTGTTTCTTACGACCACTTCTTCGATGAGGCGTTACTCGTGGTCTGCTCTATACGTTCGGGAAAAAGATGTTTCCCATGCAGCGCCCCTTACATAGCAAGTCCTTGGTTACAATCTAAGACGGACAGATATCACAAAGGGTCCGTTAGAATACAGCCGCTATTACCTCCTGGCTGTACACCACTCATAGACACGGTACGCATAACCCCTTGTATTGGGGGGTTTGGTAAGATATTGATTCATACTCATCAGCTGCTCGTTTGACATGGGTAACCCTACCCATAAGATAAGATAAGCCGTACACTACGAGTATACATCTCCCGAATGATGCCTAATTGCGTTATTCAATTCTCTCTTCTAAGACGCCTATAAAAAAGAATCGAATAAAAAATGCATAAATAAGGATTCGAATAACGAAGGCAATAGTACAAATGGTTATAAAATAAATTCTGAATTACCTTGTAAATAGTTTGCAAGTTGCACCATTTCTTTGGAAGAGCTTGGTGTTCTAAGGAACGTCCTGCTTCCCCAGCAACTTTCCTATAAGACTAAAATCGCAACAATTCTTTGTTGTTAAACCTTGTATTATACTTATGTACTTACTCCCATGCCTCTTTAGAATAAAAATTCTTTTGGAAAAATTTGCAATTCAATTTTATTCGTGATCGTATCGTCCGAGTCTCTCTCTCTGCTACTGTAAAGAATAAAACTTTCTATAAACATATGTATTGCAATCACACAAAAATAAAAACTTACATATTTTTGAATATTGTCTTTTATTATTCATTTTCATTCGCTTTAGTTTGAAAACTATTTGTCTAACCGTTTTGGAATTACATTCATAAATTCGAATTTTTCATGCTATGTACAATGTTTACTTAACATACACAGTAAATTAGTTTTGATTGTAACCGCTAAAAAGTCATAACAAAGTTAGTGCAATTTATTTTATTGCCGTAATTAAGTAACTTGTCTTAGTCAGTCCATACTTGGATGAATTCCGACGCTCTGTTACTAATACCTGACAGAAATATTTCTATAAAAGAGGGTCAGTTAGAAAGAACATCGATCATAGTTGAAAAACCAACGATAACTAAGGATGTTCTTAAGCTGAAATAATTAAAAAATTGCCGAATTAATTTTTGAGAAATATGCCGATAAACAAATAAGATCCATGTTGGAAAAGTAATTCGATAAAAATAATAAATGAGTGCATCAACGCTTTGAGTGCCAGGGGAAATTTTCATACATATTCGGGAAATGCCAGACAATTTTAAATAAAGATACATGATAATGAACAAAAGTTTATATATCGATCAACTTGAATATGTTACACAATACTAAAAGCTTGTTAGACTTCCATTATTACTAATAAAATCAAAAGGAATTTTTCTAAATTTAACATATTTAATGACATTTAATGACATTTCAGTCAAAGGGTTAATTATATGAATTCTGGGAAGAATTCAATGTAGTGGTGAATTTCAGGAATGGACGAAACGATTTTTGTTCTCTCTGACAGCTCATGAAATGGCATTTATTAATAATATGTACATATATTTTACAAAGCCTTCATGAATTAAAATTGATTTTTATCAAATTTTTGAAAATATTAAAAATCTGGCAAGGATAAAGCTTTAAATGCATTTTTATGGCATTAACAATAATTTAACAACTCCTGACATATTTAGTAATATCTTGGAACATTCAAGGAAACTATTAGTGATGAGCTATTCTAGAAATACTTTTAGCAATACCCAGATATTTTGGATTTGAGAATTATGATTTTCCATTAATATTTCGGTGCGGAGCGGTTTTGGTATACAGAGTTTCTAGACGGAACCTTGGATTCTGGATTGTCTGGATAAAGCGTCTGCTGCTTTATTTAAAGCATAGTAAAGCTGCTTTATTGTAATATGAAATTATACTGTTGCAGTTCCACGGACAATCTTGCTAAACGGCTAGAGGGATGTTCCAGGTGACTCAATGAGAAATCATATTGAGTTTAATAACAGATCCAAGTGCATTCCTAACTATACAAGTTTTCATTAGATTTCTAGAAACTAGATTTCACACATTGGAAGCGATATCTAATACGAAAGGTGTTACACATATTTCAAATAAGATATCAGAAAATAACAAAAGCAACATTCTTATTCACCTTGTTACCGGGTATAACAAGTGTCCCGTGTGTTCCGAAAACCATCGACTAAAGGATTGTCGGCGATCATTCACTTATTAAAAAACAATCCCATTGTCTCAATTGCTTTCGCTCCTGGCACGCTACTAGCAATCCACTGGGTTATGAGCGTTGTGGAAAACGTCAAAACAAGTAACGTAAAAGTAAATCCCTCTTCAAATACTCACCAAGCTGCATCATCTTTTGCTCGTAAAAATTATACTAGGACTTCAGCACCATTTACCACCAAAGCAAAATGGGCAGCATGGTGATCACCAAGCTCATTTTGTTATTCAGAACATCAATAGAGTAGTCTGTGAGAACCAAAATTACCCCGATGAACTTTATGAATTACCAAACATGTATGACTAATGGAATCAAGCGAAATCCATATTGTTAGCGACAGCTCTTGTGCGTGTAAAATCTCCGGAAATCAGATTATGAGAGTGTTGCTTGACCAAGGATCTCAAGTTTCCTTCATCACCGAGGAAGCTCTGAAACGTCTACGAGTAACGACCGAGTTATACGAACATCACTGGCTTTAGAGGAAGGGAGGTAGGTGCGGTCGAAGTTTTGTATTTATTACCATTCAGCCTCGCACGCTATCTGACCAGAGTATTGAACTAGAAGCCTTTGTATTAAAATAATTACCCGAATTTTGCACCGCAAAAAATGGATGCAAAGAGGTTTCCTCATATTCAACCGCTATTAGTTCCATCCATTTTATTGTAAGCCTGGGCAGATTGATATGATTTTAGGAACAGATATTCATGCGGAAATTTTACTATAAGCAGTAATGAAAGGTCGTAAAGGTAGCCCCATAGATGAAGAAACTATATTAGGCCGGATCCTGTCCGGGAAAATAATCAATAATAATTGTAAGCAAATAAAACAGACCTGCCTGCATACTATATAACAGCAAGCAAGAAGAAGGCACGCGGACAAGTTATTAAGAAAATTCTGGGAAATTTAGAACATAGCCAGTCACTCGAAAATGAACGATGTGAATAGCTGTTCAAAGTCACTTCCGAATGCCTGAAAAGCGTTATGTAGTAAGACTTCCAATTAAGAGCGGTGAAACTGAGTAGAATTAGGACTTTCAAGAGCAAATGCATTAAGGAGATTGCTACAAATGGAAAACCGATTTCTGAGATACCCTGATTTAAAACAGCAGTATTGAAAATGTATAAACGAATACCTCGAGTTTGGACATATGCAGCGAATCTCTCCTGAAGACAAACTATTCTTAAATACACCATACTACCTACCTACCTTGATACATCATGCAAAAGCTCAAATACCAAATCATTTAATGATTTATTGCTCACCGGACCCACCCTACAAGATATTACAGCAATTTTGCTTCGCTGAAGAAAAAACATTATTGTTTTCACAGGAGGCATTGAACAATGTATCGTCAAATTTTAGTGGCCTCCAAAAACTCCAATTAGCAGAGAATTTTTTTAAAAACACATCCGAGGAATTATTACAAGAATTTCGGCTTTTAATAGTCACCTATGGTACTACTGGTACTCCGTACCATTAGGACCATGAGACAACTGGCACCTGGCAAAAAAACGCAGCTGCACCTGATATCTAAAGTTGTATTGAAAGATTTTTATGTTGATGATGTCAGGCGCGAACACTATCGAAGAAGCTTTGACTATTCAGAATCAATTACACTTAATAGCATGCCAGGTGGATTTAATTTAAGAAGGTGATCCAGTAATAGACAAGAGATTTTGGAATTTGTTCCTCAAGAGAATCGAGCAATAATACAACCACTTGCAATCAAATAATCATATACAATCAAAACAGTAGGCATTCACTTGAACCCAAGGAGCGATAACTTCGAATTTAAGATGTGGATAGACCTTAAAACTAATACAACCACCAAAAGAAAATTTCTAGCAGAAATTGCACATATATTCAATTCACTGGCTGGCATAAATTTGGATGATGATTTGCCCACACAATTAGTATATGAATGCGAAAACTACAGAGGAAACCTGTACAAACTAGACGAGATTGTGATCCCAAGATGGATTCATTTTAGCCCGAGATGATCTGCGGGTCCTGCGATGCTTTTATCCAAACTTGCGCTTGAAAAAGTATTTACCTCGCTGTTAGCTACGAAAACCAAAGTCACGCCCATCAAACAAATAGCTTTTCCCAGATTAGGTCAGACTTTACTGAGCCCATCTTAGTGAAAGGATCAAAGTGCCGTAGCCGAGTGGAAACAGCAAAAGCCTACATGACACTGTTTATCCATTTTACAACCAAAGCAATGCTTATGATTTGGCGACGGATGTACATATTTCTCGCAGCATTTCATTGATTCACAAGCAGGCATGGAATATACACAAAATTTGTACAGTGACTGCGGAACTAACTTTGTTGGAGCCAACACTCAGATCACTAAGTTATCTTTCTAAAATAGGACCGGTAGAAGAGCTACGAGAAATTCCAGCCAACAAGGGCACTAAATGGCACTTCATAGCTCCAGCCTCGCCAATTTTGGATGCTTGTGGGTGGCTGGAATAAAGTCAACTAAGTGCCACTTGAGACGTGATATAGAAAATTCGTTTCATTTGAAGAACTAGGTTAGGTTAGGTTGCAATGGCTGCCCGAAAGGCACGCTTGGGCTAAAGGCGGCCCATTTTGATACCACAAGAAGAGGGGATGCCGTTCTCTTCCCCACAGTTAATCCTTGCTGAACTTTTAGATTCTTTGATGAACTGGGCTAGACCTCTGATGTCAGCAGATCCCAAATCGCTGAGGTCATCAAAGAAAGGAGGAGAGGCCCGGGCAGGGCAGTGGCAGAGGAGGTGGAGACAGTCTCCTCCTCCTCCTCATCTAGGCAGCTTCTTCAAAAGTCAGTCAGTGCACGGCACGCCAAGTCTGCTGGCATGCCAAATCTGCCGCGTGGTCAGGTAAGTATGTTCTGCTTTCCAACCTCTATTTGCAAGAGCTAAGGAAGATCTTTTTAGGTCCAGCTTGCCGGTAACTAATGGCATACCCAGCTGATGAGTGATATTCGATTCGAGTAAGGTAGTGCCGAGCGTAGCCAGCTCAGCCTTACAATTACCCGGAATATCGCTCTGCCCCGGCACTCATACGAGATGTACGTTGAAACGCTCAGCTAAGTCGTTTAGAGATGAGCGACACCTCGAGGCAGTCTTGGAGGTGATGTACAAACTCATTAGGGATTTGATGATGGTTTGACTGTCGGAAAAGATATTGATGTCGTTCGAAGACACCGTGATCTGGCAAACGGAAATACAAGATCCAAACACTTCAAATAAACCCTTCCACCCACCTTGCCATCCGTATAAAAATACACTGATGCTTTCTGCTGAAGAAAACCCGCGAAGAACTAACTATCGTGTTACCACATATTGAGGCATGTTTAAATTCGCTGCCGTTCTACCCTCTAACCATAGATCCTAACGATTGTGAAGGAGATGCACTACTAGCAGGACCAGAACCAAGTTTGCTGAAGACAAACATTCATGCCCTTAATAGATGACAGAAAATCTAACAAATACATCAAGATTTCTGGAAAGGTTGGCGACCTATTAGTAAAATATACTCACTTCCTTCTAAAAATAATATAACTGAGACTAGTAATCTCTTTTTAAATGTTAACCAATATCGTAGGCAAACTAACCATTTAGATGAGTTCTACTCTTCCATTGTTAAGTAATCTATTTTTCTAAACTTTAATCATAGCATCTATCTCACCTACTCTTATTCACTTATTTACATTCCTTCCCCTTAAATGGAGTTCAACACAGTTCAGTATCTGTATTTGGATGCTACTACTACGACTACAAGAATATAGTATTCCATACGCGCATGGATTGATTGCATACAACTGTGGTCATGATCGAGTGAATTTGACCGCTGTATCTTTGGTATCAATTGGAACGTGTCACATTCAAGAAAAAAATATCGAAAAGGATGAGGACGATATTCAATTAATATAAATAAGTGATGTCTCCCTTTTAAAATAACGGATTACGTACACGTCATATGAAGCATTAAAATATGATGTAATATAGCAACGCAGATTCGACATACGGGAAACCTTATGCAACTTATGTAATTTAGCTTCGGCTTGCCTTAGTTTCGCGTTAACATTTGTCGTGGTTCGACACTGGTCCAAATCATACGATTAACTTGGATCGGTTGCTCTGCCCACAGTGTCCCTACCGTCGCTAGCTGCCGAAGGGAATGTGACAACACTTTCGTTTCCAACAATTTGATTCAATGGTACAACAGTCGTCTCACCGTCATTATTTTGCATGCCATCTCGAATTGGAGTTGAACTAATTATTTGTGAATCATTTGACAACGTTAAATCATCTAGTGAAATTTTCTCATCTGATTCATTATCTTCGGAATATTACAAATAAAATTAATTAGATTTATCAGTTTCAAAATCAGTTACCTGATTCATCCCAAAAAGGTAAAGTCTTTGTTTATAATGATTGATTTCGTTTGGTTGTTGTAGAGCCGATATGCTTTAGCGTCTGAAGCATAACCGATGAAAATGCATTCAACCGATTTTTCACCCAGCTTTTTGCGCTGCACAACCGGTACCTGCGCAAACAGCAAACGCAAAAGCATCCACAAATTTGGTTTTTTGTTAATAAAAGATTCGCACAAAGCCCAACTCGTCCTTATTTCGGGCTTTTCGTTTTTTAGCAGATATTGAGACTGAATTTTGATTCGTAGCGCAATTGTCGGATTTTGAGTTATCACCTAACGTTATATGCTCCTCCTCCTCCATTGCAATACTTTCTATGTTCTATGTTCCAGAAATATAAAGACAATGTGAGTAAATATAATTATTTATCGTTATATTTCCAAAATATTACTTACTAGGTTTCGTTACACCGTCTAGAAAGCAAATAGTGAAGTCAAACTTAAAAGTTGATCAACTTGTCGGCGTCGCGCCGTTCCATCACGTTCATTGTGGGCAATTATACAACATTGGGTTAGTTAAACTTTTACAGGTTGGCGATACGGAACGGATGGGATATTATGCAATCAGCCCTTAACGGATCGCAAATGTTTGGTGGACTTTATTGAGGCGTTTGGATTTAGATTGCGGACTGGCCCTTATTGCTCGAAACCCGATTTCTGTTTCTCAGCCTAGTACATTCAATTAGTAAGAATATCTTCCTTACCACACTGTGAGCAAAATAATTAAGACGGTCTTTGAAAAAACCTTCGAGTGTGGTCCCGTTGACCACATTTCCAGTAACTTTCGATACTATTGTAATCTACTACTGTCTACTGTAAATGACTACTTACTACTGTCATTCACGTATCTGAGAGTCCATGGTTTGATCCTTTATATGCGGTTTCGGGCATATATTATTGTGACGAATTTGGATATTAATTTGGCCTGCACAGAGGCCTGGCGTCAACCCGATTGAAAATTATGGACATACATAAAACGTTAACTGACATTGTACTTTCAGCCTCCAAAAAGTTTTAATGAACTATGGAACCAGGTTTAGGCAGAGTAAATGAAAATTCCGTAATTTATTATACATAATGTACACAACAGTATGCCAAAGAAAATAAGTGAACTAAAACAATAAGGTTCATAGATTAAATATTAATAATATTATGTTTTTTTTTTTACAAATAGCGTACAAAACTGTTCATTTCATCCCCATAGCCAAAACTCATTGGGGTCCCGAAACAGTAGTAAAATTTACGAAAGATGTTGTGAGTGCAATTGTACAGATTACAAGAAATAAGCGAAATTTTATTTCGTATTGCAGACAGAGCCCAAAGAATTCTAAATATAAAATAATGTGAATAGTTTTGCTCTCCACTTTATTTACAGATTATTGTTAAAATATACTAACTTTTTTTATAGAAGCTGTAAAAATTCCTACTTTTTTATATGAAGAGTAAGCAACTGCTATGAAGAAGGCATTTATACAAGCTTTAAAAGCCTATAAATTTATTATTAAAACTAGCTTCTTATATTAACATGGATTTATTTACTTGGGTTAAGTAAAATAAAATTATTTATGTTTATTTTTAAATCATATTTTTATTTCGTTAATATCTCGTATGTTCGCTTAATTCATTGTTCAGTTATTTAAAAAAAAAATTATATATAGCATCCGTTATTTTAGGAATTGCATATGGATTGAAATTTTGCGGTTGCATTGAGAGTTTTACTTTTTATTATTTAGACACTCTTTGATTCCAACGGCTTGACTGATTTTAATAAATGAATTATCTTCAGACTCGTCTTAATTTAGAGAATATTATAAAAATATAGGATATACGATGTGCACAATCATCATCAGACATTTCTGCATGTAGGGGATGTTTGGATAGCTCCAGCTTATATATATTCTCTACATTAAATTGTGAAGGTCAATTGTAGCGGATTTTCTGTATACCTCCAGCTCTTAGATATTCTTTAAATTCAATAGTTGAGGATTGTCTAGATACCTCCAGGTTTTTGATAATCTTTAAGTTAATTTATTTTTTGTTTCTTTATAAGTTTATTTTTATATTTTGATTTATTTGTCGGCACAAATTTCTACGTCGTTTTAATTATGATTGACATCACCATCTCATTAATTTATTTTTAAAAAGTCGAAAACAATAATCCTGGCTAATTCTAAAAACAAACATTTTACTTCATTCACAGAATCTTACTACATACGGAGTATTGTTAAAACTACTGCCAAAGAAAAACTTTTCTTTTACACTTGCAAAAACAACTTAAGAAATAGCTCACGTTTTCAAAAAAGAAAATAAAAAGCTTAAAGAGAATAAAAGAGATGATACAAAACTATAAATTATGACCAAACACCACCTTCCCGTGATTCACTCACTAGAAAAAGGGGCATTTCACGTCAAGCGGACAGGGAAAAAAAAGTGAGGTTCTGAAATTTGTTCATATTAGGTCCAGTTATACTTCTAGTAGATATAAATACGAACACAATTTTTTTTTCGATATGATGTGTATTTGTCTAGTTATGGGCTCCTAAAGAATCGTCTAAATCGAAATTAGAATTTTTTCGTATTGAAAACAATTACAATAAATTTTCAAACTACACGATTTGTATAGAAAATTTCCTGATCTTTTTAAAAAAACAATCAAATTAGAAAAAAAAAAATTTTTTAGTCTTCTAAACCGGAAGTAAACATTTCAAAACAAAATTTTGGAAACTTCGACCATTTTGTTTTTTAATTTTCTTATTTCAAAATATAGCTTAGGGTATCTAAATAATACACCAGAAGTTTTGAAATGGGATCGGCATTAGTTAAGGAGATAGGTAAATTAATGTATGCACATGTAACAGTGAGTATAATGTTGCGCTTATTTATGTCGGCCGGTTGGCGCGAATAGAGTTAGTATTTTAGTGTTCGGGGATGACAAAATACCAAACTGATCTACGAGCTGCTTTGCTTTTTTCGCTTGTCGCCTGGATGTTTCAAACTCTTCTGCAAGTTTATTTTCACTCCAGGATTTAGGTGCTATGGCCAGGATCATAGTTTTCATAGAAGCAGAAGTAGATGGATCATTAAATTTCTCCTTTAGCTGCTTCAAAATTTCTTGGTTATCTATTGCTATGTCAGTTTGATTTGAATTATTTTTGAATTTGTCTTCGGGAATGAATAGTTCGTCTTGAATGTTTTGTGAAAGTTCACTCGATGATTGACTGCATTGCACTTCTTCATTAAGGTTACCTACTGGAGGTTTTCCATTTAACAGCCGTTTCCTGCAAGATGCACACACATAAGTATTTGTAGGAAATCCCCACCTTTGCACTAAACTTGTAGGAATTACTCTTAAAGTTTTATGCATACGATGATTTGGTAAATGAAATGGATTAAAACATCGATCGTCGTAGGAAGCCATTATATTTTTTTTGTAAATTGTTGTGTGGAGCACCAGTTACTAATAGGTCAGAGCAACAATAAAACAATAACGGAAATACAAAATGACTTGGAGCCATACTTCTGTCTCTCTAAACATGCGCCTAACATTATACTGACTGCTACATGTGCATACATTAATTTACCTATCTCCTTAACTAATGCCGATCCCATTTCAAAACTTCTGGTGTATTATTTAGATACTCCAAGCTATATTTAGAAATAAGAAAATTAAAAAACAAAATGGTCGAAGTTTCCCAAATTTTGTT
Organism: Philonicus albiceps; assembly: GCA_963969385.1. Classification (NCBI taxonomy): domain Eukaryota; kingdom Metazoa; phylum Arthropoda; class Insecta; order Diptera; family Asilidae; genus Philonicus; species Philonicus albiceps. The sequence continues at coordinate 26,673,232 of OZ017772.1, read as the reverse complement.
TTGAAATGTTTACTTCCGGTTTAGAAGACTAAAAAAAATTTTTTTTTCTAATTTGATTGTTTTTTTAAAAAGATCGGGAAATTTTCTATACAAATCGTGTAGTTTGAAAATTTATTGTAATTGTTTTCAATACGAAAAAATTCTAATTTCGATTTAGACGATTCTTTAGGAGCCCATAACTAGACAAATACACATCATATCGAAAAAAAAAATTGTGTTCGTATTTATATCTACTAGAAGTATAACTGGACCTAATATGAACAAATTTCAGAACCTCACTTTTTTTTCCCTGTCCGCTTGACGTGAAATGCCCCAAAACGGAAAATAAGTTCCGATTCAGGATTAAAATGGAAAATGAGGTGATATGGGAATTTTGGTTAAATGGTGGTAATACGTTTGGTAACTGAGATTTCTTAAGGGTACAGGCCAATTACGATAGTTGTTTAGATTAAACAGGTGCTGGATGTTCCTTCGACAATTTAAGTCAAAAAATTTAAAAGTTTCGATTTGAGGAAGTAAAATAAGATTTTAAATGACCAAGAGATGCTAATATCTTTGTTTTTGTCTTTAACTGTAGTGATGAAACTTTTTAACTTGAAAAAATTCGTTATAACAATTCTGTAAATGCCTCTAGATGTATCATTCCGAATTAACACAGGGGAACAACTCCCAAAAATCTTTGAATATGAAAAATTTCATTTTGGAATGATTTGAAGCCGAAACCGGACGGATATTATCGAAATTTTTTTTTTTTAAATGGTTAACAAATAAACTTTGATGATAGGTTCTGGAATTTATCTCAAGAAAATCTCTCAAAAGTCTTAAATGTTGACCATAGAGTAACTCGGCAGGAGTCGCGATGTACTCTTCCCGGAACGTTGTTCGTACCAAGAATTGGTTTCATACATTTTAGTAGCAGTCCTCAGAGTTTTATGCCAACGCTCGAGAAAACCATTTGATTGAGAGTGGTAACGGGATGTGTTTGAAACATAAAAGTTTTTTAAAAAGGCAAGATTCAAACGGTCTCCCTTGATCAGTAACTATAATTTTAGGAATTCCAAAATATTTGGTCCCTTTGAGCCGGACTTAATTTGACACAATAAGAAACCAAGCGGTTTCCAGGAATTATTAACTCTTTGATTTAGAAAACCACCATTCGCGAGATCCGAAGCATCACCAAACAATTCTCAGTGAGTATTGCTATTCAGAAAGTCTAAGAGGATAATTTTAGCTAACTGAAATTTCATATTTTCAAAGGCCGTAGTTACTTTTAAATACTTCTACTAACTTTATATAAATTCAATTGGCGCCAAATCGCAAACACAACTGACAGCTCTACTTTTCTTATTCTTATTTGTTTATAAAGGGCATTCGATGAGCTACCAAGGCGCCCTGGGTTTTTTTGACAATTCTGAGTTCGCTACAGGTAGCCATGTGATGCCACGGGTAACCAAAAGTTTTTATTATTTTTTTTTTGAATCAGGATTGTTGAAAGAACACAGGGGTATACACGTAGAATCCTTATTTTTGAATTTTGCGTGGTACCAACACTAGCTAGGAATAAAACCTATTTCAGAACTTCGGAACAGATGGGAGGAGAATTTCTTGAAAAACAGCTTGAATAACGCAGTTTCACACTCAGGGCATGTATGCGGATGCGGGCTGCTTACATTTTTTCACTGTGCATTTTTAAAGGCGACCCAAACGTATTCGAATGTGTGCACTGCTTTGGGTGGTGAAACGTGATTTTAATTTTCGTTCCGCCTCCCCCTAAATTTATGTCTTTTTCACACGCGTGAGCCCTTTATTACTATCCACTTTTAGCAAAATCTGCAAGGCCGGTGGACTAAGGGGACCAAGGTCGAAAAAAAGATAAGGAAATACGTAACGAGTGTCACATCCAGTATTTCATGATCTTTGGGTACTAACATGCATGCATAGACACACAGCGTGGGTGACTTTGGCCCGCTTTTAAAAATGCTGCACAATATTCTCTACACTGCAAGTGCTGTAGATGAGAATATTTGGCTGCCCATTCTTCTTTTTTGTTCTTATTGGAGTTTAGAAAAGGCATGGAAAGCAGTTCTTTACTGCTTTATCTAATAGGAAAATTTTCCCCAGACTATTTTAGAAATTGCATGATCTTTGCCCTTAGCGCACCGCACGTTTTTGTAACACTGTTCGCCAACTCTGGCATATTTTCGCAGCAGAACGAGCTAAAAGGTTTTTTTATTGCAAGTGTAAAGAATTACACGTGCTTGTGAATGCTTTTGATTTTATTTATTTTATACATATGCATTTCCCTCTAGTAAATGAAAGAAATTTTAAATTTTGTAATTCACCATGGTGTGATATCTTTGGAAACAATCTCCCGTCTTTCACAATATCTTTTAACACTTGAAAGTCAAATCTTCACTATCACTCAGTTCTAAATTCTTATCATAATTATTTTTCTCCATGCTGCTAAGCTTAAAAAAGGTCAAAAAATGGTTTATTCGTAAGGGGTATAGAGATTTAGCACGTTTTAATTACAGATAACAATCGCAGATTACCGTAGCATCTTAAACGTAATCATACTAAAAACATTTTATTATGCAGTTATGGAATAAATGACGGATGCTTCCGTAGCGGAGTCAGCAGAGTGCTTAGTTAAACAATCTTTGCTTCAATTAGGTGTTCTTTGGAACACGGCTTCTTTCGATTCAAACAGATTCATGTTGTAGAAATTTCTGTACGCAGCCTCCACAAAATTATTCATCTTAGTTATACCCAGAAATAAGACAGCTTTATTCAAATAAATAGTTTATTTTGTCTAAATTAAATTAAATAGGGAATTCATCCAGTAATTCGTTTATATACTGTACTTTTCCATAAACAGCAAAGTATAAAAAAAAAAAAAAAACCTAAAATACTTTTCCTCTCCTCGATGGTGCTTAACGAAAAAATAGCAAAATTTTAGTTTAAAATCCTTAAATCTAGTTTAATAAAATTGAATTGCTTAATTCTTAACAGGTAGAGGTGGAGGAGGATAGGCAAACATACCGGGTGTAACAGCGTAACCTGCAGCAACTGCGTACTGTTGCGCATATTCTGCTGCAGTGTGCGCAACTTGTGGGGGCATAGAACTGGTGGCTCGTGAAGTATTATACTGTGCGGGATAGGATGTAGCTGAGGGAGTTCTTGACGCAGACGAAGAATAACCTGAAATCGAACCGGGGTATGAATTTTGCGACGTCTGACTTGGTGGGCCGCTGGACTGCATTGGAGGACGGCTGCTGAATCGGCTGGGATATGAACTTGATCCATTTGATGCTCCTTGATCTGCGGCACCATACTTGCTTGAACCTAATTTGTCGAATCCATTGGTTTGTTCAGTTGATGAGAATCGTGACGGCTGTCCATTTGATCTTGTTGTAGACAGAAGCGGTTTTGGTCCACGAGTCTCTTCAGATTCATCCCGAGATTGGGGACGTCCGCCATAGTCCCTTGATGGTACACCATTTGTCTGTTCGGGACGACCGTTGAAATTATTACCTCTGTAGTCTCGGGCTCCGCTATACCCATTTGAAACACGGTCATCGCGACGAGGTCCAATATTGTAGCCTCCCCTGGCATCACGCCCACCACCTCCCATACGGTTGCCCGCGCCTCCACGAGTTTGAAAGCGTGAGCGACCTTTTCCATAACCACTTCCAAGTTTGGCCATTTCTAGAAGTCGTGGGTTGATAACCTGCAAAATACATTAGTCAGTTCAGTTGACCAATGATAGAATGACGATTTTACTTCTGGACAAACCTGGTTCGCCTCCCGCAGCACATTTACCAAGTCATTTGCCTTAGCCGCATTAGCAGCTGTAAACAGGGTGTATGCCGTTCCAGTGTTATTGGAACGACCAGTTCGCCCAATGCGATGAACATAGTCTTCAGAATTTGATGGGTAATCATAATTGATTACGAATTTCACATCTTCGACATCTAAATTTTGAAAATGTTCTTTCAGCAATATTTTTGGGTAAAATCAATGCAAAGTTGGCAACAAAAATTTCTTTTCGATTTTTCTCACATTTCTTTTTGAACTTGGACCTCGGACTTGCTTTATGCTCTCATTCACACTTACCTGACTCGGGAGGACCCTGTAAGAAATGCTTAAAATCTTACGTGCATCCAAGTTAGCAAAGATCTAATTTTACAGGAACAAATCGTCCTCAGTTTGAATCCATTGACAATTGAATGATTTTTATATAGCAAATGAATTGAAGAAAAAATCGAAGTCCATTTTTGTTGAATAAGTGGCGATTTCACTTTAATTATTTTTGTTAACACAATCTAATGTCAGTCAAATATATTTGGCCGGGAGTCTGAGAAAATTCCGCCTTTTGCGAAGAATTTAATTGAAATTAATCACTTTTTAAAGGCACTAGATTTAATGCATGTATTTCGGATTCCACTAGACGAGAGAGGTGGATGCAGTGCAGGTATATGGCATGTCCTCCAGGTTGTGTGAGCTCACAAGACACGATGCGCTTATTAATCTTATTAAATGTTTAATTAAATTGAACCAAAGATATTGAAATTATTCATAAAACAGTAAGCACACACTTTGCCTCTTCCGGAACTGATAAATGCCAGTGGGAAGATGTCTTATGAGCATATACCGGACACCTTGTGTGGAGTTGGGAAATATCCAAATCAGAGATTGTTGCACTTTGTGTATTTTAGTTTACGACCGATGTGCTTTGTTTTAAAAGAACTGAAAATAAAAAGGACACGACACTTTCGGAAGAGGCGTGCCCATCACAATTTTTTTTAAAACTGGAAAATCATTGAAATTCTCCTTGGCAGGAAATTGAAATCCATGATGTGCTTGCACACAAATTTATAGGTGTTGAAAATGTTGGCGTCGAGCAGCAACAAGATGAACTGCTAATTAGTAGTAAAAATTGCCTTACGAACTATTCAACAATTCTGGTTTTACGCTATTTTTTAGTCTTTTACATGAGAAAATGCAACTTATCCAATAGTGTTAACTTCCTTCTCTCGATTCTGCCAACTTACCTTTGCTCCCTGTTAACGGCAAAGAGTAAATGGCGAAAGTTTACCTAGAATCTGCCTTCTTTGCAACAGACAACTATACATACACTTATCATCATAATGCCTTGTTGGAATACATTATTAAATGCAGTGTTCACAAATTCGTATTCTTTTTTTAAAGCCTTTCAATATTAAATCTAATTCTTTATGACTCCAGTATTCACAAAATTTATGAATTTACCTTTGCTGACCTCCAGACTTTTAATTTTAAGCCATCCCACATATGTAAACCTGTGAATTAAAACACTCCCATGCAAGAACACAACTTTTTAAAGGGCGTGAATACTGGACAAAAGCTGAAAAAACTTTGTTAAATGTAATATATCGCATTATCTGGCTGTGTGCGGAATACTTTTCTTTCGCTTGATATGGGTATAACTGATTGCTTTAAATGTTGCAAAAATAAGGCAGGGCGGTCACATTATAAATCTGCAGTATTGCATTGAAAATACAATTTTTTGTACGTGTTAAAATATTAAATAAAAATTAAACCGACGTCCACAATTTACCAGAAAGTATTTAAGCTATGATAATTAAATATTGTTGCAAAAATAATTGTAGACATAAACGCTCAACCAACGGGTTTTCTTCCTCAACAGAGTGAGGTCCTATTCAAATATTACGCCTTTAGTTTCCTTGTCAAACTGAGGAGCTTGTGTGAAAATTAACGACGTATTAATCTTACTGCAGACGACCTCACTCCGCAATTAAACCGAATTAGATGTTCTGTCCTGCATCTTCCACTTTCTAGGAACAAATGGTCACATTTCCATCCACGGAAAATTACAGTTATTTAATAAAATTTAATCTTAACGGAAATAAGCCATAAATCAGTAAAATCAAAATCTAACTCTTCAGAGAAAACGTGGCCGCCTCTGCTCATTGATTACTTATCAAACTAATGAAAATGATAATTACATTACTTTAAGCATCCGATGTAGGAACTAAAAGTTATCCACTCGCATACTTTACCTTCTCAAAGCGACAGCGCAGACATATTTGAAAGAAAAAGTATCAAATTCGCACTTCAGCATTTAAGGCAAAACCAAAAAAAAAAAAAATCTACATAAATATCCTCAAAGAAAGTTGGTTTTGCCTTGTGATGCGATAGTACATTTTTCTTTAAATTAGGCTTAATTTAAGTTAAAAAATTAAGAATAATCCACGGGTAACAGATTTCACGGCCACTCATCTGACTGACTTAATTTTGATTAAAATTTTTTAAGTAGATCACCAGGAAATCTAAATTATTTTTGAAAACTTTAAAATCCTTACCTAGTCCTCTGGCTGCAACATCAGTTGCAACTAAAATCGTTTGCCTGCCAGTACGAAATGCATTGAGTACGTAATCGCGTTCTGGTTGTGACTTGTCACCATGGATGGCACAAGCCCTCCACCCTTGTCTAGAGATTGCGCGTGTGATATCATCGACACGCCTTTTGGTCTCAACAAATATTATAGTTTTGGTCTCATTTTCGGATGAAATCTCAGTCAGTAATTTAATCAGCTTAGATTCTTTTTCATGTTCCTCGCACACATCAACAATTTGCAGAATGTTGTGATTAGCAGAGAGCGTAAGAGATCCAATATTAATCTGAATGTAGTTATCTAGGAATTCCTCTGCTAAATTTCGTACCTCTTTGGGCCAAGTAGCAGACCACATAAGGACTTGGCGGTCAGGTCTAATCTGCTCAATAATCTTACGAATTTGTGGCTCAAATCCCATGTCTAACATGCGATCAGCTTCATCAAGTACCAAGTATGTACATCTCTTCAAATTAGTGGTTCCTTTCTCAAGAAAATCGATCAATCTTCCAGGAGTAGCAATAACGATTTCGACTCCTCGCTCCAAATCTCTAGCTTGTGAATGTTTAGGAGCGCCACCAAAAATGCAAGTATTACTTACACGAGTCCTAGAACCGAAATCGTTTGCCACTTGCTGAATTTGTTGGGCTAGCTCACGAGTGGGTGCCAGTATCAAAGCGATCGGACCATCTCCACGCTGTAGTCTTGGCTGGTGATTGATGTGGACCACAGCCGGGAGTACATACGCGAGGGTTTTTCCCGATCCCGTTTGAGCTATACCCACCATGTCTCGACCACTAAGTGCGATTGGCCAACCTTGGGCCTGAATAGCAGTTGGCGCTTTGAAGCCCTGCTTTTTTATTTCGTCCAGGACGTATTCAGGAAAGCCACCCTCATCAAATTCCAAACTTGGAGGCGGAATTCCTTTGCCTTTTAGCGTAATTTCATTGCGAGATAAATAGTGTTGCACTTCATCTTGCGGTCGGTTTATGACGGCCGAGCATGGCTCGTAGAAATTTTTTCGGAATGGCGTCAGTTCTACACTTTCCCAACGTATACGACGAAGTCGTTCGCCAGGCTGCTGCTTTCCCTTCATACCTCCAGCATCACGACGGTCGGGCGGGCCCCCTCGGTAGCCGCTACCGCCACTACCACGGCCGGAGCCACCACGATTTCCTCCCTCGCGATAGCCCCCGCGATTTCCGCCCGGACGTTCTCCATTACGGTTGTACCTGAAGAAAATTTCATGTTAAAAATGTCGGGCCATTACGTCAGTTGTATCGATCTGCCTCAAAATTAACTTGCTGTTGCTAAGAAATTGTTTAATACCGAACATTTTTGTTTTCTCCCATGATCTAAACAAATTAACACACAGTAAAATGTTGAGACAATTTTACCCAAGATCAAGAAAATGAACAATGAAAAATCGATAGTATGCCGCAGCCATCTTGGAAATACAAATTCTCTGACCTTGTTTCAGATATTATAGAAATATGCCAGTTTTAATTTTGTAAAATAAAAGAGAATTTTTGTACTCACATATTGATTGTTTTTATTTGGATACTTCTGTTTTTACACTAAAAACACAATATTTTCTTGAATGAATTCCCTGAACACCTAAGCACACAACCCCCTTCACTGAACGTTGGAGAACGAATGAATCAGCAGCGCAACTTGGAGACACGTACAACTGCATTTTGGAGAGTTAATAGGGCAGTTTAGGGAACTGTAGTGCCACAGTAGCAAGTTTTCGAAAAGTGGTTTTGATTTTGTCACACAAACAATGTTTTAAACGAATTTATTGTAAAACATAAAGCGTAAAATATATGTTCAAGCAATTATATATATATATTTTCGTTCTTGAACAAATCGCACTTTTATTATTGGAAAATAGTTGTAAAAACTGTATGTAAACTGTGCGAAAGAGGGAAGCGGTTTATGTCCATACTTCAGGTTCCACAACATTTTTATTGTAAAATGTTAATTCGTCCAACGTCCCACAGTCGACAGCCAACAACTGTATTGATTTTTTCATGCGTGCGGACGGCAACTTTCGGTTTCAAGCTCTGGTTTTTTCAATAGAATTTTCAAAAAGTGTACGGTGAGGACACTTCGTTAAAAATTTAAATAATCTTCGAATAATATATTTATATAACGACAAAATTCGCATCCTGAATGTGGAATAGTTAGTTTTCATAAAAAAATAATAGTACACTTCGAGCTCCTTCCGATAGTATCAGTATTTTTGTTGATGCTGATTTCGCTGAATTTCGTGTAGAAAAAAAGTGCTTAAATAGGGTCACTGCCCAATGGCCTCGACGTCGATAGTTCTTAAGAGTCTGTCCATCCTTCTGGGGCTGTTCTTCATTTTTGTCGGAACTCTCAAGCTGACTCCTCACCTGAGTAAGGACCTGTATAAAGACCTGGTAAGCAATTTACGAAAAGAGGAGCGCGTTTCATCGACTTATTACGGTCTATTTTCGAAGCGCTATGTCCGTGACCGGTCAGGACATTAATTTCCAACGTCATGCACACCATTGGGCTATAAGTGCACTCTTGTAAATTTTAGTCATCGATTAATAAGTGCCCGCGTGTTGTGTTTGCCAATCCTACGGCATCGCAAACTACTCGCTAGTTTGGTGGTAGCTAGCGGTGCTGAGTTTTAAAAATAAATATAGCACTGGGTTGGCGCGGCGTCACAGAAGAATGCTTATCGTTCAAACAATGCGTTTAGAAACGATTAGTGTGAGGGTGAAGTGCAGGGCGCATTCCTATGAGGTGGAATGTGAGTCGCGATCTTTAACCTAGATGTAGTTTCTGACAGATATTTTAGTTTTTTTATGACTATTGCCGCAGTTATGAGACGAACTAATTAAGTGCAGGCAGGTGCAACTGGCTAACGGGCACTTAACCCTTAAAGGGTATCATGGGTGAAATTTCATCGTAGGCAAGTTCTTTCTTCTGAAATTTTAGAAAGACCAAATGGTTTTTAACAGTGATTTTTTCTACACACATTTATAAGGTCACTACAAAAATAACATTATGACATATAATATTTAATAACACTAATAATATATTTAATTGCATTTAAAGGTCTTTATTATAATTTAAAAAATATATATAAGCATATATTGGGGTGAAATTTCACCCGTAATACCCTTAACGTAATTTAATTGGGTGATACCTTTTACGGGTTAAATCAGTTCCTTGGCAGAAGAGCTCCCACTTGTCTTATTTGAGAGTGCCGCACCACTTAGGAAATGACAAAGCTTTGTATAATCAATCAATGCAGTATTAGCTGGGTTATTTAATGAACTATATAGGTCAGGTTTTATATGGGTTTCTATTTAGGTTGCGGCGAAATTTCAAAAATTTCCCACTTTTTAGAATATGGCAAACTTCAAGGCAGCCTGATGAATTTGAACAAGCTAATGGCTGTGAAACTATGATAAGTTTTAATTCCTTTGCGCGTATATTTTTGGCTGTTTGGGTGAATAGCCTACCATAATATTTAGAAATAACCTTTTAAGAAAAATTGACATTTTTAAGCTTTGAAGTTAGATTTGGTTGGTGTTTTACAAAATTTTCATTCTTCTTTTTTTCAATGGATGAGTTTCATAGTTATTAGCTTTAGTGCTGAAATTTACCCCCTACGACCTCTACTTAGTTGTTTACTTACTAAACCGGGGAACCTTCGTTTTTCCTAAGTATTAAAAACATGAATTTTCCTGACGCGCCCAACACTAGGCACTTTACACTTCGCACAATATTAAAATAAGAAGAAACCTGAAAAGTTAGGTGCGCGCTCGGGAAATGTGCCGTTAATGATAAAATTATGCGGGAGAGGAAGAATTGCGGTGTAAATATTCAACTTTTAATTTTGAAGAAATATCAAAAAGTTGAATATTTCGGAAACTATAGCCGATCGACAAACAATTTTTTTAGACCAAACGGAAGCCTGCAAAATTTTATTCGAATCCAATCCGCCAATTTAAAAACCGACTGTCAGAGAGGGAAATGCCGTATAGTCAGGACCATTGGTATTCTAAAGACAATTCTGGAGAGTTAGTGCGTTCTTCAAAAATTTAATCCTATGAAAAAATAAATACAATTAAAATGACATTTCTACAGCTGCCGTGAAATTTGCTGCAATCTGGATAGAAACCCCGATAAAACCTAGATTTCCAGATATATATGGGCAAGAATTATAAAGTTCACTAAAAAACGCAGCTTTGTTTGCTTTACTTTCTTCAGGAAAAAGGAGTGAAACAGGGAATTGTGGAGACAATTTAGAAAAATTACAGAGGTCAGGCAATAGTAATGAATTATTTTGACATCTCAAAAAAATGTAGTAAAATTAAGTTTTTATTAATTTGTTATACAGTCTCCATCATTATCAGCAACAGTTTGCGGTTTATGTTTACTAAAGAAAATCCACGGATTTAGATAAAATTTTCTATTTTCCCTAAAACGAAATGGTTGGATATAGTTTTCGAAATATTTAACTTCTAATGTTGACAAATTATCAAAACTGAAAGTTGCCATTTCTGTCTTATAATATATATTTTGATATATTCATAAATATACATCAAAATAATTACCAACATTTTATTTTGACCTTTTATCACATTACTTTCTTTTCTTTTAATATACCTAGACCTGGAAAAATACAGATTTCCTTTTCGGATTTATTTGAATATATTAGGCAAATGTTGATGGATTTTTGCACGCATTAAAAATTCGGATATATTGCAAAAAATGTTGCTGGTCTGCGTGCAAAAATTATATGGGCGGCAATAAGTTAAGAGTACTCATACTTTCTTTTTAACATTATTTTTCCAGGTTTTCGGTTTCACAATTGGAAAGAATGAGTTTAGAGTCCAGAATAAAATGTTTTTAATTATATTATCACGGATTTTCATGATCGTCGAAGTTGGAAGGAATTTTAACGGCGGAAAGGCAATAAATATATCGAAAAGTACAGCCGACCGACAAAAAATCTTCAGATAATCTCGTTTCAGGGCAAATGGAAGGTCTCCACAAAATTTTAACGAAATCCGTGACTTTTTCTTAAAGAAACATGTTCCCAGTTTGCCATATTTCCTTCAAATTGTAGAAATCTAGGGTCTACGAAGCTCAAGATTCCTTCAATGGACTTATAATGGATCACTTTCATATGATTGCCGTACAATATAATAGGTTTGTTTGTTCAGCTCCACATGCAAGACATAACAACTGGACTATTGATCTCGTGCAAAAACTCACTTCAAAAATAAGTCCAAAAGGCAAAATATGCGCTTCTGGAAATGCAGTTTATACTATTAAACACCAATTTTTAGTAAAAAGTGGTAATTAGAGCTCTTTGGGTTTTTGCTATAGCCCTAATTTAAGGATTTGTTGTTTGTCGAAAAATGTTATTTATAATATTGCTATAACATCCGGGGACCTGCGTTGTTTCTGAAGGATAAATAAAGGAAGGGTCTTGAGATTTCACCACGACTTTCTTTTCTAATACGAGCTTTACTTTTTGGTTATTGCGGCTCCTTGTAAATAGTATGCGTGTTAAAGAAAAACTTTTAGGTAGACTTGATGTATATCCATGGATAGTATTTCTTTGCAGTTGTGTAGTAACTTATGGTAAACTACTTTTGTAAATATTGGCAAGTATGATAATGCTAAAATTGTATAAATCTAGCCAGCTTATTAGTAGTCGGTTCATTTGTATTATTTCAAAAAAAGTAAATAGTCTGTGCTTTCAGTTTTCACTAGAACTAATTAATTAGATTTTAAATTAATTAGTATAAAAAAAACATTAAAGAACTTTTTTCAAAGTGGAAGCATCCTCCACAGGACTATAGTAAAAACCCAAAAGAGCTATAATTACCATTTTTGAGTGCTTAAAATTATTTTTTAAAGATGTAAACTCCATGGCGAACATAATTTCCTATAGAAGCCGAAGGTACGATTTCTTTTCCTTTCAGTGACAGCTACAATGTGCGTTTCGAACATGTGATTGCGAACTTTCTACTTGTGAAAATGCACTAAAATCCCATTTGTAATGTTATTAGTAACTTCATTCTTTTTAAAAATATGCGTTAGGACTTGGGACTTTTCCATGTAATCCAACATTTATAAATTAAAATTGTCGAATTCAAGGATCTTTTTACAGCATATTCACCTTTTTTCGTGGAGTATCTAACGAGCATAAATTAAGATTATTCAGAAAGAATTTTGATCACATCTCAATGTAAACCAAAATTAATCCTGGCGATTGGTCTCATTTCCAGATTCTGTCCTAATCCTATCCTATATTTGTAATGCGAAAAAATAGACAGCAATAGCGCTGATCGAATAAATCTTTTCTTGTCCTTTTCGGGCAGTCGGTTTTTAAATTGGCGGACGTTTGATCAGTCCATCTTATACACTCCGCGACATAGAAAAAGCCGCATCTAAATTTTCTTACAGAATTTGCTCTTTTTGGATTAAAAACTTAAAAAAATATTGTTATTTTGGTACGTAAAGTTTATTTCAACAAATTAATAGTCCGACTAATGTAATAGACTCATTTGACTTAATTTTTAATATATAAAAAAAAACAAACATATCCCAATAAGTTATTATAAATATAAATATTAAATTCATATTAATTTTAAATAATACTCCTGACTTATCAATAAAACTGCTGTCCGCAAAATAAAGAAAACCAAAGGAAAATTAAGGACTTCAAAACAGTTTTTGCAACGGTAATAGGCTGTAGGACCTCCTTTTGCTCTAATAACGGCTTGGATTCAATCTGGCATTGATTCACCTTCTTTTTTTTTTAGTCTACTGAAATATCATTGTGCCAAACATTTTCACATGTATTTTTTTAACTCCAACAGAGTTTTTGGTTTCTTTTATTGAGCTTTTCGTTTTATTATTGACCACACATTTTCAATAATATTGAGGCCAGGACTGTTGGATGGCTAAGATAATGATTCTACTCCCAATTCAGTTTTGAAATCTGACACCTAACAAAGTGAAGTAGTGTTTTTTTCAGAAAAATTGTTACTTTTACTTACAGAGCGAGCCCTATGATAGCGAGCTGAGTCGTCTGAGTTGACTCCACTCTGTCATTGTCTCTAAGACGCAGGAAATTTCACCACTGGTAATATGCACTCTTAATGAAAACGTTCGCTTTTTCTACGACGCACTGTGTACTTTCCATCAGAGCTCATAATGTTAAATTTGGATTCATTACTGAAAGCAACATGTTTCCATTGATCCAACGTCCAGTTTTCAAGACTTTTAGCCCATTGGAGTCTTTTAGACCTCATTTTCTTTGTTAACAATGGTTTCTTTAGAAGTCTATACGCAAAAAGTTCCATTTCATTTAAACGTCTCTGAACTATTCGTACGCTTATTTCAGCTGATGTTGCTTCCCTTAGTTCTGTCCTTAATTTTGACGCAGATGATCTCGAAGTGCTAACTGCTTTAAAATTCGATCTTCCCTTTCTGTCGTCTTTTTTTTTTTTGGCCTTTGGAAAACTAAGTTTCTAATTAACTAAAGCTAAAATAACAGCCTTTTTTTCGGTGGTTAGTTGCTTAAATCTTCCCATATTATAATGACCTTATTACTTTTTTGTGATGCGACAGCGATTTCGAACCAAGCACAACTAGGAACTATCCGACTGAGAAAATGTTACAAAATCAAACAAAGGATTGAAATTCCAAGAAGAAAGTGCAGGCAGGCAGGCCTACAAAAGGGCCCAATTAAGAAAAATATGGAAATTTAGGCTTTTTCTATGTCGCGGGGTGTATGTACAATATGTCATGAAAATAAGTTTCCGCTCTAAGAAATTAAATTAAAAAAATCAAGTTTTTTTTTATTATAATAGAACAAATTAAGTTCAAACTCAAACTAAAAGATAAGTTAAAAATATCTTAATCAAATTATTTTTCTTTTAAGAATGAATCACAAAGCTGCTTTTCAAGGGTTACATAAATACAAGGAATTTTTTCAAATTTATTTTTATTATTGCACGTGCAATGCTCCTATCTCTTCATCCTGTCCAAATTGTACGCGGCGCCTTTTTCGCAAAATAGTTGTTTACAAAGGTGATGCCCCCTGCATTCGACAAAAATCACGGTCCTCCAAATGCAATTTTTAGTATAGGGAAGAAAAGGGTCGCTTGGAGTTACATCTGGTGAGCAAGCAGGGTGGTCAAGCAGTTCAAACCGCAATTCATGTATTTTCGCCATTGCAACCGCTGAGGTGAAATAACAATTTTTTTCTGCAAAAATGGGGTCTTTTTTCCGCAATTTTGCCCCTTCAGCTTGTCAATGTACCTATCAATGCGCAAATACATTCCCGAAATTTTTTATACTAGTGCTGCCATCTTCATATTGAGGTCGGAAAGAGACAACCCTCGTAAGTTTCCACGATTGCGAATATAATGAGTACCGTTTCTTTCCGAAATTTTTGGCAAACGGTTACATATGATTCCTGCAAGCTTCTACAAGCTGCTACTCTTCCACAGTAAATTGTTCCCAACATTCTTTTATGTACTTTCTTTTGTGGATATTTTGAGGTACTTGTTGGGATATGCGATGTTTCAAAAGAGCCCAAGGATTTTCATTTGAACACAGATGTGGAGCAGAACAATGATTTTTTCATTATCTAATAATTTTAAAACTTTTGTGCGGTTTGCATGTTGCAGTAAAATTTATTTCCAGTTAGCTTCCTTCCTTTACGTGTTGCGAATTCATTCTAGATTTTCAGTTAGGTATGGCCGTTAACTTTACCTTTCAGGAATAGTAATTTATGCATAGACATCCCCATACCATTAAACCCTTTTCAAATGCCTTAAATGTTGGTCAAATGCACTTGTAAAACACATGATCAATTTTTTTCCATACGTACAATCTGTCGTAAAACTATTTTAACCGAATCATGGATTTATCAGAATAAAGTACTGAATTTCTAAATTCTTATGATTTATAGCATTTAATAAAATTCTATATTTTCTATTTTTTTCATATTCAGCTTGCTCACGAATGTATGGCATCTTCATGTAGTCTTCGTAATATTTGCGTTGGTGGATCTACATATTCTTAATTTTGAAGTTGGGGTTGATATCGCCTTAATTCTCTTATCGAAGTGGTTCTTGTCCTGCCCTGCCGTTATATTGGGTTTATATAATGTTATTGAATGCTTGAATTACCTTTACAATTGCTGTGTACGATTTTCTGAAAATTTGGGCTATTTTCCTGTTTGAATCGCTATTTTAGTGCATTTTGATTATGAGCGTACATTCTTCCAGTGTTAATTGCTTAAAGTTTTCCATTTTAGTCCTTAAAATAACCAAAAAGCTGAATTATTTAATTCATGAGAAAATTGCAAAGCATTGAACCGTACCAATGACTTGAAATAAACTTTTTTCTCCGATTAATTTCCCTTAATAGGAGCTATGCCTCAAACAGTTATTAATAGTAAAATGATTAAAAAACTTTGCAAGGGAATCTTGGAAAACGTAATAAAAGTCGCAAATATATTAATTGAATCTTCAGGGACGAATTTTTTCAAGGTCCGAAAAAGGTTCCAAATTGTATTTGATTGCATGTTCACTTATTTTTTTTATCAAGAACTATTCAAAATGTAAGACAAAATTTAAAAATAATTTAAAATAAAGGAATAATTAAAACCAATAGAATTTTACACAATTGGTAATTTATTTATCAAATGTTTATGATATTTTTCCAATACACGAAAAAGAAATCTTACGACAATCAGAAGCAACTTTAAAATATTTTTAAAGAATAAAGAATAAAATATTATCCGTGCTGCTATACTACAAAGTTTTTGCCGTGACAGATTTCAATATTTCCAATTTGGACAATTCTAATTTTTAAAAAACTAAACGTACACATTTGTGCCAATATCCCTGTAGAGGATATCAATTATATTATCCATGGACGAGCGAAATTTAATTTATAAAATAATTAGCTCTCCATTAAATTAATATCCGATTAATATAATTGGATAAATTATTTATGATATAATAATTACTAGTTATTTTAAGTAACAAAATACAAATTTCATTGTTTACATAATTTATTTCAAAATTAATTAATACTTGACAGCACCATTTTACCCCAGCATGAAATTCGGGGTAAGTCGGTGCTCCACGATTCGCCTTGAGTTTTCTGTCAAATAGTCATCGAACACCGATTTAAAAATGCGTGGCGCCCCGAGTTTGTTGTCATAATTCTCATAGAACGCTTTCAGTGCTCGGTGCGACTGGTGGCGCCACGAGGCGCTATGGGTTTTGTTAGTGTTGCTCAACAAACATACCTCTATGTCTGCGGTCATTGCTTACATTAATGTTCAGTCTAAATTTTGTCTATATTCCAGCCTCAAGTCTTAAACTTAGTTTGAAAAACGAGGTCATTTACAGTTCAAACGAGGTCATTTATATCACAAACTGATTTCCTTTACTTCAAGCTAAATTTTTAGCTATTTTTCACAAAAATACCGAGATAGATATAAAAACTATTGCTTCTACCTTAGGTTAGACTTCATATTTCACGTATATGCCAACAAAAACTAAAAGTTGCGATTCAAAATCCCATAAACATCTATTATCATCGTTAAATTATTGTAACATATATATATATATATTGATTGTAATGGAAAATAATTTGAAATATCTGATGGTAGTTATTTCTAAGAATTGACGGACTAGTCTTAATCGTTGTTGTTGCGAGTGATTCATATGTGCAAATAATTAGTTGAAAAAGAGTGAACACTCTAAAGAACGTCAAAACAAGACACTTTTCTTTCTTCTGTATAAACATTTAATGTTTAGATTAATTTTTTTTCTCGGATACTTCCGAGAGAATTGTCAAGTGGATCGGCATTCCGTCATCTTCAGTCTACCTAGTCTTGCCATAAATTCTGTCACACAATTTCTAATGCGCGCTTTCTCAGAAATTAGCCTGGAATTGTACCGTTATGTTGCTCTTTGTAACAAATGAACTGTACGGCGTAATATTCCGATCAGTTTGGTGACAGTCTTTGACTCGTAATCATGGAGTAAGTGGGGAGTAAAAGAAAATCGTATCGCTGTAATAGTACTCCATAAAATAACAAAAAGATTCATTTATCGTGCCATAGAACGATTTAATGAAACCTTAGGCATAGATGATAGAGCAAGGACCGGTCGTCCACGTACCGTTAGAACAGTCAGTGCCATCAAAACTGTCCGAGAGCGCATCCGTAGAAATCCACTGCGCAAACAAAAAATTTTGTCGAGGGAGTTGGAAGTAGATGATCTTTATATGAAGGCTTATCGTCAGTCAACAGCCCACATGTTGACTCCACGGTTAAAGGAAATAAGATTGGAAAGATGCAAAAGTCTCTTGCTTTGGCACGCAACCAATGGTCATGAGAACATCCTCTTTACCCACGAAAAAATTTTTACTGTGGAGCAAGTTTTTAATAAACAAAATGATAAGGTTTATGCAACATCATCAGAAGAAGCTAAAAAAACGGTTCCCAGGGTGCAACGAGGCCATCATCCAGCTTCTGTAATGGGTTGGTGGGGTGTATCCCATAAAGGTGTCACAACACTCCATTTTTGCGAAAAAGGTGTCAAAAGGTGCGGCGGTTTATCAAACCAACGTGCTGGAAGGTGTTGTGAAACCTTTATTGCAAACTCTCTTCGGTGGACAACATTGGGTCTTCCAGCAAGACTCTGCTCCTGCTCACAAAGCAAAAAGCACACAGGAGTGGCTTCGCAACAACATTCCTGATTTTATTGCACAAGAAGATTGGCCATCCGGGAGCCCAGATTTAAATCCGCTGGATTATGCATTATGGACAGAGTTAGAGAACAAGGCCTGTAGAACTCCCACCGCAATTTGGACAGTCTGAAAAAATCGTTGGTGAAAGCAGCAAATGAAATGTCGTTGAATACCGTGCGTGCCGCTATAGACCAGTGGCCACAACGTTTAAAAGCTTGTATAAAAGCTAAAGGAGGTCATTTCGAGTAAAGCTTTTATTAATTAATTAACAATATCTTATTAAAATAAATTCCGTTGAAATAAACATATTATCTTTTATTGTTTAGATTTTATGCTTCTTTAAAGTTGTGACAGAATTTATGGCACGACTAGGTATTTTAGAATGAAATTTTATTATTTTGTTTAGGGTGTCAGTCATTCTAACTATCTCGCTCCCATATTAATCTGCAAGCAGACAACTTAATAAAAGCGAACTTCGTGTCAAAAAGTGGTTGCAATTTTGAGAAGCGATTTTGTTTTTATCAGCGGTATTATACATGCGGAAGTGAGATTTTATATGGGATTAACAGTGAAGTTCTTATAAATACCTTAGCCATTAAGGTAAAGAAAGTTTATTAGTAGGAATTATTAAATATATATTTTATTAAATTTGAATAGATATTTTGATGTTATTGAAATTTTTTATATTGTAATAGTGCCAGTGCAAGCAAAAACATACTAGGTAGAAAACATACTGGCATGGTGTATAAAGCAAAATGACATTAATGATAGTAGGTAAAATGATTATTATTTATATTCAATTAGCCTTATTTTTCAGGTTTCTTTACAATTATAGTAGTGTATGGTGAACATGGATAGTGAAGTGTTTCGTAGGGAAATTTATCGGGTTTCAATAAAATTTGCAAAAAAAAAAAGGAAATTTTGCAGTCATCGCTTTTGCTGTTCATTTTATGGGTTTGTCATATATCAAATTTTCCAAAGACTGGGAAAGAGAAATAGGACTGAACATATTGGTAACTAACTGGTGGAATTATGGATAGCACATTTCTTTAAAACAATCCTATCCGGACCGTGGTTATTGACAAGAGTACTGATTTTAGCGTCAACCGGAGAAGGATCGATATCAATGATGACGAGGGAGGTTTGTGGATGAAGAAAAAATAATTTATATTTAATGCTGTTTAAATAAGAGAATAGTCGCTGATGGTCGGTAATATTTTGTAAGTTGGCAGAAAGAGGAAGTGAACAATTAGTCGAGCTATAACTTTGTCAATATTTAAAAATTATTTACTGTGTAATGCTTTGAAAATATATCAGAATATTATAGATGATTGCACATGTTTTATTTTACTTATTGTTATTTCAATAGAAAACTGATCTTTGAATAGCAGTATAGGTGATAAAAGTTAACATAATAATAAAAAAATTCCTGGAAAAATAACTATCGAAGAAAAATAAAAATTTAAATTTTTCCCAGAACAGAATCTTTTATTATCCGTTTATGATAGTTACTACTGTAAAATAGTAAATATGTTTATGAATTGATAATTTTTATAATCAGTAACATAGAAATAATCTTAATCTACAATAATGTTTAAACGGATATTAATACCTGACCTTACGTTTACGTAAGCTTTTTAAATGGATATATTTACTTGACCGACGGTTAAGATCCGGGACGGAGCAAAGGTATTTAAAGAACAATTTAAATTACAAGGTTCGTTCAATAAGTAAGGTGACTTTGTATTTTTCTCGAAAACTTCTATTCATCAATATTTATTCAATGTCAAAGTAATCTCCTTCAAATATACATAATGCATTTGTGCCATAGCTTTTTTTAATCCTCGAAACACTTCTGATGTGTGTTTTTTGGTATGGCCTTGAGTTCTTCCAGCGTTGCGGTCTTTATCTCCTCATTCGTGGCAAATCTCCGTCCTTTCATAGGATTGGGCTTTGGTTTCGCCGTCATAACCATATACTCAACAGCTCCTGAGAGGTGGTCATGCGACTGTTCTTTTGGTTAAATTTGGCAATTTCGGAACAAACTTCGCTGACAAACGTTTCATGCCCAAAACATCCGAAAAAATTGCATGCCAACATACTCAGTAACTTCTCTAATAGTAATTCGACGATTCTTCATAATAAATTTCTTCACTGCTTCAACGTTTTCATCGGCTTTTGACGTGCTGGGACCAGGGCGAGCATCATCATTAACATCTCGGCTTTTTGTGAAGAGCTTGTCCCACTTATAAACATTTTTTTGCTTAAAGCAATCTCGCCAAATGGTACAGTCAATATTTCAAGTGCGTTGGAGAACTTAATTTTATTTTTCACACAAAATTTTATACAGATTTTTTGATCCATTATATTTTGATAGCAAAAAATCTCCAAGCATACCAACACGTCTAACTTTTATATGTATCTGCCACAAACATACTAAATATGTAAAATAGATGATAATGTCAACAGATGTTGGGGACATGTGTACATGAAAAAAAAATTGTAGTCCGTTAAATTTGAAAAATCACCTTATTTATTGAACAGATCTCCTATACTAAAATAAAATTTAAAGCATTGCGGAGACTTATTATATTTACTTTTGAATATCTTGAATATCTTACGTAAACAATTTGGGGATTGATTTCGTTTTGCGTTAAAAAAATTAGTACCTTTTGCTGACTAAATTCAGAAGATTAGTGGCTATTACTAGGACTAGCATCAACATTTTATTTCAAAAACTTCTTATTTTTTACATTTAAAAATTGATAACAAATAGCCTCAGACGTCTCATGTATACACGTGAGATAGAAAGAGACAGAGAAAGTGTTTGAAAGAGAGGGTATGTGCGTCTGTGTTAATAAACGTAATAATATTATTTGTTGCACCATGTTGTGAAATTAGCTGTTTTTTTATAATTAAATTATAAAATTCAAAAGATTTTATTAACCGCAAATTATAAATTATTCTTCATTGATGAACAACCTAAAGGCTAAAACCTACTATGGTTCATGGAATTATGTTTTTTATTTGGATTTTTTTGTTAGTTCTGTTGAGCTTAGGGTGGTAGGAGGCCTTATTGTATTAGCTGCAATAACAAGGAGAGCCCAGATTCCTTTTTCTTCGTGGTTACCGGCTGCTATAGCTGCTCCTACGCCTGTTTCTGCACTTGTTCATTCTTCAACTCTTGTTACAGCAGGGGTTTATCTTCTAATTCGTTTTAATATAGTAATTTATGGGTCAATATGAGGGGTCGTTATATTATTTATCTCGGGTTTGACAATGTTTATGGCTGGAGCGATCAGACGCCATCACAAGCTATCAGAACTCAGGGGAATCGCGATCCTTGCGGATCCAAAGAAACGACACTTTCCTCGTGTAAAACTTTTGTGCAGGCAGCAAGACAAATCTTGTTTTGCAGGTTTATGCGTATTAGGTTTATGTATTCAAAGGAATTATTATTTAATCGAGGTGCTGCAAATTAAGTAAGTGCTCCCGTTATTATTGTAATAGTTCGATTTCAGAGAGAAATCAGTATTTATATTATACTCTAAATAAATTTATAAAATGTCACCGATTAATGCAATTAATAAATAAATATGTTAAAACAAAGGTGTTTTCAAAATATAAAAATATCAAAACAGAAACTCTTTAAAATGCTTTATATTTGATAGCTATATTAAAGTAAGGACAAAAAAGAAATAAGCAAGTTCATTCTTTACATTGTATTTATAGTCTAGTCGTGCATATTAACGATATTAGTTATATTAGTATTGATATATATTGAAAGATATATAAGTAAGCATAATAAATAGGCAGGTTCATTAACTCTTGTAAAGTAAAATGTCAACTTTCACGTAAAATTTAAAAATCATGGAAGAAGTATTAAAATCGGTTAATGGAGAAAACGTTGAAGATGTAAAAAAGTGCATCAAAGAGTGTTCGAAAAATTGGTGATCTTTAAACAACGATTTGAAAAATCTAAAAATGTTGGTACCATAAACAATTTATTCAGCGTTATTAGTAGAATGATGAAATGTAGGACAAAATTGAAAGCTGTCTTATTACGAAGGATGTATTGCAAATACGGGGTCTGTTCACAAAAAGTATCGCTAATTTTGAATTTCCGCGGGCTACGTATATTCGATTTTCGATTTTTTTGTGGCGTAGAGTTACGTGCCTGTTTTTTTATGCTTGGTAAGCCTTGTCGGTGCAACGAAATATTCTCCTTTACCTCTTGTTGAGAACGTAGACATTTATGCTTATATTATTTTGTTTTTCAAATTTATCTATGTCTGATCTGCTATAAGTGAATCTTTCTAAATTTAAAATAGTAGAGTAGTGAGGATATTTTATAGCACGTTGTGGATCCTTTTGAACTGGTACATTGCGGACACCACTGCCCAAGCAAAACACGCTTCATCATTTTGAAAGTTAACGCAAGCTTCTTTGTGTTTAATCTATTGCAGCAACTCGATGTGAGATGAACCTGTGTATATTTATTAATGTTGTAATGTTTACCACCTCCCTCCAAGTTTGTTATTCATGAAGTTCTAATTCTTCCGTCAAAAACAGAGTTCATATCCTCCCATTGAATTCTGTTTGGTGTCCATTCTCTTCTGTTTGCGCGTATTGGTTTACATCTTCCTCATAATAAGACAGCTTTCAATTTTGTCGTACATTACATCATTCTACTAATAACGCTCAATAAATTGTTTATGGTGCCAACATTTTTAGTATTTTTCAAATCGTTCTTTAAAAATCGTCAATTTTTCGAACATTCTTCGATGCAGTTTTTTACATCTTCAATGTTTTCTCCATTAATTGATTTTAATGTTTTTAAATTATTTTTAAATTTTACGTGAAAGATGACATTTTACTTTATAAGAGTTATTTATTATCGTATAAGTTTTGTCTCTATGAATACAATGTAAGGAATGAACCTGCCTATTTATTGTGCTTACTTATTCATATAACTTTTAAAATTTATAACATTGTACTAATACTACATACATACATACATACACTATACATACATAACTAATATTGTTAATGTACACGATTTGTGTACAAATACAATGTGAAGAATGAACTTGTTTTAATATAGTTATCAAAACTAAAGCATTTTAAAGAGGTGCTGTTTTGATATTTTTATATATTGAGAATACATTCGTTTTAAAATATTTATTTATTATATTCTATGTAAATACTGAATTCTCTGAAATCGAGCGAATATGATAATAACACGAGCACATACTTAATTAGCAGCACCTCGATTGAGTAAAAATTGCGTGGAATGCAACGTGCGTACGCTGTGAAGGAATAAAGTTTTTGCCGCATAAATAAAGCAAATTTTGTTTTGCTGTCTGCACAAAAGTTTTACACGAGGGAAGTGTTGTTTGTTTTGATCTCCAAAGATCGCGATTCCACTAATGAGTTCTGATTGCTTGTGATGGCGTCTGATCGCATGGTAGTAGAATTTAGCCTTTAGGTTGTTCGTCAATGAAGAATAATTTATAATTTGCGCTTAATAAAATCTTTTGAATTTGATAATTCAATTACACAACACAGCTATATTTCATAACATGACGCAACAAATAATTTTATTACGTTTATGAATAGACACACACATACCCTCTCGTTTGAAGACCAACTCTTTCTCTCTCAATCGTTTATACATGTTACGTCACACTCAAAAATCCATGATATTTTAAAGGGGAAATTGTGCTCGGATGCCCATAGCTTATCTACTAGGGTCTTATTGGGCGCCATTTTTTATATGATAGAACATTTTTTTTAACATGATCGCATCAAAATTTCGCAAATTCTTTAAGATTCCATAATTCTAATTTTAAATAGTTTGCGCAGTAAAAATTTGTCAGATCGCAATCTACAGCTAATTGAGTTCTATTATGAGTATTCTAAATTAATCATTGAAAATCTTTTTCATTCGGCTGTATACCATGGAAAAACGGTGGGAAGCAGAGCTCGAATATTTTTATCCATGAATTTCTTAAAAGAGCCTTGGAATTTTTACGAATAGTATTTGAACCTCTAAGTCATGTATTTACTTTTAAGTTCATTAGAAGAAAGGAGCTCTTGGAATAATAAAATTGAACACATGCACTCCACTCAATCGCACGACCATCCGATATATTTAGCGTCCAATTTAAGTGTTGCGCAAGAGGACTGTGAAAGTACAATTCACCAGAAGTATATCTGAGTGGCGGCGTCATTCATCGAATTTTAAAAGTTTATTTCTAGCAAATATTATTTGACTACAAAATTACATCATTGCCATGTGTCTTCCTCATTTCAGCGAAACGAGTATGTGAAGTATGCGAAAGTGTTCCCATTGTCATCTCTTCTGGACTTCAAGATACCATCAAAGTGGTATCGGCGATGTGTTGGTATTTTAGAAATAACTTGCGGTATAGCAATGGCAGCTATTCCAAATCGTAGGTTTTTTTTAAAATTATCTTAACTGTAGCCACACCGTCACTTGTATAATGTCTTTTAAATGCTTTCTCTACTTTTAGACAAAATAAAAAACACTGCCAATGTAACACTTCTGCTACTTATGTTCTTGGGGGTTTATCAACATTACATGGTTAGTGATCCGTTTGAAAGGTCTGGTCCAGCGCTTGTGTTTACTTTTATGTTGGCCGGCAGACTCGTTGTGTGGTATCAGGTAATTAAAACTTTTTCCTTTTATTTTATAATTTTTGAATTTTACCGACTAGTGCTGCTTTTTGTTCTTTTTATGTATAGAATAATTGTTTTATTATTGCTCCGAGGAAATGTGCTGGCTTATTTTTTGTCAGATTACCTAAGTCGTAAACTAAAAAAGCAGCTTCTTTATAAAACGGCAATTAATGACTTTGCTAATTATATTAAATTCGAATAATATAATATATATTAATATTAATGCAAAATCTAATATTGTTAAAATTTAAAATTTTTGCAGCGATTGAATTCTTTAAATAGAGAAATGATGATTATACATACAGCGGTTGGATTAGAGGTTCATAAAGAGATTAGAACAGAAATAACAAAAGAGCTCATTACTGCATATTTATTTATGTATATGAATTGTCAATCATTTGGAAACAAACAAAGAACTTTCACATGGTAATAGGTATAAACATCAAAAGTAACCAGACGATTTTTGGTAAAAATTGGGTAAACTCTGAAAGGTTTGCTTGTGTGCAAAAGCACATGAAATTTGCTGCTGGTTACTGACAAGTAGTCAATGATTTTATCCAAATTTACCCGAGCTCTGCGGCATGGGTAAAATCTTGTAAAATGGGAAGTGCTGTCTAGAATTCAATTCCCCTTCGTGGGGCTAACTAACATTTTCGGGTAAACGAGTTAACAGACAGACCTAATATTACATTGAACTGAAATATACTAATGAACTATTTATGTATTTATATTTTAAATTTTGAATATTTCCCAATATGCAATGTCCATGCCATCAACGAGCTTATTACGTTAAAGGACCAAGAATTAGTTACTTCATTCGCATATCGATGTCCTTATCGTTTCCAGGTGACATTCACGATATGTTATGAATCTTCCACTTTTGTCTCTAAAATCCATTTTTCTTTATTTTATGAAAATGATTAAAATGCTCATCTTAATGCTGCTAGTTATTTTATTCCTTTTAAAATTGTAATTTAGAGGTCCAAACATCACAATAACGTTATAACACTTTCCCATTTCGAAAAGTGACATTTTTCCATCAGGATGTTTTGTATATTTGGTATATGAAAATTGGGAATAAGTTGGGAATGGGCGAAACTAACCGATTTCAATGAAATTTTGTACGAACCGTCCTTTTGTTTTAAAACGGAAGAATCTGAACGAATTTCTTGGCGGTCCGCTATAGTTTTCGAAATATTAATTACACATGATATTTTTAAAATAAGGGGAAAAATCACAATGTCATTTAGCTCATTGTTATTTTTAGAAAATGGCGTACTGTACAAATGCATCTTCGTATCCCAACAAAAAGATATTTTTTAATGAAAAAAATAAATTGGTTGTGTAAAAAGATGTGAAAAATGCGTAGTGTGCGTTAGGGAAATTCATCAGTTTTTAATGAAATTATTCGTGAATAAAAGAATTTTGCGGTGGGCATTTTGTCAACATTAAAAATGGAATATTTCGGAAACTATAGCCGACTGCCAAGAAATTCCTTCATATGCTTTCGTTTTAAAAGAGTCCTGCAAAATTTCATTGAAATCGCATTATGGCAAAAATCCATAAATTAGGCTACGAACTGCTACGTCATTCAACATATTCTCCAGATTTAACCACCTGCGACTATTTCCTGTTTCCAAACTTGAAGAAATGACTGGGCTGGAGATTTGGGTTAAATGAAGAGGTCAATAAAACAAATGCATATTTTGAAGGTCTCCAGAAAACCTATTGGAAAGGAATAAAAAAAAATAGAAAAGCGCTGGACTAAATGAATGAGCTAAAAGGAGACTATGTTGAGAAATAAAACGCTTATTTACTGAAAACAAGAATATATTTTATTTAAAAAGTCACTGACTTATCAAACTGCCCTCGTTATTATTAAAAGAAAGTTTGGATCAAAGATGTACTACAATTACTAAAACAATATATACTAACTTGAAAGTGAAAAGCTATTTAAAACTTAATTTTAATTTGTTGCAATTTCAATATATGAATCAATTTATTTCTTGTTTAACTCCACCACTTACCAATTCTGCACTTGATAATGCGTTCTGCACAGTTCACTCTCTAGCATAAAAAAGAATGATCAAAAGAACGCAAATTTGAGCCGAGAGATGAAAATAACGGCAATGCATTCTCGGCACCGAAGAAGGCACTGTTAAATTTTAGGTGAATATGCCTAAGAATATTTAGCGTGCATAATCTGATTCTATTTGGTAGTGTAGGAGAAACACTTGTTAAATTTTATTTGAATGTTAAAACGAAACCTTTGGTGTGCAGAAACCTGCTTCCAATTGGCAGTAGAAGTAAAACGTTCGAAAGCAATGTCCGCAACTTCTCGGTATTTATGTAATGGAGGGAAGGAAACTGGATCGGATCAAGTCAGATTTTTTAAAGCAAATCTGACAAATTTGCTTTGGACTGATTCGATATTATTGAATTACTGATGTGGACTTGGTAATGAGGGGGCCAGACTTGGCATGCATACTCAAGAAGTGGTCTCACAAGAGGAAAGCGTAATTTCTTATGTGTACATATATAGTAATGCAGCCCAATGCAGAACATATTCTTCCAACTGTAGAGTTGATGTGCTCAACAAAGTTAAACTTACTATCGAGCATAACGGCCAAACCAAGAACAGATATGGTGATTCAAAGGACGCGGCTTGAAAAACTGTAATTACTATAGTCAATATTAAGTTGCGAGTTACTATGAGTACACCAGGAATTTAAGCAGCTACCTCTTAGTTGTTGTCAGTAGGCAAAATAAAGAATAGCTAAGACTTCCCTATAACTTACTCCGTCAGGTCCTGAAGTAAAATAACCGTCAGAATCTGAAGTGAAATTATTAGGGAGCTCGACATTATTTGGTTTTGAGTTGAAAGGAATACTTCCGTAAAATTTCATGAAACTCGGAGAAGGTTCTAAATTAGTTCTTTAATTTTTCTGAGTTAAATTTTCAAATTTAAAGTTTTGGTTAAATAGTTTTATCACAGATATATGTAGTTCTGTTTAGGGGAAATTGTGTTTAAAATGGCCAAAACGCATTTTTTGCTCACTTTTACTTAAATCACGAAAATAATCGTTTGGGTGTTTTAATTCTCGGTTCAAATTTCTTAATGTTAAAAAGTAAATATGATGGAGAGATTAAAGATACGATCTTGGTTCTTAGCTTTAGAAATTTACAACCAGGAATCCTGAGGGTTGAATTTTTAAAAAAAATCAAATTTTTTAAACAATGCCAATACGCATTGTGCGGTAAAAGACTAAATTAAAATTAACATTCGTTAACATTCGTTTTTGCTAAATTAATTTGAGATATTTATTCGTTCATATTAATATGAGTATTTAAATTTTTTGTTGGTCATATTAGTATGAGCAATATTTTTATGAATATAAAAAATAGCGGCAACATTTGGAGTTAGTTAACCGTTTTTTAATAAGAATTTTATTTATGCGCATCCATGTTTTTAACACACTGCACAGCATAATTTTTTAACGTCTTGTATCAAAATACAAAATAGTGTAACAAAAGTAAACTGGCTATTTTAAATTGTTTTTTATCTGTTCTAATCATTGCGTCGGATATAAAAGGCTAACACAATTAAATGAGAAGTATGAATTAAAATACATTTAAATTTCTGCAGCATTACAACGAGGACAAAGAATACACACAATCTAGGAAATGTTCGATTACGGTCGTGGAGTATCATCCGGGAATGCAACCCACATACACAGTTTATAGCAGAAAATGAGAATAAATTAAATAATAAAACAACTTTGTTAAATTTTATTATTATTTTTTTTATTGCTATTTGTATCGTTTTTTTATGCTTTTTGAAATTGTCACTGCATCTTGCTTTAAGGACGGAATCTATTTTTTAAATAGTAGATTTTATTGTTATTTATATAATTTTTTTTTGTATTAGAAATTATCACTGTATCTTGCTTTAAGGAACACAAATATATCGACTTTATAAA
Source organism: Philonicus albiceps (assembly GCA_963969385.1). Lineage (NCBI taxonomy): Eukaryota > Metazoa > Arthropoda > Insecta > Diptera > Asilidae > Philonicus > Philonicus albiceps. The sequence continues at coordinate 26,644,371 of OZ017772.1, read as the reverse complement.
CTCATGTACAGTCTGTTTGGTAAGAGCGTATCGCTCAGAATTCAATAGTGCGATAAAAAATTAATAAAATGTTATTTTTTCCTTATTATTTACTACATTTTCTTTTACGAAATACATTTAATATTTGGTTAAGTCATCGTTATTTTCTAATTTCAACTAATTTTTCTGCATATTCTAGTGGTAGATCCTTCCAGGTATTCTTTACCGATGATTAAAGTTATTGCAAAGTGAAAGCATGTTTCCGCTGCAGCTTTGCCTTCATAAAGGCCCAAACATTTTCAATTGGATTAGCATTAGGACTTTGCGAGGGCCACTCCTGACATTAATATCCTCTTGATCTTTCCATTCGGTACAAAGACGACTTCTGTGTTTTGGATTGTTGTCTTCTTGAAAGAGCCACGATCGGTTTCCTATTCCAAACCAAGAATCTATAGACTTTAATCAACGGTTTTTGTAAATTTGCAGTATTCTTTCTGCATTCAGATTTCCAGTAAAAGCAATCAATTTTCCAAATCCTTCCGAACAGGCATCCTCACACATGAATTTTTATTTGGTATTTTACAGTACGAATGATGTAATGCCGTCCTTTTTTTAATTATACTCGTTTAGGTCCTTGATATGCCCAAAATGATGATACGTCAGTGAATACGACGTTTGTCTAATCATGGTTTAAATTTTCATTAGTCCATTTCAAACGGTTTTATTTGTTTGGCGTATGATATGGAGAGAGACGTTGATACCTTTTTCCGCTAATTTCCGTTAATTCTTGTGGATCTTTTTCAAAATAACGATGTCTTCTTTTGTTAACGGTTTTTTTTTTACCCCTTCCTGGCAAGTCGTCGACGTTTTTTTCCTCAGAAAACTTCTCATATCACTTTTTACCAAAAAACGCATCCTTTTTAATATATCTCACTGCCTGGGCATAAGTCTATTTAGGTCCTTTCAGATGAGGGCAGAGAAACAGCTTCAAAACGTTTATAAAATAAGGCGCTCATGTTAGGCATGACGCACATATATATTACCTATATATCATCCCCTCATCTCTTATATTTGAAATATTTCTGTCTGTTTCTCTTTATTTCTGAGATCGTCGATACGCTCTTACCAAACAGACTGTACATTCGAAATAAAGTGTTATTACAAGTGAACCGCTATAAAAGGATAACGTTAAGTGTGCTATTTGCTTCAATCGATTTGGTTACCTTACCGCTTGCCACGTTATTATGCTGAGTCATACTGTACAATATTTTTATGTTATTAGTAATAATAAAGATATATTATTACCGATCTCTGGTAAAACATTAGCACTGTTCTACTAATTTTTAATATAGATACTTGTTAATTGCATAATACATGTGGTACAATGATAAGTAATACTCGACTTTATGAATTTGTCCTTACTTTCTAATTGACAATCATAACTTCATTCGTTTATAATTTATAAACAAGATTGCTCTAGAAGTCCGTAAAACATTCGGGCAAAACAATAGCACCGTATTGAAACTACAACAATAATTCGTTTTATATTCGATATTTTCACTTATAGTACTTGCGTGAGACCTCAATTGGTATCAGTTTGTCATGTAATCAAATTAGTTCTGTTTTATTTAATAATAAACGCTAATATTTCATTATAGGAAAAAATGTCTGGTTTAATAATAGGTGACATTAGATATTTTAAAAGAAAATACATACTGCGAGGATTGCTACATGCAAATTCAGCCTAAAGATCCAAACATATAGTTTCTTTCAGCTCGGAGAGCTATAGGATAAAACAAAGATGTAAAAACATGTCCAATAGCTGGAATAGATTATTCATTCACAAACAGCTTTATGCAACTGCCAAATTACGGAACGGACGGGCACTGTGAACACTTATCCGACTGGTCGAAACGGGACGGAAGCTATTTTTTTCGGCTTTTAAGGATTATTACACCAGATATTCTTGTCTATAATGAAATATTACGATTTATTATTAAAATGCATCACAATTCACTCAGTTGCGGTATCTATGCGGTACAAATTTATTTTTTTTAATTTTTTAGAACTTTTTTACATTTGTCCAATCATCAGCATTTATTATCCTATCGATGCCCTCTATTGTGTCTTTTAAATCATCATATAACGTGTCAAGATTGATTCATTTGAAATTGTCTTAAAAATGTTCATTTATTCAAACATGTGCTATCACTGACCTATTAATGGAACGAAGTAACCAATAAATACAAACTATTACGTGGTGCTTTCGTCCCTGTAAATTTCTTTGGATTGGGGGGTATTTTCGCGGAGCTGAATTCGAGAGCTCTGTTTTCCACTTTTTTTTATGGGGTATTTAACGAGCACAAACTATGATTATTCAGAAAGAATTTTGATCACATCCTCCGAGTGTTAACCAGTCTATTCATCACAAGCTCAAGAAATTACGAATATTTGAGCTTTTAAGTTTCTATTACCAGCGGTAACCTCTAGGAACAAAACAAACATTATGAAAACTACGCGTAATGATAGCTCTAGTTTCGATAATGACCTCCATACATTCATCGGCTAGTTGCTCGGATTTGGTAGTAAAGGGTGTTTTTTTAAGAGCTTGAGAACTTTAAATAATAATACAAAACAGAAATATTGTTGGAATGAATTTTTTATTATTATAATCTGGTAGATAATTTCATGACATTTATTTTTTAAATATGATTTCCGGCATATGTCCGCCGCGGCTACGAGTTACATAGTCCATTCGATCATTCCAATTGTTGACTACTTTTTTCAATAAATTTGGCCGTATGGCGTCAATGGTGCCTTGAATATTGGCTTCTAATGCTTCAAGAGTTGCTGGTTTGTCGGCATAAACCAATGACTTAACATGCCCCATAAAAAGTAATCGAGGGACGTTAAGCCGCACGAACGAGGGGGCCAGTTAACAGGACCACTTCTGGAAATGAAGTTGTCACCAAATTGATTTTACAATAAATTGATGGTTAAGCGCGCTGTTTGGCAAGTTGCGCCGTCTTGTTGGAACCAAATGTCGTCGATGTTCAGCTGATTAATTTTTGGAAACAAAAAATCAATCAGCATGGCTCCATAGCGCTCGCCATTCACCGTAACGTCAGCTGCTTCCTCATTTCGAAGGAAATAAGGACCGATTATGCCGCCAGAAAATAAGGACCGATTATGCCGGCTATTTTGCTTATTCACGAAGCCATTTAACCAGAAAAGAGCTTCATCACTAAACACAATTCTTCGATAAAAATGCTCATCTTCGGTCAGTTTAAAATTATCCCAATCAGCAAAAATGCGACGTAAACGATGGTCATCTGGCTTTAATTCTTGCATGAGCTGTATTTTGTAGGCACGTAAGCCAAGATCCTTACGTAAAATTTTCCACGTAGTCGAAGAACAAAGGCCAACAAGTTGAGAACGGCGACGAATCGACATTTCGGCGTCTTCTTCAATACTTCAGCAGCAATATTCTCTTCGGTACGCACATTTCTTTGTTTTGTTGATGGTTTTGAATCGAGAAGAGTAATATTAGTGCGAAAACAATCAATAACTGCACGAATTGCTTGCTCACTAGGCCAATTATGTTGACCGTAAAATGGACGAATTGCTCTATGAACTTTGCGAACAGATTTATTTTTTTCAAAGTAAATTTCCACAATTTGGAAGCGTTGTTCTGGTGTGAAACGATTCATGATTGTCAAATCTTACTGAACAGAAATGTCAACACAGTATTACATTCTCAACTGTCAAACCATAGGCAACAACCGTCGAAAGTTCTCATGCAGCTAAAAAAACACCCATTATTTACCAATGCTTTGGAGCTGCGAGAGAGGAGGCTCATGACGAACCTAGCAGTCATTAATTATTAATGTATTTGATAGATTTGTAGAGTTCAGCGATCTTCTCTCTGTAGAGTTGAGTTAAATTACGGGAATATTCTGATCCAAGATCGATTTTCTTTGTGAGGAGCTATCTGCTGGAAGGACGGGCCAAGCATTGCTAAATTCTCTTGCTCTGGAAGGTACCCCCCATCAAAGTAAAGTATATCAATAAGTCGTTTATATCTGACGGTAGAGTGGCAATGAAAATCTAACTCATCATAACTATCAAATTCTCCATACTGCATCAGTATATATCGTATACCAAAATAAATGCCATGAAAGGTCTAACCTAGAAAAACAAATTATATTGCGAGGGGATTTAACTATTTGGGAGTTACAGAGTAATTCATAAATTCTACATTTCCATGGTATGCACTTCATTATTTTAATTTTACCTTTTGAATAGATCAACGCAACAAACTTTAAGTCCAAAATCTACTATCTTAATATTCTTTCCAAATATGTCAACAATGCTGCATTCACAGGTAATAATAGAGTTGTTGTTCGTTAGAAAATCTTGACTGGTATCTTATTGCTTTATTACTCTGCAAAAGTCGTAAAACGAACAAAATGTACTCAAAATTATCGGAAATGTTTAGTATTCACAGCTAATTAATTTTAATTATTGCTGCTAAAAAGTCATAAAAAGGTTAATGAATTTTATTGTATTGTCGTAATTAAATTGTGTTAGCCAGCTATACTTGGGTGTATCCTGAGCTATGTTAATAATACCTGTCGGAAATTTTGCTATGAAGCAAAATATGCTATTTCCTATATAATTGAAATAATTAGAAAATGGTCGAATTCACTGTTGAGGAATATGCTGATATTTTTTAAATTTACGGTGTAGTACCTGAAAACTAAATAGAGGCTGTCCGGGTATACCAAACAAAATTCCCCAATCGACGTGCACTCCAAAGAAGGGTATTTTCGTGGAATTTCCAGAAGCTAAGGGGAAACCGGAAGTGTATCTTCAAATAGCAATAAATTGCGATCTGGAACATCGGAAGATTCTACGGACGTCGAACATCAAATAATCAACATCGTCAGCCATAACTCTGAAACGAGTACGAGACGATTCGTAAGACGATTGAGAGAGTATTCAGCTAAAGTTTTGGGGGGTTATCTTCAAAAAGGTTGCATCCATATCATCGTATCTTAGTACAAGGATTACTGAACGAATATCCCGGGAGAAGATTGGAGTAGGGTTGGATATTCAAAAAGAACATCGATGTTTTTTGTCATAAATATGGCTGATTTGGTTATTTGTATTATTTGTGACTAAACCGATTTAATCGGTATTTTAAATTTTAGTTACTAACAGAAAGTAAAAGTATCTAATAGTTGATAATTGATTTTTTTCTTAAGAATAAAAACTCTTGTTACGAGATATTTTAGTTTACGCCTTCGACTTTCAAGTTGGTTTTATCGTTGTGTTGTTAAACTGTCTTTCATTTTAAAATTATAAGATTTTTAATACATACACTATTATGATGATTTTAATAAGCATCCTTACAAAGCATCGAAATAGGAATAGAAAATTGGAGCTGGGTATCAAACGCAAACAAAAAGAAAGCGATCTAAATAAGTTTAATTATTTTAACACAACTATAAAAAATATTGGCGCTACATCTGCTACAATAATTTTAAATATCAGGTTATTTAATTCTATCTTTGAAAGTACATATTATAATGTAATGAAACAATTCATATAAAAGCCAATTATTACTGCATAAAAGATAACCTTACCTCCACAATAGGACGTGTAGCAACGAGAGTCAAGTATTTATACAGATTATTTACCATTTAATAATCCACTTCTATTGGGCGCGATCATTGAATCCACTGGAATCCAATCGAAAGGAGCTTAGAAAAACCCTTTTTGGAAAAAATGCCTAAAATATTTCATAAAATTATTTTAGTAAATTTTAACTTTAAACAATTTTTTCATTCAAAGTGCTAAATTAATTCAATTAGAAATAGAAAAATTGAATCGAATTATTTTGATATTATGCGCGGAAAAATTAATTATTGTCAAAGGTAACTAAAATTTATGAAAATTTTAGGAACTTTATTAAGGAATTTTTATCCAAAAATGGCTTTTTTTTATTCGATTCTAATAGATTCAATGAACAGCTAGTTTTTAAAAATTCCAATATTTTTTCTCAATACTTTCCATAAACAATATTGTACTTAATCTTTTTCCTTTTAATCTATTTCGTTGATGATTTAATACGTGCACTGCCATGAAAAAAAGTCTCTGACGGTATGGATGTGCCTATAACAGTTAAATATTTAAACGTTATTTTGTACAGTTTTGCGAATTTTCATTCAGTTTTTCTACAAGGGCTCTTAGATAAATAAAAAATTCGTCAGAAAGACTCTTTATTTATTAATCTTCCAATTTCGGTACACTAATTTATTTTGGTCACTCCAAATTCTCATGTGCAGTTTTATAAATTTGAAGTGGGTTGTTCACTGAAAGAGATAAGATCTATATCATCATATCCCAGTAAAAGGACTTCTAGGAGGAAATTCGTAGAGAAGATTGGAGACTTGTACTTGGCTTCTAGAATGCGATACAGAGAACAAGGGATTTCTAGAGAAATATATGGACGTTTTAATCGTAATTCACTAAACATGGTATTACAAATTTCTACAATCTTCATACCTGATCGGATATTAACCCACAAATGACAATGGTGACATAATTTCAGCATAAGTTTAGTATGAATGTTTGAGCTGGCAACCATTTAATAGGACCATCCATTTTGCCACAAGAGCTTAATGGCCAAACGGACTTTTTTGAGAATACACTTCCAGAACTTCTTGAAGACATATCTTTAGATAATACAAGGTCAATGTTTTACTAACGCGACGAAGCACCAAAGCATACTGCTAACATTGTGGAGTTAAAATTAAATGACCGCCTATTGGACGAGGTGGACCGATTCCTTGACCTGCTAAATCTTACTCCATTAGAATTTATCTTATGGGGAATGATGAAGGATGCAGTTTACTCAAGTTCTGTTAACACCAGAGAGGAATTAATTAGTAAAATTGGGACAGCAGCGACGAAAATACTTGGCTAAAACACACCTTAAATAGGGAGTTAGAAGGAGGTTATTGACATGCGTCGAAAGAGTTGGAGGACATTTTCAGTAGTTTTTGCGGTTAAATCGGTTTTTAATTAAACAAAAAACATTTTGGGGTTAATTTTAGTTTAATTTCTTTAAAATTTGATTTTTTTAATTTACCAGAAAAAGTTTTCCACGAATAAATGTTCATATTTTTGCTCTACTTGGACATGCTGTACCTTGTTAGAAAGGTAATGGGTAGTTCGATGAAAATAAGAAATAGGTGCATTAATTACATGAATTTTCGAAGAAAATGTGAGGACAACTTTCGGAAGTTAATGTAACTGAAGTGTTGACATCTTTGGATTATGATAGTAAATTTTTGGCGTGAATTGGATCTCGCTGCGTTGAGGAGAGAGGTTGAGATGGGCCCCTTGCCGTACAATTTTTGTTTTATCTAGGTCAGATCTTTCATTCCATTTACTTTGGCATACCCACTAAAAACAACCTGCATATGTAAGTTCTTGTGATGATAGCTAATTAACCTCGGTGCGCAAGGAAATAAATTGAAACGAGTTGATGAACTTAAGCTACATTAGTTGAGAAATTATTGAAATTTTATTTTTCTTGTGTTTTTTTAAAAATTTCATTAATTTTCAAATTTTCTTTGCAGACTAGCAGAAGAGAAGCCGAGCTCGCTGAAGTTGCCCAAGCCCAAACTAATGGTGTCAAACAGGAGTAATAATAGTGTGAATCTTCTACTTAAAAGAGAGTACTGAAAATTATAAACGAATTCTAGTCATTATGTTCGTGATATATTTATTTATTTATAATTTTACAATTTCAGTGGTTGTGTACTCTAAAATGGTGATTTAAAAGCTATCGAACCTAATCCTGATCATTATTTTTTTTTCCCACGAAGTATATTTTTGATTTTCAGTTCTCATTATACCAAACAGTGTGTTTTTGTATACTTTAAGAGACCATGTAAATTTATAATGATAATTGCGGATTAATTAAAATTTTCGTTTTTGAATTTTGTATCTTGAAGTTACATATATTTCTTTAAATATAAAAATGCGCCAGGTACATCAGGTAATTCCTTTTATATTGTGGTTAATTACGTTTTTTGTATGCCAAAATTAAAGTGTAGTAATTTTACGGTTCTTCGGAACCAAGTGTTTTCCGTCGTATACTTTGTGGTGGTTTAGCTCTCGGGTTTAGGGTACCGTACCAGCATCATCGAAATCCTTATACAGTGTTAGACATTAGTATGCGCGCATCTTAAAATGTATAATAAATTGTGCTCCCCACCGCGGATTTTTTCAAAGAAAAATTTTTTCTCCTTATTTTTGGAATTGCTATGGATGAGTAATACCTGACAGCAAAAATGATAAAACTAACGGTACTATTTTGAAAGAAAAAGCGAAAAATGTGAATGGAGCTCAGTATGAGCTGCGACATTCGTATGAGCGCATCGAGGAATAATTGAGCTTTGAATGAAACAGGTTTTGTGGAAATTTTGTTTTAAATAACATTAAAGAATTTTCGTTAAAGGTTTGTGCATAATATATTTAGCAATAGTGTTAGTGGGAGTGTTGTTTTTGCAGCAATGCCTTCTGGGAAGCGTTTAAATGAGGCGGAGCATCTTGCAATCAATTTGTTGAAAGAAGAAGACTACTCCAATAGGCAAATTGCTAGTAAAATTGGTCGGTTTGAATGTGCAATCAGGAATTTCTTGAAAAAAGGCAATGGCTATGCCATTAAGGCTCCAACAAAGGGCAATACAAAATTATCCTTGCGTGAAAAAGGCAAAATTCGACACGAGGCAACAACAAATCGGCTATCTGCAAGACAAATTAGAGCTTAAAGTAACACCTCGTCATATTGCGCGTGTTTTAGGCACTTCGCCAAATATAAAATGGAAGAAACTCCAAGGAAAACCACGATTAACTGCCGTTCACCGAGAGAAGAGACTACAATTTGCCAAAAAGTACATGTCATGGACATCTGAATAGGAAAAAGGAATTTTTTCTGATGAAAAAAAAATCAATTTAGATGGCCCAGATTGCTACAGTTGCTACTGGCATAATTTGAAAAAACACAACGTTGTCAGATCCAAGCGTAATTTCGGTGGTGGCGTTATGGTTTGGGGTGCATTCACTTGCTAAGAAAAACTTTCAATCTGCTTCATAACTACTCGAATGAACTCCCAGATCTCTTGGAAGACGTTTTGATCAGTCACCTGGATAGTTGCGACGAGGAAGATGTAGTTTTCCAGCAGGATAATGCCTCCATCCATGCTTCGAGGTACACCAAGGATTGGCTTTCGGGCAAAAATATCCGCACACTTGACTGGCCCGCTTGTAGTCCTGACTGTAATCTCATTGAGAACCTTTGGGGGATTCTCGCTGGCAAGGTGTATGCAAATGGACAAAGTACAATGGCTGGCTTACAGAAGGTAGTACAATGCATTTGTTATGTTAAAGGCAGATTTACAATGAAATGAAATCTACTTATTGGGTACATCAGGTGAAATTACCGGTGACAGCTAACGGCGGCATGGTCCGGAGCATTACGAAATTTGGGGATGAATTCATGAATTTTATTCATTAGATCGAGAAAGGACATGCTGAATCTACTCTATGTAAGAGAAGATTTCGTTTCGAATAAGTAGAGATTGAGATAGTGCTGAGAGTTTTGGAACGTCATTGGTTTTAAGAATGTCCGCAGAGGATGGATTTTGGTTTTGATTTATCTCTTGTGGAGCTGGTTGAGCGAATTGAGAGGAAGTACCTGATTTGCGTTACGTATTATTTAGAAACTTTGCTCTTCTTTGTTGCCTTTCGTGTTTATTTTGATTTAGTTTAGAGATAAAATCTTTGCGGTATTTGCGTTCGCGGCAAAGATGTAACCTTACAATTCCTTATTAGTTGCAAGAGCCTGTCGAGGACCTCCTGGTCCCTTACTAATATTTTATTTCTGTTTTGGGAATTGTGTATTCTAAAGTTAGTGGAAAAGTGGACTTTTCGACATAACTTTAATTTTTTCTTAGTATTTAGATGAAGTAAAAAGTAAAAGCAACATATTCTAAATATACAGCCATAAGTGTAAATGACAACATTCTTTTCATTTCCGTCAGCTTTTTCGTTACTTCGTAATAAATATTTAAAAGCAAAAGTGTGGATAATTTTTCCACTTTTGCTCTTCATTGTATATACTATTTTAAAATGATTTGATTAAATTGCTTTTATTATAAAGTTACATAAAGGATGAAGTGGACTTTTGCATCGTGCCAGGGTGCCCTAATTCGCAAGAGACGAAGAAACCACTCTGTCGTACGGAAATTATCATAAATCGTTATGTATTAAAAAAATGTTATTTATTATCATTATAGGTCATTTATTTATTTATTTCGCTTAATACAAGCTACATAGATAAATAACAACAAACAATAACAAAAAAAAACTAAATTAACTATGATCAGATCAGGGGGTATGGTGACTGAATGGGTCATTGGAGGATGGGTAAGTATAGCTTAAGGGAGGTTTTGGTAAGATGGAAATCGAAGGAGTTCGAAGTGACTATAGTTTGCACGATGACTTCTAAGGCGAAAGGAAAGGAAAGATCTAATGTTACGGAGGTTAGTGTAAATGGATATGCTGCAAAGGAAATCAAGGCAATCGATGCAACCTGCTAGGACTTGGTGAACGAAAACAATATCGGCGACATCTCGACGTAGGGCGAGGGACTGGAGGTTGATTAGTTTTAGGCGATTTTCATAAGGGGAAAGATTAAGGAGGTCTGCCCAGGGGAGGCCTTCTAGGGCAAAGAGGATGAATCTGCGCTGGACAGATTCAATCCTGTAAATCAGTGTGCAGAGGGTGACCAGACCTGACAGGTATACTCAAGAAGTGGTCTGACAAAAAGGTGAAGAGTGACTTGGTCACATAAGGGTTAGAGAATTTCTTAGACCAACGTTTAACAAGCAGAATTGACCGTGCTAACTTTTCTTCTTCTTATTTCTTCAAAACGAGCGTTCAATAAGATACCAACACATATGCAATGAACTTCTCATATACACGATTTCCTATAGAAGCGGACGGTCCGATTTTTGTACCCTCTCTTTCGCTCTCAGGCATTGACAGCTCATGAAATAATGTCAAATTAACGTTTTAGAATGTCAGAGATATTTCAGTACGCTGAATTGAAATGACCAACATTTTCTTTAACACAGAACAAGTTATGATTTTTTCCGTGCGACACAGTCTTCTTCGTCTCTGTCGCATTAGAGCATCCTGAGTGACACGATATATAGTAAGAGTCCTTTTCTCTTTTAAGTACTTTATTTATTATTATATATTATTATTTTATAATAAAAACAATTTAATCAAATAATTTTAATTGTATATATTTTAGAAACTCACCTATTTTCATATGCTTTTACACATAACAAAATACTGCACTCGAAGTATCGAATTAAGCGTTTTAAAATAGTTTACAAACCAAATCACAAAATAAATCAATCGCCAGAGAAATCGCTAAACAATTCGCTTTAAAATATTAAAAATTTTGTTAGGTGAATAAACAATTCCTGGCAGCTTTTAAATTGGTGGGCTAATTGGCACTTAAAAGTTTAAAAAAATTGCTTTTATTTCGAAATTCTTTAATAAAAACACAATATTTGTTCAATTAATCACATTTATTAATAACATAAATAACATTACAACGTTTTTACGACCTAAAATTTATCAATCACAATTTCTTGAAAATATTGGTAATCTGGCAGGGATAACGCTTTAATATTAATAATAATTTTTATTAACATTCATTGAATTTAGAGAAAATATTTTATAAATTTTTGTTCCACAAATATTTTTGTCAGCATTCAGCAATTCCGCATTCAAAAAATCTGTGGAATCGACCCATCCATAGAATGCGATAAAAATAGACCGCGCTATATAAATTTCTATATATCTCGTCTATCTAGGTCTATAGGTTGTCAAATTGGGGGACGCTTGAGACAGGAGATTGAGCGGTCCATTGTATTTCAGTATTTCAGTACATCGAACACTTTCAGTACTTCCTGGTGCGAACGGTGGCACCACGAGACGCAATGGGTCTTGTCAGTGTTATTCAATAAACAGACCTAATGAGAACATTTCGAAACGTTCTTCTAACGCTGCTCGTCACAGTTAATTTTAGAAAGATAGGATGCAAGTATATTTTACGACATCCCAACTTGCTACATCATGCCGACGTCATGACCATGTACTCGGCCTCTGCTGATAAAAGCACAGTCTTTTGCCTCTGGCAGTTCCAAGATACGGCTCCACCTGCCAATTTAAACACCCATTCAGTGCATGTACTTTGACTGTACATTCGACGTCCAGTCCTCATTTACGTACCCATTTATTATTTGTGCCGAAAAATTATATTTAATTCGATGTACTGCGAAGGTAGCGCAAGATTCTTTTGACTGCCATCCAATGATCTTGGTGCTGTGTGCTTTGCTTTTTATTGAATCGACTGACATCGCTGATTGGATACGCCAAATTTCAACGACTTCCGGTACTATATACAAACTATCTCTTGACAGCGTACGGCAGTTAGTACGTCGTTTCCGTTGATTGTTTTCGGTGATAACATCTGCGCTATGCCGGTTGGTGTTGATACTGCCTTGCATTCAGCCATCCCGAAACGAGCGAATTCTTTTTACGTATATCGATTGCTCTGGAAATCACATCGTCCTCATAATCGAATTATCAAGTTGATGCACGGCTTCGCACGTGCCATGTACTTCATATGGAATTTCTTTGTCACATTCTTGATTAAATTGTTACGTATCTCCACGTTCTTCCAAAAAATCGTCAAAGTAAATAGCAATTATCAAATCGATGTCTTTGGTATACTAACACAGATCCACAGATCAGGTCTTTGGTAGGTACACAGATCCAATTTTGATTTGGTAAGCTCAAAGGACTTCAGTGCATCATCTCGACTTTTATTCCACTGTCTGCCACTTTGTTTTAGGCCATACATCGCTTTCTTCAATTTACACACGCGGTCACTACCGTCCTCAAATCCATCGGGTTGTTTTGTGTAGATGTCTTTATATAGGTTACTTTGCAGATATGCGATTATCGTTTCCATTTGGTCTACATTTAAACCCTCCATTTCATATTTTTGTGCGCATTCGTTAACCACCAGACCCCCTTTGTGACGTATTACCATAATTTGCTGTCTTAGTTTTGAAAACCCACTTTTTAGTCGTGTCGTTTACTCGCCACTGATTCGTCGTAGTTATTCGGTTCACTTGCCTCAATTGAAGCCAAACTTTTATCACCCGCGTCATCGCTAAAAGGATCAATATTGGTATTTGGATTGATTTTTGCTACCAGCAGAATAATTTAATTTGTTTATTGCTGCAGCTGTTAATTTCTAGTTTTAGTTCAGGTAAGTGAGCAACTTCGTTTGGGGATAGCGCTTCTACTACGCACAGTTGATCAGGCTGTGGATTTATGTCGCTATTTTCCGTTGCATTACTTGTTCTGTTGTTTATTTGTTTCGACATTGCACGCGTTTGTGCTCGTAGGATGTTGATATCCTTAAGATCGTTAATATCGAGTTGTATTCTCGATAGCGCATCTGGTCCAACATTTTCTTTTCCCTTTACGTATCGGATCTCGAATCGAATTCTTCGAGGTCTAATCTCATTCGTGTTAATTTTGATGATGGATTCTTCATGCCAAATAGATATGCTAGAGGTCGGTGGTCTGTGTTTACTGGCAGTGTATTAAAATATTAATTTTTTTTTAGATTTTTACAACTGCTGGTTCACCCAAGTATTTTTTTTTATGCTTTTCTTATGGTCCTTGTACAGCATATAAATGAGCTCAGCTACTTTTACTACAGCAATTATTAGTAGGAGCACCACAATCTGTTTGTTAATAATAACGTTATTTACAATTTCTCTTTCTTCGGCTTTTTTTTTTATTTGCGTTGTACCCATTGTACCATGAAATACCGTTTGCTATTTATTGGTTAATTTACCGAGGATTTTCTTTGCCTCTGTTATATCTGGTGGGCATAGTCAACACATTGATAAAAATTTTCTTCTTATTTATATATATATATATATATATATATATATAAATATAATAATAATAATATATATATATATATTTTTTTTTTTTTTTAATTTTTTTAAAAATTTTCTTCTTATTTATATATATATGTAGTTTTTAGTATTGCAGGTCCCTGGCTGCCTTTTTTCTTCTACCTCCCGCTTGGGTTTGGCTTTCGTTGCTCGTCTTGGATTCTTCCTTCTCTCGGTCCTCGCCCTGTACTCTTCCTATTGTTAACTTCTTGGGACCGGGCGTGTATTTGGGTACGTCTGGCGTGGTTATAGTTGTTGCTTTGGGGACGTACGGCTCCACCGGTCTGTTCGCTGGGTACAGCGTGAGGTTTTCCATCTTACTTTCAGGCCTTTTGTGCGTTGTCTTCTTTATTAGCCTGAATATTTGGTCGAAGGCAGCATCCAGTTTGCTCATCGCTATTGTATTCTTTTCCTCTATAGTCCTCTTCTTCGTCCAGAAATTATTTCCCGGTTGTGTTGCTTGTTCCACGGGTTGAGCGTCTTGGGACCTTTAGCAGCTCCGATTTATCACGGTCGCCATGTAGTATGTTCCTGAATTCGTACTCTTCAGTGGTATGTCCCCTCAGGAGTTGGGTAGCTCTTACGAGCAGCTTTCCCAGTGGAGTTTATGAGGCAGCTCTTTTTGAGCAGGAACCTCTAGGGAATTGATCGGGCTGCACGAGTGCACGGTCCCAAAGTGAAAACCTTGGTGTCTTTCAGTCAATTCCGATTTATTAAGAATTTCCTAGCCTATTTATACAAAAATGTTTTTACATCTAGAGTTCCTATTGGCTAAAGTACTTTTAAATAGCCTATCAATACCTTACTCAGCGTCCCACATTAAGTACACTCACTCCGCAACGTAAGGGGTTCAAATTACTCCCGATTCGTGCGACAAATATTTGGAGTGTTTATGATGCGCAATGCACTTTCCCTGGTCGCTGCCTTAGGCGCCGACGAGCTATGCTCTCACTCGTTGTTTCTATGTATAATGCGGTAGGTCGGGATCTTAAGTGCTGCGCTTGGATTCATGTTTTGTTTTGAGTGATGCGTTTAATGTTTGGGTGACTTTGGTAAGTTACTTAATAGGCGTATCACAGTATTTTCATGAATGGATTTATGTGGAGTAAAAGAACAGCTGCTAATATTAACTTATACTAATCAGCACGCAAGGCTTCATTCACAAAATAAATTGGGCCCGGACATTTTCCATTAATGCAGCTCCATATTATAATAGCTGGAGGATGTTTAACTGTTCTTTGAATTCATTCCTCATTCTAATGTTCCCCTGGACACCTCCCTAAAAAATTGAACGATTCCATCATCGCTTCTGGACGACATTCGTCACTGAATATAACCTGCGAAATTTAAAATGTAGGGTAATTTGTGAAGTATCCAACAAATCTGAAAAAAAAATACATTTCGAAAATATTTTGACATGCTTACCTTTTCTTAGGAATCAAGAGTAAAGGTTTTATGAAATGATGAAAATGATCTCATTTTTTCTGTTAGCTTTGGCTTTTTTGCTGGTTGTCTACATTTCAGATTTGCCTCATATACATAATAGCTGGCGAAAGATCACCCTTGAAATTTCAACCCCACGCTCTCTGATTTGCATGTGTAAGATCTTGACGGGTGCTCCTTGTTGTTCTATTCCCATATGCATAATTTTCCTGTCGGTCCTTGTTGATGTTTTCCTTTTTTTCCGTAATTTTCCTCTGACGTGAAGGTTGAGGCATTCAGAATTCAGGCAATTCTATCCACCGTAGATGCCGAAACCTTTTGTTGGTGGGCGATTTTCCGATTGGAAAGTTCTTTGGACTTCAAGGATCTTACTATCTCACTCCTTTTATCACTGGTGACATCTTTAACACGTCCCATTTTGAAGTCAATTTTTAACACTTAATTACTTCTTACTTTACTTACTTACTTTCTTTTTTTGTATATCACGTTCACTAAATTTTCATTTGAAAAACACAACAAATTGAAAAAATGTTACTGGGTTTCAATATTATTTATAAATGCACTTTTTAAAATCTGCTTTGATACAAAACTGTCAACTTTTTCTCCAGAAATATTCCTTTCAAATGAAGCCAAAATGAAATCACTTTCATTTATATATGTACCTCTCAGAAATAAACAGGTAGATCCCAGATTTCGTTAATTACCCAAATATCCTGCACTCATTATATGCATGACCGTAATCGTTGAAAAGTTTCATGGAAAAGGGTTTTATTGGCGGGAAAAACTCACTTTGTACCGAGTTTCTTAGAATAACTGACTGTGTCTAATATTTTGAACACGTACTGTACGTTTGATATGCTGATGGGTCTAACTTTCTGTCATCGTCTTGAACAGCACATTTTTTTGTAAAAAAGGATAGAAGTACTTTTCACTAATTTTTTGTTTGGAACAAGTTCGGAATAAGGAAAAGTCATCGATTTCAATGAAATTTTACAGGAGCCTTCGTTTGGTCTAAAATTAAATTCTTGGCGATCGGTTGTAGTTTTCGAAATAATCCACTTTGAATTTTCACATTTCGTCAAAATTACAAGTGAAATATTTCCACCACATAATTTCATCAGAAATCGATCGGACTTTCCCAAACGCGTACTTCACTATGTACTTTTCACAACACTTACAATTTCCATTGCGGTAAAATCTGAAAAATAATAATGAAATGTTAGCAAAAATCCTCCACACGTAAAAAGTTCTTTTAATATAAAAAAAAACATTGCCCGTATTAAAGGTAGTGAACAGTGCATAGTGTAGTGCGCATTAGGAAAGTTAATCAGTTTTCAATGAAATTATGTGTGGGTAAAAGAATTTTGAGGTGGAAACGGCCACTTTTATTTTTGACATTATGCCATCATTAAAAGTGAAATATTTCGGAGACTAGCCGACCACCAACAAATTCATTCAGATCCTTCCATTTTAGACCAAATGGATGGCTTATACAAAATTTCATTGAAATTGATGACTTTTCCTTACTCTGAACTTGTTCCAAACAGAAAATTGGTAGTATTTTTTATTTTGTAAAAATCGCTTGTTCAATAAAATACATACTTTATAGGCATTGAATGTAGATCACTTATAACTAACATACACAATATATGAATATTATAATTTTGTTATAGCGAAATTTTACTAACCTTCCAAGTGTCGTCGAAAAAAACAACAGTTAAAGTTCGAAAAGTCTTTTGTGTATTACTTTCTATCCATATATCCATTCTCCCCGCACACCAGCCTAAGTTATAATTTGGAAAAAGTGGATTGCGGTATCTAAGAGTCTTAAATTTAAGCAACTCAAAATCTCATTATCTCATGCTGAAGGCCTGTGGTCTAAAGACTTTTGTTGCTTGCTTTAAATTTACAACACCTGCCTTCGGTTTAGCGTGAATTTGGGGGTTTTAGATTAGGGAGTATCCATAAATTACGTAACGCATTGAACTAGGGAAGGGGGTTATTTGATTTGTTATGTATCGTTACGATAAGAGGGGGTACAATTTTCGTAAACGTTACGTAACAAAAAGTTAAATGAGACATTTAATATTGAATATGTTTTGATAATTTCTTGGATTATTATGCTTATTTTTCAAATTGTTATTCAAATTTTTGCGCTATGTACTCGTTCGCCATTCTTATACTGGCTCAGTATGCTCTTATACTATTACATACCAGTTGTTGAGCTCTATATTCCCCAAAATTCCAGCTATTACTTCTATCGACAACTGGTTAAAACCGAGTTGGGAACATGATTTTACTCAAAGAAAATAATTTTTAGTTTTTTCATTTAATATTTTTTTATTATTTATTGTGAGCAATCAAGAATTTAAATAATTAAACACACTTGTTTTTTAAAACAATCAGCGTTACGTAAAAAACAATCTCGAGGGGAGGAGGTGGGGGTGGGGAAAGGTTGGTTATTTGTTATGCTTTGTTACATATGGGTGGTAGGGGTTCAAAAAATTGCCAAAAAGTGTTACGTAAGTTATGGATATTACCTTATATGATTGTTAGGTTAAGAGTGCCCAGTGGGAAATTAAGGAAATTGCATCGGTAACACGTGTTTTCATGTTTAAGGGGAAATGGTAACCCATTATTATTAAGGAAGAAATAGTAAGGCAAAACAAAAGGGATAACTAACGAAAATTTTGCAGAGCAGTAGCAAACAATGTGCGACTGCGTATTGCGTATTTTAAGTTTCCTTTACATTTTTTCCTTTTCATTGTTAGTTCAGGTTTGGTTGGAGCAACACCGTGTGTTTTAAATTATAATACGCTTCATTTTCGCATTTATCCAGTTTTTGAAAAATAATTGTTTATTTAAATAATTATCTTAAGCGCAATATTCTATTTAAACAGCTAACAAGTATAAGGTATAAGTCCAGTTTTTATAAATTTACATTAGCATTTAACTGAAGAAGTTGTTGAAACTATATTCCAAAAAATGTACTTATCTTCCAAAAAATGTACTATACCAAAACAACGATCCAATTAAGATTTTTGAGAACAGCTTTTTTGTTCAGTATTTTTATTACTTTTCTGTCATGTGATCATGCATTAAACTGCATTGATTCTATTACCGATTACTTTTCAGTCATGTTATCATGCATTGAACTTCTTTGATTCTATCATCGATTACGGGTAACGCAAAGATAACTGGTACCGCTTACCGCCAATGACATCAACTGCAATATAAAAGTCATCGATGTTGTATTGCAAACAAAATCTGTTTCTCATTACCGGTATATAATACAGAATCGATTGCGTATACCATCCATTTCCCACTAGGGTGCTTAATACAATCAGCCCTCTGTCACTTATGTTGGTTCTCTCGAAGAGGACATATCGCTTACTGTCGCCGCCGTACACTAATCTACGAGATGGCGCTAATGATACATTTTTCCTCTCAGTTAAAAATATTCAAAAGTTCCGCCAATATTTGCTACAAGTACTATCAGTGCCACGTAACGGATGGTGATAATACAAATTGTTTGTTCATAGTTAAAAAAAAATAAACAAAAATAAAGATGGCAAGAGCCTTATCCTCTTGGTAGGTTGCGTGCCCGTATCCAAGAGGCAAAAGGAGTTGACGCTGGCTAAGCCAGACGCCATTTTGGCGTTGCAAGTTCCACCTACCCAAATGAAATTATTTCCGCCACAATTGAGGGAAATTCAGGGAATTAGGGTTTGGAATACAATTAAAATGAAAATAAAAACTACAAATCTAATAGTATGTCAGTCGCCGTTTTAATAGAGTCCGTACTCAAAAGTTAAAAATCTCCGTACCTTCCGATTACTTTTCTTGATTCTTCCAATTTCAATCTAGCAATCTTGAAAAACCTTCTTTCCCAACTTTTAAGAGGCCGGAAATGGGATAGGGATGAGCCACCCCAAGCTCTTCTTCAAGCAGGGGGTAGTGACGTGGAGGCCGATGACACCTAGGTTTCTTTTGTTTCATGCGAACAGAATTTTTCTTAAAATTATTTTTCTTCTCTCTTGAAAATCTTCTCCTTCCTGGTCAGTAAATCTTCTTTTCAACCGATTCTAATTGGATTTATCCAATTGCCCTCTCAATCGCTCTTAAATTAAAGGAGGAAAATGCATATACGATTTCTAAAACTGCCTGGGGAAATTGTTCCCATTAGATACAGCAGCAAAGAACTACTGCTTCCCATGCCTTATCTAAATGCCAATAAGAACGAAAGGGAGAAGAATAAGTAGCCAAATATTCTCATCTACAGCACTTACAGTATAGGCAATAAAATGCAGAGTTTTTTTTACCATGTATTTTTAAAGGCGGGACAAAGCTTCTATTGCGCTGTGTGCCGCTGCATGCATGGTGTAAGTGTCGTCCCCGTGCAATGTTCCAGCATAGGGAAATTCTGAATCGAGAATGGGGAAGAGGCAAGTAGCATACTCAAAGCATATATATGGATGCGGGCTGTTTACATTTTTATACTGAGCATTTTTAAAGGCGGGACAAAGTGTTCGTCACGAGCGTCACATCTTGTATATCATGATCTTTGGGTCGGGATCATCTTTGTGTCAGAACATGCTTCAAACAATTTAGTAGAATTTATTGTGGTCAGTAGAAATGACACGAAAAAAAATTATTCCTCATAAAACATTTTTTCCGCCCCATATGAGTATTACCTTGAAGGGCTGATGACATAGTATCCACTCCGTTCAGTTCCGTCAGTCTGTCAAAGTTTAACTTATCTCATGCTATGTAATTACACGCAGTGATCGTGACGGAACGGCGTGGTGCGGATGAGCTAACCAACTTTTAACTTTGACAGAACGTATAAACTCACTAGTCAGTGACACTGCTTGTTTTTTGTCAATAATTTGCGAAAGTCGTTTAAAATGGGCGTTGAAAATTTCATTGAAGATGTTAGGCATAACGTTGAATGACAAATTAGCTTAAACTCGATAGAACGGAGGGATGTATTGCAGGTAAGTTCAACTTTGATAGATTGACAGAGCGGAACGAGCGGATACTATGGAATCCACTTCAATAACGGCACAGAATGGCGTGGCATGATACAAAACGGCTATGTATCAGTATTTAATGAAGGCCCGAATTTCGAGCAAAATTTAACGGTGCTGCTGCATACCGTTCGGCGGGAACGTTTTTTCGGTTTCCAAATGAAGCCGAAAAGATTGAATTATAAACGGTCTGATATATAAAATCAGCGTCCGAGAGATGAGCAAGCACCACAAAATGGAAAAATTCAACTGTTCAACTGCTTTTCCTAATAATGTTTCGAAAGCAATAAAGTTTTTTGTGGCAGCTTCGGTCGAGGACAGGTGTCTCATCTACAAGAAACAACACACATCATGAATAAAAAGAAAGAAACAACATACCTTTTAGCTCCACAATTCAAACGTTGGGGCGCAATCATGTGAGCCACACATTTATGCACGAAACTTAAATAAATGAATTAAATAATATGTGATATAATATAATGAATTTAATAATAAATAAATAAAAAATAAATAAAAAAATAAAAAAAGAAACTAAATTTGTTATGTAAAAAAAAATTACCAGCAAAGCAAGAGGCCCCATGAAGAAGGCGCAATTGCCGAATCCAATCGTGCGCACTGTTGAAAGGAATAAATTTATGCACAACATTAAAGAAAAAGTGGACTCACCTGAATTAAATCATCCAAAAAACTCGCACAACTTACACTAATACTTCCACTGATCTGCCACTAGCAATTGATCAAACCTCACTAACCAAGAATTCCGCCATGGTCTGCGATGCTCAAGCTTATGTTTCGCATCACAGGGAATTCATTGGTGGTAAGATGATTTAAATGCAGGTAGGGAATTATCTTTTAATTCAACATAACCCTACTCTGCAAGTGTAAAGAGTACGAAGAAAGTGAGCGAGAGAGAGCGTGCATTTTTGAACATCCTTCCAGATCCTACAAAGAGCATTGCCAAGGCAAGGTGAAAAATCATGATATGTACAAATTCAGCGCACAAATGAAATTCTTTGTTATCCTTCGGGATAACAAAGAATTAAAATTAATGAATTTATAACAAAAGAAACAGCTTAAGCTGAATTAAAATAGTCTTTATTTTTTCGGAAATAATAAGTACAATAACGGTACTTTCTTATTTTACGACTTACAAAACCGAACTGAACTATTTATCATTTCTTTTCCTAAAACTAAACTTGGAGCGAGGAGTTGCATAGCTTGTTTCTCTAAGAATCACACAATTGTAATTGTAGAAACGTTTAAGTTCCCAGCAACGAAGAGTAAATGTTGCTGACGCTGTGACTCATTACTGAGTTTAGGGGCTGGGTCCTAATCTAGGTATGTGCGTAGTGGGGGTAGCAGTGGGCCTAACAGAGGTACGCACTAATGAGTCATTAACGATGGCATGATATTTTGTGCGCAGTAATTATGCGCAGATGTATGCACGTGGTTTCAGAAACACGTGCATTGTCGAAAAACGTCTCAAATCATCACCAGTTATCATTCACTGCATTTTTAATAGTTTTATTACGTAGCGGTTTTCACTTTTAAGTACGAATACTGTGTAAGTATCTTAAAAAATAACGATCTTGATGTTTCCACAACGCGCAATTCAACATGTATCGACGTAGTTCTTTCTCGCCATATCGAAAAACTTGAAACAAAAGCGTACATCTCGTATTTCAGTACCCATCGTCCTCTTCTGTCCACAACTTCGCCTTGAACATCACATAACTTTATGTATGTGTTTGTATGTATGTATGTATAAGTTTGAATGTATGTATATACGTATGAATCTATGTATCTTTGTATGTATATAGTGTATATAACAGATCGAAAAAATACATAAAACCATTTAAATCTTCCTTTTCATTTATTATATAAGACATATTCATGTCTACTGTGCCATCGAGAAGCCATGGCACTTTTATCTCTTTTTTTTTCATTAATAATTATTAATTCAATTTTGAAAGCGTATTAAATTAAAGGTGCAGAAAGTTGTTAAAATTACAGACTTGCGCGCCGGTAGTTCTAGTGTTAAGCGATATCGGGAACGGCTTTTTAAATCCCCAATTATTCTCTTGATTTCGGACTTTTGCACCATATTGTAATAAACAATGCTTATCTGGATCCGGAAGTAGCACTTCGGAAAGGAGTACGGCAGAAGTGGGTAGATAACCGGAGTCAACTATAATATAAATAATTATTTTGAATTGTTGTAAGTCAAAAATGTCACAAGGTAGATTTTTATATATTTACATTCCGCTACAAAATTATGACCCACCCATAAATTTTACCTGTTTCTTGAAAAGGAGCAGGTACAGACATAAATTTTATTGCCTGTTGTAAAGACAATGTGCAGAAAATAGACTCTCCTTAGATGACATCTATAAAAAAGTGCACCATTTAAGGCGGAAAATTGATTTAACCTTTTCTATTGTACATATTCTTGTGGTCAGGCAACACAAAATTCTTCCGCCGCCTATTATGGCAAAAAGATTTTGGAGCCGAAGGCCGGCCTGATGATCACGGCGCCTGTGGGCAATTCACCGCTGATACCAGGATCAACCAGCGGAAAGTTGCGCATCGAGAGTTTGAGAATTATTCAATTTGGAGCGAACAACCAAGAATTTTGGCCCCGAACTCTCGATTTGCAACGGCTCTTGCGACTGAGCGCCACTCGGCCTGTATAGTGGAATTCGAAACGGTTGTCCCCAAAGATTACCTATAACAAGATGTGACACTGTCATACAAATCAGCAAGGCCGTTGGGCTACCGGGACCATGGTCGAAAAAAGAAAAACGTCACGAGTGTCACATCTTGTAGGTAAATATATTCGAGTTGTCTTTAGGCGCGGTGACCTTTCAGCGAGCGTTGAGGAGTTTTGGTCGGGAGAATTGGTTGTCAGCCGTTGAGGAAGGTAGTAATGGGAGCGTGGCATCTGGAAAAAAAGTAAGGAAAGAGTTTTAGTAGAAAGGAAATAGTAAAATTATCACAGTAATCTTTTGCAGTTTTTAGCGGCTTGAATCAGTTTTAAAATTCTTAGTTGTTTTCGTGTGTTTGTTTAACATGTGAACGTGAGAAAAATTTTTTTTTTTTGTAGCACTTTTATACTTGTCATATTTTACCACATGAGAAATGATAACGTTAAAGACCTGATACCGGAAAAGTCGTTTGCTTGTTTTTCTTCGCCACCTAACGATTGTTTGTTTTTGGGCCGCCTACGAGTGAGAGGAAGAATTAAAAAAATTTTTTCCACCTGAAAAGAATAAATGCTGTTAAAAAAAAAATTGTTAACCAAACTAATTTAGAGGAAATAAATAACTCACCTGTGCGGAATTTAGATATGTGCTCTACCTGGAAGAAACCCAAATTAAATTAGAAAATTTAATTAACGCACCTGCAAAAACCTAGAAAGAAAAAAAAGGAAAGATGAAAACAGAAGGTATGTTGCTTTAAATTAACACTTTCCCTTGGTCTCCTCCACTCTCCTCTTTCATGGGCTGATCAGAGGTTCCGCCCATCTTGCCCTATTTCCTATCCCTTGACTTTTGTCGTCCTTTCGCGCAAGAGAGTTTCCTTCTGTTGGTGTTCCGTTCCGGCGGCAAAGTGCGACTTGTGGCAAATACAAGTCGTCATAAAAATAGTGCTTACTTGAGTAACACTACATGTTCAAAATATTTACTTATATATATAAAAGAGGGACCCTTATTCTGGTCCACACTGTAAAAATAAAAGTAAGGAAATTCTATTAGAATAAATCTTATGGAGCGTTCCACGGTGATCTTGTTATTTGCATAGGTGAAACTAATTGGACCCTTTCTATAAAATAAAGAGCTTTTTTCATAATGTAATCAATTTGCACTTTGCTACTTGAGAATTAACTTTTAAAATAAAAAAAAAAATCTTGAACGTTTTACAATATATTACATTGCAACCGTTAACTATCAGAGGCTGACAATTTTTGAAAAGGCCTGATTTTACTTGATCTACAAAAATACAGGATGTTTTTCAGTGAGCATGCCAAAATTAGTGGGTTGAGAGATCTGACAAACCAAAAATTTTAAGGGGCGGGATAATCTTAATTCCTAAAATTCAGTTTTTCCTGACATTTTCTCCAAATTCATGTTATTAATGTACCTATTATATTTTTCAAATCGCTCACGTTATTACCTTTATAGCAAGGTATAATATGTCCATGTTAAATAGAGATATAAAAATCTATCTAAATCCTGATATAATTTATATTTACAGTGTAGTAGACAGAGATGCAAGACAGGCTGTTCAGGAATACCAAAGGAGAATCCGAAATCGACGAGTGTCCTAAAAGTATTTTTGTGGACTTTTCAGAGGTTAAGAGAAACTGGAAGTGGAACTTCAATTAGTATGGATCCGCGTTTAAGAAAATCGCAAAATACTGCCATCGTCGAGAAACAAATAATCAGCATTGCAAGGCAAACCCCAGAAATGAGATGACGATTAGGAGTGTCTTCATATATAGTTTGGAAGATTCTTTATCGAGAAAGGTTGCATTTATATCATCATATGCCAGAACAAGGACTTAAATAATTAAATTTTGTGAGAAGATTGAAGTTTTGCACTTGACTTCTGGAATGTGACAGAGAAGGGGGTATTTCTAGACCAAATTTTATGGACGCTGGATTGAACGAGTTGGACCGATTCCTTGGCCCGGAGGTTAATTTTAGTTTAATTTCTTTAAAATTCAATTTTTGTTTTAATTTACCGACTATTTATTGTGTTTTAATTAAAGAGTTTCGACATAAAAGTAAACTTCTTAATCTTTTAAGCGTCAAATTTGTGTAATTAGCCCACCAAATTTAAAAGCTTCTAGGAATTGTTTAATCATTTGACTGAAAGCGAAAAATAACATTTTTAATATTTTAAAGTGAATTGTATAGCGGTTTCTCTGGCGATTTCGGGTGCAGTATTTGTTACGTGTAAAAGCATACGAAAATCGGTTAGTTTATAAAATAATTTTAAAATGATTTGATTAAATTGTTTTTATTATACAGCTCAATACAGGACATAAAGGAAGAAATGAACTCTTGTATCATGTCAGGATCCCTTAATGCGCAAGAGACAAAAAAACCACTGTGTCGCACGGAAATTATCATAAATTGTGTTGTATTAAAGAAATTTTTGTTCATATGATAGCATTCCAGACAATTGTCAGAGAATATCTGTAACGGCAATTCAGCGGTCTGAAATTATAGAACGTTAATTTGACTTCATTTCAAGAAATGTCACTGCTTGAGAGCGAAAGAGAATGCGGAATTGCTGAATGCTGACAAAAATATTTGAATTTAAAAATTTTTGGAACAAAATTTTCAAGATTTCGTGATTGATAAATTTTAAGCCGTGAAAAAGTTGTAATATTAATTTAGTGATTGATTAAACAATTATTGTGTTTTTATTAAAGAATTTCGAAAAAAAAACTTTTTAATCTTTTAAGTCATAAATTTGTGAAATTAGCCTACCAAATTTAAAAGCTGTCAGGAATTGTTTATTCACTTGACTGAAGCAAAGAACAAAATCTTTAATATTTTTAATATTCCATATTTCAGTGCAGTATTTTGTTACGTCTAAAAGCATACGAAAATCGGTAAGTTTCTAAAATCTGTGTATACAATTTTAAAATGATTTGATTAAATTGTTTTGTTATTAAGTTAATTAATGGACATAAAGGAAGAAATGGACTCTTGCATTGTGTCAAGATTCCTTAATTCACAAGAGACTAAGAAACCACTGTGTCGCACGGAGCTTATAATAAATTGGTCTGTATTAAAGCAATTTTTGACCATTTGATAGTTTTCCAGAGAATTGTCAGATATTATTTGTAACGGCAATTCAGCACTTTGAAATATCTCTGACATTATTAATTTTAATTTGATTTTATTTTACTAGATGTCATTGCCTGAGAGCAAGGGAAGCAACAAATTTCGCACCATCCGCTTCTATAGGAAATCGTGTACATGAGCGGCCCTACACAGTGTATGCTTCTCACCTCGTGTCAAAACACAAATGCAACTGATAGCTCTACCGTTATTTTTCTTCTTTGTTCTTTTAGAAGCGTTCGATGAAATACCAAACTTAGGGCGCTCTGAGTTTTTGTGATAATTCTCAGTGCACCAGTTTATTTTAACGCTCATCGAACAGACCTAACAATAAAATTTTTCGTCGTCTGCATATTTTTGCACTTTCAGATTAATAAGATCTAAAACTTTGAGAAATCGTGACTGTAACCGTTTGAAAAATCCAGGCCGAAGAAAATCTGGTTTAAAATCTTGGGTAAAGAAAAAAGTTTTTAGTTTGTTAGCAATTTGGATGTTTATTATCGTTATTTACTTAAGCATTAATTTAAAATAATTGATAGTGTAACAACAAGCGGAAATTTAGAGGCTTTAAATTTTACGTGAAAGGTGAATTTACATCTCTTGACCCGTTTGCAAGAGGTGCAGCGCTTTCTGGAGATTTTCAATCGCAGAATTGACATCGTCAAAATTTAAGGCACTTCCAGCGTACTTGCAATATTTTTGTGCTTTTGTCATTTGTTCGGGCGTCAAATTAACATCGATCTGCGGGGGAATGTAAATGTTATTCTGCTCGGGTGGGACAAAGGGCACAAAGCCGCCGGGCTTTTCCTCATCTACTGGAGGACTGGGTAATTTCTCAGGGTTGTTTAAAATTTCGTCGGCATTTAGATCTGCACGGGGAGCATCGGGCGGTAATTCGGTATCCGCCGGATTGTCAGCATTTGTACTTGAGAGTGATTCCTCAGATGGATCAGGTTCTTCTGCATTCCCAACATCACCACCTTCTTCTTTCATTGGACCAGGTACCGGGATTTCTCCGTTCTTGAGACAGTTGTGAATGTAAGCTGCTTTCCACTTTGCGTATTTTCGATTTTGGACTGCTTCTTCTGTAAGTTCTCCGAAGGTCTGCAAAACATCGTAGACCATACCACTCGTGTAGAAGGCCTTGACAACATTCCTAAATTTTAAAAACATACAGTGCAAGGGCTTCATAATTAGGTTGCGGGAACAAGTCAAGAATCCGGAAACCTCTCCGATTTCTACGAAAATTTGTAGAAACATTTTAACTTAACGAACATTTTGTATAAGGAAAATGTTCATTAAATGAATAATTCGTATAAGGAAAATTTTAACTCAATGAACAATTTGTAGAAGGAAAATTTTTAGCTTAATGAAAAATTTGTATAAGGAAAATTTTAACTTAATGGACAATTTGTATAAAGAAAAATTTAAACTTAATGAATAATTTGAATAAGGAACATTTTCAATAAATGAACAATTTGTATAAGGAAAATTTTCAGTCAATAGAAAATGTGTATAAGGAAAATTTTATCTTATTAGGCTACACAAATAAATATGGAGGTGATCATTGAACTGCAATTGCTTGTTCATAATTTGTGAACGGTGCTGAAAAGATTGGAGGGGAAACTTAAAATGTAAATTGGTATCAAGTCGTCATCTGGAGCATTAAGAGGGCGAGGAAACATCAGAATTAATGCATAATTTTTGCTTTTTTCAAATATTTGCCTTCTTCAAAATATGAAAAAGTGTAAATTGTGTAGTGAATATATAGAATATAAAATCGAAAATTTCGACGAAAATTTGTAGATACTCGCGAAAAAACGAAATGTTAAAATTTTAAAGTCGGCTTAAGTTAAGGTTAAGAAATAGGGGAAATGGGCCGATTCGAATAAAATTTTACAGTAGCCTTCCGTTTTAGACTAAATTCTCAAACTATTTTTTGTCGGTCGGCTACAGTTTCCGAAATAGTCTACTTTTAATTTTAACATTTCGTCAAAATTACAAATGCAATATTTCCACCGTCATTCTTTTTCCACATATAATTTCTTCATAAATCAATGACTTTCCCTAACGCGCACTCTTTTAACTTTTTACAACACAGTAACAATTTTGATCGCGGAAATACCTGAAATAAAAATTAATAATAATAATTAAATGTAAACAAAAATCTTCCTATCTGCTGCCATATAGCAAGTTATTTTAAGAAAAAGTTGCTTGAAATCCTTCCGTTTTAGATTAAACGGAAGGCTCCTGCAAAATTTTATTCGAATCGACCGATTTCCCCTATTCCGAACTTGTTCCTTAAAGTCTTGTATCTTCTAAAGTAAGTGCGTTCGACAAAAATTTTTTACATATTCGTTAATTTTAAATCGAAAAAAAATGTTCCTACAAATTTTCGTAGAAATCGGAGAGGTTCACGGATTGTTGATTTAAGTCAGGTTGTGTTGAGTGAGCTTACTTCCCGTAGTTTCCTTCCCTATCTTGTTTGTCAGCGTACAAGAACAATTTTAGGGCATAGTTTTCCAGATGAGCTTGAGCAGCTACTTCGTTCGTGATAGATTCATTTTCTGTATGTTCTTTCTTGGTCGTCTCCAACCAGTCCATAAGAGCTGGAATTAATCCAATTTTATATTATAACTCACTGTAGCCTCTTAAATTACGCATTTGACTCACCTAAAAGCAGCTTAGTTTCTTCTGGCTGATGGGTGGACAATTTCAGACCAATTTGTAGGGCGTAGAGCCTGCTCCAGTAGCTGATAATGAGATCCCGACCATCGTGCTCCTGTGCGGTTTTCAAGTAGTGCTGGATCCCTTTCAGCGTAGGTGGACACGGAGGGAATTCAACAGACATTTCCACAAGAACAATTTATTTTAGTTTATGACACTTTAGTAATTGACAGAGAGGATGCAGGTAAATGTTTAGAATCAAACCTAAGCTAAGTAATGTTGCGAACCAGTTTATTATGTCGTATTGCCTCATTGAATTCGGAACATTTTTTCTTTGTTACACACACACAGGCTGTTATATGCTCTCTCTCGAGCATATGTACTAGCTCTAGTGGAGAAGGGCGGGGTAATTTTCTTTTATGAGATGTTGATATCGATTGATATCGCTTAGGCGCCACGCGGTGTTGTAGAGTCCGCGAACTCTTCTGAAATGTTGGGAATGTTTTTTTTTTTTTCCTTCCACCCCGAGTGCTCTTCACTATTCGCCGCAGTGGTTGCAGGAATAACCCCTGTGACTACTCGCGAAACATAACCACCGGGTAAAAAGGAAAGCACAACAACGACGTCTTGCGAAATGAATTACCGAAAAGAAAGGCACGGAGGTTACGGAACACAATTTCTATATTTGCATTAATTATTGATTTCACATACAATTATCCACTAATGACCCCCTAAAATTCTTTGGGTCGTACTACACCCCACTAAGAACCGCGAAGCCACCTCTTTACGTCAGTTGTAACTCACTCTAATTTTTCAATTTAATAAATAAAAGACCGTGTACTTATCTTGGTTAAATCCTTCCTTTTTTTTTTCTTCCCGCTTCCGGCTCCCAGTCCCGAATCCTCTCACGCTACCGCTCCTCTTCTTCCTTGTACTCTCCCTGAGCTTCCTCTTCCTCCACCTCCTTTTCCTCGTACTTCCTTCCTGCTTCCTTAAGTTCTTTTCCTTTCTGCTCCGACTTCTGACTCCTTTCTGCTTCCTGGTTCACCACACTGACTTCTTCGTGAAAATGCGCACTTCTAACTGATCCCTTCACCTACCAGAGGGGGCGGTTTTATACCAGATCAACCCCTATTTCCCCGCTTTCCAATATCGGGTCGAACCGATTCATCCGACCGTTACATTTTTCTAATATAATTAAATTTTCCATCATAATCTGGTGATATTTTTGCCGTAGAATGCGATGGTGGCAATGAAATAATTTTCCGATGCCGGGAAATTGGTAAAAATCGCCCATAAAGTGGGCGGTGACGTTTGGGGCTCACGTGTTCCCTAAGTTCCTGTTGAGGGCTCCCGAGGGGATTTTCCGTTCACCTGCCCTTACTCTGGGTTGGGGTCAGTCAGAATCCATCGTTGCTTTTCTGCGGAGTATGAAGTCCATCGAAATTTAAGGGTGAAGAGTTGTGTTTTAGAGGTTAAGCTCGCTTCTACTATTTTTCTTGGATTTGTGAGTCGATTCCGGGACCGGTAAGTATGTTATATATTCCAATCTCTTATTCGCCCTACTCTTCCCAAGGTAAGTACATTTTCCTTCCTTATTCTGACGCAAAAGGCCGTCTTCGCAATTCCGTAATGGTTCACATCTAAGTTTACCATTTGTAGTTCCGGCTAATTCAATCGCTATCTTAATCCCTATTTACTAATTTGTAATTCCAGCTAATTCAATCGCTATCTCAATCCCTACTTACTAATTTGTAATTCCAGCTAATTCTTAATACTAATACTTAATACTAATCTGTTTCCTCTTCTGGTGTGTCTTCTTATGTATCTTCTTGTGTGTCTTCTTGTGCGTCTTCTTGTGTGTCTTCTCGTGTGTCTTCTTATGTATCTTCTTGTGTATCTTCTTGTGTGTCTTCTTGTGTGTCTTCTCGTGTGTCTTCTTATGTATCTTCTTTGTTTGCTGGGTAATTATCTAGTGTGGAGTATTGGTTTGGTTTATGTTTCCCAGGGCGTACATTATGCTGCGACGAGCTGGAGGAGCAGTTTTGGGGATGATTTGGTTCGAACACCAGGGAAGTAACATATTCTACATATTTTCGATTCTCTGTAAAAAAAAGTAAATCTCTTGCAGAATCAAGCCCTTTCTTTTCATGAGACAGCACACATAGAAGAAACAGTGAGCATTAGTAGGTATAAAATTCCCATAGCCCTGCTACCCGACTAATATTTATTTCTTATTTTAGGTTTCCGCTTTTGGAACATAACATTTCCTCCCCTTCCTCCAAGAGATTTCGTAGGAATCTTTTCTAACATCGGTCATTCCACCAACCAATTAAGTATGAAATAAAATAGGTCAATTTCAATCTCCTAGTATAGTACGTATATAATAAGGGAGAAAACTAAGTTTAACTTGCTATCTATTTATTACCTTACGCTCTTACACTTATACTAATTATAATTATTCATCCGGAGAGTTTGGTACGAAAGTCTTTAAATCTTTCGCGTTCCAAATTCCCGCGTTCTTCCCAGTACCTTCATCTTTGAGTTCATACGTCCATGCAGAAACCACTCTGACAACCCTAAATGGGCCTATGAACTTTGGGGCTAATTTCGCACTGAAATATTTAGCAGCATCCGACAAGACATAGTTTTTGCGCAGCACCAGATCGTTCACCAAGAACTTTTGATCCCTCCGTCGGAGGTCATAAATGCGCTT
Organism: Philonicus albiceps; assembly: GCA_963969385.1. Taxonomy (NCBI): domain Eukaryota; kingdom Metazoa; phylum Arthropoda; class Insecta; order Diptera; family Asilidae; genus Philonicus; species Philonicus albiceps. Next base: position 26,612,546 of record OZ017772.1, on the reverse strand, counting down.
ACCTAACTTGGATGCTTTCACCAATCTTTCCTTCACATCTTCCCATACCCGAATCAAGTTTTGCGCTCGAATTGTAGCATCGTAGGGCTTCTCGTTTTGTACAAATTGATGCTCTGAACCGTGGACAACCATTTCTCTCCCGAAATTCACAAAATATGGGGTTAGTTTGGTAGCTTCATGGATGCTGGTACGTATCGCACAGGCCACTTTAGGCAGATACAGATCCCAATCACGGTGATTATCTGATACATACGACCTTAACATCGACTTTATCACTTGGTTGGCACGTTCTGCTGGGTTAGCTTGAGGGTGATAAAATGCTGTATATGCTACCTCCACTCCGTATTCTTTACAGAGTTTCTTAAATTCGTTTCCTTTAAATTGGACCCCATTATCGCAGACTAAAGTTTTAGGTACCCCAAATAAAAGGAAAACTAAGTCTTCCAATGCTCTACAAATTAATGGTGCAGTCGCGGATCTTAATGGAAATAATATAGGGAACTTGCTAAACTGATCGATCACTGTCAGGATAAACTTGTATCCTTAGCGCGACCGAGGTAGCGGGCCAATCAAGTCGATATTTATGGACTCCCAAGGCTTTGAATTAATTGCTCTTGATGTCATAAGGCCAGCTGGCTTCTTTAGAACTGGTTTCGTAGTTTGGCAAATATAACAACGCTTTACATAGGCCGCTACGTCAGCTTTCATTTTCGGCCAGTAGTATTTTTGGGCCAAGCGACCGCATGTTTTCTGGACTCCAGTATGCCCTGCAGTTGGCAAATCGTGTGCTTTCGAGATTAATTCACGTCTCCGGTGTTTAGGTACGACTTGCTTCCAAGCATCGTTATACATCGCTAACTCAGGATATTTCGGCTGGCAATGTTTCCACAAACAACCTTCATCCACTCGCCAATCCGGATAACTGGCAGGTTTTCTACCAACTTCTCTGACCATTCTATCATACCATTTGTCCTGCACTTGGCTCTCTGCAATACAATCCAGTACCGGCACTGACCTAGACAACAAATCCGGTAGAAGATGTTCTTTTCCCTTCCGGTGGATTATTTCATATTCATATTGTTGGAGGCGCATGGCCCACCGCGCCAGTCGCCCTGTGGGATCCTTTACATTGTTTAATCAAACAAGTGAAGCATGATCCGTCACCACCGTGAAGTGTGTGCCTTCGATGTATGGTCTTAATTTTTCGATTGCCCATAAGACCCCTAGGCACTCTCGCTCCGTGGTTGAATAGTTGCGTTCACACTTGTTTAAGGATCTACTTAAATACGCAACGACTCTCTCTTCCCCCTGAATTTGCTGCGTGAGTACAGCGCCTAGACCATACCCTGAAGCATCGGTATGTATGATGAATGGATGATCAAAATTGGGACAAGTTAGAATTGGGGCACTGACTAAGAGATCCTTGACCCCTACGAAAGCCTTTTCACACTCTTCCGACCATACAAATTTCCTCTTCTTCTTAAGTAGTTCTGTTATAGGGGTAATCAAATGGGCAAAGTTGGGGACAAACCTTCTATACCACACGATGGTCCCGATTAAGCGACGCACTTCCGTTACAGTTCTCGGACTAGGAATCTTGAGGATACACTGGATTTTTTCGGGATCGACTTGCAACCCGTATTCGCCTACGACGTAGCCTAAGTACTTGAGTTCGGTACGGCAGAACTCACACTTTTCATAATTAATAACTAAACCAGCCTTTTGCAATTTATCCAGGACGCTATCTAACGTAGTTTTGTGATCTTCCCAGGTCTGTGTTACGATTATCACGTCATCTAAGTACACGAATACTTTACTTTCAAGTTCCCCCGACAATACCCTGTCAATTAACCTCTGCCAAGTAGCTGGTGAGTTACTTAGCCCGAAAGGCATCCTCCTAAATTGGAAAAGGCCCCTTCCTGGTACTGTGAAGGCTGTGTATTCCTTAGATTCCTCTTCTAAAGGTACCTGCCAGAAGGCTGATTTTATGTCCAACGACGAAAGGTACTTGGCATCTCTCAGTTTGTCTAAAGTGGCCGATACATATGGTAGTGGATACGCGTCCTTTTTAGTTACTTTATTCAGTTTCCTGAAGTCCACGCAAAATCGATATTGGCCATGCTTTTTCCTCACCATGACCACCGGAGATGACCAAGAACTGTTCGAGGCTTCAACCACGCCAGCATCCAACATCTTATCTAATTCTTCCCAAATTGCCTTCTCAATTACCCGGGAAACTGGGTAGTATCTCTGCTTGATTGGAGGCGAATCTGTCTCAATCTTATGATGCACTAGATTAGTACACCCAAGTCCTGTACCCATCTTTTTCTTGGCCGCATTAATAATGTCCTCTAATTCCCTTTTCTGCGACTCTGTCAACTTGGATTGCGCTTGTAACGAACTAACATGGTAATCCATGACTTCGTCCCCAAATTTCCAAGAGTCCTCCGCAAAATTCGCGTATATGCGCATATCCCTCCAGAAATCGATCCCCAAAATGAGAGTATGCGGTAACTCCGAAATTACTAAGACTTCACAAACTTTAATTCTGTCCTTTAATTCTATAGGAAGGCTTACTTCCCCTGAAACATTTACAGATCCCCCGTTCGCCAAACTAACCCTTTTCGCATTTGTTTCCCTGATCTTAAGTCCCATATTCTTAAGCAAATCTAGTCCCGGTCCACCAATGATAGTGCGAGATGCTCCGGAATCGAGTAACCCACAAAGTTTTATACCGAAAATTGAAACCATCAAGTAGGGGCGCACATCATTCTCTGTTTTGTCAAAGATATAATCCACCAAAGTGTTAAGGGCACTCCCTTCTTGCTTCTTTTGCGCGATACATTCCTTGTCTTTCTTATTTTCTTTAGCGACTTTTTGCGGATTACTCGACACGTCGCCTAATTTCGAGCTCCGCTTTGGTTTCCCGAACTCGATCCAGTAGTAGGTACATTCTGCGGACCCCCTGGCTGGGTTGTCCTAACCTCATTTCCCTGGTTGCACCTAGTGCATCTGGAAAGAGTAACACCCACGGTACCGCACCTAGAACACTTGAAATTTCGGGGACAAAAGCGAGCTATATGACCACTAATCCCACATATAAAACACTTAGGACCAGGACCAGAACCCCTCTTCTGGGAGTCGGAGGCTCCTACCGTGGCTATCGCTGGAGGCTCTGCTGCGACATAAGCCAAATCTGGCTCCAAGAGTTGATTGCTGCGTCTCGACGGGGGTGCTATAAATCCCTCCACAGAAGTACGCACGCCCTCTAACTTCCTCCCCAAGTCTATTAGCTGTTGTACTGATCTAATCTCCATCAGGCCCAACTGTGTTTGATAAAAAGGAGCTATGTTCCGCAACAATATTCGAAGCTTTTGTCCTTCAGTTAAGGGTTCAGTGAGGCGTGCAAAAAGATTAGACATCATCGCAATATATATCCCCATTGTTTCGTCTTTACCTTGTGTCCGTTTCTTTATTTCTTCAAGTAACCGATCATCATAGTCTAAAGGAAGAAATTCTTTCTTTAGAGCGGATACTAAGTCAGACCAGGAATGGAACTTTGCCTTATTAGCTCTGTACCACACCAGAGCTTTACCCGTGAGCAAATCTAAAGCCGACCGAAAGAGTTGAGTTTTACCGACCCCCCGCGCTTCCGCCAACTCGTTCACCCTATCTAAAAAGGAATTCAACGACTGGTTGCTTTCCCCAGAAAATTTTATGTCCCATTTATGCAATTGGGGCCGCGAACGGGAGCCAGTGGATATCGTGGTATCGTCTAAATTATCTTCGGAGTCGTCTTCCTGATCCTCATCACCATCCGCCTTAGAGTTGAGGGTCCCTAATGCTATTATTAATTTGCTGCGAAGCTGGGATTTTTGTTTCATTTGTTCCTCTCCCTCCGCGGTCATTCTCTCAAGTCTGCTCAAAGCCCATTCAATTTTTGCCAGCATCTTAGCGTAGTCCGAAGAACAAGTATCGCCTTTAAAATCACTAAGTAGTGCTGTTACTTCTTCTATCTTCTTGAGCAACGCCTGAGCATCCTCCTCAAAGAGATAGGGATACGGATCCATTAGAAGCTTCCTACCTTCTTTTTCGGACTTAAGAGCGGCCCGCAACGCCGTCCTCATCTCGTCAACTTTCCCAACGGCCATACCTCTAATTGCCAATTCATATGATAATTCCTCCTGATTTAATCGATTGATTTCCATCTTTCCCAATTACCGTGTCTAAGTGCACCAGTTAGTGAAGCAATCACCACTAATATCAAAGGTCAGTTTGTAGTATTAAAGCGGGGGAGAACCTAGCTACTGACCTACTCGCCAATAAATCGATCAACCTATATCACGGGCAGCGATTGATTCAGGTGTCCGCTTTCAACAACTCTGGCCCACCGCGAAGTAAACTATGTTGTAAATTGACTATTATAATAACCTAGCTAAACTACTAATCGTATACCGAATCCTATACTTGTATTAGATAATTTTTTTCCAACCTTTCTTTCGAAATCGAAAAGACTCTAATTAATCAGAACTGTACATAAATTACCCTTCTACTATATGAAACAAAATAAAATATCTAAACCCCGAAAGACCTACGTCTGCTCCTTATCGGCGGAACACAATTCACCCAATCCTCGGAAGAAGGGAACAAAATATCACCATTAAATTATGTCGCCTGCATTCCTAGAAAAATCAAAAACGACAACTCTATTCAAATTCATTCAATCGTGAGGAACCAAGTCAGATGTTGGAGTAGGTCGTGGCCAAATGAACTCAAGTTCAGTTCATTTTGTTACCTCCATTCATCATACGATTACTCTCACGAGAACGATCCTGAATGCATTCAATAATGGCCGCCGGTTACCACGGTAACCATTCCTTCTACGTTCGGCGTACACTCTTCACACGCGTAGTAAAGGCACCGCTACAGAAAGCGCGCGTACTTAGTTAGTGACCAAAATGTGACGCTGATTGACGGTGAGGTGTGCTGAAGTGCCGGTGAGGTTACGTGGTTCCAGCGAAATTGGTCGGAGGAGGCAACCAACAACAGGATCACCGAGCACCAGGGATAAATATACCAAGTCGGGGTAAGTATAAAATGTATAATATTATTTAATCCTATATTAAGTTTGCAGTGAAATTATCATGCCGGCCCTTGTACAAAGTGACTCAAGTTTTCGCGCTCGATCTCACTCAAACCTAAAGTGGCTAAAGTTTTCGTGCTTGATCTGACTCAAAGCTCTTTTCGGTACACATATATCGCACGTCGGAATTTTCTTGCATGCAAGTTTCGCGTATTTGTGACGTTTGACGATCAATGGTGGTACAGCTGTTCCGATGTTATTATTATGATGTCTGATGTCTGAAACATTCCCAACAGTGGTTTTCGCTCTCCCGACTATAACTACAGATGTTTTGGGCCCCACGTTGGGCGCCAAATTGTTATATGCTCTCTCTCGAGCATATGTACTAGCTCTAGTGGAGAAGGGCGGGGTAATTTTCTTTTATGAGATGTTGATATCGATTGATATCGCTTGGGCGCCACGCGGTGTTGTAGAGTCCGCGAACTCTTCTGAAATGTTGGGAATGTTTTTTTTTTTTTCCTTCCACCCCGAGTGCTCTTCACTATTCGCCGCAGTGGTTGCAGGAATAACCCCTGTGACTACTCGCGAAACATAACCACCGGGTAAAAAGGAAAGCACAACAACGACGTCTTGCGAAATGAATTACCGAAAAGAAAGGCACGGAGGTTACGGAACACAATTTCTATATTTGCATTAATTATTGATTTCACATACAATTATCCACTAATGACCCCCTAAAATTCTTTGGGTCGTACTACACCCCACTAAGAACCGCGAAGCCACCTCTTTACGTCAGTTGTAACTCACTCTAATTTTTCAATTTAATAAATAAAAGACCGTGTACTTATCTTGGTTAAATCCTTCCTTTTTTTTTTCTTCCCGCTTCCGGCTCCCAGTCCCGAATCCTCTCACGCTACCGCTCCTCTTCTTCCTTGTACTCTCCCTGAGCTTCCTCTTCCTCCACCTCCTTTTCCTCGTACTTCCTTCCTGCTTCCTTAAGTTCTTTTCCTTTCTGCTCCGACTTCTGACTCCTTTCCGCTTCCTGCTTCACCACACTGACTTCTTCGTGAAAATGCGCACTTCTAACTGATCCCTTCACCTACCAGAGGGGGCGGTTTTATACCAGATCAACCCCTATTTCCCCGCTTTCCAATATCGGGTCGAACCGATTCATCCGACCGTTACATTTTTCTAATATAATTAAATTTTCCATCATAATCTGGTGATATTTTTGCCGTAGAATGCGATGGTGGCAATGAAATAATTTTCCGATGCCGGGAAATTGGTAAAAATCGCCCATAAAGTGGGCGGTGACGTTTGGGGCTCACGTGTTCCCTAAGTTCCTGTTGAGGGCTCCCGAGGGGATTTTCCGTTCACCTGCCCTTACTCTGGGTTGGGGTCAGTCAGAATCCATCGTTGCTTTTCTGCGGAGTATGAAGTCCATCGAAATTTAAGGGTGAAGAGTTGTGTTTTAGAGGTTAAGCTCGCTTCTACTATTTTTCTTGGATTTGTGAGTCGATTCCGGGACCGGTAAGTATGTTATATATTCCAATCTCTTATTCGCCCTACTCTTCCCAAGGTAAGTACATTTTCCTTCCTTATTCTGACGCAAAAGGCCGTCTTCGCAATTCCGTAATGGTTCACATCTAAGTTTACCATTTGTAGTTCCGGCTAATTCAATCGCTATCTTAATCCCTATTTACTAATTTGTAATTCCAGCTAATTCAATCGCTATCTCAATCCCTACTTACTAATTTGTAATTCCAGCTAATTCTTAATACTAATACTTAATACTAATCTGTTTCCTCTTCTGGTGTGTCTTCTTATGTATCTTCTTGTGTGTCTTCTTGTGCGTCTTCTTGTGTGTCTTCTCGTGTGTCTTCTTATGTATCTTCTTGTGTATCTTCTTGTGTGTCTTCTTGTGTGTCTTCTCGTGTGTCTTCTTATGTATCTTCTTTGTTTGCTGGGTAATTATCTAGTGTGGAGTATTGGTTTGGTTTATGTTTCCCAGGGCGTACATTATGCTGCGACGAGCTGGAGGAGCAGTTTTGGGGATGATTTGGTTCGAACACCAGGGAAGTAACATATTCTACATATTTTCGATTCTCTGTAAAAAAAAGTAAATCTCTTGCAGAATCAAGCCCTTTCTTTTCATGAGACAGCACACATAGAAGAAACAGTGAGCATTAGTAGGTATAAAATTCCCATAGCCCTGCTACCCGACTAATATTTATTTCTTATTTTAGGTTTCCGCTTTTGGAACATAACAAGGCATGCATATACCATGGACCGCGATTGTACGCGATTTCCTAAGATTTCCTGCGTTCGGTGCAATTTTTCTTCCTTCTCTTTCTGTCTAAGGGAGTGACAGCTCGTGAAATGACGTCAAATTAACGTTCTATAATGCCAGAGATGTGTCAGACCGCTGAATTGCCGTTACAGATATTTTCGTACAATTCTTTGGAGAATTATCAAATTACGAACAATTTCTTTACTACAAAACAATTTATGATAATTTCCGTGCGACACAACCTGGTTACGTCGTTTCTTGCGCATTAGAGCAACGAAATGGACTCTTGTAACGTGCCAGGACAAGAGTCCTTTTCTTCTTTTATGTCCTTTATTACTATAATAAAAGCAATTTAGTCAAATTATTTTTAAATTCTATAAAATTTTTTTTAGAAACTTACCAATTTTGGTATGCTTTTACACGTAATAAAATACTATACTCAAAATACCGAATCAAACGTTTTAAAATAGTTTACCAAATAAATTACAATTTAAATCAATCGCCAGGCATATCGCTAAACAATTCGCTTAAAATATTGAAGATTCTGTTCTTCGCTTTCAATCAAGTGAATAAACAATTCCTGGAAGCTTTTAAATTTAGTGAGCTAAAGAAAGAAAAGATTAAAAAGTTTGCTTTTATTCCGAAATTTTTTTAAATAAAACGTAACAATTGTTCAATTAATCACATTTATTAATAATATGCATATATTACAACGTTGTCACGATTTATCAATCACAAATCCTTAAAAAAATATTGGTAATCTGGCAGAGATAAAGCTTTAAAAGCATTTTTATAATATTATTATTAATTTTATTAACATTCACTGAATTTAAAACGAATATTTTATAAATTTTTGTTTTACTAATAATTAAATTCAATTATTTTTGCCAGTACTTACCAATTCCGTATTCAAAAAATCTGCGGAATCGACCCATCCATGCAATACGATAAAAATATACAGCGCTATAAAAATTGCTATATATCTCCTTTCGTCTATCGCGATTGATCGATGTTAACCCAAAATAATAATAAAATAATAAAAAATCTTCCGAATTCAATGAGGCAGTATGATATAATAAACTGGTTCGCAACATTGTTTAGCTTAGGCTTTCGGGTAAACTGCAATATCTGTTACTGTTTGACAGCACACTTAACAAATCAAAGTGAAGTTGGAGACAATGATAAAAAACGACAACAAACTTAGAAAAAAAGGACAAAAAATTGTTCCTTTTTTAATTTTTGGCATGGCAGCTGATGTGGGTTCACAGTCTAAACCGAGGGAGGTGTCATCGGTGGCGAGAACTCATGTCGATGCAGCATCGGCCGAAATGGTTGAGAGGACGAGGCACCGACTGGGCGATATCGGCGACGACAGGGTTGAGATCCTAGGCAGCAACAGTTAGAGAAGGCGGGGATAGCATGGCAGATAGCGTGGGTTCGCAATCTAGACCGGACGAGGAGTCACTGATAGCGGGAACAGGTGACGACACAGCAGCGAACGAAACGAAAGAGGTAGAGGTAAGAGGACAGTGCAGCGACTGGGCGATGTCGACGACAGCAGGTCGAGGATCCTAGGCAGCGACAGTCAGAGGAGGCGGGGATGGCACGGCAGAAGGTGTGAGTACGCAATCGAGACCAAAAGATATGTCACCGATACCGATAGCAAGAACACGAGTTGAAACAGAAGCGGCCAGTGACGGCGAGTACAGGGCAGTAGCAGGCTAGAGCGGCGAAACGACGAACCCCTGGGGGAGACGAGGATCAGCGGAGATGAAGTCCAAGAGCGCAGTATTCGTAGTCACAGCCAAGGTCGTTCTTGATCTGCTTCACGCTGCAACGGACATCATCAACAGCTGGCAGAACAGACGCGGGGAGATCCGTAACAGAAAGCGCAGAGTAAAGGTCGTCCAGAGTGCGCACCGCAATAGATACTTTAGACAAAACATATAAGACTTCTCAAGAAGTGCTTCCATCTTAGAGTCCATTGCGGAGATAATGACTAGAATTTTTCCTAGTTTCTGGTGGTTGAAAGACGAGACCTCCTCAGAGGCAGACTGGAAACATGAGCAATTACCCAAGAAGGACTGCAACTTAGTGGCAAGTAATGATTGCTCATTCGTGATGGTTTCGGAGATAGTAGCCAGAGCACGAAGCACATGACACGGTTTGAGATCAGAGCACTCGTTGCAAGTCGAAAGGCCAGAAGACGAGATTGAACGAGCGCCGCGCTTTATGCAAGGAATATGGAAAAATTGCCCACAGACCCCATCGCACTCCGTCAAGTCGCCAGCAAGAGATCCGCTACATACCTTACAGGCGCTGCTCATCGTGCAATAGGTAACAGGGGAAAGCACAAAGTGATGACACAGTGGAAAGTATGCGGGAAGTGATCGAGTCATCACAACAAAACAGGTGATGACACCGCGGAAAAAAGTTGGTCACTCCGGCCAGCTGTGATGGGTGAAACACCTAGCCGATTACACAATGGAGATAAACAAACAAACAATGAACTGCGGGAGGTGAAGGAAAACACGACTGCGCCGCATGAAGGTTTAAGCATATATATACATATATATAATATGGGATTCCGATTCGGAGTTTGCCGGTTTCACGGAAGACGATATAGATGGCGCGCGCGAGATATTGGAGAAGTTTGAGGCGTTGAGGGAAACAGTGGAAAAAGGTCGAACTATGACGGGATAGTAGGAGGCGAGTTTTTTTTGAGAAAAAGAAAAGACGAGCTACGAGTCGCATGGACAATATTTGGGTTTTGGGGTTCTTGATTTTTATCATTAAATGTTTTCTTAATTTACGTTCGCGAGTTTTTATTTCTGGTTCCCGAGTATCGAATCCCACATATATATATATATATATATAGAGTTTTGAATTCTGGAATGCGACAATGAGAAAAGCACGTTCAGTTCAATTGGTACAGTAGCTAAAGCCGGTTGACCATCCGAACCGTCTACGGTTCGTAAATTGGGCAGAGGATGGCGAATTTTATTGAAAAATCATCTTTTCGGACGAGGCTCATTTCCACCTCGGTGGTTATGTTAATAAGCAAAACTGTCGCATCTTGGGCACAGAAAATACGCACCTCATCGTGGAAAAGCCAATGCACCCATAACGAGTGACTGTTTGGTGCGAATTTTAGTCTGGCGGCATCATCGGACCATTTTTCTTCGAAAATGAAGACGGAGCCACCGTAATCGTCAATGGCAAGTGCTACCGCGCAATGTTGGCCGATTGGATTTTCGGGGAAATTGAAGCCGAAGACCTGGACGATATTTGGTTTCAACAGGATGGCCATACAGCGAACGCCACAACCGATCTTTTGCTCCCTATCTTCGGAAATCGCATAATCAGCAAAAATGGTGATGTGATTTGGCCGGCAAAAAGCTGCGATTTGACGCCGTTGGACTATTATCTTTGCCGAGCGGTGAAAGATAAATGTTACACCAACAAACCAGAAACAATTCAAGACCTCAAGTACGAGATTCAAGCTGCTATTGCTGACATAGGGCCCGAAACAATCGAAAATGTACTCAAAAATTGGGTGGATCGAATAGCCTACTGCCAAGTCAGCCGTGGTGGTCATTTGACCGATATTGTTTTTCATAAATAAATGATATAAAACAATCTTTCAAATAAATGTTCAATCATTGAAAAATATTGAGCCGTTTTTTTTATAACAAAAAGAAATTTCTATTTTTAAATGGGCCACTCTGTAGTCGTCGATTAACACGGCGTTTTTACTTTCAAGTCGTTCGTACCTTTTATCCAGTCCTGATCTTCTAATCGAGCTATTTTGGAAATTGATGCCAAGACCCGGGACGCCGGTGAAAAAATATCGCAATAAATAATTATTAACGATTCTTGAAAATGGTTGTAACGGTTTATTTTAAAGTAGTAAGATGGAAAAATCCATGCGCGGAGTATATCGACGGCAACTGACAAAGCTCGTTAAGGTGGCTCAAGATAAATTGGCTTTACAGGAATGTACCTTTGTGTGCCAGCATTAAACCGGAGAACGCTGACATGGAAAACGAGAAAATAGCCGAATATGAGGACGGGGCGACTTCTATAAAGGCAATGGATCTGTATCATTACCCTGTAGCTACTAATCACATCATGATCAAAGACCAACGCAGCGGACTTGTGCGACAAAATTTCCTAAGCTTAGTCTAGGTCGTTTTCGGGAAATCTAACTGATTGATTTTGGATTTGGAACATTTTTCGAAAGGCTGTGCATGAGTGCAGTGGTCTAAACGCGACAGTAAAATTTAACTATCTACAGGTGTACCGAAGCTTGTGTCCAAAATTTGTGGGGCCTGGAAACAATTGGAATCTCAAATGAATGGTAAGCAAGCTGAATTCGAATACGAGTATAGTAATTTGATTTCTAAAGTCGGTATGAAGTCAATTAATTGTGGAAAAACACCCTATTTACTAAATGCTCCATCGACAGCATACAACCAAAGTTTATGTCATGATTTGTACTTGCGTTGCGATAAGAGCTGCTAATTTAGAATTAGCTCACAGTTTTACGACGGAATCCTGCATCGCTGACAAGGAGATATTTTAGTAATTTATTTCGCATAACGCTAAAATGTTTCGGCGAGCCTCTAAAGAATTAAAGTAGTTAGCTGTAGTTGCTGAATCGGAGATTCTTTGCGGTTTCGTGTCATTAAATTGAATTCAGTGGGAATTAATGTTTATGGTTGAATGAGCGGGTTGGTGGGGCGGGCTTTTGAGCGTTTAGTGGACTTTTAAAGTATTGCTTAAAGGTTGCGCAAGATGTACAAGGTGGCGGACATTCCATCGCTTAGCTGTTCGACTCGAACAGACTTAAACCATAAGAGACCTTGCAGAGCGTGGCCGCCACCGGACTGGTCGTTCTGCCGAGAATATCGCGGCTGCCGATGTCGCTGAGAACGAAGAAACATCAACCAGACGACGAGCCACGCAATTGGCCATGTCGCCCTATTTAACCGCCCCAGACTTCTTTCTTTGGGGCTACTTGAAGTCGCGGGCTTATGCCAACAAGCCTCAGACAATCGCAGCCCTTAAAGAGTTTATTCGACAGGAATGCGAACAGTTATCACCGGAAATCTTGCGGAAAGTCATGGAAAATGCGATAAAACGGGCACAAATGTGTATCAACACTGTAGGCAGCCAATTGACGGATATCATCTTTTTCAATTAAAAGAAAAAATTGTAAAGGTCCAAACATAAAGATTTCCATCACTCAAAATATGTTTTTATTTAGTAAAAAAGTTATACGAAAACAAAATTGAATGATTAATTTTGCGCCACCTTGTAAAAGTTCACAATTATTGAACAGATTTATCCAGGAAGGGACGGCAAAGTGTGAACTTGCAAAGTTAGATTTTCCAATTTAAAAAAATATGAAGTCTATCCAGCTCTTATTTCCTCTAGCGATCCCATCATCATAATTCTTTTAACTTTTTCGCTTAAACACGATTAAAAATTGAGATAATCCCCGTGCATGAGTAAGCTGTGCATACCATGGAATGATTTCCATATCTTACTATATACAAAGTTGTCATTCAATTCCGCAAGATCGATGCGTGGCAGTATAAGGATTATGGTTATTTCGACAGATTTTTCTTTGCACCCTTTCTCTTCAAGGAGCTCCTCGAAGAATTTAAAATATTATTTCTTGAATTCGTCACAAATTTGATTTTTATTATATTTTTCTTTCAATTTTATAGTTTTAGTGAATCCAACATTTTGTTAGGTGGATATGCATTGGTTCAAACTGAAATCGTATCTAATATTATTGTGTCTTTTAACAAGCTTTTTTGGTGGCAGATAATCGGCTCCAAAACGAAATCTCACAATGTCATATCCGTAGCATAAATATTACAACCTCTTACACCTGTAATATGTAAGGGCAACGCGAGGGCAATTAGGCGAAAAGAAAGAAAGTAAGTAAAGTAAGTCAGTGGATGCGTCCGATCTGTACGAGAGCTTTATTGCAAGAGAGTGTCTTTGACAATTTTTGGGACCGATCAGCAGAAAGACTGTTGACCGCTAGAATGCACTATACTGCTGTGGGCAAAAAATAGTAAGACTTTGTTCATAATTTTAAAATTCTTTATTTATTCTGCCAAATCTATTTCGTCCCCCTCAAAGTAATCCCCCCCGGCCACAATACACTTATGCCAACGTTTTTTCCAATCCTCGAAACAGTTGTTAAAGTCAATTTTAGGGGAATAGCCTTCAATGCGCGTAGCGTTTCACGTTTAATGTCTTCAATTGACTCAAAACGGTTTCCCCGGAGCGGTCGCTTGAGTTTGCTGAATAGCCAGAAGTCACACGGAGCTAAATCAGGCGAATACGGTGGTTGAATGATATTGGTTGAATTTTTGGCGAAAAACTCACGAAGAATCAATGCAGTATGCGACGGTGCATTATCGTGGTGCAAAAACCAAGAGTTGTCGGCCCATAATTCCGGCCTCTTTTTACGAATAGCTTCGCGCAAACGACGCATAACACTCAAATAGTATGCCTTGTTGACAGTTTGGCCGGTCGAAAGGAATTCGGAGTGCACCACACCTCGATGTTCGAAGAAACTGTCAACATGACCTTGATTTTTGACTTGCTTTGACGTGATTTTTTCGGCTTCGGCTCACCTTTGGCACGATATTCGGCCGATTGATCGTCTGTTTCCGGGTCGTAAGTATAGATCCAAGACTCATCGCCAGTTATAATACGTTTCATGACATCCTTGTAGTCGGAAAGCATTGTTTCACAGACGTCAACGCGACGCTGTTTTTCAAGAAAATTGAGTGATTTTGGAACCAATCGTGCATTCACTTTTCTTAGGCCCAAATGATCTTTTAAAATGGTTTTCACTGATCCTTCTGAAATTCCAACGATACCAGTAAGGTCTCTGACTGTTAATCGTCGATTCTCGAGCACCAATTCCTTGATTTTATTGGCGTGTTGATCATCAGTTGATGTTGATGGCCGTCCTGGACTTGGTTCGTCGTCAACGCGTTCTCGACCCTCTTTGAATAATTTGTACGAATCAAAAACACTTGCTCGCGACATACAATTATCACCGAAGGCCTTTTGCAACATTCTGAACGTTTCGGCACCAGAAATTTGATTCCGCACACAAAATTTAATGGAACTTCTTTGTTGAATAATTTCACTCATTGTAAAAATCGCCGAATGCACTTTTTGTACTTCAGAAAGACAAGCGTATACTAAACACTAATGACTATTTTGATGTGATATTTGTCAGATGTCACTGACAGTCATACCAACGTAGAAAAAAAATATTTCGACGAATGGATTTCCGCGTGAAATTTAAATTAAAAAATCTTACTATTTTTTGCCCACAGTTAATTAAATATTTATACATGTTGTGTAAATTTTATGTACGGTTTCATGTTCTCCGGAGAAGAAACTCCTTCATATGGTATTCGCGAGATCTGTAAATTTTCAATATCTCTTATAACGTAACGGTCGTTTGGCAGGATCTTTACGACCTCATAAGGACCTTTGTACTTCTCAATTAATTTCGTGTTGATACCAGCGGTAGTAACTACATTTTTAATCATAACATGGTCTCCAATCTCGTATTTGTGAGGTGTCCTATGCCTTTTGTCAAAAAGTATTTTATTTTTATCTTGGCTGCGAGCGATACTTTCACTTGCCTCCTGTCTTATTTTTTCTAAATTTCGAGGCTCTTCGTCTGTTATGTTACTTTCGCGAATTATTTGGGCAGCTAATAACTCCTCTAATATTTTATTTAACTCAATTTTATGCGTATATGGCAATCTTCTTGGAGTGCAACTAAAAGTACTGCTCGCATTTGTTAATATTATTTTCATTTCACATTCGTTATTTAGGTTAAAGGTCTCGTCGGATTTACTAGAGTTTTTCGTAATTTCATATATGTATACGGGTTTTTTCGCCATAGGTCAGATTTTCATTTATATTTAAATTTAATTCATTTTCACAGCATGCATCAATATTCAGTATTTCCTTTGGAAAGTTATCATTTATAATAAATTTGTTAAGCTGTGGTTTATCATTTAAAATAAATTTCGCGTCACATTTGTTTAAAAAGTTTCGGCCTAAAACGGGACATCTCATGGTGTTATTCCTAACAACAAACAGATTAAGGTCTACTTTGTTACCTTCAAAAGGCACAAGACATTGTACTTTGCCTAATACTTCTAGATGACTATCGTTGATACCGACAAATTTCGCAGGTCCAGGTTTCAATGGTGAGATGACGTAAGGAGGGACGTAACACTCTTTGATGAAGCTTATCGGGCTGCCTGTGTCGATCATCGTATTTGCCTCAAAGCTGGTCGCAACCTTTCTTGTTGTTTGGCTGATAAATGAATAATTAAAAGTACAACAGAAATCGTTAGAAATGTTTACAGATTTATGTTTAATGCTTCGTGATGGTTCGTCTTCAGCCTCGATTTCCTGAGAAGTGTTGTCTCGTAGTAGCATCACAGTCGCCGGAGAAGGTCTTGATGTTGATGATGATGATGCTGTTGCAGGCTCTCGACGCTTGTTACAATTTGCTGCAGAGTGCCCATGCTTGCCGCACCTGAAGCATGTTCCTCTTTCCCTTTGAGGTTTTGGACAATTGGCCACCACATGGCCCGTTTCGCACTTATACCTCGCCGATGTGTGGTTGTAAACTCTATTTTGCTGCTGCGTATTTTTTGAACATGATTGACTTGGCTTGTTCACTGGCATCTCCGTCGGGTAGACTCGCATTTTTTCGTACTTCCTAATAATTCGCTTTAGCTCACCAATATTTTTTGCCGTAAGCAATAATTGTTTGTTCGGAAGCGAATCAGGAATACCTCCAATTATATAATTTATCAGGTCCTCTTCCTCAATGTCGGCAAGTGAAGCAATCTCTTGCATGTTGAGGACATATTGGTGTGTGCTTTCGTCTCTGCGTTTCTTCTAGGTTCTAGGTTCAAGTGGCTGCCAACAAAAGAAGGCACACTTAGGCCAAGGTAGGCCCATTGTGATACCACATGGGACGAAGTCCCAATTACTACCGTTCGAACCATTTAGACTCTTTAATGAACTGTTCTAGGCTACTGATCCTGGTGGACCTCAGCTCCGACAGGTCGTTAAAGAAAGTAGAGCCCAGGCTCCGATTCCTCCGCACCGCTAGAGCTGGGCATTGACACAGGAAGTGAAGGATGTCCTCTTCCTCTTCCTCATTGAGGCAACTCCTGCAGAAGTCATGCGTGGTCACCCCCATCCTAATGGCATGTTTGCCGATGAGACAGTGGCCCGTAATGACCGCTACTACGTTGCCGATTGCGGCTCTCTTGAGCGAGACCAAGTTTCTGGACCTGTTGCGGTCGTAGATGGGCCAGATAGATCTGGTCGTTACACAGGTGGGCTCTTTCCTCCACCTGCGATTTGCAATTTCCAAGAAGGACTCTTGTATGGTCCGCTTGCTTGATGCAAGCGGAGCACCCGGCTTAAGAGTTATATCCTCAGCGGGCAAGCCTGCGCCAAGCCTCGCGAGCTCATCCGCCCTGGTGTTGCCCGGGATATCAGAGTGGCCTGGCACCCAGACCAGACTGACCTTCGTGCTAGCAGCCAAGCGGATGAGCTCCGTGCGACAGTCCTCAACGACCTTGGATGTCGTGTGAACACTTACCAGCGATCTGATCGCAGCTTGACTATCGCTAAATATACATAATTTTGCCAGGGGCTTAGCTGTGGCCCTCAGCTGCGCGATAGCCTGTGATATGGCCATGACCTCAGCTTGGAATACGCTGCAATGGTCTGGCAGTCGAAAGGAGGTTTCTATACCCAATTGTTCAGAGTAAATACCTCCACCCACTTTGCCATCCTTCCTAGAGCCGTCAGTGAAAACCTGAATCGACCCTGGCTGCAAAAATAGACCCTCTGTCCATTCTTGCCTAGAGGGGAAGGAGGCAGCAATTCTCATTCCGAATGATGGCTCGGTAACCATGTAGTCCACCGCCGTGGTACGTGGCCCTAGTATCCTAGAATGCCCATAATCCGTACGTGACCAGCAGTGAACCGCATTGAGCCTTATGGCCGAGGATGCTGCCGTTTGCTTGCCAAACAGGTCCAGCGGAATAAAATTAAGGATAGTGTTTAAGGCCTTAGTAGGGGTGGATCTGAGGGCGCCTGTAATAAGTAAGGACGCAAACCTCTGCACCCTCTCCAGGCCTGTCCGGTTATAAGCCTTGTCAAGAGACGGCCACCAAACTAACACACCATACACAAGTATAGGCCTAATAACGGCTACGTAGAGCCAGTGGATAATACGGGGCTCCAGCCCCCATTTCCTACCAACAGCGTTCCTGCAGGAGTACAGAGCCACGGTGGCCTTGCGTACTCTTTCCTTGATGTTGTCTTTCCAGTTCAACTTCCTGTCAATGATCAGGCCCAGGTACCTGACCTGATTCGAAAGTTTTAGGTTGACACCCCTCAGTGTTGGTGTTACAAAGGTGGGAGTCCGGTGTTTCCTGGTAAACAACACCAGCTCGGTCTTATCCGGATTGACCCCCAAGCCACATCTGTCACACCACCGTGCAAGCTTTGCTAGAGCACGTTGAAGCACCTCCGTCAAGGTGTTCACATGTTTGCCCGAGACAGCTATTGCAATGTCGTCGGCATAGGCAACCACTTTGCACCCGGAACCATCCAGCTCCACGAGAAGGCCGTTGAGAGCCAAGTTCCAGAGGACCGGCGACAGGACACCACCTTGTGGGGTGCCCCTGGCCGCAAATTTCCTCATGGAACTACTCCCAACAGTGGCATTTATGACTCTGCAACCGAGCAACAAGTCAATAAGCCCTATGACCGACTCGCAAATGCCTAGACCCCTTAGGGCGTTCGCGATTGCCTCTGGTTTGACATTATTGAAGGCCCCTTCTATGTCTAGGAAGGCTGCCAAGGTAAATTCCTTGTAGAGAAGAGACTTCTCCACCTGATCAACAAGAGCATGCAGGGCGGTCTCGGTGGATTTACCCTTGGTATAAGCATGCTGGGATTTAGATAGCCTACCCGGACTTATGCTATCCTTGATGTAGACATCCAACAGTCTTTCCAAAGTCTTAAGAAGGAAAGAAGAGAGGGTAATGGGCCTATAATCCTTTGGCTTGCAGTGCGAGGTCTTCCCCCCTTTCGGGATGAAAACGACCTTAGCTTCCAGCCAGGACTTAGGGATATGCGTAAGCTGCAGACAGGCCTCGAAAATGATAAGCAGCCAAGGGCTGATTAGCACAGAAGCCCTCTGGAGCTCCGCTGGTATAATGCCATCCAAGCCTGGTGACTTGTATGGCTTAAAACTCCTAATGGCCCAATCAAGTTTTTCGCGGCTTAGGACCTTCTTAGCAAGGTCCCCAGCCTGCTGTGTGGCTGTGGATACTACCGCTTGGTTGTCTGAGCAGCCAGGAAAGTGAGTATCCATCAGCAACTCTAGAGTTTCCATGCTCGTCGAGGTCCAGTCCCCATTTTGTTTCATCAGAAGACCGGGTGCACAAGGCGTCGTGGCGAGTATCTTCCTGAGGCGACTAGCCTCGGATACCTTTTCCACTCCACCACAAAAACTCTCCCACGAGGACCTTTTCGCCATCCTGAGAGATTTCTTGAAGTTCCTAAGGCTCATCTTATAATCAGACCACTCATTGGTTCTCTTGGCCTTGTTGAACTGCTTACGGCATTCCCTCCTGAGTGCCGTGATTTCATTTGACCACCATGGGGGTTTGGGTCTGCCCCAGGGTTTGCGCGAGGGGCAAGCAATTTTGGCCGCCCTGTTGCAGGCTCCAGTCAGCACATTCACCGCGACATCAATGTCCAGTCGGCTATTGATGATAGGCGGCCCCTCAGCCGGTAATGCCCGCTGGAGAGCCAGATTATACCTATCCCAATTCGTTCTCCTTCTGTTAGTAAAGGGGCTGCGATTTGGTTTAAGAAAGTTAAGTCCGAACTCAATATATGAGTGATCGGACATCGAAGGCTCTTTGGAGACCCTCCAGTCCTTAACAATGTGGGCGGAGTTCTCGGTACACAGGGTAACATCAAGAACCTCCCGTCTCACAGAGTTGGCAAAGGTGGGTTCATCACCCACGTTGCACACCTGAAGGTTAGAGCTAAGTATAAAGTGGAGAAGAGACTCACCTCTATCATTTATGTCTGAGCTACCCCAGACAGTGTGATGGGCGTTCGCATCTGCGCCGATTACCAGCGCTTGCTTGCGCTTAGTTGCCTCCGCGACGATATTCCTCAGGGTCTCATGCGGAGGAGGCCCCTTATGATCGTGGGCCATATACGAGGATGCCAGCCAGATGCTGTTCGATCCAAGTTCCACCATAACCGATACCGTATCCCTGTCACTGAAATGGTTTAGCAAGAAAGCATTATAGCTGGTATTCACTAAAATGCAAGTCCTAGGTTTACATACTCCCTTTGTGTAGAAGTTGCAGTAACCCTTCAGATTGAGTCCGCAAACCCGGTCACCCACGACCCATGGCTCTTGGACAAGAACAACGTCCTCTCCTTTTTGCGATAGACGCAGAAGGAGTGCAGCGGATGCTGCCTTAGAGTGGTGTAGGTTAATCTGCACCACTCTCAGCTTGTCTACGCTTGGAAGGGGACGCCTCTATCACCGTTACCTCGGCGTCGTCGGCATCCGAAAGTAGGATGTCCTCTTCTAGGTCATCCTCAATGAACAGGCCTCCCAACAGTCCAGAGGTTGATAGCGTGTCGCTATTCTCATCCATGGATGCTGTCGGGGATGATGGGGGGAGTTTCTCAGCACCGGCCAAAGTCCTAGCTTCTACTACGGTGCTGGTCTCTCCACTATGCCCAGCGACATCATCAGGTTTTTCGACTCTCCTGTCCTTCGAATAAACGGACAGTACAATGGAGTCGAAACCATAAAAGATTTTGTCGCCTTTAGCCGCTAAAGGTGCCAGAGATTCCTCATTTAGGATGACAATGGCTTGCCTCGTTTTGCCCTTGACCTCACTGACCTGTGCAATCCTCCAATCCTGGGTTGGAAGGTTACGATTGCACATTCGCATAATGGCCAGGATCTTCTCAGGTTCAGAGGGCTCCGCCGGGATCCATGTCCTGGCTCTCGGTCTGTTCGGGATCTCGTCCCTGGATACAGCCTCGAGCCTGGCACCTGGCCAGACTTCGCCCAGACAGGAAATCGCTGTCTTGTAAAGATCTGCCGATCGCTGATCTTCACAAGCGATTAATTTCACCCGACCTCGATACCACCCAGCGTCAGAACAGCAGGGGGTAGGGCCAGGATTTTTCTCCATGACGTCCATGAAGACGCCAAGTAGCGCAATCCGGACCGATCTCCAGTTATCCAGGGAGATCGCACCATCCGGATCGCTGCGGTTTATAACAGCCAAGATCAGGCCGTCTTTCGCCACTTCACTAAATGGCTTCGTCGGCCTGACCATCTGGGAAGCTGTCCTAGGCCGCTTCGTAGAGGCCGGCTCTTGCTCGTCTTGCGAGCGTTGCCTTTTGCCCATAGCCAGCACTCTGTTGGCCCACTCCAGAGAAGTCTTATCTCTCTCAGAGAGTTCCTTTTCCGGGATGTTTCTGATCCTGTCCAGGAACCGCCGCGCTGACCTTCTTTCTTTGAAGGACTGGAGAGAGGGATTGCCGCGCCGCTTCACAGAGGAGGCGGGTTGCGACTCCCTCGATGGTACTGTGGTCCTACTTGGTCCAGGCTTAGCCTGGGCCGAGCTACCAAGCACCGAAGAGGAGGGGGAGGGCTGGGGTGCCCGGGAAGGCACCTTGACTTTGCCCGGTCCAGGTTTGCCCACGGACACGAGCGCTGTCGCTGCACACAGAGCATCTCCACAACCGAGCTTACCAGCCACGGTCGTTTTGCGAGATGCCCCTCGAATAGAATTGGATTTCCGGGCTGACTTAGGGTTAGCCACGGAGGGTTTGGGACAGGGGTTGCCGATCGCAACGCCCTTAGGTACTCGCTTCCCTTTGTGGGTCGGCGAAGGAGCAGGATTCTGCGCCTCAGAATTATCCGAGGCAGGTTTGCTAGAACTCATAACAACTGGTTCTTACGACCACTTTCGTGACGAGGCACTACTTGTGGTCAAGGGTAGTTATTGGGGAAAAAGTGTCCACCATGCAGCGCCCCTTGCATGGTAAGTCCATGGTTACGACCTGAGGCGGACAAGTATCAGGAAGGCTCCGTTCGAATACAGCCGGTATTACCCCCTGGCTGCAAACCACCCAATGGGCACGGATCACATGACACCCTGGGTTAGGGGGTTGGTGGTCCTGGCACGCACTCGCCAATCACGGTCAGCATGGCCGAGCTTGGTTAACGTACGACCGGTATCCACCACGGTTTTTTCATAAGAGAGTTACCATCTCTCCGCCCGACTACAATTAGCCAGCACACCCGGCAGAGACATGACCGTACCGAGTGCCTGTTTCCAGCCGCCCCCACGGGGAGGGTATAGTCGCACTGCCGTCAGTGTACACAGATCCGGCACATGGACACAGTTACGGCACGTACACCAGGGTGTTACATGTTGTTCCCCCTGTGCCCATGTGTGATCCCCCTGTGCACCTGACGGCTGACGGCTCTGCGTTTCTTGCGGTTCCTTAAATTATTATGTACTTCCGCCGGTGTGATGCCCTGATGAAATTCTTCTACTAGGGAAGCCTTCAGCTCGTTCCATGTTGTGCACGTAGATGATCGCAGAAATAGCTTTGCCGTTCCTCTAAGCAGCCTTCTGGAGTAGATATACGCTTGTTGATCACTCCAACCATGAAGACATCTAGCCTCTTCAAAACTCCTAACCCATTGCCTTATCGAATAATTATCGTCACCAGTAAAAATGGGCAAAGATTCTTCGATGTCTCTAAACAAAAATTGACTACCGCTTGTTTCCATATTAGCAAACTGTAAAGTCGCCAATTTCTTTTTTAACTCTAAAATTTCTTCTTGCTTCTTAATTATATCGTTAAGCTCATCTATTGTTTGTTGCAGGTTGTCTGTTGCAGATTCCTGCGAGCTCTCGCCTAATTCTGATTGCAGTGTAGGCGCCGCTAAAAACTCTTGGCTACTACCCTCATCATTACCATTAAGTGATGCCAGTATATCATCAGGAAAATGCTCCTCAAGCTCCGCAACCGTAAGTTTGCTTATCTGTTCCTCAAGTCTTAACTTTAACACGGCTTTAACACCAGCCGTGCTCAACCCAAAAACTTCTAATTTTTCTTTCAGGAACGGAACCATTGCACCTTGGATAAATTTTCCTGCACGTGCTCTGGCCATAATTGTGTATTAAACATAAAATAACACAAGATGGCAAAAAAATGTCTTACAGCGTATATATGCTAAAAAATTTTTTAAAGCTTTTTTAATTTAGTTAGTTACCAAATTTTATTTGATGTCCAGAATGTCCACAGATTTTCGCCAGTCATAAGTACCGCACGATTTACACACAAAACTGCACATGTGTACACCATAAGTTTTATCGCGCGAATCTTAAAAGTTTAGCACATAAAAACATAAAACGCGTAAATCTGCTTTTTTCTAATCAAATTCAATAGCACTTTAGGTTTATTCCACTTCTGAAAAGTTGTAAGGGCAACGCGAGGGCAATTAGGCGAAAAGAAAGAAAGTAAGTAAAGTAACTCAGTGGATGCGTCCGATCTGTACGAGAGCTTTATTGCAAGAGAGTGTCTTTGAAAATTTTGGGGACCGATCAGCAGAAAGTCTGTTGACCGCTAGAATGCACTATATATGTACATGCATATATCAATAGAAAGCGCATCTGTGCGTGAAGTGCATTTATGATCGCGGTCATCAGGCTTGTACTGTAACAATAGTACAAGTTTGAAACAATATTTGTATTACAGATTACGTATACGTATAAGCGTGAAAGTGCATATCATGTTCGACGCAGGGTTGCAAAGTTGCATCGACTACAAATATAAGTTTAAATTGAAAATAATATGGTATTGAAAAGGGTTAAATTTATGATCTGATGATATATGGCTTGAAACACGCTTGTTTTTGGAAAACTCAATTATTTTAATCTATATAAAAATTAATTCAATTACAAATTTGTTCAATTTACCAAAAATAAAACTAAACAATTATGCAATTAAAAAAAACAAGAAATTCAGATCAAAACAAATTCAATTTTAATATAGTCTTCTTAATGTTTTTTTGAAAAGGTAAATTAATTAGTACAAGAAATAACCAACCCGATTAATAAGTGATGCTAAATACCACCAGTTATTATAGGTTATCGCCCTAACTAGCTATATTAACAATATTTGTATATGTAAACAAAATTGTCAATGTGTGGCGGTGGACATCTGCCTAGATATTAAATCCAAAAAATGTTAAAATGCGAACATCCCTGAAATTGGAATTGAACGTGATTGAACCAATAAATAACCTGCATATGATGATTGTCTCCAATTCAAACAGTATTCGATATGATGGGACCCTACCCTGAAGAATGACGGAGTCAGAATGGATAACTCCTTTTTTACATCGATTTGGCATGTTAATTTATCAATCGGATACTAGTAGTAGAGTAGAGCTATCAATAGAGCGAATAGTCAAACTATTTTAATAATTCTAGTAAATTCAAGTGCAAATTAGCTAACTAACAACTAACAACTAAGTGAATAGTTGAATTCCATTTACAGACCTTTCAGACCCTCAAGGTTAAGTAGTTGATATTTCAATAACCGATAGAATATACATAGATTCTACATTATTTTTGTTTCTTTTCAAAGAATATTAAAAGTAACTAATTATGTTATATATTTACAAAATATTTATTTTAAGAAGTTCTAAAATAGAAAGCATAATTAGTGGTGGGATTCTCGAAGTAATGTTTCACAGATGGTTCCGGGGGAGCGGGGGTTTAACTGATAGACCCGGATAGGCTGGGGGAGTATGGCCATCTAGTAGTAGTAAAAACATTTCCCCTTCTAGTTATATTTTTAAATCGATATTCCTTTTAGATTTTCTTAGTAAAACGCTCTGTGATTTGGTCACTGCTTTTGAACATTCGACAGTGCATAAATAAAAAACTCTTCGGACGTGGACCGTGTTAGGGACATGAGTTTTAGAATATGATACGCCGGGTGAGCCCAGGTTACTCAGATAATCATAACCTTATTGAATCATTTTTATTTCCCCCCTCTCTTGCATACGCGCCCGTTGGAAGTTGGGACAGAAGCTCGGAAATAGTCTGAGAGTCCTATAATCGAAATTTTTGATAATGACGTGTATCTAAATATCGAAACATTTATAAATATTTTATCAACAACAACGAAAAGGATACATTGTGTAAGGGTCACGGAAAAACCAGGAAAATCCCGCTTGGTCTTGAATAAGTAAATTAAAGATTATAGCATATCTTCTCAGCAGCACGGGTGTTTGTAAGGACGAGCAGCATTATGATAATCTGCAAATAGCGTCGAATGTCTGTGGTAATAAATAACTCAGACGGATCGGCACAGAGTTTTGTTCGTAATTAAGTGCTAAAAGGGAAAAACAATAACTGAACCCCTTTTGACAAGTACGATTCACATTTTGTGCAATTCCAAGAAGGGAAGCATAGGTTCCCTGTGCATGGCCATAAAGCCCTTCGCATATGTGCAACGAACAAATAGGAAACAGGCACCTTCTTAATTGAACATGTCCTAGCATGCGCATAGTTTAGGCGCCAAAGGATTTATGGTAATTAGGACCAGGTTAGAGGTATAAAAGGTTAGGCAGATTCGGGAATGGGGGTCATTATTATCGCGGTACTCGTTACTTGAGCACCATCGGGCGTGCTGCTGAGTTGTGTTCTGCTACAGTTTAAATTTGAGTGTAATAGTCTTTACAATTGTGGGTTTTTGAAATTGAAGGATGGGCGTAGGAGTGAAAGTTTAAAGTAATTACTAAAATAACCGCCCACCACCTCATATGTAAGTAAGGTGATGTATGAAAAATTTTAAATAAATATATAATATTAAATGTTTTAAATCTTTACAAATATATGAATATATACAATACATTTTCTAAATCAGTATATATTATAATAAAAAGCACCTTCTCTCGACTCGTTTGTCTGCCTGTGATATTTTCCGTAACTACTGAATGGATTTTGTTCCGGTTTTTATGACTGTACATACACATAGATGGCGAATACTCACGAATAAGCTTTAGATTTATAATTGATGAATATTTTGTGTAAATGAATCCACCTATGACGATGAATATTCCTGAAATTAGAAAAGAGCAATCGCAGTGCAAGCTAGTAAATCATAAAAAAACAGACCTTTTAAGCAAGCGTTGTATCATCACACAATATAGTCATTTTTATGAGCACACCAAGGAAGACACGTAAAAAATTGTTGATTTTACCGAATCTGCAAACCCCATTCAGATACAGTAAAAAGGAAAAACTCAGTCTACTTTCCCATTTGTCGAGGGGCACATTGAAGAGAAATAGTCTATGTGAAATATTATTTTTTATAGAAGCAAAAATTATAGAAAATTATATTTTTGTGATATTAAATTTACTTGTGCCTAAGCTCAAGAAGTAAAATAGCAGAAATCGTTTCGAAACACAGTTTATTATTCCTTCCAAACAAGCAATTTAAAATTACCTACAAGCCACCTTAGTACCTCAGAATTCGATGTAAAACTTTCAGTCCTTTGTACATAAAATAATGCATAATTCCAACTAGAACACTTAATACTAAGAATTTGCAGGTAGTGTTCAGTATCGGCATCCATAAGGTCCTCCTGAAAAAGTAATATTCTGCGTGAGCGGTAATTGATGACGCCATAAAATGAGCCTTTTTTTAAAGCTAAATAAATCCACTTTTTAAAAATTGATATAATGAAAATAAAATAAAGAACTATATACAGATATTATTTTTTGTAAGCAAAAATAAAAAAATGGATATACCTGACTTTCAAAATAAATGGCTCAAAGTATAAAATTTTTTAACAACCACTGATAGGATTAAAAACTAATGCATATATTTAGGCATTAGTAAATTGGTAACTTAGAATTGTTGCTATTCACCCTTCCAAAAGGTTAGGCTTTAAAATAAATTAGCTAATCATATTTAGTGTACAGTTTTCGGTTTATAATTATTTTGTACTAGTAACTAGCTTGCACTACAAGAAAGTTACTTTAGAGATAAGAAATGAGTAATTAAAATATGCAACGATGTTACCCGAAGCAGGGGTTATTAAAGTCAACACTTAAACACGTCATCAATCATATCCTCTGTAGCCAGATACATAAGGCGCCTGTGATGAATAAGTGTGACGGTAAAAGCTAAAGCGATTTGTTCCTGGATAATAACCGTAGCCGATATTTCGATTACCAATATATCCAGAATCATAGTAACCGTAGTACGATTTCAATCCGCCGTTACCTCCATAGCCACCATATCCACTGTAGCCACCACCGGATCCACCGTAGCTGCCATACGTTCCGCCGCCTAATAAGTTGGTTCCGCCGGAGGGATAGTATTGCCCTGTACCAGCAGGGTAATATCCCCCACCAATCTGTGGGTTATAACCTACTCCTACTGATGCAGGGTAATATCCACTGTTGCCTCCTCCATATCCTCTTCCAGAGCTACCAGACCAACTTTGGGGGTAATACGCTGGATATCCGAAACCACTCCCAATTGATGGATAATAATTTGTCGTTGGGTACCCCCCCGCACCACTTCCATAACCATAATTAGGGCTATATGATCCTCCATAATTTGAATTGTATGATTGCCCATAACTTGGTCTGCCGTACCCGGAACTGGGATACTTATTGAACAAACTTCCAATATCAAACACTATCCAAAACAAACGATATTTTAGTACCTCCTTAAACCTGCAGTACAAACTTACATTTTCCTGTTGCAGCAGTCTCTAAATCAGTCTCCTCGATTTTGTCTTTCTTCAAAATTTCATCACCCAGCACATCGCTTAACGCACAAAATATGCACTGAAACAAATCAGTGTCAAAATTAGAACATCCGCCGTTAACGTGATTTGATTCATTAACTACTAACCGTTACTAGAAGCGCTAATGTCTTAATCATGTCTTCCGAAACTACACAACGCAATAAAAATCCACGGAAATTTTCAGAACGGAAATGAAGCTCGCTTGAGCAGAATTTAGTAATATGATCTTAGCTGCACTACGTCGACCCACTTGGAACAATGCTTAAGTTATGAATAATTTCATTTCCCATCGTATTTTCAAATTTATACTCTGCTTGTGACTTCTGTGTGCCTTGCATAGAAGAGGGAAAAATCTTTTGATAAAATTGAAAAGACGAAAAGTGAAAAATCGCACGTATTTGGCCTGCGCCAGAGTAAACACTTACAAGTGTTGCTCAAAAGCCGAAGCTGCTAGTTATTGGTGGACCGCACCGGCAAACAATTGCTTATTTGAATTGCAATGCATACACCCTGGAACCCTCACTAAATTCTTAATTTTTTACTTTTTGTTATTTTGGGGCTCTGACATAACTTCAGGGTGGGGCTAGGTGATTAGCACCTCATCGAAATTCAACAAGAAGCCTGTCTTCTCGATTATGCTCGAGCAAAAATTGGATCACTTAGCGATACTTATGCTCAAGGTCTAAAAGTTAGGTAAATGTCGCAAAACACGGATGTGGGGTGATTCATTAAAAAAGCAAACAGAAAAAGATTTCAACTTTTGCACAACAATTCCGCTAAAACAAGTTAATCCATTTGAATTACACGATGTAATAATTAATCAGTAAACTGTATATTAAAAACATCTTCTGGTATATTGAATTTATAGTCTACTATTAGAATTACTATTTTAATGTAACATTTAAAATTTTGCATTAAATTCGATAAACAAACGATACGAAATTAACCATTAAAGGGTATCCTGGGTGAAATTTCATTCTAGAAAAGTTGCTCTTCTCAAATTTTAGGAAAACGAGATTTTGTCTACATACATTTGTAAGGCCACTATAAAAATAACACTATCATGAAAAGTAACATTTAATAATGATAATAATGTATTTAATTACATTTAATTTTCATTATTATATTTTTAAATAAATATATTTAAGCATATACTGGGGTGAAATTAACTACAACAAAGATAACTCATGTCATTGTCAGCGTGTCGAAATTTGTTAAAAGTTTTTAGTGAAGATGCTGTTTCGGACAGAACGTGTAGGAGATGGTTCGAAAAATTTAAAACAGGTGATTTCAGCCTTAGTGATAAGCCACGTCTTGGGCAGCCATTTGTGGTTGATGACGATATTTTTAAGACCATGATAGATCAAATGATGAAAAATGGATTACATATGAAAACATCGTAAGGAAAACAGCGTGAACCTGGAAAACATGCCTTCTTCACCTCTACACAGAGCTTGAGCCTTAAAAAGAGAATACTGTGGGTGGGTGGGATATGCAAGGTTCAATCCATTATAAGCTTTTGGAACCCAAGAAAAAGCTAAATCGGAGAAATACAGTCAACAAATGTACGAGTTAACAAAGTACTTCAAGAAAAAAGGCTGACAATATTCAATAGGAAGGAAATCATACTGCATCACGATAATGCTAGACCACATACTGCTTTGGCGTCTCGCCAGAAAATCTCAGAGCTAGGATGGGAAATTCTTTCGCATCAATCATACTCCCCAGACCTTAACCATCAGATTTTCAACTATTCCTTTCTTTACAAAATTATTTGATGAGAAAAAAATTAAAAAATGAAGAAAACGTTTACGTTTACAGTAGTGCTGCTGTAGTTTTTCGCATCCAAAGATTTTCTTTAAAAATAGGTTTTATAAATTGCCATCCTGCTGGAAGAAGTCAAAAAGAACGATGGAAATTATATCGTACATAAATCTAGTTAAATATGTTAAAAATTGTATCATTTTCTTCCTCTTCAAAAACGGACAGAACTTTCCGGTAGACCTAATACTTGGAAATAAGTTCAACTGATTTAACAACATTTTTTGGTGTTCCTGCACTTCACGAAAAAAAATTCTTTTTGTTACTAGCAACAACTATTAATTAATTAGCTAATGTTTCGAAAATACCGTAATTTTATGGGAATCTCCACCACTGTACTCCAACTTAACATATATTTTTATTCGCGGGTTTCAAAATGGGAACCTAAGATCGCGGCCAACAATTGTAAATTATAAGGGATTACCATTAAAATTGGTACATAGGGGGTTTTGTTTATGCTGATTTTTGTTTGAACCCATTTAAATTCTATGCGTAAAATTCAAAGGATAAAAGAATGTCTGTTGACGAGGGTATAAGGGAAGTGGAGAGATAAGGTAAAGGTTCACCATGTATACTCCTAGACAGAAGGCAGCGGGATATGTTTAACAGTTAGCTGTATCTTGGCAATAATTACATCCATTTCTGGGCTCCATGTGCAAGCCAGAAAAGTAGACCCCTTTCCCAAGCATACTGTTTCCTCTGCTGTAGCGCCAGTCGGCATATTCTATGGTATATATGTATGACGCTACGGCGACCTCCAAAGTTTGATCTCGCGACCGGAAAGTTCTTCTTGCGTAAAAGTCAGCAACCTCGTTTCCCGGGATGCCAGCATGTTCGAGGAGCCAGTAAAGTTTGATTTTAAAAATACCGGTGGGGTCCTAGCAGCTAATTACCTGTGTATACTAAATACACATTCCCGATAAATTTTGAATACATTTGGTTCGTTTTACGATTTTTGCAATTATAGGGCAAAAAAACAATAAGGTACCAGTCAGGGTTCTCTAAAGAACAAGTTTTTCTACTTCTATTTAACCTGAACATCTTGTACCTTTTTGGAAAGGTTATAAGATTAGAAATTTGATAAAAATAATAAATAGGTGATTACATCAATTTTGGAAAAAATTCAATAAAAACGTGAATTTTAGGAACATGAAAAACGTTTTCCTACCTTCGGAAGTGAGTGTACCTGCAGTGGGTGGTGGTGCGTTAACATTGTTGACATTTTTGGAAAGGACATTAGGATAGTAGATTTTTAGCATTATGAAATAATGCTGTGCATACTATGAAAAATTGAAATTTACGAATCACTCTGTAACTCCCAGATGGTTTAGATGTATATAGGAAGTAGTTTCCAATCAATAGAAATAACCGAGCTGGTTTTTCCTAAGACAAAAACCTTCGAAAATCAACTAGGAAGCTGAAAAGTAGTCTGCTGTAGATATTTACTTTGTGAAAGTTAGCATGCATTTAAGTATATTTTGAGACCACTAATTCTGATTTTACTATCAAAACTTAGAAATTCAAAAAGGTGGAGGCAGTGTGATAACTATAGTTATTGAAAATCAAGGCATTTTAATGAAAATTGGTATAAAATGAATTGGGTAACATTAATTTCGAATTTCCTATACAAATGATAAGTTGTAAATTTAAAATGACGGATTAAATTCGGAAATTTAAGTGAAGTTATAGACATACTAAGGGTAATTTTCGAAATTTAAAATCTTCTTTCTAATGTCATACATCTATTTAGTTATGACATTTTAAAATTTTAGCGGCCATATGCAATTCGCGAGTGGAAGACAAAGTTTTTTGTGTTTTGATCGTAGGCATTAACTTATAAGGATGGACGGGTCAATTTCCTGTCTCAAGCGTGCAAGGATAGTACATATTAGGGTAGGATCAGGAGATCAACCGCAGGGATTTATTTTTGTTCACATCTTGATGTGATCAAAAGCTTGCGACATGGATCTACGTTATGCTGCCTTTTGTCAATGCAGAAGAGCTTTTGGGAAGACAGGGTCTAAAACATGGAATAGTGCATTAGATGTACGTAACCACTTTTAGACTCTACTTAAGAGAACACAGAGAGAAGTCTGCCTTGGGATAACAGGGAGGGAATAACATGTATCAGCTCTCCCGTGTAGCTCTCAACGTAATGATTAATTTACAACCCCTGAATCTCGCTATTTAAGGCGATGCAATGAAGGCCATATATCCTCTAAGAAAATTAAGACTTTGGCATGATGGACATGCTGTCGAACACGGTGCCATATCCAGGAGACTTGAGGAGCATTATGCTCTTTATAACATACCAACGGAGGATATGACATCACTTACAATGTTCGGAAGAAGACTTCAGATCATTCTCCCAACAAAGATAGAGTGGGAGGATTCAAGTAATACAGTGGACTATGTGATATCTTCTATACAAACGGGTCGAAAACCTGTACCAATCACTTGGAAAAACAACTATGGTCTTCGATTTGTGTTTAAGGAATTTCTGTGGAAAAACCGAAAATTGAGCAAAACATAACGGAAATCCTTTCATAATAATTTAATGATTTGTTACTCAGTTCTGATTTTCAGAATGAGATTTGAGACTGGGCTAAAAATGATATCGTTTTTCAGACGCGAAATAGTAGTTCAGTGCCTATATTTCAGTGGATATGATACTCGTGACGTTTTCTCTTAGCTTTTCTTGATTTTGGTTATGTTATATAAATTTCGCTAAAAGTAGATAGTAATAAATAATTCATGTGTAAGAGAAAAACAATTTTAAATATTTTTATATGTCGTATTTACTATTTGTTGTTTGCCCAAATTTTGTAAAAACAAAGTAAATTTTAATAATTAGGATCATACCAAGAAACGAACGTTCTTATTTAAGAAATAATTTCTAAAATTGCAAAACTGCATCCGTATTTATGGTGTGTATGTGCTACCAGCCTCTCCTTCGATTCAGAACTACTCTATACCTAACCATTCATTGCAAGGGGAGGGCACTAACTAATACGATGCATAACTACATACATGAATGCAAGACTATATGTATGGGGTTAGGAAACTATAAGGGGCTATGAGAAATTATTTTATACTTTTTAGTTCATTTCAAAAGCGTGGCATATTAAAAATTTATTTTTTTTTGTATACTATAATTATTTTCAACTTTTTAATCTTGTATGAGTAATTAATTTTTTTAATTTTTTAATCGATTTTAAATATTTCGATGAGATTATAATAGAGACATATGATAAATTTCGAAACTAGAGAACAACCAGGTGCATAATAATATTCGGGTTTACGGATATTTTTTGCGGATATTGTATTGTAATCCAATTCTGAGCTATGTATGTTTAAAATTTCAAGTCTCTAGCTCATTGGGCAGTTAGCTTAAAAGCGATTGCAAAATTTGTACCAAATAACGCGAACTCATAAAATCGCAGTAAAAATGGCGCTCTTTATTCTTTATCATGTATATGTATGTGCTATAACCGAGAATATCGCTGCCTATTAGTAGGTATTTCTCACTTATTGGAATTTACATAAAGAATGTTAAGCAATAGTTTTTTGTCGCCTTATCTAAATTTAAAGCTTCGAGGTGGCGCAGAGTGTCACTTCTTTATTTAAACCTTCTTTCGTCAAGACTGGAAGAATAGGAGCCCACCAAAATTACTAGGAAGGAGATCTCAGAGCATCATCTAATCAAACCATTTGATTTTCATGAACGGAAAGGTCAACGATCCGTTACAGTAGTCAGCGATAACAATTACTTTACTGTCTGGAAGGACTCGGCAACGTTGATGTAGGTAGATGTAAGTGATAATCTGAATGTAAGTAGATTAAAGAAAACCTTCCTAAAGCTTAATATTAGACAACTCTATTCCTAGAGTTAAGAGAGTTAAGTAGAACTTGTGTAAGTGGCTAAGGCGGTAACTAAAATATCCGCCTACATAAAGGCTGCTCTGCGAAAATTCTTACTATCTTGCTTGACAATTATAAGGTTAAAAAACAAATTTGGTCAACTAAAATTCGGAGATCATTAAAATCTATTTTGAGAACAACGAAGTTTGAAAAGACGCAGATAGGTATTGGAACCAATTTGCTGTGACCAGTTTTTCTTCGGTGTGAAATAGTGAAGAAAAATTGATTCCAATTATAGACTGTTCTGTAAAAATTCTTACTATTTTACTTTACAACTATAAAGTTAACCCCTTGAGTGGAAATGATGAGGCCCCTCATCAAGATTTTCATTCCAAATTGCCCGGCGCCACCCGTTGTATATTTTAATGTTTAAAAACCATATGAATTTCTTTAGTCATGTAAAAATAAAAAATATTATTATTGCTGCACATGGTTCTTCTCTCTCCACGCATAGAATTGTCCTATATTTAATTGTCTGCACATGTACTATTTTTCGAGATTTAATAGTGAGGCAAGAGGTTAAACAACAAATTGTCAACCACAATTCGCAGGTCTGTAAAATCTATTGTGAAAACTATGGAGTTAGAGGAAAAAGATAGACATTGGAATCATATACGCTGAAATCAGGTTTTCCTTAGTTTGGATTAGTGAAGAAAACTGATTCGAGGAACACAAAAGAATTAGAACTGTTTTAACGCAAAATATACTGATAAAAAATAGGAAGAGGGGCGTGGGTGGTCACGACCGCACTTCGAGTTAATTACTCAGTGCCTTCAAATTTTTCCGACCATCAAAACTCTATATATACCCCATACTACTCCATCTTTACGGTTACTACAACCGCATGCAAGCTAATAGAAATATTGTTAATAGGAGCAATGATAAGCTATCCCTAAAGGAATTTTTCAAAATGCTTTTTCTTTTGTATTGCATTATATTAGAGATTTTTCTGCTTTTAACGAAGCAACTTTAAATAAAAATGCGCTTCCTTTTCTTTAAATCAACCCCGCACCTATAAAATCACCGGTAATTTCCTGGAAATAATCCATGGCATTTCAATATGAGTGAATTCTATGTTACTAGGTAAGTTTTGTAAAGAACTTATTGGCTGAATTACATACTAGTGCGAAGCACGAGCTCCTTTCTTTGTTACTAGGCAAATGACTATCAAGGCAATTTTTCTAAAAATACGACAAAACCGCACCAAACTTTCTTGTAGAATATCTGTTTGCTAAAACGCTCCTGGTGACAGCTGTCGCAAATAAAAGGAGTGTTCATTTATTGATTGGCAGGTTTGTATGTAAAGTGAAAAGTGAAAGATGTATGTAACTATATCGCGGTGGTGCGGTAATAGATCAGCACATCATAAACTTTTCCCGCTTTGAGTTAGAACTGAGTGATAACATAAAGTGAGAAACTGTACATCGATGATTTAAATTTAAACTGGGGAGAAAGATTGAAACTAGCTTATCAAATGTGTTCGCACTGCCCATGGTTCACAAAATGAGCAGATTGCGACTAATTACACCTAAGTCAAGGCCAAATATTTACATTGTTGCTTGGCATTATTTCAGGGGTATAGTATGCACAATCAAAGTTGGTAAAGACCACAAAATTTTAAAAGTGAGATTTAAATTGCAACACATTTTTTTCCGTATCTATATTTACACCGTAGAATAATTTTATACAAATTCTAGTAATCTCGACTGTTATTTCAAATTGAAAATTGACTTTACAAACAAACCTAGCAAGTGAGTTGAGTTTCAATTTGCGTAAAGTCCTTTTTGACCATTTCACTGACGCCTGAATCCAACCCTGTTCAGAAAGTTGGTAACAAATATAGGAAAGTCCTAAACATTCAGTTACAAACTTAGTAAAGTCTAAAACTTGGTAACATAACTGGGAAAGTCCATCTTATACTTAAGGTTTTACTCAAAAATATTGAACTGAGCGTGATGAACACTTGTATTTCCATAATGTATTACATTCTGCATATAAATAATGTTTAACATTAGAATAGCTACCTGTAATCATTAAAATAATCGTTTTTATCGTTTACTGAACATTTTGGCATTGTGGACTTTACCAACTTTGATTGTATACACCTGATTTATTCATTGTATTCTGAACCTTTTTATATACGATTTATAATTAGATGCACAATGAGTTTGAAATTAGATTTGTTCGTTTCCAGAACAATTTAATCAGGCGCAGTTCATTGAACTTTCACAAGGAAAGTAAATTATTTAGGATTTCAGGGATTTACTCTGCAAAAATAATTAAGAAATATCATTGTTATAACTCTGACATTATGGTGTCCAAATTAATTTAATTATTGTATTATGAGTGCATTACCACCCCCATGGCACATGATTGAACAAATTGGGATCTTAGTAACAGTAAAAATAACTCCAACTTGATAAAAAAATCAAAATATAAAGATAAATAATATAATATTTCAGTTTTTAAAATTGTGAGGACTGTAGTACCACTTATATAGTAATATCAAGCTTAATTAGGCGAAACTTTAATTTCACGCAATACCGGTCCATTATAAAAGCAGCGCTGCAAAATCCGATCTGCGAAATCGAGTAAATGATTTGAACATTTACCATCTCCGAATTTGCTCAAACTATTTATACCGCTATTGTTTATTTGGTTATACCACGCACGCAGATTTTAATCTATTTATTTATTTATTTCAACAATTTAAATGATGGTACACGGATATGAACATTACAACTACCGTTGGATATTATTCTACGTATACGAGTAAATCTAGTGAAAGATATTTTTCAGAATTTTAAATTATGAAAAACTATCTGTATACTGTATTCACTTAGAAAAATTATCCGTAGTTAATTAATGGTTTTTCCGTGATTAATTTTATATACTATATTAAGAATTAAATAACTAGAAAAACTTTTTTTAGTGATATTGCACACATTATCACGATAGGATAAAATCATTTAATTTTCAAAAACGACAAATAATTATTATAATATGATCTCAAAAACAAAAAAATATATAACAGAAATTTTTAAATTTGATCGTGGACCGAATTATTCAGTAAGAGTTCATCATTTTAAAAAGTGTCTATTACAAAATAATGTGAAAATACCATTATTTTACAGGGGATCTTTTAAGAAGGACGCAATGTACTAAAATGTGACAACATTTAACGGGTACATTGAATAATTTCTTGCCAGCATAACAAAAGGAATCATTTTATCTTGTGTTATCTGCACAGCCATACATTATAAATGGAATGGAATAGAACCGGCTAGTGCGATTTTTGTTCTCTCTCTTTCGCTCACAGGCAGTGAAATGACGTCAAATTAACGTTCTATAATGTCAGAGATATTTCAAAGGACAGAATTGCCGTTACAGATATTCTTCCTACAATTCTCTTAACAACTATCAACTGACCAATAATTTCTTTAATGCACAACAATTTATGGTAATTTTTGTGCAACTCATGGCTTCCTTCATCCTTTAAATCATTTTGTAATAAAAATAATTTAATAAAATCATTTTAAAATTGTATGCACATATTTTAGAAAATTATCGATTTTCGTATCCTTTTACACGTAACAAAATACTACACTCGAAACACACAATCAAATGTTTTAAAATAGTTTACAAAACAAATTATAAATTAAATTAATCGCCAGAGAAATCGCTAAACAAGTCGCTTTAAAATATTAAAGATTCTTCGCTTTCAGTGGAGTGAATAAAGAGTTCTTCGAAGCTTAATTACACAAATTTGGCTAATTACACAAATTTGGCACTTAAAAGATTAAAATGTTTGCTTTTATTTTGAAATTTTTTAATTAAAAACCATCAATTGTTTAATCAATCATATTTAATAATAATATTATATATTTCGTTTTCACTATTTAAAATTTATCACTCACAAATTCTTCAAAATATTGGTCATGTGGTAGTGATAAAGATTTAAAATCATTTTTAATGCATTAATTTTAATTTTTATTAACATTCATTAAATTTAAAGCAAATATTTTATAAATTTTTGTTCCACAAATATTTTTTTCATTAGAGCTTTATTTAATAATTTACATAAGTATCAAGTCGGGATTCTCTAACTTATGTATATTATTGTAACTCTTAAATCTAATTTTTTTTGTTCTCTTGCGACCTGTGCCAATAAGAGATTTTTGGGTCTATAATTTGCTGTTAAGTCTGCTACGTTGGTCGTTGCTGCCGGGTTAGCTTGGTCCTTCTGCGTATCCTTTCTTCATACTGTCCCCGTAATCTTTGTACAGCTGGTACAGTAGAGATACTCCCATCAGAGACGTAAGCACGATTAGAATTGTTACAATTCGGGGCGACAGGATGTTCACTGGGTTGATGATAATGGAGTTAATCACCTCTCCCGTATTATCAACCTTCTTGGTTTGTCTGGTGCCTTTTTTTATGGTGATTTATCAATGCTTGCTTTTATATTGCCGATCGTTGTGTCTGCATTTCTTGCATTTCTTGCTGAGCAACGATATCTGTTCTGTTTTACTTTCATTTATTTTTATTTTCCATTTGTTGGTCCAGTCTACGATAATATTGATGTATTCTTGCAGCTCTCTTCTGGCCGTGGTCGGATTGATGTGGGTGTAGAGTATTGCGGTGTCAACTGCGAAGGTGGTGGTTCTAAAGTTTTGGTTTGTTGAGAGGTTTGCCGTGTATAGAAGGTAAAGGACTGGGCCTAACACGTTTTTTTGGTGAACTTCTGCTTTGATGGGGTAGGGTTTACTGAGAGTGTTCTTGTATTTCACCCTAAAGGTGCGATCTTGAAAGTAGCTGAAGAGAATTTGGTGGTATTTTCGGGGCAGCATTGTTGAGATTTCATGCCTGAGGCCCTGATTCCCAATTTTGTCAAAGGCCTATACAACATCCAGGAACCAACCAACGTACAACTTTCTTTGGTCAAGAGCATTGTTGAACTGATTCACAATGTTGTGAACTTGCTATATTGTGCTATGTTTGTTTCTGAAACCGAATTGGTGCTCTGGGATTCAGTCTTTGTTGGATAGGATAGGTTGGATTTTGTCTAGTGAGGGCCTTTCAAAGATTTTAGATAGAATTGGGAGCAAGCTGATTGGTCTGTATGATTCCAATTGCGTTCTATCTTTACCTGGTTTACGTATTGCGAAGTTTCGGCTTTCCTAGATTTTTCTGTGATGCAGTTACTTTTGCGGTCTCTGATGGATGATTCGGCCTGGACAGGTTTCTTTATCCTCTTTGTAACTTTTCAAATGGAATAGTTTAAGTCGGCGTAATGGTTTAGTTCAGTAAAAAAGTTTTGTATCTGTATCTACGTCTACTTGTACTGCTCTTTAGAGTATTTTGGTAGCTTCCTCTAGGACTATCTGAGCTGCTGGAGATCTTGATTTTTGCCATTCAGATCTTGCCTTTGTCTTAGACTTAGAAGATCGAGCACTTATCTGGTGTAGCGGTTGACTATCCTGTCTTCGTAAGTTGGGTTTGTCGGTGTAGCTTTCCCAGCGCACTCTGCGATTGTTTCCGTTAAGTATTGGAGGGCATTGTCTATGCCAGCAA
Organism: Philonicus albiceps; assembly: GCA_963969385.1. Taxonomy (NCBI): domain Eukaryota; kingdom Metazoa; phylum Arthropoda; class Insecta; order Diptera; family Asilidae; genus Philonicus; species Philonicus albiceps. Next base: position 26,573,858 of record OZ017772.1, on the reverse strand, counting down.
TAGATTTAAGTTTGATATGGGGGCAGAAGTTGCTTTCTTTTGCTTATTTATTTCGCTTAATACAAGCTGCATAGATAAATAACAACAAACAATAATAAAAAAAACTAGATTAACTAAATTAAATTCACCTGCTATGACTAGATCAGGGCGGCATGGAGACTAAACGATTCATTGGAGGATTGGGTTGGCAAGTATAGGGTAAGTTTAGGGAAATTTTGGTAAGATGGAAACCGAAGGCGACAGAGAGTTGACCATTCGCAACATTTTGGTAAATGGTTCGAAGTGACTATAGTTATTACGATGACTTCCAAGGCGAAAGGTAGGGAAAGAGGAGGTGCACTTACGGGAAAAGGTGATCCTTTGGCATTTAGAAACATTGAGTTCGTACATGTGTAAAAGTTGTTTAGGTCGTATTGAAGGAGAGACGAGTCAGATGCATTGGAGATTTGTTTGACGATTTTCATATCATCGTTCTCAACATCGTTGATGGATAATATGATAATTAAAGAACTGAGGTGCTGCCTTGGGAGACACCGGAATGGTATGTGAAGGGGTTAAATATCGAGGAGGTAAAACGGACTTTAAAATTGCGGTTATCGAGGTAGGAAAAAATCCATGATATGAGTTGGGGAGGAAAGCCTAGGTAGCTAAGCTTTAGAATGATAATTTCGTGAGAGATTTTATAGACGGCTTTGCTAAAAGCAGTAGCTATAACGTCAATCTCTGCACTGTTTTCCATAGCAAGGAGGGTGTGTGACACAAAGGTTAATAAGTCAGTGGTTGTAGATTTGCCTTTGAGGAAGCCGTGTTGAATAGGGGATAAAATGGATTTGCAGTGGAACGACATGGAGTCAAAGATAAGGCTTTTGAAGAGTTTTGGGACACAAGATATGGCAATAGGAAGGTAATTTGAAATATTGCTTTTAAAACTTTCTTGTGAATAGGAGAGATGTACGAATCTTTCCAAGGATTGGGAAAAATCCCTTCAGAAAGAGAAAGTTGGAAGAGGTAGGTGAGTTGCTGAAGTAGATGGACGGCACATTTCTTTAGTACAATGGCGGGTATAACATCGGGGCCAGGTAGAAAACATCGACAAGAGCACTAGTTTTAGCGGCAACTGAAGAAGGGTCGATGTTGATAGAACTTAGGGAGGTTTGCGTACAATTCAGCATGTATGAAAAGTAGTTTGAATCAGGGTGGGATCGAGGTCGTTAAAGGATTGACTGAAAAATTCAGCAAAAAGGTTGACAATTTTTGAAAGGATAGATGAGGAAGAATCGCCGAGCTTAAGGACGGTGGGGGAACCGTTGGATTTTCGTTTTACATTAATAAACTTGTAGAACTGTTTAGGCTTGGAAATAAGTTTGGATTGCATGGAAGATAGGTAGTCATTGTAGAGGGAATCGCACCGGAAAAGTTGGCGTCGTAAGAAGAGTGATCAGCATCAGACTCTGATATGAGAAAAGAATGCCATAATTTGTTTCTTTTACTGCGTAGAGAACGAAGTTCTATATCACACCAGGGCGGTGATGAAGAGCGACTCTTTGGGGGTTCGAAGGGAACACATTGGGATAAGCACCTTACAAGTTCAGCGTAAAATAAGGTAACGCTGTTATTTATTGACAACTGGGAGTTATATAAGAATATGAGGACGTTGGAATGACTGCGGGTTGCAGAGTTAGTGAGATGGGGTGAGTATTCATAGAAAAAAAAGGAAGAGTGGAGAGTGGTGCGAATCAAGAGTGGAAAGAAGATGCAGGTTTTCGGTAACTACCCAGTTAAGTGGGTTGGAAGAGAAATCTAGATCAAACTGTCTGCCAAGATGGTTTTTCACGCCAAAATTTGATTTGGCATAAGCCTGAGTCAGACAAATGGTCTAGTCAATATTAAGTAGGGGGTGTCATCACTCTCAGGGAGGGACCAGAGAAGACGGGGAAGTTTAAAATCACCAAAACTATAATAACATCCAGGGGAAGAGTTATGACAAGACAAGAGTTATGACAAGGCATCTACTGCATCAGTTACGTGTTTGTAGGCTTCAAGACGCTGGACTGGGCGAAGCACCGTATAAAGAAAAGGGAACGGTGGTTTGGGGAGATTTTTACACAGAACCACTCGAGGAGGGATGAAGAGGAATTTATCAGGGTATAACTAAAACGGTTGTAAACTGCAATATGACGCCGTGACCAGAAAGACGAATTAGTTCAGCAGCCGTCAGCGAAAAAACACCGAAGTCGGACGTGAACAATTCGTTGTTGTTAATCCCGGGGGCTAAATTAGTTTCGGAGAGCGCAAAGATGTCGTACGGATGTGACTGGGGCTTCAAGAAAACATGCCGGGTTTTAGAGCGCAGCCCTCTGACATTCTGGTAGTATAGGGAGATACAGTTTTAGTTGGAAACTAGCAGATGGGGGTCTGATTTGGGAGAGGATTTAGTAGGAGCGTTAGGAGCAAAAAAAGTTTTTTTAGTCGACGCGAGGTGTTTGAAAATGTTCCCAGTTAGTTCTCGTGTTTGTCAGCTTTCTTTCTACTAGGACCGGCTGAGGGTCTACTACTGCTACTTACAGTTCAAATTATCGGGGCATGATGCAAGGGGAGTTTGTTTGTGGTGGCGGCTCTTACTTGGCATGGGGAATGGCCTTCAGGATACCAAAATGTCCGGTACTTTCCTGAGGTCTGTGGGCCAGTAGGTGGGACTACCTGCTGTGTTACATAGTAGCCGTTGGCAATCCATTGAGTAATAGGCTCGTGGTTTAATTAATTTAGCAAGGATTTCTTTTTGTTTGCTTAACACGGATTGCATCTGGTTCATGGTGTTAGTAAGTTGTTGCATGTTGGCTGTTACGGAGAGTAATATTCGAAGTATCCTTGAAGTGATCTGTTACCTGTCGTGACGTTATTAGATTTTATTGCGTCTGCGTACGACAGGTTTCTTGCACACTGGCCTTCTTGCTTTAGGAAGGCTTGATTCGATCCTTGTTTTTGTTTATACCCTGTGTCTCTGGGAGCAGATAGTGCATGGGTATACTTGTGCGATTTAACGTAGTTGCTACGTTTATTGATGGTTACATATAATGGGCATCCTTTGTAGTTTGCCGTAAGGTTACAGTTGCAGTTACTATATCTCTTGGTTTCGGGGTTGTGTTTGTCCTTTTTCCAGCCGCTGGTTTGGTGCAGTTCCCCACAAGCTACGCATAATTTTATCAGCTTACAATAGCTTACAATTGGTGCACTGGACTATTCCTGTTATTTTGTAGGGTTGTTCGACGGAGATCTTGCGGTTAAGTATGTACATATTTGACGTTGTATATTGGGTGGGTTTTACCTTTTGGTGCTTTACTAGATTCTGGGGTGAGCTCTATTTGAACACGGGTTAAGGGACTTTTTGTTTGTTCAGAATGTTGTATGCAAATTTGAACCCTTGCGCTTGTAGGTCTTCGATAATCTCTGACGGATCCACATTTGAGTCGATGCCTTTTATGACCATTGTTAGGTCCTCATCACTCTTTATCTGGGATGATACTGCACTAGTTTTGGCTATCGAGCCAATTAACAATTTGAGCACAGTGTTTTTTTCTTGCAA